>JADHKQ010000017.1:78146-773530 GCA_019925375.1 Sporothrix euskadiensis | reverse complement strand
TTTTTTTTTCTTTTTTTTTATTCTTTTGTTTTCTCTCGGGCGCCCCCCCACCCCCCCCACCCCCCCCCCCGCCCCCCCCCTCCCCCCCCCCCCCCCCCCCCCCCCCCCCCCGACATTCCCTGGGGCCAGTTTTTGAGTGGGAGCGTGGGAGTACATGTCGTGCTGGAAGAGAGGGTCGGAGGGTGTTTTCTTTGCGAGTTATCAGATTTTTTCTCGTCTGTTGGTTCGGCCTGGCGCCATTTCCTTAGGGGCTCCTCTTTGGTGATCCTGGGTGGTCCTTGGTGGTGGGTTGCGCCTTCCCAGTTACACTCCGTAATCAGATGCGGTTTTCGTGGCCGCCATGGCCTAATCTGGATTAGCTCGAGTTTAGCCGAAGGTCGCAAACCCGGCCCCTAGATCGTCTTGGTTGTCGGTTGTTCCTGTTTGGTCGCGGAATTTGCCTTCCCTGCTCTTCGGGCTTTGTTTTCTTTCTACCGTGTATTCAGGTTGCCTTTTTTGGAGCCTCTCGTTCTGTGCGTTGCTCTTTCCTGCTGTGCTTCTCTTGCTGTCTGACCTTTCTGTGTTTAGTTTTCAGCATCGCTCTTTCCAGTTGGAATTTCGTTTTTGACTTACAGGAAGGTGCGCTGTATTTTGTCGACTTGCGCATCCGGAGCGCGGCACCAAGGTCGCTCCTGCCGCACTAGGCTCAACCGGGAAACTATAACTTCAGCGAGCCAGCGACCTTCGTCCTTTCCTTCCTGGTCCGAGATACAAGATACTTTCTTCTCCATGTGCATCGCACTTTCCTCCCACACACCACCCCTGGTATGCCTGGTAAGCATCTTGCAAAATTCCTTTTTAGCGCGGGGAGAAGACTCTGCCCAGCCGGTGCTCTGTGGAGTGATCAAAGGACGAGCAGAATGTGAAAGCTGCATTACTGAGTAGGTATTGTTCGTTCTGTGGTGTAGGTATTCTTCGTGAGTTCCAGAGCGAACGTTGGAGGACGACTGCCGTCAGCCAGCGTGACCGACACTGCAAAACCCGTAAAGAGAAACAGAGTCGGACGCACTTTCCCAGAACTAGCTCAACCCGTGCCTGCCCGTTTCAACTGCTCAGGGCGTGTGCATGTTTTTCTCTTTTTCTTTTCTTGTGCTGGAGGGAAGGAACGACAGAAGGAGGAGGGGGAGTCAAAGAGAGGTAACGGAAAGAAGGCGAGCCAAGGAGGGCGTGTACTTTTGGCCGGTAGCTTCCGTCTCCTGCGCCAGGCCTGACGTGCCAAGTATTCAGTATACGTACGTCGTAGAGCTTTTCTATATCTTCTCTTTTGTACACCCCCCTAGTCGGCGAGCTCAGGACGTGCTCCGTTCAGCACCAGCAACGGCGCGTCTGGCTCCAGCTGACCACGCCTATTCAATGGCCTTCTCCGGCGGCGGCTCGACCGTGGGGCCTGGACAGGTCCATTATTTTCACATCCTCCTGGCCTGGTCTGGTCTCTTTTGTCTTTTATGCTCGCAGACCAGTTTCTGTTTAAAAGTGCCCGTCCCTCTTCCTCCTGTCCCTCGATCTTATCTCTTCTTCTTTTCTTGTCTCTTGTTCTCTTGTTCTCTTGTCTTACCAACCATTCCATCCGTCCCTTGGATGCTGACGAGCTGTTGACGACACAGTATCTTTCTTTTAATCTTTTTTTACTTGCACATATTTTAATTCTTCTCTTCTTCTTCCTCCCCAATGAGTATCTTCCAGAACATCCGCGGCCGCAACAAGGCCATTGACACGCAGGTCATTGCGCCCACCGAATTCGCGGCTCCCGAGGCCACCACCACCGGTGCCGATGCCGGTGTCCTGACCAGCGACAACGTGAACGAGAAGGGCATTGTCGAGCCCACACAGGAGGCCTACTCGAGCGGCGATGACTCGCGTCTGAGTCTCGAGGCGCGTGACGAGCTCGAGATCAAGAAGCACGGCAACGCTATTACCGACACGGCGGCGCTGGGTGTCAAGAAGGCCGAGGCTGCTGCCCTTGTGTGGTCGCGCAAGGCTGTGCTGCTGACCTACGCCTGGATCTGGGTCTGCTTCTTCATGCTGGCCCTGCAGCAGTCGATTCTGAGCAACGTCACGTACTACGCCTACGCCGACTTTTCGACGGCGCCACAGATTGGCACTGCCAGCATCCTGGCGTCGGTTATTGGCGGTGTGCTCAAGCTGCCCATTGCCAAGGTCCTCAACGTCTGGGGCCGTGCCGAGGGTTTCCTGTTCTTCGTCTTTGTTTACCTGCTGGGCATGATCATCATTGCTTCGTGCACCGGTCCCAACGGCTACGCTGCCGGTTATGTGTTTTACTGGATCGGCTACGACGCTCTGTACTTTATCATGGACGTCTTTGTCGCCGATACCTCGGGCCTGCGCAACCGTGCGTTTGCGTTTGCTTTCGTGTCGACGCCTTTCATCTGCACCGCCTTTACGGGTCCTCTGGCTGCCGAGGCGTACCTGAATCACTCGACGTGGCGCTGGGCCATTGGCTCGTTTGTCATCATCATGTTCTTCATCTTTACGCCGCTTGCCGTCATCTTCAAGTTCTTCCAGCGCAAGGCCGAGAAGATGGGCCTCTTTGTGCGCCCCAAGTCGGGCCGCACCACGGTGCAGTCGATTGTCCACTACATCCACGAGTTTGACTTGATTGGCGGTCTGATCCTGATGACCGCGTGGGTGCTGTTCCTGCTGCCGTTCAGCCTGCAGCTGCAGGGCCGTGCCGCCTACAAGTCGGCCAAGTTCATCGCCATGGTCGTCATCGGTATCCTGCTGTTCCCCGTCTTCTATGTGTGGGAGCGCTACTTTACCCGCACGCACTTTGTGCGCTACGAGCTGTTCAAGCAGCGGACTGTCTTTGGTGCCTGCCTGCTGGCCGCTATTTCCTACTACAGCTTCTACGCCTGGGATCTGTACTACTACTACTTTGTCGAGGTCGTTTACGATCTCGACATTTCCAAGACGGGCTACATGACCCAGATCTACAACATCGGCTCGTGCTTCATGGGCGCGGTCTTTGGTGTCTACGTCCGCTGGACCAAGCACTTCAAGTACGCCTGCCTGTGCTTTGGTCTTCCCCTCATGCTTTTGGGCGCGGGTCTCATGATCCGCTTCCGCGGCCAGGACTCCAACATTGGCTACATTGTCATGTGCCAGATCTTTATTGCCTTTGGTGGCGGTACTCTTGTTATCGGCCAGAGCATGGCCGTCATGGCCTCGGCCGACCGTGACGGTGTCCCCATGATGCTTGCCCTTATTTATTTGTTCAGCAGCTTCGGCGGCTCTATTGGCTACGCCGTCGCCCAGGCTATCTACGTCAACACCTTCCCCAGCGCCCTCGAGAGCCGTCTGCCCGCCGACCTCAAGAACATGACGACGACCATCTTCAACGGCGGTTCCGTTGTCCAGCTCACGTACCCCGTCGGCTCGCAGGCCCGCGACGCCATCAACTACGCCTGGGGCGCCAGCCAGCGCGTCAACTGCATCTCGTCCGTGGCGATGCTGGCTCTGGGTATCCCGGCCATTATGCTGTGGAAGAACTTTAACGTCGACCGCAAGCAGAACAAGGGTACCGTTTTGTAGGCTAGGGTGCTGCTTGTTTGTTGCGGCCTTTCAAAAACTACACCACTCACCAAAAGAAGAAAAGAGAGACGGCGAAGAAAGATACTCCATATTGTTTTTGCTTGAATATTTTTCAGTTTCAGTGACAGTTGAGGTCATTATCTTGCTATTGTTAGTTTAGCACAACTTAATTCGATATCCACGGCGAGGTTGAGAGCTTCTCTTCTCGTCAATATTTAATCATTCTCTCCAACTGGTGAATAATGCCTGACAATGTACGTCGTACTCGGTACTTATAGTCGTCCATCGTCTTGGCAGTCGTCTGTTGATTGGCTCTGAATGGTCGAGAGCGAGGCCAAGACTTTTTACTGTGTATAACGCCGCCAGGGGTAAGCAACACGTGACACTCATCGGCCCAGGACCAGTTGTGGCTTTAGCGTGCCTTTTTCCACTTCCCCATTCTCTCAAGCCTCGCAACAGCCTCGACTTCCCCAGACGCAACCCCAGACCAATGGGGGGGTTTTCTTCTTCTTTCTTTTTCCTTTGTCTCCTCCCCTTCTTTTGCTTGACCACAACTGTCAATTTGCAACAGGAGCCCAGCAAAGGCATGCCTTGCTTCGGCCCCTCGACGGCGCATCGCGGCGGCTAAAGTCTCCGGTTGGACTTGAGCTTGATTTTATATCTCCCGCTCCTCACATCATCACAATGTCCAACGGCAGCAGCAGCAGCAGCAGCACCTCGGCAGCCGCTGCGGCCATGCGTGGCGGTGGCCGTGTCCTCATCGCCTGCGACAGCTGCCGCCAGCGCAAGTCCCGCTGTGACGGCCTGAGGCCCCGCTGCAGCCACTGCGTCCAGTCCGGTCGCACCTGCCTCTACCGGCCGACGCCCGCCAACCTC
Source organism: Sporothrix euskadiensis (assembly GCA_019925375.1). Taxonomy (NCBI): domain Eukaryota; kingdom Fungi; phylum Ascomycota; class Sordariomycetes; order Ophiostomatales; family Ophiostomataceae; genus Sporothrix; species Sporothrix euskadiensis. Next base: position 769,066 of record JADHKQ010000017.1, on the reverse strand, counting down.
GACGCGGACCCGTCGGTGCTTGCCAGATTGGCGGACACTGAGGCCCGGCTGCAAGCCTTGGAGGAGAAGAACCGTTTGTTGCTGGCAGCGTTTCCTCTGTCGTCGCCAACACATCCAACGGCTACACCGGCCCCGTCTGCACCGGCCCCGTCCGCCCTGGTGGGCACTGCTCCCGCCGTCGGCGGCTCTCTGCAGAACCACAGTCAAACACAGTCCGACGCCGCGACACCCCACGAAAACCACAAAGAGACGCGTGCGCCTCCGGACCTTCACACGGCCGCCGCGTTCAAGCTGCTGACCTGCTGGCCGCAGCTGGCCATCAACATGACCATTCCACAGCTCGACACGCAGACGTACTTGACACGCTGTGACCAGGCAGACCCTTTGCTGGTCGTGCCTGGGGACGGTAGCGACGAGGGCATTCGGCCGGACGATACGCTGGCCCCATGGCAGGCGAGCTTGGCTTTGGAGCAGCTGTATGCGCCTAATGTCCTGCAGAACCTGCCCATGGGCATTGTGGCTTTGTTGGAAGCCGTCCCGATTTTGAGCAGGGACCATGTCGTCTCTAGTTTTGCAGAGGCTATCAATAGCACCGCCACCAACGGAAGCACAAGTGTGCCCGTTTCGTCCGTCTCGGACCCCATGGACCCCTTGGACGCCGACGTGGATGCCATGGACGAGATGACGGTGGCAGCCGCCGCGCAACTTGAGCAATCCCAAGGCGGAAGCACACACAACACCAATGGCGACAGCATGTACGATCGGCAGCACAGACCGCACCAACAAAACGGACACCACCACCAACATAAACAACACCGCCGCCTTCGTCAGCAGCCCGCCATCGACTACGGCCGCATGTCCTTTGCCCAGCTCTTGATGCTGTCCATTGGCATACGCACCTCCATGGGTAGCCGCGGCATGGAGACCCATCGCCAGCGCACACCCTTTGACCCGCCCTCGCGGCTGTCGTTGATGGCACTGTCGGCACGCACGTGCAGTCTGGCTCTCCAGAAGCTGTGGATGCTGCAGGCCGGGACCACTGAAGAGCTCGTGCCACTCATGCTGTTGCTGGCACACTACCTCGCCGACTTTTGGGTGCGGCCGTTCCATGCGCGCGGCCTGCTGCAGTCCATTGGCCCGGCCATCAAGCACATGGCCATGATGCAAGCGGATGATCCGTATGTCCACCATGATACCCAGGTGATATCATCTTCAATTTCTTGATTTCTTGCTAACAGCCTAGGCTCGTCACATTGTATGCCCGGCTTCATTACATTCTGGAAAGGTTGGTTCGCTTCAAGTACTCTGTACGATTTAAATTGTTTCACCCAACTGCATCACCCATCTGCATAACTGACACACCCAGCGACATCATCACCGAGCTTAATGGCTTCTGTACATTGTCAAGCGCTGCCCTGCTTGCCATGCCGCCATCGGAGACGACCAGTGCAGGAACCATGGTTCCCGTGCCCTCTCTCCTCGCTGCCTCACCTCCTACACCATCCACGTCTACATCAAATTCATCAGCTGTCGACGGTCACCAGCAACAACAACACCAGCATATCTCACACCAACAGCGCCCGCCACAACGTTCACCCGCATTTCACATGGGAAACCACGTCCGCTTGCGCATCCTTCTCAACCATATTTTGCATCTGTTGTATGCCCCCACCAAAGCCTACGCCCAACCGCACGAGCTGGCCGACATTGTTTCGAGTCTGGCGGCCGGCTTACGGGCATGGTACCAAGCACAGCCGCCCGACCAGCAGTTCGTCCGCGACGCCACCGTCTTCAGTATCAACCAACCATCTGCCACAGCCACCAACATGTCTCTGAGACTACGGGAAACCGCTCTCCGCTACTTTGGCTGCGTCTTCTTGCTCCACCGGCCCGTCCTCTATTTCTTTCTACACAAAGACCTCGAGTACAACGTCCGGCCACCCGAAAACGTCTGCACTTTGCACGTCGACCTCGAGCCCTGGGTCCTCGAGTCATGCCGCGACTGCATCGAGAGTGCTGCCCTGCTGATCCATCTGTCGTGCCTGACGCCTGAAGAAAGGGGCACATCGGCCGGCAACGAGGATGGCTCGTGTGTTGAGGATATCTACGGGTCGTGGTGCAACCTGCAGATGCTCTTTGCCGCCTACTTGATTCTGCTGCAAGTCCGCCCCGTGCCCAGCCTGGTGCCCGTGTTCCGCAACATTGGCGACATGGACGCGCTGCTGGACAAGGTCGAGCGGGCGTTTGCGACGCACCCGGTGCACAAGTCGCTGGTGCTGGACAAGACTCTGGCCATTCTGCAGGACGAACGGCGCAACTTTGAAGCGGCGTCGCCACGGACACATATGGCCTGAACACCGGCCCCTATATCTTTGGAGAATAACTCTCCATGTACAACACAGCATTTGATAAGTACCATATACTATTCTCTACCTTCTTTTTCTCTGGCACGAATCCTTGTTCTTTCACTACGACACCCCTACACATGCCCAACCCCGTTGGACCGCTGGTGCGGGCAAGCATGTAAACATGAGTGTCCTGGGGGGTCAAGAACAGGCGCTACAAACGTACACAGCCTGGCACAAGCGCTAAGCATGTCTGCACAGGTGTCAAGGGGTTCAAGGGTTAGGATCAAGAGCGAGAATGTCACGGGGAATTGAGGGCCAAAACGGGTATGTGAGGAACGCAAAATCCAATCCTCAACCCTCGTATTCTTACGAGGAGAGGGTCGCGAGTCTTCAAGGACATGACACTAGTAATTATTCGAAAGTCACCTGCTTCCTCCACGCCCGCCAAGTCAACGCCGTATTTCCTAGGTTATATCGCCGTAATCCCGCATTAATAATACAAAATAAAGGGCATTATTAATATACCAGTACTATTTAAAGAACGATGTTGTCCTTCATCTCAACCACATCTCCACAGTCGATCTCGCTCATTCTACATACCCATCAGCTGCGTTCAGTCTATTTAATAAGGCGCAACCATGTCCGCTGCAAAACACACTCCGCGCTCCATCATGGAGGCCTTCTACGCCGCCGAGCGCGTCTACATGGCGGCACCGCCAGAGCTGCGCGACCTCGCGCCCATGGCCGCCACGCTCTCACCTGATCTGCTGCTCGAGCAGACGCCGGCGCTGCCGTACGGCGGCACGTTTCACGGCATCGCCGGCATGCAGGAGTGGGCTCGCCAGATGGCCGACCTCTTTGACACTGTCGATGTCCAAGCCCCAGAGTTCTTTGAGCGCGACGGCTCGGAACGGATTGTCATCTTGGGCAACCTGCATCTGCGCGTTCGCAAGTCGGGCGAGGTGATAGACTCGCCCTTTGCGCAGGTGGTCACCGTCGACCTCGAAGCTGGCGTCATCAGGTCTATCCGGCCCCTGTACTGGGACGTGCACGGGCTGAATAAGGCAGTCGGACACCAGCCATAAGTGACTTTCTGTTGGACGATATTGGAAGTGATATTTGAGTGATATTGGGAGCCGGTTCATGTCTCGCCTCAGACCACAAGCACTCCATGGCCATCAAGTTTTATGAGAGCAACAAAATACGCAATCAACAATCTGCCCTTTTCATATCTTTTAAGAAACCCCAGGACAGGCTGAAGATTGAGATGACGGTCCCTCTACTAAGAGGGAGATAAAACAATGCAACTGCTTGTGTTATGCTAATCATCCCATCTTATAATAGACATCGTGTCTTCTTTATCTAAAATCCCCGTCCCAAAATATGAAAATGCCATTCTCCTTGTACTCCTAGCACTCCAGACACCAGTTCCCGCCGTGGTCAGTATCGCGTGTTTGTCGTCGTCGCTTTCGCGCACGCAAAGTGTGCAATTGTCGGTCTCGCGTGGTTTCTGCATTATCGTGCAATGCCTTTGTATGTCTATGTAAGTGCAGAGATGGTATCCCATGGTGCCTTCGTGGCTACACCCGTCTGTCGGTGCTTCTCCAATGCTTCCACATCCTCGGGCCGTTCAAAGGCCGCCGTCATGACCGTCTCAGCTACGGAAAGCAGCCTTGCGTCGTCAAAGAACTGCCCAATGAGCTGGAAACCAGGGCAGAAGCAGTCGTCTTCTCCCTCGGCCACTGGAGGCATCGGGATACTGATAGCTGGCAGACCTGCCAGACTGGCCGGCACCGTAAACACGTCGTTGATGTATGCGCCGACAGCGGACGGCGCTGCCTCGATGTCCGCCAGCTTGGGTGCCGGTGTAGGCGCTGTCGGGCACAGCAAAAAGTCCACCTGGGCCGGACCGCGCTTGTCGGCCAGCGGCAGACCCTCGGGCAAGTCGCTCAAGTCAACGTGCTGGCTCTCATTCTCGCCTTCATAGAACCCCTCCTCACCGGGCTTGTGGGTGTGATCCCTGAGAGGGTTGGCCAGCTTAAACACAGCATCAAAGTCCCGCACGACGACACGGCGGACCCGCTGAGCCTGGACAAAGTAGTTGTCGCGCGCTGAGGAGCTCAGAACATAATTGCCGAGCAGGATGCGGCGCTGCACTTCGCGGCCGAGACCTGCACCACGGACGCGTTCGTACAGAACGGCGCCGTCCTCGCCATCTTCTGCGGGTGTAGTTTCTTCCACCTGTTCCACCTGTTCCACCTCTAGTTCTTCCACCTCTAGTTCTTTGCCTAGGTCGCCCACCCGCCCGTAACGGACACCGTCGTAGCGTGCCAGGTTAGACGCTGCTTCGGCGGGTGCAATCACATAGTAGGCCGAGAGTGCGTGGCGCGTCGACGGCAGCGAAACGGGGGCCACGGTGGCGCCCAGTGCCTGTAGACGGTCGGCCGCTGCTGCCCAGGCTGTGCGGATGCGTGGGTCGAGCTCCTCAATGTTGTACTCGAGAGGTATGCCAAATGTGAGGCCAGACAGGTCGACAGCCTCCCCTTGGCTCTTGCCGTCATAGCCTGTCCGTTCACCAGCGATCCGCAGCCGTGATGCCAGCGTCAACGACGTCGGGTCGCGCTGGACGTCGGACTCTTTCCAGAGGCCGGCAACCTCCTCGCTCGATTCCCCCACAATCAGCCGTTTGATGGGCGCCACTGTCTTCGCCATCAATCCCACCGTGTCCAGACTGTTGGCATACGGCACGACTCCAAAACGCGACAGCATCCCGTAGCTCGGCTTGAACCCGACGACGCCACCGTAGGCTGCAGGCAGACGGACAGAACCGCCCGTGTCGGTGCCAAGAGCCACTTCGGCGTTGCTCAGACGAACGGCCACGGCGGAGCCGCCAGAACTGCCGCCCACACTGACCGCGTCAGCGAGCCCCTCTGCCGACTGGCCTCGTTGGTATGTCCCGCCAAAGCGGGAGAAGAGTGAATGCGATCCCATGCCAAACTCGTCCAGATTGGTCTTTCCCACCACCTGTGCTCCCCTTTCCCGCAGTTGCGTGACAATTGTCGCTTCAAACGGTGATGCATAGCCCTGGAGGATGCGGGAGGCGCAGGTGGTGGAGACGTCGTTGTTGGTGCCGCGGGTGGCAATGTTGTCCTTGACGGCGAGGGTGAATGTGGAGGAAGAGGAGGAGGAGGAGGAGGAGGGAGTGTCGAGTGGTTCTAGAGACGGTTAGTGGTCGTAAATCCAACAGACTCCATGCGGTGCATGACTGACCTCTCGAGATGAACTGGTTCCAGTCATTTGACGGTTGTGCCGGGGAGGCTGATGCTTTGTCTCGACTCAAGGCTGCGGATGACAGCAGCCGTCGCCTTGTCTGTATCCGAGCGACTGTCCATTTTGGCGCTCTTCGTAACCGACAGGGAGCGGATGTGTATGTGAGGAGGGAGCGGGAGGAGGTCGACAAAGAAAAGGGACCAGGCGGAGATGTCGTCCGCCGTTGGCAAAACTGCCGGATTGGCGCCGACATGGTCGGTGGAAGAGGGTGGAGAAACAATATGTAGTCAATTGACGTCGTAAACCGACCGACTGGGGTGTGTATTCAAGTGTCGTCGTTGTCGCCAGGTCGTTGTTGCTGAAGTCGAGTAAAGTGCAGCAGTTTTGGTGGGATGACGTTCAAAAATCGAAGCTTCCCTTTTGCGACCGCCCGCTAGAAAATAAAGTGGGTCCATGAGCTTCAACCTCAACTCCGTCTTAACCACACACTTAAATGGGCAATACTACCGAAACTACGGAGTACGTCGTACGTACAAATGAATGAGCAAACGTTCAGTACAGAAACTTCTCTTTCGAATACAAATTTCAGCAAATATTGATTCTCTTTACCCTACGTGATCTACACTATAGCTTTGGTTTACACATAAACGTCTCCGTTAAGACCATGCGAGAAAATCGTGACACCCGAGTAACTTTAAATTTTGACTTCATGCCATATTTTTCATTGCAAAAACTCATCCAGCAGATCCGGAGTCATAATATGGTAAAAAAAAGACATCAAATAAAACAGAAATAGAAACCAATCTTCAAAATCCAAAACCCAAATCTAGTTTACGACGCCTTTAGAACGAAACATGCCAATCAAGATGTAGTCAAAAGACGACGTCAAAGATCCCTGAAGCTTCTGAATCAAACGCGTCCAAACAAAATAAAGAGAACAAAACTGAATTAGAGATAAAAGTTCAAAAAAGTAGAAAAGAGCCGTTATGGAGAACGCTATCGCGAGCCATCGTTTACCGTTTGGGTGGCATATCACAAAATGCAGTGGAAAACGCCCTGGACATTGAAAACTGCGGATTGTGAGACATGAGTGAAATCATTTGGACATGAGACGTAAGACGTGAGACGTAAGACGTGAGACAAGAGGCATCCGATGGATGCTAGACAGTTCTTTTTTTGTTTGAATTTTGATTTTGAATTTTGAATTTGAATTTTTGGGGGTGCTGTTGTGTGTGTGTGTATAAGAGTGTATGCTTTCCGTTATATTATCCTGTTTTCTACATGACGTGGATTCATTCCCGAACCAAAAAGATTCACTATTGGCGGGTATGTTACATTGATCGTTGATGATGTCGCCTCTATCAAAAGACTCGAAAGAAATGGGGTTGGGGGAATAGGGTGATATTGTGAAGGGACTTGGCATTGGAACAGTGCTATGAAGATGAATGTTGAATGGGGGAATAAAAAGGGGGATGATACATGGTTACAAGGGTTACATGATTGGGTATGGGGGTTTGAAAATGATGATTCTTCAGAAAAACGAGAAAGTAAAAAAAAGAGAAGAAAACAGACAGATAAAGGGAAAGTACAGGCGGTGTATATGTGACATGAAGCTAAGGGAGGGCGAGTGAGCAATGCAGCGCATAATTAGATGAGAGAAAGAAAAACAAGAGAAAGAGGGAGTGAATTGAGGTCCAAGGGGGCACGAGGAACGACAGCAGTCATACCCAAAGCCAAAATGGGAGACGGAGAAAAGGAATAGTCAAGGGGGTATAACGGGGTGCGCGCCACCGGATATGAGATATGAGATATGAGTCCATCACGAACAAACGAAAATGACATTGACAAGACCGGCCAAAAAACCTCATATCTCGTTTACGCCTGGATGACGTTCGTCGTGCCGCCGATCTGGCGCTTGACGAGCTCGCGAGCCCACCGGGCAGTCTCGACGGTGCGCGAAGAGTACTCGCGGTTGGTGCGCGTCTCCTTGATAAGGCGCAGCACCCACTCTTGCCGCAGAGCCTCGGTGAGCTGGCCGTTGGGGAAGGCCTCTGCCAGGTCACCAATGACACCCATTGCCGACCGCATAAGTGACTCGCTACGGTTGCCGTCGTTGGCCAGGACGTTCAGGAGCTGGAAGATAGGCTGGACGTATGGCTGAAGAACATCGGCTGTGGGGTTGTTAGCATGCTGCAATGTGGGATCAAGGGCAGAAAAAAGGGGAAGGAAAAAAAATAAACTCACTCTTCTGGCTAGAGGTCATAGCACCAATGATGCCGCCCCAGGCGTCCATGATACCCTCGCGCAGGGAAATGATGTAGTCGAACATCTCGTAGCTACCGTCGTTACCGGCAGTAACGGTGGCGGCCTGCTGCAGGACCTGGCCGACCACGGTCAGGTAGGTCTCAAAGTGGCCGCCAATAGCGCCAGCAATATCGCCGAAGCACTGCAGGATAGCCGGCTTGAACTGGTTCGACAGGGTTGTGCTCTGTGAAATGTTAGCGTCTGTATACATCTTCAACGTTTAACGGGAAAAGGGGACTCACGCTCAGGTTGGTGAGCAAGTAGTTCATAAAGTTGTCACACCACGGCTGGCTGCGGGCGCCCATCGAGCGAGTGATGTCGCTCACGAGGCCGATAGCCATCGAGCACAAGCTGGACTCTTCCTGGTTGCTGAGCGCCTTGATCAGGAACGGCGAGAAGGCGTCCATGTACTTGACAAAGTCTTCTTCGAGGGCGTTGGCCAAGCTACCAATCGCGGCGAAGACGGCCTCAGGCACCGACGACTTGCCGCCCGAGTTCTGGAGAACCTGGAGCAGAGCAGCCATCATGCGGTCGCCCAGCGGTGCAATCTCCTTGTCGAGACGGTTGACAATCGCCTGGAGGACAGTGCACAGACTTGTCTGCATGTCCTCCAGTGTGATCTTGTCCTCGACGCTGACGACCTGGCTCTGTAGCGGGATAGTATCCTCAAGACGCTTCAGGATAACGTCCGACAACTGTGCAATATCCTGGAGACTGTTGGAGGCGGCGTTGTTGACAAAGGTGTTGAGCACCTCGTACGCGGCCGTGCGCACAGCCGGCTCGGCACCAGCCTCGGCGGCAGTGACTGACAGCAGCTGCGTCACACTCTGTGTGAAGTGGGGAGTCAGAGGGTTCTCGGCGGCGCCAGCATCGCCAGCGAAGCGCTCCGCCAGGTTCATCAGCGCCCAACAGCAGGATGCTGCCATCTTCGGGCTGCTCAGCAGACCGCGGAAGAGTGACTCAATCAGCGGGCTCAGGTGTGTGTCAGGGTCGATAGCGTGGGGGCAGTTCTCGGTGATGCGGCCCAGCGTGAAAGCAGTCGAGTCGCGGACCTGAATGGACGGGTCGTCAATCATGGAGATGAGGATGCCCAGGGCTGACTGGATGATCGGCTCGAGAACCGCGTCGCCGGGGCCCTCCATGATGGCACCGAACGCCGACACGGCAGCGTCACGCTGGTGCCAGTCCTCGTGCCGCAGGTTGGACTCGACAAACTGGATGACATGGGGGATGATTGTGGGGCCGACGGCCTGGGCGTAGAGGGTCAAGCACTGGTAGGCAGCGCGCGAAATGTTGTACTCATCGTCCGCAGCATCCTCGTCCTGCTTGGTCAGGAGTATGAGAAGGGCGGGGACAACCTCGCTCGTGGCGACACGGGCAAAGTTGTAGAAGGGGCGGAGCTGGTCCTGGTCCTCAACGGCGCCGACCTGTGCGTTATCGTCCTCAATGGCAACCTCCTCCTCGCAGACAGTGGACCAGAACTCCACGGCCAGCTTGGCAACATCCTCGTCCTCCGACTTCATGCCCATAATGGTAAGACCAAACAGGGCCTTCTCCATGTAGTAGCGCATGTTGTCGTAGTAGAGGGCCATAATGCGGTTCAAGCAGCCGAAAGCGCCCTGCTGGATCCGGCTGTCGGATGCCTGCGTTGCCTCGCACACAACCTGCATGATGTAGTTGCGCTCGCCCTCGTGCTTGAAATTGTTGCCGACGAACTCGAGGGAGTCGCTGAGGGCAGTGATGGCAGCAAAGCGCACATCGTTGTTGGTCTCCTCCTTGCGGGCGCCCTGGACGACGGCAGTGAGGATAGAGTTCGAGAAGCCGATGAGGCTTGTGCGAAGCTCAGCGTCTTGGCTCTCGCAGACGAAGCCGATCGTGGTAAGAGAGGCCTGCTTCTGGTGGGCCTCGCCCTGGCTGACGTTCTGGACGAGCGTGGGCATCAGCTCGGGCCACTGGTCGCGGGGGAGCTCAATAGCACCGATGGCGGCGACGACCTGGGCGGCAGCCTGGCCGGCCTGGCTGTTGGTAGAGGACAGGGTTTGCAGGGTCAGGTTCTTGATATTTGTCTTTGTGTCCTGGTCGGTCTGTTGGAGCCATTTTGCTTGGAGCTCGGCTTGGCGGGTAGGGTCGCGGCCTGTGAAGGCGTTCTTGAGGGCAATACCGGCGGCGGCACGAATGTGTCCTTGGGCATCTTCCTTGGCGAGCTCCTGGACGAGCGTGGCAAGGTAGAGGGACTGGAGAGAAGGGGAAGAAGCAAACGTTAGCAACGAACAGAAAAAGACTAGATGAAGAAGCGAAGGCGCAACGCGTATCTGAAGGGGCGGTGGAGGGGGAAGGTAAGTAAGGAGACGTACGAAGTTGGTGGCCGCAGCCTGCTCGAGCTGCTGCTCAGCATGTTGACGCAATGCGTTGTCTAGAGATATAGGTTAGCAAAGGATGGACAGATGAACAGATGAGCACACGACCTCCCAAGTTTTGACGATAGGACGCGAGCGGCCACGTTGAAAAGCAAACCCCAAAACGTCCAGCGAAGCACTCCCCCCCCAATCCGCTCTGATGCACTCCTGCCGCAGACGGCACGACGACGAAGGCAGCGGCGCGTCACGGCGCGTCACTAATTCGTTGCTGCGTGCGTGCATCGCCACAGACAGCCTTCCTCCGCAAGTACGGTCCCGTCCCCGTGTCTCCCTCCTTCTCTTTGCGCATGAACCGTGCCGTTGTGGGGGGAAGCTTCGCGAGGAAACAAACAACTGCCGCCAGAGTGGCAAACGTACCGGGTGACAACGAATTGGTCAGGATTGTGTTGATGTCCGAGTTTCCGTCCATTTTGTCGATTCGGATGTGTTTATTTGTATGTCGAGTGTGGTATTTCGAAATGTCCGTCCCTACTCGATGTCGTGGGTAGGGGGGAGAGGAGGAAGGAAGGTTGAAGGTAGGTGGTAGCGGAGGAGTGAGAAAAAACTAAAGGAAAAAGGTGGGCGTGGCCTCTGTGTGGGGTGCTGAAAAGCAAAAGCAGCAGCAGCAGGCGTAGCGTAGAGAGGGGGCAACGACAGCTGGAGCGTATAAAACAAAAGAAACGGTAGTCTTGGTGAAAGAATGGAAAAAGAAGTGCAGTTTTCAAAGGAAGGTCGAGATGCGTGCACCCGCGGCGTCAGATTTATCGAAAAGGAGACGAGGCTAGAATTGAAGGAGTTGAAGGAGGGAGAAATCATGAAGAGAGGAAAGGGAGGAGAGACGAAAAAGGTAAGGAAGGAAGATGATGCTGGTCAATGGTGGGAAAGGAGGTGAAGGTGCGGCTAGGCCTGACATGCGCTACTGTCCCCTATTCTACGGGCGCTCTTTCCTCAATTACAGCTCATAATACGTCGTTGACCCCCGGACTTGCCTTGGTTGCCAACGCCTGAACAAAGTGGGTATTTTGCAGAGAAAAAAGAAGAGAATAATAAGAAAAACAAACGAAAATGGAGGCGAAGTCGAAATGAGACGAAAGCAGGAAGGTGCCACCAGCTAATTGGCAGTAAAATAGGAAAGAGAGACGGAGCTCTTGCCCTGCGTACTCGACCATCTCGAAACGAAAGACTGTTCAAGATGCCAGTCGAGGCAGGGGCGATTCACACGACATAAGATACATTCGACAAGTCGAATAGATAGGCAGGGGCGACCGCCTGTAACAGCACGCTGCAGCGGGCAAGAAAGGCAAGAGCCGCAAACAGGCTTCAGCGGGCAGTCGCGCCTCCGACGTTGAAGGGAAGGAACAGAGGTCATAGAGGCGGTGATAATTTGAGTCTGATTTTCACCTGGTCAGTGGAAAAAGAAGTCTGGTTGGTTGGAGTTTGTTCGCACGGTGCGCCTTTGTCCAGCGCTAGGCCACGGCGGTCACTGAACGAAATGCCCAGAGGGGCAAAAGTGCCTAGCTCCAGCAGGCTCAGCGCGACCGGCAGCGAGCGTCGTGCTCCGTACGCCCCGTACGCCCCGTAATTTATGGGTATACGAGTATATTTATTAATACGGCATACAGAGCGAAAAACAGTGCAATTTGGAGGATTTAGCAGGCGAAGAGTCGCTGCGGAAATACGAAAGAGGGCCGCACCTTCCCTTTCTTTGCCCTTTCTTTGCTGGGCAACGGAACTCACCGCAAAAACGCGTCTCGTTTTTTCCTGAAGCGGGGACTGTAAACAATGGGAGGGGCATCTTCTCAGCGCAACAACTGCGAAACCAAAGAGAATAAAAGACTCTTTTGTGCACTTTAGGGCATTTTCCTGCACGATTGTCAATGAGAATGCAGCATGCCGCCAAATCAGAAGCGCAAACCAAGAATCCAAGAAAATCAGCAGCTTTGTCGAGGCGGTGGCCGCTTGTTCGCGCGCGCAGCAGGCACTACCGTGGGAGCGTGGTTGCTCCTTCCCTGCCAGTTTTGTGGCCCTTTGTTTTGTTTGTTTTGATGGTGGGGCTCGTGGAGAAGCGAGACGAGCAGGAAGGAGAGGGGAGAGGGGTTGCGGGATGACTGGCGGCGCTGGCCAATAGAGACCCACACAGTGTGTTTTCTTTGAGCACAGTGAGACTCGACGGCGTTAGGGAATGACTCAAGCCCCTGTGGCCAACAGGAACCAGCAAAGACACGCCAGAAGCCAATAATTGCAGAAAGAAGTTGGCGCCTCGCCAGATTGTAGACACCACAAACTCACTATCCAGTGGCTTGCATATAAGGCGAAGATCGTCTACAAAGCTTATTATGTACTTATACTCCGTATTGAGTATTGTTGGTGATTTTTGATAATGATGGTGGCTTTATTGATATCAGTGCTCGACGCCTACTATGCTTCTTACTACTGTGATGCTATGGACTGCTACTTTGATAATTGAATAGATAATGTTAGCTGGACCCCTACTTTTCCCATTCACTTTCATTTTCATTTTTTATACCCATTCTTGGTTGTCTCAGACGTAACACTGCCACCCCTCCTTTCAAGACATGAAAAACACCCCTGGAACGAAAGTTCCTGAATGTGATACTACGGAGTAGAAGAGAAGAACATGCAACACGGACATGAACGATACTCCGTAAATGGCAAATAAACGGCAAATGGCAAAACGCAAATGGCACAAAAAATATAAATGACACTTTTAAGTTATGACCCGGTTCGTCACCAGGGTCTTTTGAGTTTGCTTTAAATTTTGGACCTCGGCGGTCCCCTATTTTCCTTTCCTTTTTCTTCAGCTACCGGCATGTCGTGGCGTTTACCATTCATTGACGACTTCATCCGTGTCTTCTAGAACATGGACTCGGCCTGAGCCTCCAGGCTCTGGATGACCTTGGGCTTGTTCTTGATGGCAGGAGGAGTAGCAGCAGCAGCACCGTTGCCATTCTCCAGGTCCAGCTCCTTGCTCAGAGTGCGCTGCGGCACGGAACGGGCCAGCTGGGCAGGCGTGCCGGGCTGGCTGGCCATGAAGTTGGAGGCGGCGCTCAGCACGGCGTGCAGCGACGAGGTCAGGACATCCTCGTGCAGACCGACACCCCACACCTTCTGGTTGGTACCCGTGGTGCATTCGATGTAGGTGGCAGCGCGGACGTCACGGCCGCGGCCGACGGCGTGCTCCTTGTAGTCATGGACCTCCAGGTCGGTGCCGATAATGGGCTTCAGCGACGCGGCCAGGGACGAGATGGGGCCGGTACCGCGGCCCGACAGGTGGTGCTCCTCGCCGTTGATCAACAGGACACCGTCAAAGACACGCTTCATGTTCTTGGTGTCCTGGGTGCGGCCGGGGGCCGTGGGAGCTGGGCTCGTGGTGCGGTCGGGCAGAATCTTGTAGTCGACCAGGCCGAATCTTCTGTTCTCCTTGAGGAAATAGGTCGTCTCGAACAACTCGGTAATCTCAACAGGCAGCAGCTCCCGGCCGCGGGTGTCGGCCATGCGCTGGACGGTTTGCGAGAAGTCAACCTGCAGGCCGCGCGGCAGGTCAAGGTGCAGGTACTGCTGGATGATCCAGGCGGCGCCGCCCTTGCCGGACTGCGAGTTGACACGAATGACGGCCTGGTAGTCGCGGCCGATATCGTGGGGGTCCAGGGGCAGGTAGGGCACCTGCCAGCGGTCGGTGGCGTCCAGACCCGACTTCTCGCGAACCTGGAATCCCTTCTTGATGGCGTCCTGGTGGGATCCCGAAAAGGCACAGACGACCAGAGAACCACCGTAGGGTGCGCGTGGGTGGACGGGGATCTTGTTGCAGACCTCGACCGTGCCAATAACCTTGTTGAGGTCCGAGAAGTCGATATTGGGCGTGACACCCTGGGTATACAGATTCAGGGCCAGCGTGACCAGGTCGACGTTACCCGTGCGCTCGCCGTTGCCAAACAGACAGCCCTCGACACGGTCGGCACCGGCCATTTGGGCCAGCTCGGCGGCGGCGACGGCGCAGCCACGGTCGTTGTGGGGGTGCAGGGAAATGCAAATGGTGTCGCGGTTGGTGATGTTGCGGCAGAAGTACTCGATCTGGTCGGCGTAGACGTTGGGCGTGGCCATCTCGACAGTGGCGGGCAGGTTGAAAATGATGGGCTGTTCGACGGTAGGCTCCCAGGCGGCCTTGACGGCCTCACAGACCTGAACAGTGAAATCCAGACGGGTATCCGAAAACGTCTCGGGGGAGAACTCAAACGCCCACTCGGTGGCGCGCACGGCTGGGTCGGGGCTGTCCTTGGTCAGAGAGCGGACCAGGCGCGCACAGCGGGTGGCCAGCTCCAGGGTCTCCTCCTCGGTGAAGTTGAAGACGATGCGTCTAAAGCACTCGCTGGTGGCGAGGTAGATGTGAATAATGGCCTTCTTGGCGCCGTGGACGGACTCGATGGTGCGCTTGATCAGGTCCTCGCGGCAGGGCGACAGGACCTGTAGGAAGACGTCGTCGGGGACGGCACCGGGGGTCTCGATCAGGCGGCGGGTGAAGTCGAAGTCGGTTTGCGAGGCGGAGGGGAAGGAGACCTCGATCTCCTTGTAGCCCAGGTCGGTCAACATCTTAAAGTACTGCCACTTCTCGTCGCCGTTCATGGGGTCGACCAGACTCTGGTTGCCGTCGCGCAGGTCGGTGGACAGCCACCGGGGCGCCTTGGTGATGGTCTTGTTGGGCCATTGGCGGTCCGGCAGGTTTACTGGCGGAAACGCCTTGTATTTTGTGGAGGGATCTTTGAGCCTGTGAAGAAAAGAACAAGAGCTGTTAGAAAAGAAAGATCACGAGACGGGGCGGAGGCCGGTGCCGGAGCAGGGACGAGGCTCGAGAATTGAGAATTGAAAATTGAAAATTGAAAATGCGCCGAGGGGTAGAAGACAGGGGGGACGATGAGCAATGGAGCGCAAAGACCGTCGTCACTTACATAGGCATTCTGGCAGAATGTGGGCTGTGCCAAAAAAAAGAGAGGAAAGGGTATATGAGAGGATGAGAGTGTAAAAGACAAATTGACAACAGAGAAAAAAGGGTCGATGTAGAGTTATTAGGCAATTGCGCGTGGAGAGTTTGGGAGTTTAAAGACTTTAGGAGGGGACTGTTGGTCGAAGAGGGGCGAGGAATGACACAAGCAGAAAAGGTTTGACTGCGGGAGGCAAAAAATGGTGTATGGTAGTGAATAGTGAAGCTGGCGAACAACGTGGAAAATGGTGAGCCAAGCTCTCCTTATAAAGATGTCAGAACTCGGGGTAAGAATTGAGAGAGAACTAAAAATGAGTATTAGAAGGCTGAAGGGTTTCGAAATTCCCGAGGCCGAGTCTGAGTCACGATGCGGAGGTCTGGAATTGGGAAGGGGACGAGCAGAAAAAAGGAGGAGGCAGAGAGAATGAAATGAAAGCGAGGATCCTAAAACGAGAAAACTCGGGGTAGACTAAAAAAATTATGACTATATACGTCGTACTGTGTATTTAATAGGGACCGTTCTTTCTCCTTCTGTCACTACGAGTGGTAAAAGAAAGAAGAAAAAGGCAAGAGGCGTGAGAGACTGTGAGAGCCGAAAGAGTAAGAGCGAATGGGTGGATGCTACTCTACGGAGTATCTGTGTCGCTCTTTCCCTCTTGTACATTGCATCTACTGTGTTTTCTCCATGTTGTGATCCTTGTCTTTTTCCATCTTTCTGTTTGGAAAGAGCCCTGCCGGTTTCCACCTGCACCTTCCCGCTGCTACCGTTAAACCGACGCAAGGCGGGTGAAGAAGGAGCCTTTTGCTCAGTAGAAGCATAGGCCGGGCGCCGGTAGAAGAGTGATAAAATGACTAGATACGGAAGGGATGCTAATAAAAAAAGAAGAGAAAATAGTGAAGCTAACAGGCCCCAAAAAGAGCAAAAAGCTGCCGCAAAAAAAAAGAAAGAAAGAAAGAAACCAAGAGAAGCCGCCACGTCAAGCGCCATTGCTCAAGGCCGCGACGCTGCGAGGGGCAAGGAAGTGAGAGTGCTGGCCGCGGATTGGCCCCGGACGGACAAGGCGAGCAAGCGAAAGAGGGGCAGCAGCTGTTAAAAAGTGTACTATTTACTCCGTACAAAAATCAGCATAAGGGCACACGTCAGAGCAATAAAGCCAATCACCGCGAGCTAACGTGCAGCAAAGAAGAAAAAGAATACAAAGAGCAAGAGAGCAATTGGTGCTGGGCTTAGCGGGGGTGGACCCCAGCCCTGGTTCAGGATTTTTTTTCTCTTCGTTTTTTTTCCTGTTTCTTTTGCCTTTTCCTGTTAGCGGATTCGTTGGAGAACAAACGTCTCACACGAGTGACTGACACAAGCGTTTCTCTACATACAAACGTACATGTTGTCACTCTGTCACTCGTCCATGTTGTCCCTGTCCCTGAACGGCTCTATTCATTATTGGCAGGGCAAACAGGGCGAGCACTCTTCGGGTGCTACCATTTTATGCACAACGCCGGAGGGCAGAGGCCATCCCCGGATAGACATCGACATTTTACGTGATACTGCACTTGTACACCCATATGCACACACATCTGCAGGCATATTACTGGAAAACCCGCGATTGACGCAGCCAACGACCAGTGGGGGTTTAGCTGCGGCAAGTGGACAAGACGATGGTGGGTGAAGACGACGTAGTGACTTGGCGGACAATCTTCAATGTTCAACCGCGGAAGAGAGACCGTTCACGGACGCAGTACACACACTTTGAAATACTGAGCAACAGAAACATGCGGATGCTCTCTCGCTCATTCTTGCCCCGTGTTGCTCGCATGTCTTTAAAAGGGCGTAGAGCCCGACTCCTCAGCTTCTCGAATTTGCTTGGAAACGCACATCACTGCAGCCGAGTGGAGATCGAGACCAGACCAAGAAACTGTGGGATGAAAACCGAAGGATGACTCAGTCGAAATCTGATAGCAATGATCGGACCCATCTCTGTAAGTTCACAATAAGCCGAGATCAAAATCATGGGGAAGTCAACAAGAATCGACGCTTGCCACTGACTGTTGATCTTGATCACCCATGGATGCCGCGTTGATGGTCATTGGACCTCCAGCTGTCAGGCCGTACAGACGGAGAAACCATGCGGCCCGTGCACGTATCCGTCTTCTGTACCTCTCACAATGGATGCTGCACCATTGTGCACCTATCCGCAGTATTATTTTGTACGACCGGTAAACTATCAAGGGGAATACGTGCTCGTGCTTTTTTACGTGTTGGTACGCCTTACTCCATGCTGTACAACGCGATTACTGAACATTACTGTTCGTTGCTACATCGAGTCGTGGGACTGCTTTCGATGGGTCACTAGAGTGGTGTAGATATTGTCGTGAGGCATACAAGCTGTAATCATCAAAACTCGGGCATTGGAAGTCTACGTGGACGTTGATATCCCCAAACTTCAAAAAAGAAAAAAAAGGCTCTTGTTAACATCGTAGCCTTGGGTGGATTGCTCTCTTGCGGATGTAAGTCTGAGTCAAGACGTATTTTCTTTTTCCCCAGCACAGCTTGAAGCTCAGCAAAATTTAACAACACCAGTGCCGTATAATATATATAGTAGTAAATGTCTGATTGGTATCTCTCGTAATATAAGAAACGTAACGGAATATGTAAACAAAGATGTAAGGAGCGAACCAAAGTAGGTTGAAGACTTCCAAAACAAGATGTGAGCAAGTAAACAGAGTAGTAGACCACCAGAAACGCCGTAGAAACATCCAAAAACATATATACCACTCTGCCAATAAGAGTGTCAGATCATACATTATTACATCCCCGGTCCTCGCCTCAACTCTTACAGTGAATAGTTCTCCGTGTGCAAAAAGATCTCCTCCAGCATATCATCACCCCAGATCTCAGCCTGTAGCCGCGCCACTGTCGTCGCGACACCCACACGCATGCTTGCCGGACCGCACACAAATACGGCTGTTCGCCGGCCTAGCACACCACGACCATCGCTGCCGCCCGTGGCCCACTCGCGCAGCATGTAGCCCAGGTCGGGACGGCCATACTCGACACTCCAGCCACCATCAATCTGATGCGGGACGGGGAAGGCGAAGCGCATGAGGGACTTTTGGAACTCGGTGGGTGTTTCGGGGAATCCGAAATCAAAGCCGGAGGGCGGGCCAAAGGTGGATGTTGGGCGCGCGCCGCCATCACCAACATCGGGCCTCCGCTGGACACCGCCTACATCGGTACGCAGGTGGGCCAACTCGGGCGGACGCATGCCGGTGTGGTCGCCGTTGGGGCCGGGTTCATGGAACTGCTCCTCTTCACCTGCTACACCTTCGACCTCGCCCGCCTCAACAGCTTTGCGCATAGCGGATGGCGGTACCAGGTTAAAGTGTGGTGCATCGGCCCGCGGGTGTGGTGTGAAGTGGAAGTTGCTCTCCTCCTCCTCGGCAGTATAGGCCGCCGTGGACGACACGAGCGTACTCAAACCGCTGATACTCATGCGATTCTTTTGTTTTTGTTTTGTATCCTTTTGTTGTTGTGCGTGTGGTGCAAACGTCGCAGCTGCCACCGACTTGGTGTCCCTGGGGTAGATATCATTGCTGTCCTTGACGTCGGTACTGCCGCGGCCTTCGAGCTGCCGTAGCGACTCATCCGGGGTCATGGACATGTGCTTTCCTGGTGGCGGGTTGGGCGGCGGAGGCGGGACTTGGTATGGCTGAAGGTATTTTTGCTGGGGCAGCGCGGTGATGCGGTCCTCGTCTTCGGCGCGTAGCTCGCGCTCACGTTCTGGATCACCCTGAGCCTCGGCAGCGATCAGGGCGGAGTTGCGCTTGGAGGCGATGCCAGCGACGAAACCGTCAAGCCGGTCGTGGAACAAGTTGCTGAGGGGGCGGGGAGCACGGGTGGTGTGGTGGGCACCCATACTGTTGCCCTCACCGGGGTTGGAAAAGAGGTTACCGAGGTACTGGTTGCGGTGGTCGGCGCGGGTGGCCGAAGTCACAAAGAACTTGCAGGTAACTGACTCGGGCGGAGCAGCCTCACGGCAGATGCGCAGTTCCTCGCGGAACCAGTCCATGGCCTCGAGGCGCTTGAGCGACCAGACAACCACAATCTTCTTGGTGATGGCCTTGCCATCACGCATGCGCTTGATCAAGTTGAGCAGCTGGGACATGAGCGAGGTGATACCAGAGCCACCAGCAATCAGGATGCACGTGTCAAAGGCAGCCAGCTCACGACGCATGCCGCCGTAGGGACCGTCGAGGAAGGCACGGTAGGTGTGGAAGGGACCCTTCTCAATGGCAGTCTCTAGCACGCGACGGGTAAAGCCACCGTACGGGCGGAAAACAAGCACGCAGTCCCGGTAGGCGTCGCCGTAGGCTGAGGGGAAGTCCTCACTGCACAATGACGAGACGGTGAAAGGGTGGTTGTCGAACAGGGAGATACCCGGCATGCGCAGGTAGACGTACTGACCGGGTCGCCAGCGCATCTGGGTCGGGATGGTGATCTTGATGGCGTTCTCGGTCATGAGCGTGATGGCGGCCTCGTCACCAACAAAGAAAGACATGCGCCAGGGGCGTGTCCAGTTAAGGTTGCGCAGGCGAACGACCTGGCACACGACGAAGATGCCGAGAGTAGTGTAGAGGTAGGCCCAGGAGCCCAAGTAGTTCTTGGTGTGCCAAAAGAGCAGACCAACATACAACAGGCCCACGGGAATATGCAGCATGACAAAAGCCTCGTAAGCGACGCGGCGAATGATGGGCAGCGAAGCAACACACAGCCAGATGAGCGGTACAAGACACGAGATGCCGGTACCGTAGACTATGACGGAGCCGTTGTTGGGGAACAGTTTCTGAAAGATGGCCATGCCGCCATCATCCCACACAGGCTGGACATAGAAGGGAATGGCATGCACAAGCGACAGGAACAGGCACAGGTAGCCGGCCCAGCGGTGCAAAACATTGAGGCGTTCTGGACCGATACCGGTAATTAGGGTGAGGATGTTGGTCTTCGTGCTCGTGGCAATGATCCAAGGTGTCATGGCGACGGCGATCATGCCCGAACGGATGGCCAGCGGCGGCGAGCCATACTGGATGCTGTCCCAGTAGAGTGGTTGTGGCAGGAAGCAGTAGAGCGCGGTGAAGGCGAGGGCTATGAAACCGCAGGTGAGAACGGCGAGCGAGGAGAATGAAAAGCGGCGCTTGAAGATGACGAGGTCGGGGATGGGCCGGTAGAAGATCCAGCGGAAGAGGGCGAGGGTGTCGTTGATAAGGGTGATGGAGGACATATGCGCCTTGGGACGGAAGGCGGTCTCGGCCTTGACCTCGTCGGGGAAGAAGTGGCGGCTCGAGTTCTGGCCGGTCGTGTAGGCAGTTGCAGGTGTCGCGTTGCCGTGGCCTGCATTGGCAGCGGCGGCCGCAGCGGCCAGAGTTGCGGCCGTGCCAGGCGGCTGGTCCCATTCGGGGTCGGCCATGTAAAGGTTGTTGTAGTGTTCCTCGACTTCTTGTTTGTAGATAGCCTGGCGTATTTTGTCTTGCCAGTAGTGCCATAGGCGCACGATGAGAACGCTGGCCGTCAGGGCGGCTGCAAAGTATGTGAAGGCCAAGCCATACTTGCCGGACTTGATCCAGGGGTCGACGGTGTCGGCTTCAACGAGACCTGGCGGACTCGTGGCGGTCAACGGAATGTATATTCGGCGGGCCAACGACGGCGGGTCTTGTGTGAGGTGAGACGCCATCGTGTGTGTGTGTGTGTGTGTGTGTGAGTGAGTGAGTGAGAAAGGTAGGGAGAGGAGTGTTGAAGATGCAAGGTGAGTGTCGACGAGGTGTTGTTCTGTTGGTGTTGTTGCACAGAAACGTGCAGAACCTGTGCAGTCAATCGCCAAGGGATACCAGATCCCCCAGTCTTGCCGCTCCGAGGGTGTCCTTTCTATTAATATATGCGGTGAGAGGCAATTTCAACGACAGTGAAGACGGCCATCGATGTTGGTTGTGGTGAAAAGGCAATGATGTTGCCGATGGTGAAGAGAGAGGCCGAGGGAAAAAGTAAAGAATGAAAGCAAAAAGAAAATCAAAACAACATGAAAAAAACGAAGTTGCACAGAAGAGAGAAAGAGAGGGGGCAAGACAGATAAAAAGGTACCACAAAAAGACGAATGGAGGACCGCAAAAGATGACAGCCGAAAAGTCAAGAGAGACAAAATACGACGTGCAGTCGAAAAGAGACAGAAGGTGGTGGGGTGGGTTAGTGGTTGTATTGTACTGTCGTCCCGGGCGGGTAGATATATTACCAACGGGCCTCGATGCAAAGAGCAGTCCAGGTACGGAGCACTAGAGGACTCAAACCACTTCAGGTACGCACGGTATGCAGTGCAGAAGCAGAAACAGAGACAGAAGTAGATGCGGGAGATATGCGGGATATGGTCCCAGTCTCAGTGGAAGCAGCAGAAGAAGTGATGGAGAGCTTTCAATGTCACGTCGATGATGGCCAAGTAGAAGATGAGTGATCTGGTTGGCTCTGCTCCTGAGAAGAGACAGCGCTTGGGATGTGTATGGGATGGGACGAGATGGGAGAAAACCCAGTGTTATGGAATATTCCGTAGGAGATGGAAAGGAGAAGGAGAGCAAGATGTGAAAAGAGGAGCGTCAAGCCGGGAGACGTGCCGAGAGATGGTCGAATGGTCAGGAGAGAAATCGAGTCTACAGCCGCTGGATGTTCAGAAAGAGGAAAGGCGTTCATCCCAGAAGAACGGTCGAGCAAAGACGGCGGTAGGAGAGATTGTGCGTATGCGGATGGAGAGAAAAAAGGACGAGAGTATGTATTGAGTTCGTGAAGGTCACACAACACGCGAGGTGACGGAGAGTGAGGAAACACGTTGTTGACAGCGGTTGCGCGTGGCGGCGGTTGGGGGCGCTCAAGAAAACCAAGAGTAGGAGGAGGTCGACAAAAATGCGGCCGTTTGAATCTTGGGAGAGAAAAAGGAAAATAAATAAAAAGACAAGAGAGAAAATGCGCAACACGATGTGATGGGACAAGAGGTGAGTGAAAGCAAAGCAAGCAAGCCACTTGCAGGGCTGCTAGATAAAGTGGGTTCAGATACACTCAGCGGCAGACGGAGCATTGATATTGGCTGGAAAGGGCTGGGAAGTGACCGGGATGGTACGGTGGGTGAGGTGTGGGTGATGTGGATTGTGGAGGTGATGGGATTGGATTTGGGGGTGATGTATTCCGTACGTCGTACGTCGTACGCAATGGGTGATATGCAATCGGCAAAAGGTGATGGGACATGGATGGAGAGGAAGAGGGGAATGGGAATTGGAGTGATGAAGAAATGGCAGGGGTGAAAAGCATGAGTGGAAAACGGCAAAAAGGCAAGAACGCATATGACAAAAAGAGAAGGCGAGAAAGGGGGGCAGCGAGAGCAGAAAAAAAAAGGAAGGAAAGAGGTGGCCGGTTGTTCCTTCTGCATGTCACACGGAGAGGGAACGGAGGAAGGCGTGAAGCGACACAAAAAAAAGGGAAGGAGAAGTGCTGTGACGAGATGCGGGTTCTACAATCACAAGTCGAGTTACGAGCATCTGACTGCAGAGAGCGGTGGCACGATGGCGAGGACGAGCAGAGGAACACAAGAGGAGAAGCGAGGGTTGACAGAGATCCCCGGTCTCTTTAGATCTCCAAATTGCGAATGTTCGCCTCCTTGCAATCAAATTTAGCAGACAAAAAGCAGCAAACAGAGCAGAAAAGACGGCACAGCCATGCCTCTCTGAAGATCAGTCTATTTCAGTCTTTCAGTCTTTCAGTCGAAAACAGTGCAGCTGTAAGTGAGGCAGGACAGCGGAAGAAGGATACAAATATACTCCATAGAGATGCACAGATACGCAGACAAAGACGCAGGGCGATGCACTTGCGGGCTGTCAGAGGACAGAGCGGGAGTTCAACAGCGAAGACAATGAGAACTGAAGAGGAAGGGACTCGACAGCCAAGGTCGAGGATCTCGAGGCAAGTGCGGTCGACAACTTGCCTCTGCATCTGCCATTGGCGGGAAGGGAGGGGGCGAGGGACGGGCACTAAGTTCGAGCAGTGCAAAAAGCGCGGAAAGCGCCGCCCCCAATGTGACTGAGCCCCCATCACGGCCCGCTGATTCGCTGGCAAGCACAAAAAAAGGGTCGTGAGCTGCGCTGCCCAGCGGTCCGTGGTTGATGGTCGACGGGGATTCTGGGTGAAATGTTGAAAGCTGTGGCCGGTTGGCTGAAGGTGTGGACAGGGGTGGTTGAGTGCGGGCGCCAAATGGGGCGATGTGATTGGCTGTCTATGTCACAAGACAAATAGAGGCAGTCACGTGCATTTATGCGGATAGGAGAATATATGCATTGAATTTTCCAAAAAGTGCTCGAGGCAAGAGCTGCCAGTAAATTGGTCAATCAGGACCGTGCTCTTTCATCACCAACAGAGCTACCAGCAGAACTACGGAGTACCAACAGACAGAACATCACAACGGACAATAAAACGCGACCCAATAGATATCTTCAGAGTACGTCGTACATATGCACCCAGCCTCTCTCGCAGACCGGCATACTACACTGTGATGGCCGGTGCGGCCACAGTGCTGTCGATGGGTTTGCTCTCCTCGACCTCGACGGGCACGGCCTCGACCTTGGCCTCGACCTTGGCCTCGACCTTGGCCTCGATCTTGGTCTCCTTTGTCTCTTCTGCCGGTGTCTCTGTTGTCTCTTGTGCAACCTTCTCGTCCTCCACCTTGTCAATGGCCTGAGCCTTCTCGGTGCCCCACTTGAACGTCGAGCCATAGTGGTCGTCGCGCAGTGTCTTGCTGCCGAGCAGGTTCTCACGGAAGGTGCCGCCCGGCACGGCATAGTCGAGCCAGTAAAGGCCACGGCTCTGCAGCTCAGGAACCAGGAGATCGACGACGTCCATCCAGCTGCCCGGGTTCGTGATGCTGCCGACGTTGAAGCCGTCGACATCGGCCTCCTCGACCCACTGCTGCATTACATCAGCGACCTCCGCAGCCGTACCGACAGGGCACGGGTGCAGACCGCCCATGGCCATGCGCATACCCAGCCGGCGCGGCGTCCACGACTCTTTGGTCTCTTCCTCGCTGACGGCCAGGGCCTTGAAGCACGCCTGGATGGCCATGGCCTGGGACTCGCCCTCGAGGTTGATGGGCTCGTCAATGGGGAACTTGCTGAAATCAACACCGGTGTAGCCGCTGAACTGGGCAAGGCCGGCCACGGGATCGGCATACTCGAGCGCCTTCTTGTGCTTGGCCTCGGCCTCCTCCTTGGTGGCGCCGATGATGGGCATGATGCAGGGGAAGAACTTGAGGCTGTTGGGGTCGCGGCCGTTGGCGGCGGCAGCGACGCGCATGTCCTTGACGACCTTGCCGGCCTGGGCAGCGCTGAATGAGTTCAAAAAGATACCCTCGGCGTGCTTGGCCGCAAACGCCGCGCCCGACTTGGACGTGCCGGCCTGGAAGAGCACAGGCGTGCGCTGCGGGCTCGGGTGCACCTGGTTGCGGCCCGAGACCATGTGGTACTTGCCGCGGTGCTCGACCTTTTTGACTTTGCTGCCGTCAAAGGCGATACCGCCGGGCGATTTATCCAAAACAACCGCATCGGGCGCCCACGACGACTCCCACAGCTTGTACACCACATCCATAAACTCGTCCGCCATGACGTACCGCTCGTCGTGCGGCGTAATCGTCTCGTAGCCGACAGCGCGGGCACTGCTGTTGGTGTGGCTCGTCACGACGTTCCATGCGCAGCGGCCGCTCGTGATGTGGTCCAGGCTCGAAAACTGGCGCGCCAGCACGTACGGCTTGGAGTAGGTAGTGGACATGGTGACAGCAAAGGACACGTTCTCGGAGACTGCGGCCATGGCGGGCAGCATGAGGGTCGGGTCGAGATGGGCGACCTGGTGGCCGCGACGCAGCATCTCGTCCATGCTGCCGCCATAGACGTCAAAGCCGACGAACCAGTCGGCAAAGAAGATGGCCGAGATCTTGCCGCGGTCGGCGAGCTTGGCGAGGTCCATGTAGTACTTGAGGGTGTCCTTGGTGAGGGACGTGTCGTCGTCGCGGCGCCACTGGCCCGAGGCCATGTAGCCGCCGACGTTGGCGATCTCAAGGAAGCACAGCTGGATCTGTTTGGGGGCCATTGTGAAAGACAGTAGGATGTGTTGGGTAGGAGGATAAGAAAGAGGTAGGAGGGGGGAGGGGGGGGAATCAGACGTGATTGACAAAAGGACGGATAAGATCTGAACAAGAAGCTTATATCAAGGAAGGGGAACTGTAAGAGGATGGGAAGAAAGAGAGATGACAAGAAAGATTGACAAAAAAAAGATGATACCAAGGTTGGAGGAGAGGAAGGCTCGATGTCCAGTTTCCTTGTGCCTTTTTCTCCGTCTTTGCCCTACGCCGAATCGTCAGATCTTCCTGCTTCTGGTCTGATGGAGGTAAGCAGCTCTGCCGGAGAAAGATTGGACACTGAAGACAAGAGCACCAAGGAGGAGTATGAAGGCCTCCCAAAAGTGAACGAGGAGGGGGTGTATACCGGCAGACACGTTTCGTAGTCCAGACATAGTCCGCTTGTCTGACACCTGTCGCCCCTCGCCCTCGACGGCAGAACGCGACTCAACCGTGACTTGGTGGATGCCATTCACATGGTGATGGATCCTTTGACTACTGAGTGTCTGCGTACAGATTGCGGTCCAGCTCTGATATCCGATATGGCTATCGCTTTGCCCCACGACAGCTTCCGTAGATTGACCTTATCAAAAGCTTGTCCTTCGTCGTGGCACTGCTCTACACCATACCCATCTTCTTCAAGACACAATTCACACCCCTCCATGCCAACCTCGTGTGAAATTGGGGTCCCGGCATCCCGAAACAGAGCCAGCGAGCCTCATCGGAAACTAGCATCGTGGCCGTTGACTGTGTAAGTGGTGTGGGTCCTCTGGGTGGAGACGTCCCGGGGCTTCCTCTTAGCGTGGGCAGCCTCTTCCCCCAAAGACAGCTCCGTTTCTTATCGGAGCACCGTCCCAGTCGCCGTTGCTTCCAACGAGTACCCAGATGTTCCCGCAAGTTGGCACCTATCACCCGCCAGAGAGCATGAGAAAGAAAAGAGCACTCCATCTACGGAGCATGTCCATCACCGGCCGGGTCTTGCTTGTAAGTAAAGGCTCGAAAGGACTTACAGTCCATAGACTTGTCCAGTCTAGCATTCTCCTTCCACTTCAAGTCTTGTCTAAGCTGACAAACTCGATAACCAGTTGGACAAGTGTTTCGAATATTCAAACTCACTTACACCAGAACTGGCCTCCAGTAGCGGATAGTCTTTCCGGTTATTGTGTTGTTTCCGCTCGTATAAGTGACAATCTAGACGTTCAGTCCCCATCATCTACTTGTCAAGATATCACCAAGCCTTTGTGAAGCGGTTCATTGTTGACTCTTGGCCGTCCCCATCTCGCTTTTTACTTTTACATTGTCAACAACATCAGCTATTCTTGTTTGCATCCGCCTTGTTGTCACCCATCATGGCCTCTCTCTCCAGCTCGTCCGGCGGCCCGGACCTTGTCGACTTTCTGCATGCCACGGTCCTGTCGCCCAAGGGTCTTCTGTCTCTTGTTGTCTCCATTGTCGTGATAATGCTGGTGGTATGTCTCCTGTCGTTTCATCTCAATCCATTCGCACCTACTGACTCCCATCAGACCGAAGCCTACCGGGCCAACTTTTCCAAGATCCAGGGCATCCCCGAGGTGCCCGGCGCGCTGCCGTTTGTCGGCCACCTGCACCGTCTCGGTGGCCGCAGCGGCGAGAACGATGCCACCGTCTTCTCGCAGTGGAGCAAGCAGCTCAACTCGAGCGTGTTCCAGTGCGTCCTCGGCAACCAGCGCACCATTGTGGTCGAAGACTGGGATACGATGAAGCACCTGTGGGTATCGCAGTCCAATGCACTGATTGACCGCCCGCACCAGCCCGGGTTTGTGGACAAGCTGGGTATTGACCTGACGGGCTCGTGCATGACGGACCAGGTGCGCAAGTGCCGTGCTGCGGGCATGCGCGCCCTCGGAAAGCCCAACTGGCACAAGTACTACCACTTGCTAGAGCCGTCGTCGGGCAAGTTTATTCGGGATGTGTACCGCAAGGCGACAGCCGGGCAGATGGTCGACACCTATGCGTACCTGCGCCAGATTGTCTTTGATCTGGGCCTGTCCCTAACGTACGGCGCCCGTTTCGGCGAGGTCGACGACGACTTTATGCTCACCTTTATCAAGTCCATCAACGGTATCTCGTCTGTGCGCTCGTCCACCAGGATCTACCGCCACTTTGTGCCGCTGCTACGCATCGTGCCCGAGTCAACCAACGAGACCATTGCCGCCGAGCGTGTGCGCCGCAAGCACCGTGATGTGCTCTACAACCGGTACATGGACCGCGTCAACGCCGGTGAGAAGGTCGACTGCATTGTGGCCGCGCTGCACGAGGACAAGCTCAACGAGGAGGAGGTCCATGGCACCTGTCTGTCTCTGCTGCAGGCCGCGCCAGATACTGTTGCTTCCGGCACGTACATGGCCATTGCCTGGCTCGCCTCACCCGAGGGCCGTGCCACGCAGGCTGTCGCCCACCAGGCCATCCTCGATGCCTACGGCGGCGACCGCACCAAGGCCTGGCAGATGGCCTTCCGCGAGGAAAAGGTCCCGCTCATCACGTCCATCTACAAGGAGACCCTCCGCTTCTTCACACTGACACCCTATGCCACGCCCCGCCGCACCGTCGCCGACGTCACTCTGCCCAACGGCATTGTCCTTCCCAAGGGCATTACTCTCATTATGAACGCCCAGGCCGTCGACCACGACACCGCCCACTTTGGTGATGATGCCTGGCAGTTCCGCCCAGACCGCTACCTGGACCCGGCCAAGACCGAGGCCGCTGGTCTGCCGCACGTCGCTTTTGGTGCTGGCAGCCGCATCTGCCCGGCCGTCAACATCTCCAACCGCATCATCTATGCCCTGGTGACTCGTCTGCTGCTCGCCTTTGAGATGGACAACACCAGCGATCCGAAGCGCGCACCCGTCATGGATGCCATTCGCTTTTCGGACGTGGCCAATGCCCTGGTGGCCCACCCGCGCTTCTACGACTGCAACTTCAAGGTGCGCGATGCTGCCTGGCTGGATGCCACTCTGGCCGCCGAGGTGTCGGCAACGGTGGCATAAAGGGTGGGAAGTAGAATGTGGAAAAAATGAGGAGTGGGTGTGAGAGTTAGTGGCATTAAGACTGGATGAGAGGTGCGGTGAAAGGCGGATCACTAAGAGTCTCACTTATTAACGAAACGTTGAGAAAACGAATAACCCAAGTAAATAACTCATGATAGAAATATAAAGAAAAAAACAAATAACAATACCTGTGCGAGTAAAATTTTCTTATTTTCCACTGCCCAAAAACGACAACAACAACAAGGCTTAGTATGAAACCTTTTTACCCCCGTCATGCCCACCGAGCGCCGCATCATTTCGTAAGTGGCTGATAGACTGGATAGACTGGCAAAAAGGGGCTGTCGGGTTTGTCAACGTTAGTCTAGGCCTTTCTTCCACCCTCTCAATCACTCTTCCTAGAGCGGTATGTGTGTGGCATCATACGGTTGCCCATTTTGATGGTCTGCCAGGTTAACCAAGACGCGTGGCTTTCTCGTTTTGTATATCGTGGCCGCGACTGTCGTGTTTGATACCTTAACCGCTTTTCACACGATGCATTTGTGTGCCGCTCGCGGTCGTTATAAAAAGGGCCGGCAGCCTCGTGCGATGATGTCGTAGCATTAGATCTCTATCCCCTGGTTAGCAGTGCTCTTTTCCATTCCTTCCATTCATAACAGTCCACAACATCAGCGACTGGACCATCACGGGAAACTATGCCCAGACCATGGGCTTCTGCGGTCCCTATGCCAGCTGCATGGACATTTACTTTAGCTCCGGCGACGTGCAGATCAGCCAGGAGTTTGCGACCCAGACCAGCGTACAGTACACCGTCAGCTTCGATTACTATGCCACCATAAATACCGCCGGCGCAATTTTCTCGTGCAACATCAACGACATCAACGGAGAGACAATCCAGGCGTTCGTGCCCGCTCTGGGTACCACCCGGGCCCCGTATGAAGGCTACTTAAGCTGTCGGTCGTAATCGGTTGCTAAGCACAATGAGGTCCGCAAAAGAGGATGAGAGCTTGAGAGAGGGTGATGTCGAGTCGGTGCGTTGGGGAGAAGCGGACGCCGAGGCGGGTGTTTATTATGGGTTCCATGTGTTTTCTATTCGACATTGTTAGTAGCCAGCCGCACATGCTGAAGATAATCACAGTCCTACCTTGTTTATTGTGCCCATTCATGAATCTTTGGTTTGTTGTGATGGAATCAAAAGGCCTGCAAAACGTGCAGTTTTGATGATGTTTGGGTTCTTACCAAATCCAGGCGGGTCGCTCGACGGCCGGTCGTGCCTTCCATTTTGACGCGGACATCGTGTATCGCTCCTTCCTCGTCGAGCACATCAAAAATATGAGACGCGCTCTTGCTCCAAAGCTGTTCCCCTTGTTTTTATTTTCGTTTGCCATTTGCTCTAAAGGCTGTCTTGTGCTTTTCCTCCTCTCTTCTGCATCACCTTTACCCACGAATTTACGTGCGATTCCCAAGACATCAAAAGCATCCGAACACTGCCTACCAATCGCAAAACGCAAGCACATCTACTATACAGCACACCAAATAAGACCAGTCAACCCACACACTTTCGACAAGATGCGGCTCTGCAGCATAATCTGGACCCTCCTGAGCTATCCACGCCTTCTCGGTGTTGCTGCTGATATGGATTTGATCATGACGATGTCGTCCATGCAGGAGAACGGCGACACCACAACCATGACTATCAATGCGAACTACTTCATTGCAGAACGTCGACAGTAAGCTGAGACTTGTTCTAGCCTCTCTCTTGGCATTTGAAGCAGTTCTCTCTTGAGTCTTTCCAAGTACTTTCTCAGGGGCTTCTTTCTTGCTTCCAATAGAGAGCTGAATTTGTGACGTGCCCAAAGCTAGAAGCTATTAGGAGGCGTCCAATCAAGGGCATCGCGCCTTGGCACAATTTGAGCTGCCTTTCGCATTCTGAGGCTGAATTTGTTATGTTTGTCAAAGCCATGTTTTTACATATGTTTTGTCTTTTTTTCCATTTTTCCTTCTTGCATCTTGTATCTCAGTTTTTTATTTTGCAGCCTGAACTCTTGTTTTGTTCGTCCACCTCGATTGTTGACGTCTCCTTATCCTTCTTTTCCCATCAACAACAACACCAACACTACCCACAATGGCTCGACTTCTTCCCCTTCTCGCCCTCTTCGGCACCAGTGCTCTCGCGTCAGTTTGTCGCCAGTCTGGCTCCTCCCCTACCTGCGGACCCAGCATCGTCGACCAGGGCATGTTTGCCGGAGGTGGTGGCCCTCCAGACGAGAGCGGCTGGACCATCACGGGCGGTGAGGCTTACCAGCCTAATGATTGCTCGTCCGCGGCCATCACTTCTACCAAGCTGCGACCCTCGTCCAGACTGTGCTCACGACACCCGGCAGTCTCTACGCCTTTTCATTTTCGCTTCTGTCCGCAGAGCCAACCAGCCCTGTTGTGACCTGTGGTCCGACCGACGTCAACGGCGATTACATTTCAGGCGAACAGGCCACGGAGATGTCGGCGACACAGAACGTCTGGAACGACTATACAAGTACCTTCGTTGCGACAGATGTCGAGACTGTGTTCCAGTGCGAGATTTCGGGCCCTTCCGGTTTCGTTGCCGTCTTTTCGAGCATCCAGATTTCGCTAAACTGCTTTACACCACTGGCGCTGGCTCCTTCATCGGTGTCTTCTGCTTTCTTCGGCTTCTCCCTCGTCTGCGTCTCCATCTGCGTCCTCGTCGGCCTCTTCAGTCTCTTCTGTGAAGCAGGCAGTATATACTGAGGTGGGTCTCCTGTCAACTTCTGCTCAATATTTCCTGCCAAATTCTAACTCTTGTTGTCACAGTAGGGTTGATGTTTTATGCGAGATTCTTCACCAACTTTTTTCTTCATAATGTCACGATAATTGCATCCTTCCAATACGATATTCTATCTTCAATTCATTCTCTCCATGTCAGCAGACTTGTTTGTCCCTGCGCTCCTGAGATGTTCTGGGCCTCGAAATTGTGCCAATAGTTTTCAGCGTCAAAACGATATGTCCAATTCTGCAACACGCGTAACCCTAAATTCAAACTACAGAGCGCCACAGCGCGCCACTTTGTATCGTGATTATCGAATAAGAAAGAGTAATCATCTTCATGAATGCCTTTGATGGCGACAGCTTCTCACGGTGTCCATAGCAGAAAGCCATACGGTACTCCCCATAGAGGTTATGATTGCTACAACGTATCGATTGGTAGTCTGGACTGACTATATCTAGTCCTGAGTCTCTAGGTGTTTTAGTATATGTACTTAGGGTAGTAGTTAATGTGCCTCGTATGCCTTGCCTCGATCGTTCTTTCTTTATTTGTCGTCACTGTTTATTTACATATCAGAATCAGTAAGGAAAGTACGAAGGGCCAAAGCTGCACGCTCATTGGCTGGTTCACACGCGTGATTGCCTAAAAAGGAAAATTCTTAAAGCTGCACTGTATTTACTTGCTATAGAGGGATTAGTGCTACAAGGCTCCTGCCTCAGCCAGCGTTTCTATGATAATGTACCTGCCCAAACTCGATCACGACGAGCTTTTTGAGCTTTTCTCACACTTTCCCTCTTTTTATTGTTTTGCTTTCTCTTCTTCCTCCTCCCACGTCAGATAGTCCACATATCCATGCTCGCGCACGCCGTCCCAGCTGCCATAGAACCGGCTACGGTCAAACGCCGCCAGCGGCTTGCCCAGACGCAGCCGATCAGGCAAGTCCGGATTGCTCACAAACTGACGGGCAAAAGCGACCGCATCCCATCCTGGTGTCAATGCCGTGGCTTCCACCTCGTCTGCCGTCGTCCACCCGCCGCCACAGACGATTGTTGGTATACCGGCTGCCGCAAGAATGGCCCGGAAGGGCTCATTGGAGATGGGCAGGTCAGGCGTTGACAAACTCCACGACTTGCGAAACGCAGCAGTCGTTTCAGCATCGGCATCGATGCGGTCGAATCGCGGCTCGATGAAGTGGACATACGACAGAGTCTCGCCACCACTCGACTTGCCGTACTTGGCTGCCAGCTGCTCACACAGGTAGCTCCATGTCTTGACGCGCTCATCACCTTTTGTACCCTGGTACAGCCCTGTGGGCTCAAGACGGACGCCGACATTGCCCGCGCCGCCAACAGCCTCGACGACTGCAGCAATTACTTCTAGAGGAAACCTGCAGCGCGCTGCTACAGATCCGCCATACGCGTCTGTCCTCAAGTTGAGATTAGAGTGCAGGAACTGATCTAGCAGGTTGCCATTTCCGCCGTTGATCTCAACACCATCGAAACCGAGTGATAGAGCTATGCGAGCAGCATGCACGAAATCGGCCGTTGTTTGTGCAATATGGGCTTCAGTCATGGCCGCCGGAGGGAAGTCAGCATACTTGATCTTCTCCTTTTTCGAGTCGCGCGTCCGGAAAGGGTACGTCTCGTCGGGATTCTCCCACGGCACGGAGCTCGCAGACACGTTTGTGCCCGGCCCGCCGGTGAAATGGGGGATAGTAGCACGGCCGGCATGCCACAGCTGGGCATATATGAAGCCACCACGTGCATGCACAGCGTCGATGACAGCTTTCCACCCGGCATGTTGGGCATTGTGGAAGAGGCCGGGCACATTCGGCATGCCGGCCGCTTCGAGTGAAGGCGGGATACCCTCGGTGATGAGCAGGCCGCCAGGCGAAGCGCGCTGGCTGTAGTACTGCGCGACGACCTCGTCTGCCAGCCATACGTCGCCGGGCAAGTTGTGGTCTCCCTTGTACAGCACGCCCCGGTTCCGCGTCATGGGCGCCATGACGATGCGGTGCCGGAGCTGGATGCGGCCATTGGCGATGACGAGCGGGGTAAAGAGAGTGGTCATGTCGGGGAGAGGCGCAAGACCGGTGTGACGTTGGTGATCTTTTCAAACACGAAATAGGAGACAAAACGACCGATTTAATTTCAAAGCTAACAACAATACTTTCTACAGTTTATTCCTTCATATTTCAATCGCTCCTCGACCCTCGACACTCGACACTCGACGTCACTACGCGACAGCTCCTTCGAATTCACGGATTTTCCTCGATTGAGCCAAGTGCTCACGGCGTGCATGGCCGGGACCCTTGCCAGCACCATACATCGCCTACTAACAAACTTGCGTGCTGCTCTCCAAATATGGCGCGAAAGCGGTGCCGGCCATCTCCAACTTTCCGAAGTTGAAGACTTTTGAAGAACAAAGCTGTCGGCTGTGCTTCCCGCGCTGACATATTTGACACGGAGGTCAAAGAAACAACGGCGAGGTACAAAATACAAAACCACGGAGCACGCTCACAGTCCGACGGGGATGTAAGCCAGATTGCCGCAGACGTCCATTAAAGCTATTCTTTCCGTCGTACGTCTACAGACAAAAAGAAAGACTAACAAGAATGAGATAGGCCGCGGGGCAGCGACAAAGATAACAACGATAAGCAAGACGGAAGCAGGCCGTCTAGCCGTCGGAAACCTCGCAAGAAGTCGACGGATGCGAAAAAGAGGACGCATGCAACCAAGATGCTGGGGGACTACAGAATTGCCTTTGTGGATTTAGGTTCCTGGATTTCGCTGAAGAAGTGTCTTTTGGTGAATAGTGAAAATGGACGGATTTCGATTCCCAGTTTCTGTCGCTCGTTTGATAAGAGAGTCAAAATACTAGGCTAATGCTATCGATCCAGGAACATCCGGGCCCCATCTCAATCTCTTTGGACTGTCTTTATCTTTTGTCTCATCGACTTCAACCTCACATATCTGATAAGCCAAAGACAGACTCGTACGGAATGGATGACAGTGCAGGGTCGACCATGTCATCTTGTGAGACGTTGCCATTGCCGCCTACACCACCACCAGACGACATCTCAGCATGAAAGCGCGTCAGGCCGGCCACAAAGCTCTCCCCGCCAGACATGTCTGTAATGATTTGTGAAAACTGCTCAAAACTGCCGTTGCCGACCTCAAACGGCATGTTCACCTCAAAGGCATGCACGGAGGGTGCCAACTCGTCCGTGAGTCCCGAAAGAGCTGTTCGCGGCTGGCGGTGGTCGGGCGCCTGCGAGACGATCTGGTCAATAACCTTTTGCCGGATAAGCTCGAAGGCGTTGCGGTACTTGGTAGCGGCGGGGACGCGCTCGGCTATGACAAAGAGGACGATGCTGCAGTCGTGGATACCGTTGCTGGTGGCCATGTCAAAAATGTCCGAGGGACAGAGCCAGATGCAGTACACCAACGTCAGACCAGCGATAAAGACGTTTTGCAGTGCCATGAACGAGTAGCCGACGGCCAAGGTCTGATGCAGTCGTTTGTAGGCACCGCAGACACCGGCACAGGCCTTGGCGCACTCTTTGAGGAAGCGCGGCGAGACGGTGAGGTCGGAGAGCACGGGGTAGAGCAGCAGGCGCTGGCACTTGTAGTAAAAGACCATGTAGAAGTAGTAGCCATCATAGGGGAAGCCGGGGATGTCTTTCACAATGGTGGTGTCGTGTGGGATCTGGGCCTTCCACTGCTCGAGGCGGTCCAAAAACCCGTCGATGACAGCGTCGTCTATGGCGGCAGTCCCACCACCATTGTCCACACGGTAGATTGTCTCTTGGATGGCCGATTCGATTTTGCGCAGCTCGGCAATCAGCACAAACGACGTCAGCGATGTGCTCGGGTCGGCAGGCGAGACACGTGCCGGCAAGTCAATGACGGCCAGCGCGTCTTCTGTAATGTCTTCGTCGACGTCGAGGGGGAGAGCAATATCAATGTCACGGTCGTTGATGCCCAGCGGGCGGCCCATTGGGATGGAAATTTGACGGTCAAAACAGTAGCATGCCCAGAACAGACGCTTACGCAGCTCGCTCTCCATGCTGCGGGACTGGGCCACAGCCTTTGTTTGGCGGTGCAGACCGTGGTCGATTGCCACCAGCAAGGCCATGCGGGAGCATGTCCAGGCTCCTGGTCCCGCGGGGTCCCGCAGACAGTAAATAGCCATGAGCATCAATGCCTGGATGGTCCGAATGTCGTTATACTCGAGCATTGTGTCAAGGGCACGCATGGCCGAGGCATAGTGGCGCTTGGCGTGATAGGGACCCGATTCGCCCGTGGTTTCGATGAAGCGTCCAGACGTGGCATACACGAGGTGCAGTATGGTGGCTTCAAAGACATCCGTCAGTCCATACCGGCGGTGGTGCACCTGACGCAGCCACACCGAGTGGACGACAGGGAAGCGTGTCATGATGTTCTTGATGTAGCCAACATACAAACGGTCAGCGACGTTGGCCGGCACATCGGCAAAATCAATGGGCTCAATCGCAGCGGCGGCAGCAGCGGCAGCCGTGGCAGCAGCTGTGGCCGTTCCAGAAACGTTGGAAGCCGCATCGGTGGCGGTGGTCGACAGCGCCACTGCTAGCGGTCCCGCTGTTGACGTTGCTCCATTTCCGGCCCCCAGAGACAGCTGGTGGAACGAGCTCGAACGCCGACGCACGATGCTTGCATTGTCAATGTTATATTGATGCTGTTGCTGGTGCTGGTTGAGGTGGTGGCCGCCAATGTTGACCGTCGAAGTCGTCGAGGGGCGCTGGCTAGGGCTCAAGAAATTGAAGAGACGGCCCAGTGCGACGTGAGATGATGCGCCAATGTAGCCAGATCCATTGACATCGAGGGACAAGCTTCGAAGAACGGAAACGACCGAGTCGAGGCCGCCGTCCTGCCAGTCCAGAATGGCCTCGTCAGGGTCTCTGGCCGATGTAGATGCGCCAGCAGGCCGGCCGACGGGGCTCGAAGCTTTGGAGTGGCCCTCTGAAGGAGCTGAGGGTGCTCGATTGTGGCCGTTTGTATGAGTGCCAGCAGAGTTGCCTGGAGCCGATGTAGACAACATATTGACTTCTCCACCACCCGCACCATTCATGTTGTTCGGTGCGCTCGTCGTCGTCGCCCAGTGGTCCGTCCCCACCTCCGCCACGCCCCGGTGCGCCAGCAGCGTCTCCAGCTCCGCCACCCGCCGCTCCAGCGACTTGATGTACTGGTTCTTGCCAAAGGGCATTGGTTTTTGGGGGACAACATACTCGCACACCACATTTGAGGGCGCACACTTGCTGCACGGCTGCCGCCCGTCGCACTTTTGCTTGCGCGCCTTGCAGCGCTGACAGGCCAAAGCGACGCGGGGCCGTTTGGCGCGGCCGCCTCCAGACAGCTCGTCGCCGGCGGTGGCCATTGTGTCGTCGTCTTGCTCCGGCAGAAAGTTGGCGAGGTTGGTGGCCCAGGCAGGCGGTTGGTGGACGTGGGAAGGAGGGGAGGTAGAGGCAGCCGAGCCTGACGCGGGGGCAGCAGGAGCGAACGAAGGCATCATGGCTGTCGTGTTTGTGTGGTGGTGTTGCCCAAGGTGGAAGTGGCTGTTGTTGTGGAAGGTGCTACCGAGACGATGCTCGACGGCCGTCGATGCAGTCGAGTCTGTATCCATTGGGAGAGAGAAGTGTTTAAAAAAAAAGAAAAGGTCAAGGACCGTCGTGATGTTTACGAATTACGAAAGTACTATGTGGGAAAAGAAGATACATAAAAGGCAAAAGGGGTCATAAAAAGAGGGAGAAAGAGGAACTGGAGGGGCAATCCTCGGAGTTCCGATATCTGGATGTGGACTGGACAAGATGGGTCTGGAGTCTGAACGCGGGCCTGGACTGGTCTTCGAGGCGTGAAAGCGAGACGAGCCCTGCGAGGACATAATACGGAGACTTCCCACCAACGTGGCCGCGTTCTGGAGTCGAAGAAGCGATCTTTCACCTACGATAGCGATAATAGCTGCTTGACTAGGGACAGTATTGGCAAGTGCCTCGAGTGTGCTCGGGGAAGGTGCCAAGGTCGGCATTCCCAGTCTGGCATTAACACGATTAACACGCTGCAAAGACAGGGCAGGAACATGGAGGCGTCGGGGTATCCACCCCTTATCAGCGGCTTTGCGACTAAACGTGGCAGGCGCAGGCCGGCGCGGCTTTGCTAGGCGGCTTTGTGTATATCTCGTTCGATGTTGTCCTGCTGTCCTATTGATAAGAGGGTGTGGAGGAGTAAAGGGCTTCAAGTTGTGACATTTATCTTGATTGACTATTGCAGAGATGGCTGTTGCGAAAATGTCGAGAAAAAAGGGATGTACTAGTTTTACTTTTAAATATCTCCAAACATCTTGAGATATGTATACTTTTCTTTTCTTTTCTTTTCTTTAATAGTGCTATCAAGTAAATGAAGGTGAGCAGGCAGACCAAATATGAAACTTGGTTTCGAAAAACAGATAAATAAAGTACAGAGTACAAAACCATACCTTGATGCACACAATTCTCCGTCGATCGCTGCCAGAATGTACGAGTAAGATGTGACAGGTATCCGGCAATTTCCATGCACATAGTAGTCACGCCTAAAATCCGATGTCTCCATATCTTTTACTATGCTTTTCTGTCACACATCAAGGGGCAAGCTAACTGGGGTTCCGGCATCTTGCGCCTTCTTCTAGTCGTCGACTTGTCTTCCTTGTATCCATATGTACGAGCACGTCGTATTGTTGCAAACATTGAATAAAAACCTAAGTTAAATATAGATATGTTCTATGTGCCGGAAAATGCAAACCTGAAAAACAAAACCTGATTTATCTCAAAACGAACAATGCACTGTCGATCACCCGACCGGCGTCTTTATGCCAGCCATGTCGACTGCTGACGTATCTCCATGTATCCCCAAGCCACCCAAGTTGCCATGTCGTCATATCCTATCCTTTTTTTTACACTGATGCGGGAGTCTTCGCATTTTCTTTCCGTCGTTAGCCCCACTATCACTTAAAAAGAAACAACCAGTTTCCGGCCGTCGAGGTTGCCCTCCTTGACCATTGCCAAACCCTGCTCCACTGCTGCTAGACCACCCTCCAGCACCCGCACCGCCGGCAGCAGCACCGCACCCGACGCCACCAGCTCGTTGAGCCGCTCGCCGACGACACCAGACTCTTTGTTGAGCACAAATTGCTTAATCTCGACAGTGTGAACACGCGCATTGGCCGGCACGACGTCCTTTGAAGACATAAAGGCCAGCGGGGCAAAGTCAACGGGGTCAGCCGCCGTGCGTCCAGAAGCGGCAATGACCTGCAGGACCAGCTTGGCCGTGCGGGCACCGACAAGATCAATGGCGCGCGTCAGACGACCTGCCGCACAGCACAGAATCTCGCCAATGACGTGCATGTCCGTCTTGTCCGTGTAGGTGACGACATGGGTGGCGCCGCGAGCGCGGACGAGGTCGGCAGTGGCTTCAGAGCAGACGGCCACAACCTCAATACCGGCATGGGCGGCGATCTGGATGGCAAACTGGCCCGTGACGGTGGAGCCGCCCCAGACGAGAAGGACGCCGTCATCGGCTGCGGCCTCGGTGGTTGCCTTTGGTGCCGACTGCATAGGCACATCCAGCCACTGCCACAGCGTCATGGCCGCGGTGACACCTGCGACGCCCAGACAAGCCGCTGTGTGGAAATCCAGCGTTTCTGGAATGGGGAAAACGGTGTGCTGCGGCACCACCACAAGCTCCTGGAAACATCCCGCACGGCGGTCCTTGTAGTACGTTGTGGTCCACACGGTATCGCCGACCTTGACCTTATCGACATCCCCACCCACAGCTTCGACGACACCCGCCATCTCCCGTCCTGTGATCCACGGCAGCGAAGGCAGACAAAAGTTATACGAGACGCTCATCCAGTCAATGTGGTTGAGACCGGTGGCCTTGTTGCGGATGCGGACCTCGGTAGGCGCCAGAGCAGTGGGTGTCTCGAACTCAGTCACAAGCTGGTAGCCGCGCTCGGGAGTGATGACGAGGGCTGTGTGTGTGCTTGAGGTAGAGACTGCTGGCTTTTCCTGGTACTCGGCCTCATCAGCCACGGAAGACGGTGCCGTCGAAGCAAGAGACACGTCAGCTGTCGAAGCAGCCAAGGATGTGGCCGACGATGCTCTTGTTGGTGCTTGGC
Source organism: Sporothrix euskadiensis (assembly GCA_019925375.1). NCBI lineage: Eukaryota > Fungi > Ascomycota > Sordariomycetes > Ophiostomatales > Ophiostomataceae > Sporothrix > Sporothrix euskadiensis. The sequence goes on along the minus strand of JADHKQ010000017.1, from coordinate 729,576 downwards.
TCTCGATCTCGCTGTGGCTGCTCTCCGACTCTGCGGGGATATTTGACTCAAGACTCTGCGGCTCGCCTTCCATGACCTCCTGGACATCGACCTGTGCTGAGTTGAATGTCTTGATATCGACAGGTGCTGTTGGTGTTGGTGTTGGTGTTGGTGTTGGTGTTATCATAGTTTGTGGCCTAACTGTCTCGAGCGAGAGCACCGGATGCTCTTGGACCATGGTAGTCATTGTGTGTGTGTATGAGATGATGTGTAATTGTGGCTTGTGACTGTTGTAGTCGTGGTTTGCAGATGTAGATCGTATTGGGTGTGAGAAAATGTGAAGTATGGCTGTAGTTGAAGGGTAAGGTATCAAACTAGAAAATAACCAAAGGGGGGGCTGTTTTGATATGAATGAGTGATATAGTTGTGGATGGCTGTCGAGTGTTGATTTGATAACGAGTATGTGATGGCTGATATTGTGTGTCTGTTTATGTTTTGAACTGGCAGTTGTATTCCAAATATGTATCATATATGAAAGAGGATGTTGCCCAAAGGAATGGCGTCAAGACTGCAAAGAAAGAAAAAAGTTTGCACACACAGCCGTCGATGGGACTTGCAAAAGGGGAACCGAAAAGGGTTGTCGGATCGGAAGGCCCGTGGATCAGCGCGGGAAAATCGTGGACAAGCACGGGACTAGAAGGGCACGAGCCAAGATGGAGAAACAGTAAGTGAAAGCAAATAAAACAAGAGCAGAAGACCAAGGTCACGGGTAGCGGTCCCTCTTCCTTTGGGTCGCTACTGTTCACAGTGCCGTGTGGTCGGTCAACTCCCATTCGTCGACGTAATGTTGTTTACAAAGCGATGGGAGGCGAAGTCTGTCCTGGATGTGGAGTAGGGACAGAGATCAGAGATCAGAGCCTACAAAGAGAGACTTTGATATCGAGATCGAGAAACATCCGCGCCAACCGCTGTAGTTTCCCTTGCTCTTTCTGTTTTTGGTCATTAATCACGCTCTTTCCTCCCTCTTTCCGTTGTTTGCCACAGCACATTAAACACAGCAGGTACGGCTTGTCCTGCATCATCCGTCATATGCACAAGCACACACAAAACAACCCAAAAAATATATTAGGAAGGATGTGGCTCACTCCCGTAATGGGCAGCGGAAGATTGAACACGGCCGGTAGCCTAGTCTGGTTTTGACCGGTGGTGGTTTCTTTTCTTACGCTTCAAACAGAAAAGCCCTTCCGATCTTCCGATAACACAAAAAAGCACCACGCCCACCCTGGATCGGTACCCTGACTAGCGTCCGACGTCCAAATGGGCCAATCGTACTTTGAGACTTACACCAGCATTTATTTATTGTACGGATGCTGTGTACATTTACGGCACATTGCACTCACTTCCATTTGTTCATAATCGCTCTTTCCGTTTACTCTCAATATTGTAGATGCTCCTTCCTTGGTGATGTTGCTCCATGACGCTCTTTCCTAATCTACATCGTCTGCCCGTAGCCCCTTCCCACATTCATATCCGCGCCTTCCATCTTCAACTCACTTGGTGGAGCCCTCAAGGAAGAGACTGACGTCCTTCCGCACTCTTGAACTATCAAAGAAGTTTGTAGTCTTTTGCACTATTTCGTGATGCTGGCTACCACAGTCCAGGTAGAGCCTTATCGAGCCCACGTACATGTTCCACCACCGTACCATTCACTTATAGCTAGCAAGACTTGCTCAGCAAGGCGGCCCTCGTGGCATTTCTCTGAAACACGACGTCCGTACTCTTCTCACACACAGCTCTTCATAGTCTGCTTACTCATCTTATCTTGAACTTCACGTTCACTCCTTATATCTTATCACACATCATTACATCACCCACTCACCATGGCTGCTTCTATCAAGGCCGGCTACTTGGCCACGCCGCTGGGTCAGGTCCACTACTACTACTCGGCGCCCGTGACAGCCCCCTCAACACCCAAGCCGCCGATGCTGCTGATGCACATGTCGGCATCGTCGGCCAAGTCGTTCCTCAAGATGATGCCCATGTTGACGGCGCTGGGGTACACGTGCTATGCACCGGACATGCCCGGGTTTGGCAGCTCATTTGACCCGGCTGAGGACCCGCCATCGATTTCTTGGTATACCAGTCTGTACTATGAGGCGCTCACTTTGCAGATTCCTGGTTTCAAAGAGGGAGGCGTGCACATCATCGGCCACCACTCGGGCGGTATTCTGGGCATGGAATTTGCCAGCAACCCGGACCAGTATCCCGGCTTCGTGCGCAGCTTGACAATTGTGGGCGCGTCGGTGATGACAGCGGCCGACCGGGCCGAGATGAGCAAGACGTTTTTGTCGCCGTTTAACAAGCCCGTGGCATCGGGTGAGCATCTACAAAAGACATGGGACTATCTCAAGTGGGAGGGACTGGACCCGGGCGTCGAGCTGGAGCTGGTCCACCGCGAGGCGCTGGACCATGCTCGTGCATGGAAGGGCCGCAACCAGATCTACTCGTGCGTCTGGAAGTATGAGCGGATGGAGGCGCTGGACGCCATTCCTGCCCAAGTCAAAGTGGCCGGACTGTGCGCGCCAGACGATGTGCTGTGGCCGTACTATGGCAACTTCAAGGCGCTGGTGACGCGCCCCATTGAAACGACGGTAATCAAGGGCGGCAATTTTGGTCCAGACCTAGACCCGGAGGGTATCCTTGATGCCTTTTTGCGGTTGATTGGTGAGAAGTAGACGTGAACATAGAGACTACATAAGAAATAGCCACAATTTTCTGGAACTTGCTTGAATATATTTGAATTTATTTGAAAGTGATTACTGCTTGCACTTTCTACTTGTGGCTACGCATCGTGAGTCTGTGCCTCCACTTTGGTCTCCTCCTTGGCAAGCGGTTTGCCATCCGGTCCCTTCGGCACATACGGCACCTCGCCCTCAAACTTAAAAGTACTGCCGTAGTGGTCCGGCCGCAGTGTCTTTTGCCCCGGCTCCCGCATCAGGTTTTCGCGGAAAGTACCACCGGGAACGGCATAGTCCTCAAACACCATACCACGACGACGCAGCTCGGGCAGCAGCAGCTCGCAAATGTCTTCAAAGGAGCCTGGGTTGCTAATGTAGGCCATGTTGAAGCCGTCCACGTCTGCCTCGTCGATCCACTGCTGCATGACATCGGCCACCATTTCGGGCGTGCCCACAGGTGTCGGGTGGAAGCCACCGACGGCAATCTTCTGACCCAGCTTGCGCGGCGTCCAGACATCGCCGTCGGCCTGAGAGTCGCGGAAGTTGCCCAAGAAGCCCTGGATGGCGCCCGCCTTCGGGTTGGACGTGTCCAGCTTTAGCTCTTCGTCGAGCGGGTAGGCACTAATGTCGATGCTCGTGTAGCCGGAGAACTGGGCGAGGGCGCCAATAACGTCTGCGTACTCGCAGGCCTCGGCATACTTGGCCTGGGCCTCTTCGAGGGTGCGGCCCAGAATGGGGTTGATGGCCGCGAAAAACTTGATCGAGTAGGGGTCGCGGCCGTTGCGGCGGCAAATGTCACGGGCCGTCTTGATCTGTCCAGTAGCCTGCGAGGGCACGAGACCGCCAATGTACACGGCCTCGGCATGTTTGGCCGAAAACTCCTGGCCGACCTTGGATGTGCCGGCCTGGAAGATGACGGGGGTTCTTTGCGGTGAAGGGTGCAGAGGACCCCGTGCCGACAGCTTAAAATGCGGGCCCTTGTGCTCGATGCTGACAATCCGCGACGGCTCATAGGCAATGCGCGACTTGGTATCCCACTTGATGGAGTCGTCGGCCCACGAGCCGTTCCACATGCGGTAGACAAGGTCCATGTACTCGTCGGCAATCTCGTACCGCAGGTCGTGCGGCAGCAGCTCACGGCCAAACGCCTTGGCGGCGGCACCGGACCAGCTGGTGACGACGTTCCAGGCAATGCGGCCCTTTGTCAGATGGTCGAGCGACGAGAAAGTGCGCGCAAGGGGGTAGGGCTCAATGTAGCTTGTGCTGCCCGTGACACCGAAAGCGACAGACTCAGTAACGGCTGCCATGGCCGAGATGATCACGAGGGGATCCAGCTTGGCAACCTGCGTGCCGGCCCTCAAGACAGCATCCTGGTTGCCGCCGTACACGGAGTGGCTACCATAGCTGTCCGCAAAGAAAATGCACGCGACCTTGTTCTTGTCGGCGAGCTTGGCAATGTTGATGTAGTACTCGAGGCTGTCCTTTTGGTACGAGTTGTCACCGGGACGGGCCCATTGTCCGGCAGCTTCGTGGTTGCCGCGACAGGCCGTCTCAAAAAAGTTGATGTGGACCTGCTTCTGTTTCTTCTCGACGGAGCCCATGGTGGCGGCTGTTGTGGTTGTGTTGATTGTGAATGTGATTCTTACTTGACGATATGATTTGGCGGCGTGTATCTAGGATAAGAAAATCAAAATAGTTTAAAGCATCCACGAACTGACATCCAGGCCCCTTCTATAGAGTCTATGATACGTATCAAAAGTGCTATCTAGTATCAGATACGGGGTGAAGAGCAATGATCCATGGCACATGGCACATGTTGCATGTTGGAGTCAAAAGTGTGGACCTCTACGAGAGACTTTGTGTGAACGCGTACATCTGACGGACGGTAATGTACCGAGTGATTGTCATTAAAGCTTCTACAGACAGACTTGGGTATCACTTGATTCCTTTGTGCTTGATGCCATCACATATCTCCAGCAAGATACAATATCCAACTCCCCCTCCCTCCATTATTTCCTGCCCATCTTGTTTGATTTCCAATGATAAGCCTAGTATGACTGGACATCACAGATGACTCCAAAAGACTTTACGAGCACAAACAAACACCCTCTTACGTCTTGTATGGGTGTGCAGGCGGATGTGTCGAGATGCAGGCCGTCACTGAACGGTCGAGAGATGCTTGATGTCTTTTGACTTACACGCCCTCCCTGAGTGGAGACCCGCTTTCGGCACATGCGGGGCCGTTATCATGGTGTAAGTGGAAGGAGCGAAGAAGGCGTGAACGTCTCAAAGTCGAAAGTCGACGTCGTACTCTGCTGTCCGTCTCAAGCACTTTTTGGATGCTCTTTCTGAGAGTTTGTCTCCTCTCCAGCCTTCACCCCATACTACGTGTGCGCCTCCCCCGGCATCATGTCGTGGATCGATCCCGTCGGGTGGACGGCTAGTTTCCGGTCCAGCAGGGGACTGCAGTCACAGCGCTGTATCGTTAGCGCCTGCCGCAGCCGGGACCACAAAACGGTGACCCGTCAACGCCTCTGTTAGCGCCCTTAGCGTCCACCCCAAGGTGTCAGCCCGGGCACGCCAGTCCGGCTCTTCCAGGGCCCTTGGGGGAGCCAAGGAGCGCGTCAACAACGTTAAAGGCTCCTATTGATCTTTGGCGTCCTTCTTTATCTACGGAGTACCAACGTACACAGCATGCCATATCCCTCCCCTTGTTTCCCTTTATTTCCTTGGGCCGTCTCTTATCTTCTTAGTTTCGTTTTTTGTGCTAACCTTCACACATGGCAATTCTTGCTGCCAAGCCTCTTGCTCTCCTTTTTGGCAGACAAACGTGGCTGTCCGTGGCCACCGTTTTGGCTGAAGACGGTGAAGAAGGGAGAAGGGGGTAAACGGAGTATTATTTAGTGTATCTTTATGAACGTCTTCAACGTCAACAGCCTTATGAACGAGAGCGAGCCCATCCACTCACTCACAACCCACAAAACGGTACGGAGTAGATGGAGCTCTCCTGATCTGCGTCCTAGCCAATGGAAGCTGTATCTTTTTTTCTTTTTTTCGTGACTATTCTGTCTTGTCTCTCTTTCTTTCCGTACTGTGCAGCTTGCCCTTGCCATGTGGTTAGAGCATCGAGGCGGATGCCATTATCAGAAAAGCACAGCTAGACAACTCTCGAAAATCAAACAGTCAACGGAAGTGAGAACAGACGAGGCGAAACACCAACGGAAGGACAAACACTCGAGCCAACGCCACGCTGCAGCTGCCCTTGATCCAGACTAGATTGGACTCAATATTCAGATACTCAGATACTCGACTCGACTGAGCTTGACTGAGATACTCGGGATACGATACGGATAGGACAAGCTTGGATCCTACCACATGGTACTGGAGCTGGGATAGACCGCGCTGGACCAGAAACGCGGCAGCCGAGACCGTGTTGTGCATTGGCCGGGTTTGACTCTTGCCACTTGCCACTTGCACTTCACTTACACCGTTCCTGCAGACTGTCCTTGTTAATCTGCATTCTACACTCTACACTCCCTCCTTGCTCTTGTTTATCACCAGCCCATCCCCTGTCCTCATCCCTTCTCATCTCTTCTCATCTCTTCTCATCTCTTCTCATCTCATCCTATTTATAAAAGACCATCCTCCCCTTCCTCACCTTGGCTCCATTGACTCCATCAACCTCATCTTCACATACTCTTCTCACCTCCATACACCTCTACACGCCTCATCCACCCCACAACATTATGGCCTCCGAGAAAAGCAATGACAGCAAGCATGCTGTTGGCCCCGTCGAGGTTGAGCCCAGCATCAGCAACGGCGTCATCGGCTCCCACGATGCCAATCTGAGTCTCGAGGACCAGGAAGTCTTCAAGGCCACCACCGAGGGCGTCGACTTCCGTACTGTCACCTGGCAGCGCCTCATTATCATTTTACTCAAGGTCCAGATCGCCACGGGTGTGCTCGGTATCCCGGGCGCCATGGGCTCGCTCGGTGCTGTCCCCGGTGCCCTGCTCGTCGTCGGCTGGCAGGCACTCAACACCTACACGTCCTGTATCCTCATTGACTTTCGCAACCGGCATCCTCACTGTCACAGTAAGCCAGCCCCTCCTCTACTTTCTTGCCTTGGTTGTCCACTCTGTGGACTCAATCTACCTGCTTCGCCGCTGACAATATAGCCATCGTCGACATGTGTGGTGTCATGTGGGGTGCCGTGGGCCGCGAGCTGGTTGGCCTTTTGTTTGTCATTGCCTTCATCCTCTGTGCCGGCTCGGGCCTGCTGGCGACATCCATTGCTTTCAACGCTCTGAGTGAGCACGGCGCCTGCTCTGTGTGGTTCAGTTTCGTCGCCATGATCCTGATTGTCCTCTACTCGTCCATCCGCACCTGGAACCGCATGACCTGGCCCATGACCCTGGGCTTCATCTGTGTCATGGGCGGCATCCTGGCGGTGGTAGTCGGTGTCTCTCTCCGGGACCGCCCGGCTGCTGCTCCTGCTACAGGCCCCTACGAGCTTGGTTTCTATACTGTGGCCCACCCGTCCTTTGCGGCCGGCATCACGGCCTGTGCCACCATTTTCATCTCGTCCGCTGCTGGCCCCGTCTACATTCCCATTATTGCCGAGATGAGGCGCCCGCAGGACTACAAGAAGGCCGTCATCCCTGTGTCGGTCATTGTTGCCTCCGTGTACCTGTCCATGTCCATGGTGGTCTACTACTACTGTGGCCAGTGGATCGCCACGCCATCGCTGGGTTCAGCCGGTCCTGTCATCAAGAAGGTTGCCTACGGTATCGCCCTGCCCAGTCTGGTCATTAGTGCCGGCATCTTCAACCACACTTCCGCCAAGTACCTGTTTGTCCGCGTCCTGCGCAACTCCTCCCACCTCCAGGCCAACTCCTGGCAGCACTGGGCCGTCTGGCTGCTGTGCAACCTCTTCTTTGGTGCCCTGGCCTTCCTGTTTGCCGAGGGTATCCCCGTCTTCAACTACATGCTGGCCCTGACCGGCTCCTTCTGCTTCGCGCCCATGAGCCTCATGTTCCCGGCCTGCATGTGGATGTACGAGTATGGCAATTCTGCGTTGCACGGCGGCACTCCGCGCCAAAAGTCCATGCTGGCCTTAAACTGCGTCATTTTCGGCATTGGCGCTCTGCTGCTGGTGGGCGGTGTCTACGGCACAGCGGAGTCCATTAAGCTGTCGTACACAGCCGGCACGGCCTTTTCCTGCGCCGACAACTCCAACACGGTGGCCTAAATGTGGAGCGGTGGTGGTAGTGGTTGTTGTGATTCCCTTTTCCCTTTTCCCTTTTAATGCTGCAGTTGTTGCAGAGACATTGTCTCTTTTGTTATTTCTTTCCTCGATTCTATCCCTAGACAGCCGCTAGATCTGTTCTTTCTTATGCACTCGCTCGCAATTATAGACACAATCAGATGATGAGCATGACTCCCAAGAAACGATTCCCTCAGTGTCCCCTCATGCCTTAGTGAAACCCGAGTCCCTTGATATCGGCACTCAATGGCCGGCCTTGCACCAGTTCCGCCAAAACCATGCCCGTACCGGGACCCATGCTGATGCCCCATGGACCGTGACCTGCCGACACAAATACACCGCCGTCACCACTCACAGTACTCTCCTCGGACGATGTCTCACCTAGTGTACTATCCAACAGCCGCAGCAACAGAGGTGCTCCCCATGGTGTCACCGGCCGGTGGCACAGTCCTGTCCGCACAATCTGCACTTTGCCATCATCGTCCTCGCCCAGGATCCGTCTGCATGTTTTCAACAAGTCATCCAGCTGATCCTGCGACGGAATCGACTCGGCCGCCGTTGCTGGCAGCGGGATCGTCGACGAGTTCAGGCCGGCCAGGTAAAGCGTGCCGTTGGCGCGGCCAAAAATTTCGGGGCAGTACTGCATCGACCCGCCGGCAGCAAAGAGGGCGAAGCAGTCGACCTCGCCACGTTTCTGGGATGGCTTAACGACCAGCGAGTGGCCTGCATAATTGCTGACCGGCAACGGGCGGCGCGCCGCCGTCTCGGGGAACAGTTTCTCAAAAACTTGTGGCGTCCACGCACCGGCCGTAATGACCAGCCGTATGCAAGGCAGTGTCGCCAGTGCGCCATTCTCTTCAATGGTGACTGACGCCAGCTTGCCATTTTTCTTCTGTACAGAGACTGCCTTTGCCGGCTGGTGTAGTTGCACTCCCTTTTGCAGACTCTGCTCCAACAGGTACTGACAAAATGGCGCCGGCTCGATCTGGCCCGTCGTGCCGTCATCCGCCAGTACTTCCACTCGGTCGCCGTCTGTACGGTTCAGCCACGAGGGCGCGCTCTTCTTGGGGCCTCCAGCCGCCGTCGGCGCCGCCGTGGACCGGCTCGTGCCCTGCCGCAGCCAATCCTCGCCCCGCTGCCCTTCCTTTTGTCCACCTGGCAGACCATAGCTCAAGGCTGTCGACAATGCATATCCCCACCGTTTGGCGCCGTCGTGTTTTGCGGCCAGGGCGGCATGCTGGTCAAACGAGAGGGCTGCCAGGCTGGCCGAGTCCGGGGCCATCCAGTCACGGGCCATCAACCCGCCAGCAAAGCCCGAGGCGGACGCGAAGAGCGTGGGTGTTGTTTCCACCAAGTGGATGTCTTGTTTTGCGTCATTGTTGTTCTCCGCCATATAATAGGCCGTCGTGACACCGACGATGCCAGCGCCGATGATAACCGTAGCCATGCGTGCGGTTGCGGAGTGTTGTTGGATGGGAGCTGTCTTTTAAGGTGGATGTATGTCCTTGGCCTCGATCGGATCCGGAACAGCAATAAACGAGTCGAAGGAAAAGTGTTGAGAGTGAATTGGTTGTAGAGGAATAAAGAACGTCTTCCAATAGGGGGCTATCGTATGCCACGGCACGGGGCAGGCACGACCTCAAATAGTAATCGCAAAGGGGAGAACGGAGGAAGAGAAGGAAGGCGCGACCAGGTGACGACAGAGTTATTCGAGCATTAAATTGTCAGATCAAGCAGGAACGAACGATCAAACAAAGGCCGGTCGCCGGAGGACCATTTACATCTTTTTGCTCGATCTTTCCTTCTGTTCTTGGCAGGCGGAGAAGACTCGGGAGTACATAAAGAAGGAAGCTACCCCAACCCCACACCCCAAGACAGAAAAACTGTCGAAACGGGCAAAAAAGACGATTCAAGAAGCAGCTCCTTAGCTCTTTCCCTCTCCAATTACTTCTCCAAAAACCTACGACCGACAAAGAGCCAAGAGCTAGCGACCAAGGAATTCGACCTCGACACTCCGCATCGTGGCATCTACGCCCTTTCCACGTCACACCAACACACCACTCAACCCCCCCGCCCCCCCCCCCCATCACCATGAGCAAGGTCATTTTGGTCACCGGCGCCAGCCGCGGCATCGGCCTCGCAACGGCACGCCACCTGCTGGCCCATTCGCACAAAGTCGTGCTTGTCGCGCGGGCTGCGGAGCCTCTCGAGGCATTGAAGACTGAGTTTCCCGGACAGGTTGCCTACAAGGCCACTGACGCCACCGACTACACGGCACTGGCCAGCACTGTCGACCTGGCCGTCTCGACCTTTGGCCAGCTCGACGGTGTCATTATCAACCACGGCACGTTGACGCCCGTGCAGCGGTTGGCGGATGCCGATCTCGATGCATGGAAGCGGTTGTACGATATCAACGTTTTCAGTGCCCTCGCACTGGTAAGTCCCCCCCCGTGCCCCTACGTTCTCATGACAAGTATGCTAATGCTAATGCTAATGCTACGCACCTACGCACAGTCGAAAGCTTCCCTGCCCGCCCTCCGGGCATCCAAGGGCCGCATCGTGCTGGTCTCGTCGGGCGCCGCCAAAAAGGGCTACTCGTCGTGGGGCGCATACGGCAGCTCCAAGGCGGCGGCCAACTCGCTCGTGCAGCACCTGGCGGTCGAGGAGCCCGAGATTGTGTCGGTGGCTGTGGCCCCGGGCCGCGTCGACACGGACATGCAAAAGCAAATCCGCGAACAAGGCGCCAGCGGCGGCATGGACGCCAAGGTGCTGGCAACCTTTGTCGATGCCCACGCCGACGGCAGCCTGAACCCGCCCGAGAAGCCGTCCGAGGTGATTGCGAAGCTGGCGCTGGACGCCACGCCCGAGTTGTCGGGCACGTTCTTCAAGTGGGTTCCTTCTGCGATCGATCTGCAATCACTCCATCTTTATCTGATGTGCCCTATACGTTGACTACGATACTGACTGCTGACAGCTGGAACGACGAGCACATGGGTGCATACCACTGGTCGTAGAGAGTGGTGTACGGATGTTACGAGTGTACCGACGATTCGTCTGTAGAACCTAGAATTCTGACCATGTTAGCAATGGTTCTTCTGTTGTGATTTTGCGACATTGTGATAAGGCAGGAAGTAGACACAACAACAAGGCATGAGTAAAGAAGGCGCATCAGTCGAAAGATGAAAAGACTCGTTGATAGGTATCCACATGTAGATTCAGTATTAGCATGGAATATCAAAGTGTTACATCACTTGCGCTTCTTTGCCTTGTCGTTGTGTCGTGAATGTCTGTGTATATGCTTGTTGTGTACGTCGTAGTTTCGGTGTGTCTTACAATTTGGGTTGAATGTCGAAGTCGAATTCAGGTGAGAGTGGATGAAAGTGGACTGTGTCCTGCGAAGCAACATCTTGGCAACAGTTAGCAAAATGCTGACAGGCACCATATCAATGCAAGATGACCAAAAGAACCAGTTGAAATAGCCAAAAAGCAGACGTCAAGTCAGGAACAAAGGTTTTTCTCCGTCATGAAATATCGGTATTTGATAGTACATAGTTCGAGCATCATGTAGACTGCTGGCGAGAGGTGGTGACAGAAGAGAATGGAAGGAAGAAAAGCATACCAATTGAGATGTTGCACAGAGCAGAGTTGAGAGTGGAAATCACATTGCAATCGGTTTGGTATCTTTGACGAGGGTTAGCAACAACGCTCAGCCAAACAGTGCTCAAAAGAAAGCACAAGAAAGTGAACAAAAAAGGCAATAGTATGAGGAAAGGCCAAGTATCAGAGACGTCCGTTTGGAAAGACAGTGTCAATCACCATTATTTTTGTATGACTGGGGCGACGAAAAGCTCATCATATTGGAGGCCGGGAGTGTGGAAGGAGAAAGAGAAAAGAAAGAGAGAAGAAACGCAAAGAGAGTAAAGGTAAATACTAACCATTTGGGTCAAGTTGTCGCGAGAGGACAAGACCACAAAAACATATTAAAAGAACAAATGACCGCGCGAGCATTAAACACTTGTTTAATTGTCGACACGGAGAAGGAGAGGAAGTTAATAATAGTGAGAGAAGAAGAAGACAAGATGCGAATCAAAACGCAAAACGTCGAGCGACAGAAGTCGTGGTGTCAAAAAGTTATGGGAAGAAGGAAGGAGAGAAGAGAAGGAGGAATTTCGCGGCAAAAGGTTTTTGTAGCTGGGCCTGAAAAAAATCGAGAGGACAGCAGAAAAGTCAGAAACTAAAGTGGACCGCTCAGGGCGGTGAGCTCTTTCCGTGCCTGGTGGAGCTACGTCGTACACACAGACGCTCTGAGTGACTTATGTAAGGATCGCGCTTGCCCATTTGGCATTTGACCTGGCCGTTAGTATTGTTTTCTGCCCCTCCTTTTCCCCACTGTGCCAGGCGCGCCAGCTCCTTCTATTTAAGACCAGTGATTGACCTTTGGGGGGGCGCTGCCCAAGCATATGAAAGGCGGAGGGTCCGCCACCATCTGCAACCAAAAAAAAAGTTGAAGGTCGAGCAACAACGATACTCTGTAACCTACAGTCCAACTCTAGCGTCATAGCTGCCAAACTGTACTCCGTGCACAACGAGATATCCCACGACAAAACAACAGCCAAACAGTCAACGTCACGATTGAGCACGGCTGGCCGACAACCATAAATTGACGAGCATTAATCCCTCCTTTCACCGCCGACACGCCTTGTCACTCAGCTATCTGTCAATCTGTCACTTCTTTCTTTCAACGGTAACTTCTATCGACTTTAAAAGACGACTACCGAGACACAAACCGCTCGAGCTTTCAAACACTTTCAAACAACGACATTCGACACGTCTCTGCCTTCTGCGACACTATCCTTCTGTTGCGCAAGCCTTCTGGCGTTTTCATTCTTTCTTTTGTCAACCCTCTACATCCACATCCACCCTCACCCTCACCCTCACAATGTCCGATCACGAAGGCGATTTCGGAGGTAGGTCTTCCCATGTCCTGTCCGTCTTGTACCATGCCCCTCTAACAACTTAGGCAACGACGACCTCTCCCTCCCCAAGGCCACCGTCCAGAAGATCGTCACCGAAATCCTGCCGCCCAGCATGGGCATCGCCTTCTCGCGAGACGCCCGCGACCTGCTTATCGAGTGCTGCATCGAGTTCATCACGCTCATCTCGTCCGAGGCCAATGAGATCTCGGAAAAGGAAGCCAAGAAGACAATTGCCTGCGACCATGTTACGCGTGCGCTCGAGCACTTGGGTTTTGCCGAGTACGTCGGCGCCGTCCTGGAAGCGGCGCAGGAGCACAAGGAGGTGCAAAAGGGCCGGGAGCGGAAGGCGGACAAGTTTACACAGAGCGGCATGACACTCGAGGAACTGGAGCGGCTGCAGCAAGAGCAGTTTGCAGAGGCGGCGATGCGGCACGGCTAGACGCCGACGTGGATTTGACCTCCTTCTGCCGGGTTTTCTTTGCCGGGTTTTCTTTTCTGCAGTTTCCAGCATGTTGTTTTGTAGTGGCGTTCATTTTTATTTTTTTTGGTATTTTACTCATTGGCGTTTTGGCATGGATGGCAAGCGGGTGCTATGCCACTTTATTTGGGCACTCTTTTATTCTCTCCCTTTTGATTATTATCACTGGATCATTCATATACAAGCATCTTTATCCCCTTCCACGTTTGTGTTCACATCTGCCATGTCACATCGCAAAAGTCACTACAGGTATCACTTCAAGGTAGTCAGGTGTAAACGAGAAAGAGGAATTGCATTTACGGTATAAGACAACCAAGGAAATAGAAATGTAAAAGATGGTGACAGTCTTGTCAAGTTTGTGTAAAGGAGCAGCCCCGCTAAGAGGAGAGCTGCAATATTCAAAGATGAAAGGGGGTTGTAGAATGAGGAATGATTGTAGAATAAAACGCCAATCTAGTTCTGGTAGGAAACAGGCTAAAATGACAAAAGAAATCCAAAGAGGTAAATCCAAAAACGCAACGCAATGAGATAGGAAATAAAAGGACGTGTGTGTGTGTGTGTGTGTGTCGTGTAGTTGTGCTAAGCTGGGCCGTACTAAATGGTGTTGAGATAGACAAAGCCCAGAGTCGCTGCTTGCATTTAAGCAGAGCTCTTCTTGTCGTTGTCCTGGTAAGGTGGCAGCTCCTCGGTGGAACCCGACATCAGACCAGCCCTCTCCTCCTCGACAGCCGCCTCGTCGGCGTGGCGGTCAACGGCCACAACGGCAACGGGGGCAGACGGCTTGTCGTCAGTGACGGGGGCAGACGGCTTGTCGTCAGTGATCTGGATAGCGCGGACAGCAGTGGCCGACTGGCGGCGGAACCGCAGGCGCCAGGCAGACACCAGGATGGCACCGACAACGACACCGACGACGCTGACACAGACACCAAGAGTGATGCCCATCAGGACGGTGAACCTGTTCTCGGAGTCCTCAAAGTCGTCCTCATCGCCGCCCTTGTAGTGGTGGCCCTTGTGGTGGTGGTGACGGTGCGGCTTCTCCTCCTCGTCATCGCCAGCCAGGGCAGCAGCCTTAGCCTTACCGGCACAGCCGCCACGGTGAGCCTTGACGCCAGAGGCAATGATAGCCTTCCAGCGGCACAGAATGTTGGTGCAGGCGTCGAGCTCCTTCTTGAGCGCGTCCATGCGGTCCTTGCCGGGGAGAGCGGCGACTTCGGTCGACTCCTTCGGCTCCTCGCCGGCCAGGTCGACGCGGGCAATAATGAGGCCGCCCTCGGGCGTACGGACCAGGCGGATGTTGACAGCGGGGATGTTCTGGACAAAGACGCCGTTGACCTCGATAATCTCAAGCGACAGGGCAACGACCTCCATGCCGTTGCTGGCATCCTGGCCGACGGCCTGGGTCTGCATGGCGTAGCCCAGGGGAACCTTGACGAGGTGCTTGCCGTGCTTGTGGTGCTTGCCATGGTGGAACTCCTTGTCGTCGCCGTCCTTGCCCTCACCCTCGTGGTGGAACTTGACGCCCTTGAAGTCCTTCTTGGGCTTCCAGTGCTTGCCCTCGAAGCCGTCGTGCTCCTCCTCGTTGTTGTCGTCGTTGTGCTTGCGGTGGCGGCGGTGTCTCTTCTTGAGCTCCTCGTCGTGGTCGTCGTGGCCGTCGTGGTCGTGTTTCTCCTCCTCCTCCTCCTCGTGGTGGTGCTCCTCGTGGTGCTTGCCCTTGCCCGTGCCCTTGTGGTGGAAGTGGTCCGGAGCCTGCGTCGCAAAAAGACCCTCGCCGTTGACGTCGACATTCGGGTACAGCTCAAAGCGGTTGACCAGCAGGTGGTCGCCGTCGTCCTGGTGGTCGATCTTGAAGAAGAGGTTGATGTGGTTGACGACGTCGGTCAGGGTAATGATCTGGCCGTCATCAGACTCCTCCTTCTCCTCGTTGTCGTCGCCCTTGTCATAACCGTGATGGCCATGCTTGCGGATCTGCATGGAGCAGCCCGGGCAGGGCACCTTGACCTTGGTGAACTCGTGGTAGAAGGGGCTCATCATCTTAACATCAGATGTCTCGACGCCCTCAATATCCTTGTCGCCGCCGTGGTGCTTGCCGCCCTTGTGGTGGTGATGGCGACCGCCGGAACGCTCCATCTCGACGTCGGTGGGCGGCGGCAGCAAAAAGGCCGACGCCGTCGACGTCGCCAGCGCCGCGGCGAGAAGCGCCTTGGGCAACATGGTTGTTGTTTTTGGTGTTTTGGTGTTTTTGTCTGTGCTGTGCCGTTGCAATGCAGTTGCCAGCCAAGGCTTTTTGCCGTGTTAGTCGGTTCGGGATATAGGGTCAGTCGGTCGTCAACAAAAAAGCAAACAATCGACAGGTGGACAATATCGAAATCGATGTTCGTCAATTCGTGATACAAAATCGAGATATTTGGCGGTGTCAAAAAAGAAAGGAAAGGAAGAGGAAAAGAAAGGAGAGACAAGAATAGAAATGCGAGTAGGATCCCAAACAAAAAGAGACACCACAGGAAGAGGGAGACTGAGTGAAAGGAGGCAAATTCCAGTGAATCTCCTAACAAAAAGACCCAAAGAAACAAGGCAAAACCGGCATCGAAGATCACTTTGTCCGCTTGTCCGCTTGTGGGAGAACCTCTCAAAACCACCTGTTTTAGCGGCCAGAGGAATGGGCAAAGGCTACTGGAAATTGGACATGACGAAGCCCGTCCCATTGAAAGGAGCTAAAATTGGGGCCATTACAGGGTTGTGTCCCATTTTGGGGCCCTTTACGGAGTATTACGTCGTAATTACTGCAGCGATTTACAGTGGCTACAGCGCCTCAGTGGGCGCAGGCGGCAAGATCGTAACAACTCCACCCCCCCAAGGCCCCCCAAAAGAAAGCATCCGACTGTGCTGGAGGGGCACACATACGTGGCTGCCTATCGCGCTCCTGCTGCATGTTTGGTCTGTCAAAAAAGGCTGCGCGGCTTGGGCCCGCTAAACCGTCCTGCGCTATCACCAAACAGGCCGCCTTATGCCTGTTTTGGGCCTGTTCAATGGCGTTCTGGGGTATCCACTCTGTCTTTGTCATCGGTTCAGTCCCTCTGATTCGCCCAGTGCCAAGAGATTGCTGCAGGGTAGAGCGGGGTGGCATACGTAATCGCTGCTCCAGGCTCTCTCTTTGCAGTTCATTCTCAAATGCAGTTGACTCCGTACGCGACCGAACGTTTGGCTATGGCGTCAGTTTGGTGGATATTCACCACCACCCAGATACACTCACGTGCTCTGTCACGCGCCCCATTATGTTTATGTTTACTTGTCCCACAACTCCGCATTTCCGTGCATTCCATATTCAAGGTTTTCCTGGCTGCAACGCCATAACAAAAAATGCATGGCCATTGATACAAGCACGAGCCTTGCCTTCTGCAACGTACTCTCCCAGAAACTGCCATCCACAAAACACGACGTGCATTTCCTGTCTGTTTCCTGTGCGTTGCTTGTACTCTGTATTCCGTCTTCCAGATTGTAAATGGGACGCGCATCATATGCTTGTAGCCGCCCATCTGCCCGTTTCGGCTGCCGGACGGTCGGTTCAGGGGTCGCGTCAGGGTCATGCAGCAGGTCAAATCTGAGGGATTTCAGTCGACCCACGTGCTCCCACATGCAGTGCGGAAGTCGGGCACGTTGACGCTCGTATTTCCTTGATGTAGGACCGTTTGGGCAAGCAACTTTTTTTAAGAAGAAAAAGAAGATGCTTTATGCATTGGACGTGAAAATAGATCTAGGTATTGAAGGTAGCCCATATACAAAACGAGCCCTCGTAGTCCACTCACCACATGCCGTGAAGCGTGGTATAAACTATCGTTCCATCCCCCTTTTTGTGACTTGTTTGACGGCTTTCGCCTGTCCTCTTCTTCTTTGTAAACCCTCAATGTGTATTGTTTTGCCCAACCCAAAAAATGTCAAAGAAAATGTGAAAGAAGATGCGAAAAACAAGTTATAAAAGCGCAAGATCATGAAGAAGTCGTAAAGTATGTAAACAGAAATGGCAAAAAAGGAGTCTAAACGCTCACAAAATCACACACCGGTGGCCGGTTTCCCGACGACGCCGCCGGACTTTGCGATTTGATGAGTAGTGGTGGTGATTCTGGATCTTGTCGTCGACTTCAAAGGCCGGGTCGGTGTCTTCGCGCCGCAGCATCTGCCGACAAAGGTCGATAAACACTTCGTCGACATTTGTCCGTGTTCGTGCGCTTGCCTCGTAGTAGGGGGCATTCCACCGTTGTGAAAGGGTGAACGCTTTGCTTCGGCTGACGGCGCG
Source organism: Sporothrix euskadiensis (assembly GCA_019925375.1). Lineage (NCBI taxonomy): Eukaryota > Fungi > Ascomycota > Sordariomycetes > Ophiostomatales > Ophiostomataceae > Sporothrix > Sporothrix euskadiensis. The sequence goes on along the minus strand of JADHKQ010000017.1, from coordinate 711,848 downwards.
CTGGTCCTCGAGATCGGCCTTGTTACCGACAATAACAATCGGTGTGTTTTCGTCGTCCTTGACTCGGATGATCTCGTCCCGGAGCATCGTCAGCTCGGAAAGCGACGACGGGGATGTGATACTAAAGACTAGTAAGAAGCCCTGGCCCGTCTTCATGTAAAGATCTCGCATGGCAACTACACGCTTGTTAGTATGTGCACACATAGTATAGTCGATGCCTAGCCCGTGGCGGCGAGCTCGTCAATCACATGTTGACAGACATGTGTCCTCTCAAGACACCTTGTGCAACATCAACCTAGTCTCAGAGCTCGTGCCAACAGAACGGAGCGGAAGGCACGGCGCGTAAAGAAACAACGTGGGGACCGCAACCCTTGTCAGGACGTACCAAATTGTTCTGTCCCTGCAGTGTCCAGACTAAAAGCACATCTGTTAGTACCTCTGTTCAAAGCTTCTGTTGGCAACACAAACACAGAGTGTGAATGCAAAGAGTGCGTCAGAGGACCATGCTTACATTTCCAGGACAACTTGCCGCCCCTGCAGGTGTGACACAAGAAGTGGTTAGCATTGTTGACTTTCTGTCTCGTGCCGTGCCTCGTATTATCTTGCCACGCCAGCTCATAGCCCACACGGCATACGGCTCGAGGATGTACGAGAATAACTCACATCAACGGAGACTTGTGTCCGGTACGAGTCCTCGATCGTCGGGTCATAACTCTCAATCCATTGGTTGTGAACAAACTGCGCTGTTGTCGGACAAACGTGAATGTTAGCAAAGCTGAATAAGAAGGTGCAAGAAAACAACTCGCGGTCCACGTCTCCCATGCAGGTGGAAAGGAGACTGCACACGTGCATGCACATGGTGCACATATCCGCACCTGCACTGATGTTCTCCTGGCCGCTTTCCATCAAAAATGGGCCATCCTTCCTGTAACTCCTGAACAACCAACGATCCCACCGGATGCAAGTGCGTGCTGCAAGGCACAAAAAGACAAACTCACCTGTCAGACAACTCTTTCCAACGCCACCTGTTATTCAAATTAGCGTCTGGGCTCCGAGGAACGCCGCATATACGCGGATGAGCTGTATGGATTGTTTTCTCGGACAAGAGAATATCGGGCGGAAAGAGAAGGAGTACGGGTGTGGGCATGCCGTACCTGCGCCAAGGACAACAATGTGGCATTCTCGACTAAACGGAAAAGGATTGGGCATCAGTAAGAATTATTTTTATGCGTGGCTTGCATGTAAGGCGAACGCTACAAAAGCCAGTGGAAGAGTTTGGCAAATGAGAGTATGCTCGCTGCTTACCTTGGCTGATATCGTGGGGCCATGATTGCGGATGTGTGATGTGTGCGTGCGTGTGTGTGTGTGTGTGTGTGTGTGTGTGCGGTCTATTTTGCTGTCTAAAAAAGAAACCACTTTCGTTTTTTTGGTCGAATAACCCCCACGCCCGTTCAGACCGGTGAGTGGATTTCGAATCCAGATGTCCAACTGGTCAATGCGCAAAACCGTTGTAAACAACAACGCCTCGATGGTAGTTGGCGGTCGTCGAACTCCGAGGGCAAGGTTGGTGCACGCCACAGGTCGAGTCAAGAGCGGGACGCCCAAAAGCAAGTCTCAGGGGTAAAAATGATGCCAAGGATAAGTTCGAACCGTGAGGTCAAGGTCGTCGTCGGTCGTGCCGTTCAAGGATGGAACTGAGGATGCTATCGATGCCGGTGAAATATACATGTACAGTCGAGGCTCGAAGAATGAAATGAAGTCAAATATAAAAAGGCGTAGTGTGGAGGATCGAAAAAGTAGTGTACGGAGCTGGCCGAGAGGGTGGTGTGGGGTGTGGGTGGAGGATTGAAGAACGGAGGTGGAGGTAAGGAGAAGAGCGAGGGCCTTTAATAAAGTCGATGAAGAGGGCAAAGTATGATGTGGCCGTTTGAGGTCTTCAGCAGAGAACTGTGAAAGGGGGCCGCAAAGGAGGTAGTCGATGCAAGGGCGAGAATGGTGTCGTTACATGTGAGTCGCGAGTTGCTGTGTAAGTCTGTGAATATTGGTGGTGTGCAGGTGTTGAGGCGCGTATCAGATTTATCGCAAAATCGGCATGCAGGGCAAAGTCAGGGCGTAGATTCGGAGTTGGCTTCACCAAAGGGGTGCCGGTCGAAAAGAGGGATGTAGAAGTTGAGAGGCGGTTGAGCAAGGGACGAGAAGTGGAGATGGTGAGAGAGGACCGAAGCGAGCTCAGGCTGCGAGTGAGGCTAGATATACGAAAGGACCAGACAGGTATATGGAGAGCATGTGTGAGTGTGTCTGTGTGTGACACGGACGAGAGACGGAGGAAAGAAGAGAGAAGAGGTCGATCGAGGATAAGTTGAAATACAGGATGGAAGAGGCGATTAATAGCGGCAATGAATGAGACAAGAGTTGAGCTCGAGCTGAATGATCCTTTGTTGGTCGTCGCGTTCCGTTTTGTTGAAATTTGAGGGTTTCTGTAATATTGCTTGAGGCGAGGCGGCAAGAGAAATTAAGTTATGAAACTTGAGAGAAAGAAGAAAAGAAAAAAGAGAGGAAGAGAGACAGTCTTCTTTAAGACACGCCTAAATAGTAGACAGCTAATAAGGGTCCAGTGATCGGCCCCGGCGACCTGGTATCGATGGTGACTGGTGCTTGGGGAGACGAGGCGTGAGGCGCGAGTGGAGATGCTGGCTAGACGGGCGACACGGGCGAGACAGGCGGGTAGAGGGGCGGCGCGTGAGCTGAGAGTGGAAAGGCAGCAAGTCGATGGTCGAATAGGACAAATTGGTCGATCGGCACGAGGAGCGAGAATGTGAGAGTCAGACAAAGCTAGGTGAGCATGCAAGCCGCAGGTCCACGGATGCTTTTTTTTCTGGGATATGCGAATGCGGGACCTGACTAGAGCTGTATGTGTATGTGGCTAGACTTGGAGCTGGAACTGGGCTTTGCTTGTTGGCCCTGGCTTTTGTTGACGTTGGATTGTGCCTGTCGGGACTTCTTTTGTTGTGGCGTTCGATAGGGGGGTATTTGACAGCTGTTGGTGTCTTGAGTTGGCAGGCAGATTCTTAATGTACTTTGCAGCAGTCGTCGGTGTTCTTTTGTCGTTGTAGTGTCGTTGTTGTCGGGATATTTGTGGACTCAATTTTCGTTATTTTTTTTTATTTTTTTTTGGTTTGCGAGGTCGAGCTACTCGATGCCTTTTTTTGTTATTGCTAGCTCGGTGGACAAAAAGGGAACAGGGAGAGCTGTTATTAACTGTGCTGCGGTGTACACAGCGGACGGGCGAGAGGACACAGGAGGCCACAAACGAAACGAAACAAGAAACAGTCGAGTTTTGTAGATGTCGAGGCAGGAATGTCGATTTGACAGAGGGAGAAAAAGGAGGAAGGGAAAAGAAAAGAAGAAGAAGAAAGAAAGAAAGAAACAGAAACACCCAAGGCCAAGCAGTCGGTCAGAAAACGGAAGGAGGACGTGGAGGAAAGACCGAGGGAAACTCCAAGCTATGTATGGGAGAATATGCTGGAGAATGGGGAAGGTACACATGTACAAGGAAGGCACAAGCACGAGAAAGTCGGGCTGCTCCTTCCCCTTTTTTCGGTCTACGGAATTTTGTTTCTGTCCAAACTTTCAGTTCCTGTCGCTCGCCCTTTCTTCTTCGGGCTACAGTTCTTCTTGCTAGAGATGATCGTTTACCCCAGCACTACGAAAGAAAAAAAATCACTGTCGGCGGACAGCCACCAGGGACAATGCCTGCGGTTTGCGTGCAATTCGTAGTTGTGTACGGAGTATGTACGCAGCTCGTGCCCAATATATTCTTTCTATATATTTTTTGGCTTCTGATTTGAATTGGCTCTTATTTTTCGCGCCTTTGGGCCCCCTTTCCCGTTCTGCCTTTTTTTGGCTCCTTCCCCCACCTTCTTCGGCCCCGCAGCGCGCAGGAGGAGCTCTTTCACAGAAGAAGAAGCTGCCAATGCAGAAATAAATCGGAGAAGGATTCGGGATAGAGCTGCGAGATTTGAAAAAGGGAAAGAGCGCAAATCGAGATGGCCAGGAAGTTGCGAGTAAAGTACAAGCTACCCCTGGAAAGTGCAAGTGCACCCGTACGAGAGAAACCGGACAAGGAGCCAGGGGTCGTCCAGACCAGGCCCGTCCAGGCCAGGTAGGCGAAGGGCAAGTGCAAGCCTCGCGGTGGCCGAAAAAATGCCTCCTGTCGAGAGAATGGAACGGAGATGATAGAAAAGCTCACTTACCACTAGGAGCACACAACCTATAACCAAAAAAGAAAAAGAAAAAAGGGCAACGTACCTTAGCGGCCTTTTTCTATTTTTCCCCCCAAATTTTTCTTCTTTTTTCCTTTGATTTCTTTCCTCTGCTTCTCTTGCATCAAGATTCAGGGGGGTATCAAGGGGAGGAAAGGACATGGGGTTTGAAATCCGTTGTCGACCGAAAGTGTGCTGCATCGAAACGGGGACAAAGAGAATTGACGACTAAGAATATGCAGGCGAGCACAGGGAACCGCGTCTGCAAGTCCACTCCGTAGTCCTGCAGGTGAGAAATACAAAACAAAATACACCCAGAATACGAACTACTACAGGAACGAGGAAACAAATGGGCCAAAGTCGCTTTGAGAGGAACCCCAAGGGCCCAAAGACACCCAAGAGGCACCAAAACGAGCACAGCCAGCCAAATACTCCACCCGATGGAGACGCTACGGAGTAGCTGCCGGAACCCATTCATTGGGCTGGGACGTTTTAGGTGCATAGGCGGACACTGTGGTTGGGCGGTCTTTCCAGAAAACAGTTTAGCCAGGTGTGATATGGCCCCCTCTCTTTCTTACTTTTTTCCTTTCCTATTTTCTTCTTCTGCACTGCTGCATGCGAGCCTGTCCAGGAAAGGCTCGCTGAGCCGGAAAAGCAGACCAGAGGGGCCGGTTGGAACGCAAGAAAGGGGGGAAAGGAAGGAGGTTAGATGGAAGTAACGGGGGACCGCACAAGTGGTGAAGGTTGCTGGTGTATTAGCCGCCTCTTTCATCATAAACTCGCGATATAAGAAGTGCAATGGCAGCGTACGTACGTCGCACAGATTAAGCGGCGGCCGGCATCATTGCTCTGTATATATATTATGTACGTCGTACAGTCTCCTGTAGCTACAGATAGATATATGGCAGGCAGTTATTGCATTGGTTCTTGAGGCTTTCTCTCGAGTGCTGGAGCGTGCATAGCACGTGCAGTGCAATTCCGCTGCAAGGACGTTGCACATGAAAGAAAACGGTCGTCCCTGCTCTTCCTGGATTTTTTCTTTTCTTTTTCCTTCACCTTCATTCCTTGCACATGCTCGGCCGGAGGTGTTTGTGCCATCCAGGGGTTGGCCAGGCGCGGGCTGAAGCCGGCACCGCCTGGCGCTCTGCCGCGCAATTGGGAGTCTACTCCGTATCGGGAGTCTATTGGGGGCTTAGGGGCAGGACGACAGGTCTCTTTTTTGTCGTTTTAGCTGCTTCTGTGCCTGGTGTGCCTGGACTTTGTATCCGCTCTCAGTCTCACTGGAGAACTGTTTTTCACTTGTTTTTATGAGGGTTGGGCTGGCGGTGTCCACCCGCGGGTCTCCATCCATCCAGGGGGACCGCGAGCCAGGCAGGGGTCTCTCAAGTGCAAGTACGGAATACACAGCTATGGGGAACGGAGAACGGAGTAAGATTCTGAAGAGGGAAAAAAGTCAGAAAAAGAGACGAAGACGCGTCGTCAAAGCCAATCGCAACAAGACTACGTCCTGATACTGAGATACCGTCATCCCCGCTAGGAAGGAGACAAAAACACCTTGAAGAAATCGATGCCAGGCAGGAACGAAGCAGCAAGGGGGCAAGTATAAGTACGGGGTAAGGTAAACATCTCGGAAAGAACGAGGGCGAGTAGAAAAAACAAGGCAAGAACGCCCGGCATCCGTCTTCCGAGGAGTGGTGGTTGAAATGGCAAGAGCAAGCCGACACGCGGCTGCACTTGGCCGGTGATGAGACAACACCTACAAGGAATGAGCAAAAGCATAAATTGAAAAGGAAGGAGCAAAGGATGGGGGACGAAGTGAATAGGGGGATTATAAAATCGGCTTTCAGTCGAGCACTGTTCTGATACTGGTGTACGTGTACATGCAGAAACGCAACTTCAAATGTCGGGGGCTCGCAACAATATTGTCCGACCTCGCCGACTTTGTATATTTCCAGCTTTGCGCGGTACAAGTTCAAGCCAGCCCTCAGATAGCGTCACACAAAATGCTGACACAAGAACAACGAACAGCGGCGATGCAACAACCGAGCAAAAAGGGTGTGGAAAGGATGTGAAAGAATGTACGGAGTAAAAAGTATAATATTCACCGAGGCCCGTGCGACACGGCGTGTTTCCTTTTCAGGCCCCCAATGCTGCAAATCTTGCCCCCTCCTCTCGGAGTGTTGTCTGCTCCGGTGCTTGCTCTCTCTGTCTCTTTTTTTTTATACACAGGTGAGTTTTCATTTTCGGTTTTTTTCGAGTATGTTGATCTTTTGTCAAGTATCGTTGGGTTTTCCCAGTGTCAAAGGTCTAGCACGGCTTGACGCTATCATGTTCCTTTCGCCGTAATTAATACATATACTAAACATCGGTCAGTGGCAATGTTCACTTTTTTTTCGGCATTCTCACCTTTTTTTGTCCCTCTCTCACCTCGAACTCATGTTGTTTCTTGAACAAAAAAGAGTCCCGGTCGGGTAGTATGCTTGCATTTTGCGTGAAAACACGCAATGTGCGCCATGGTGTCTGTGCTTTTAGGGGGGAGGGAAGAGCTGGACCGAGCTGGAGCCCAGACCAAGAGAAAAAAACATCCGAGAGGAAAAGGATCCCAAAGTCTGGCCAGGGCCAAGCCAAAAAGCACACCTCTTTTTTTTTGGACCCTGCCCCTCCACATCCCACATAGCCGTTCGCTGTTTTTTTTTTCTCATGTATGGTCCAGAACTGAAAGAAGGCGGCGCCAGTTGATTGAGCTGAACATTTCCCCACGCCGGCCGAGGCATTGGTATTTCTCCTACCTCGAGCCCTTGCCTTTTTGCCTCCTCTTTTTTCGTATCATGCACTTTGGAGCTTGCTACCCTGACTTGATTGTAGTGCTCCCGATTGGACGAGCTACACGGCAACTTATAATGAAAGGGCTCGATCCTTTCTTGGCCTTCATGAGGCGGGGAACGCAGAGAGAGATGAGAAGCTCTAAAGCTCAAAGGGGCAAAATTAGCGATGCAAAGTCCACTGATATTACGGTAGCCAAGAGCATGATACGGCAGACTGTTGGAAATCAATATCGCCGTTCGTGTAAGAAAGTCCAATGAGAGGCCTTGCAGAACCGCCCCCAACTCTCACGAGACTTTGTCGGTAAGAATGAGAAATGAGAAGGGGAAGGGCGGCTACAAATACGAAGCATGCACGAGACAACGGCACGAGACAACGGCACGAGACAACGAGCTCACCAGTTTCGAGATGCCCAGTAAGGCAAATATCAGCAAGGCAACAGCACGACAGCACGGCCACCGGTGGCAAAGAGCAATCAAAGGTAGCTCTCAGAGTACAACCACTCACAGCCCGGACCCGGCCTTGTGTTCCGGCGTCCACGCCATGAAAAGCCACGATAATTGGCACGGAAGCAGGCTTGAAGGGGTCACGACCCGCAGCCTTCCCATTCCTCTTTTTACCGCAATTGGCACGGAAAGCACAAATATCGTGAAGAGGGGAGGAGGAGAAACAACACGATGGGCCCATTGGGAGAGTGGGCTATTGAGATCTTGGCTGGCATAGCTGAGCGATGGACAGCTACTAAAGGAAGGAGCTCGAGCTCCTAGACAAGGGTCTATAAAGAGAACAGTCATCATGGAGTCTACGGGGCCAACTTGGGAAGAGGCTTGCGATGCTGAAGAGATGTTGCCGTATATGTGCATGATGGTCTGTAATGGCTGTTTTTTTTGTGGCGGAATCCAGACCTCTGTGGACCTCTCCAGCAGTTCAAACCACCCTAACCCACTAACCCACTAACCCACCTGGACACTTCAAAAACAGCTGGGAAGACCAAGGCGGCAAAGCGGCGTCTGTTGAAGACAACGCCCGGATCGCCAGCGTGGTCAGTGCGTCTGCGTCCATCGTGGGTCTCTGCTTCCAAGGTTTTTTGTGCGACAAGGCGACTTGGAGACCCCAAGTGACAGTCTAAAAAAAAAAAAAAAAAAGCAGGCTGGCAAGGTATAACGAGAGGTCTGACAACATAAACTGTACATGCACTGGAGAACGCTGGGCTCGGCTTGTGGAATACCCTGCCAGCAATATCTTGCACAGCTCAGAACTATGAATCTGCTCAATGTTGGCAACGCCACACCCCGAAAAGCATCATGGATAATAATGCCGTAGAATTTAGAAAGGTGAATAGGAACAAGAAGTCTAGATCGCGGAGCCCAGGTCTAGTGACCTATCCTCAAAGCGGCCAGAACAAAAGCGCGGACCGGCATGCGCTCAGGTCCGTCCCCTGTCCCAAAAGCTTCACTATCAAGACAATTGCGTATCTTGAATGAAGTCTATGCACGTCCCTCATGAGTTGCGAATATCCAGAATAGGAAAACGAATGTGGATAGATAGTGCGGGAGGAAGCCTCTCTCTTCGTCTTCTGCTCTCGGTGCATATCCCATCGTGTCTAGTCATTAAGTAAACGTGAGCTTATTCGAGCTTTAATGAAAGCTGATGACTCGAGCTTTAACCAGCTTGTCAAATATGTCTCGTAGCTCAAGCTCAAGTCCTGGGCAGATGTAGACTCGAGGACTGGATAGCCGAATACCAATGTGGAAGCCGGCAGTAGCTTGAAACAGGACATCTCTCCCACCTCCAAATTTCCGAGCCTCTCCATCTCTTGTTGACCCCATCCGTGAGAGACAACAGGAAAGGTAAAGGGCCGGGAAGCAGTGCTACCGGTGTTGTTTGACTGGCCTCGCATACACATAACAACTCTATATCTTGCTCTCTGTAGGTTCTGACGAGCATAACAGTGTCTCTTTACTTATAGACAGTCACAATTATTCAACATTCTTTAGTATTTGCTTCTCTCCAATACCATTATCCATGTATAAAAGATGCTGCCTAACGAGTCGATAAAGAGGAAACGCCCAAAAGCCCAGCAAGTTGCTCCATATCCGTCTGTATTCTGAAAGTGATTGTGGTCCTAAGCACCATAGACCAAGATTGCCCCGTTTCTTTGGGGGGATCAATCTTTTCGAACCGAGACAAAAATCAGTGTTGTTTTCTTTCTTCAAAAAAACAAATACAAAGATAAGAAACAAGAAAAAGAAACCCAGTGAATATTGACTCCACACTCTGTGCCTGCTTGCAAAAGAAAGAAGGAGACCCGTGACTAAAAAATAGCTTGTAGAAGAAAATCAAAAGAGAACGGAAAAAAATTCATCAATGCATGAAATGATATAAAAGAAATGGCCCGAATAAAAAACACCAGAGATAAAATAACGTAGAAAAGTAAACAAAACACCTCTATTAAAAGGGATAAAGCCACTGGCGTGTTCCCAACCCAGAATAAACGCCGTTGGTGGTCCCGTAGTAAACGCGCCTTCCTTTGCCCAGCTATATTTCCCAAGCACGGTGAGAGAACCTGCCCAGTAGCATTATAAGGGCCCTTGGCCAAGATACCGCATCCACGCTGTTCTGGATAGCCGTGAAAACCGAATGCTCAAGTGAAAGACGATGTCAAAGTCGTGAACGCTTCTTTTCTAGTAGAAATCGGGGATGATTAAACCCAAACTCCAAATGCGGCTGGCTGCGGGGGCAGGAAAGAAAACAGAAAAGAAAAGAAAGGAAGGAAGAAAGGAAGAAAAAGAGAACAACAACTGCCAGCGCTCCGTGAGATTCTTTGCCTTTCTTGCTCTGACGGGAGACGAAAACAGCTTCCCTCGTGCTGGATTATAGTGGTTTGTACGGAGTACCGTTTGGATGATTCAGGACTCTGCTTGGTTGATAGTCGGTAAAAGTTCGCTGCCGGACGGGCCCTGCAAGATCTGCCCTGTTTTGCGTATGGTTCGTGCCACCGCAAACAGACAAACAGCACAGACAGACAGACAAGCGCCTAGACCCTTGCAGGCCGCAACCATGCAAGGCTAGGCCAGCCAAGCCACAGCCACAGCCAGAAGGGACCCAGAGGACGCAGCGACCGCAGGTTTCTCTGTATCCGCTTGTGATTCTGCAACAGTAAGTCGTTTGCTGCAGGCACCTTATAGTGGCTTGCCCAGCGCAGGTTTTTGCCGGACCGTAGCTGTCTTTTTGCTTTCTTGCTGTTTGTTGTATTGTGGACGTCTCCCATCTTATGGCGGGGCGGCGACAGCAGTCGGGTGCAGTATTCGTTGTTGGGCACTCTTTGTTGCAGTCGCAGGTCTTCTGCCAAAAGCAGAATATAGAAAAGCAGCAAGCTGAAAGTTGTGAGAAAAGTTGAGTTGTTGAGAGTGTGAGAGAAAGAAAAACAAGGTATAAGAAAAACGCAAGGGCTTTTTTATAGCTGAGAAAATTGGAAAACCGCCTGCCTTCCACTGCAAAGTCCTATCCTCCTTCGCCGTACTAATGAATCAACATGGCAAACGTTTTGCAGAAGCCGAGTGTGTGTAAGCACACTTTGTTGTGACGAAAGTTTATATCTCAACGATATATGCCTGAGCGGTATTTCGCAGTCGCCTACTGCCCGCTCAAAGAAGAAATGGAAAGACAGAAGTAGAACAGGAGTCGTTTGAGTGAGTATGAGAAAAGAGAAAGCATAGCGCATCCCCCTTTCTATCAAGAGTGAAAAACATGTTGAACGCCAATAAGAGTCGGTCAAGAAAAGGCAAGGCTGGGCAGCAATAAAAACATAGTGACAAGAAGCCAGGAAGAAGAGGAAGAAAGAAATGAGAAGAATAAGAAAACAGTACAAATCGTCCAAATGCCCGCGAGAAAAATGTGACCCTCCAGATAACAGAAAAAAGCAAACAAAAGATAAAGCTCAAAGATCAAGAAACCGCTCAAAAAATATCAAAAAGGAAAATATGAAAACAAATCAGACTGGAGCGTGTTGAAGTGCCCCGTGACTCGCTCACAGGAAGGCTTTACAAGGCATGAGCCTCAAACGACCCTCGTTCTTAGTCAAAGCACCCATCATGATGCACAACCTTGGGAGCTGAGAACCAACGGGACTTCTAGGCCTCTAGTGGCATGCGCTCACCGGGATAAACGTGGATGACATCTTCAGTGGACATCGTGGTAGTGGCGGCGGTCTGCTCAGCGGGTGCAGTGTTCTCGTCGGAGCTGGATGTGCTGCTCAAGCTCTCGTTACGAGCGCGAGCAGCCTTGTACTCCTCCACGTCACCTCGGCGTGCAACACGGTACTCGATCTTGGCCTTAGCAGGTCGGGCAACGGGCGTCGGTGCACCGGCTGCGTCTGAGGCTGAGGCTGTGTCAGCAAGCGCTGGCGATGGCGCTGCTGAAGAAGCCATTGCTGAAGCCGGAGTCGGGGCTAGCGAGGAGTCGTCTGCCAATGTCGTGTTGGCGGTAATGGCCTGGAGTTCTGAGATCTTAACATATTTTCTCGGGCGGCCAGGACCACGCTTGGGCACGTAGCTGCCATCTTGCTTGGCGGCCAGGCGGCGGGCGGCCACCAGCTGGCGCTTCTCGCGGAGCTTCTGTGCCTTTGACATCTTGCGGAGGCGCGGTTTTCTGGGCCTGGGCTCGGACCGAGACGGGGCATCGTCGTCGCCTGCAGTGTTGTCCATCATTGAATCGTCAAACGTAGTGTCGTAGAGAGCAGAATCCTCAAACACAGAAGTGTTGGCGGCAGCCTCGGTGGCCAGCTGGGCAGCCAGCTCCTCCTCCTCGTCAGCTTCAGCCACTGCAGATGGGCCCGCTGCAACATCCTCGACAACCTTGTCTACCTCGGTGGCAGTCTCGTTGTCGGGAGTCTCGTCCATGGCGTCAACGTTGATGGGCTCCTTTGCAACAAGCCGGGGGCGGCCACGACCTCTCTTAGCAGATGTGGTGTCGGGGGTGACGGCCACAGTGATCTTGGTCTTTTCCACAGCGATCTTGGCTGCGGCCGTGGGCGTCGCACTAGCCTTCTTCGTCACCACCACCGCCGCCGCCGTTGCCTTCTTGACAGAGAGAGATTTGACTGGAACCTTGGCCCTCGCAAACGCCTTGTTGACAATCTTGCTCACTCCGCGAGAAGAGATGGGCTTCTTTGCAGCGGCAGCTTTGGCGGCGGCCATCTTGGATGCCTTGGCGACGGCCTGGGCCATGGGTGTGGCCTTGTGTGTTGACTGTGGCGTTGCAGGCTTGCTCACGGTGTTGCTTTCGTCGTCGGAAACAGGAGTCACAGCTCTCTTCTGGGCAGCAGCAGAAGTGGACTTCTTCGCGGCGGGTTTGGGAGCAGTCTTGGGAGCGGGCTTGCTAGCCTTGCTGGTCTTGGCCGCTGGGGCAACAGGCTTGCGGGCTGGAGACTTTGCAGCCTGGGCGCTCTTGGTAGCTTTTGTGGGCTTGACAGTCTTGCTCTTGAGGTCCTTTGACACCGTTGCCTTGGACGCCTTCAAGCCCTGGGGTGTCTTGACAACCTTGACGCCCTTCGCTGCCTTGACGAGCTTGCCGACAAGCTTGGAGGAGCTGCTGCTGCTTATCTTGGAAGGGGTCGACTTGTCAGAGGCTTTTGCCGACTTCGGGCGCTTGGCCTTGGCGGCGGCGGCTGCCTCTGCGGCTCTCTTCGCCGCGGCCTTGGCAATGCGCGCATCTCTCGCAGCATGCGACGCCTTGGTAAGGCGAGCAATTCTTGCGGCGTTAGCAGCCTGGGCTTCCAGGGCAGCCTTTGTTGTCGTGACTGCCTTCTTAGGCTGCGGTGGCTTCGTCGCCTTCTTGGCTGGCTGAGCAGACGGCTTGACTTGGGCATCGGCCACGCGCATCTTCTTGCTCGCCGGGCCGCCGGAAGCAGTATCTGTGTCGTCGTCGTCCATGCTGTAGGCGTCGTGCTTGCGCTTCGCAGAGCCATTGCCTCCCTTGGCCTTTTTCTCAGCGGCAGCCTTCTCAGCAGCGGCCTTGGAGACGGCCTTCTCGCTCTTGCGGGGACCCAGCACACCACGGCAGTTGTCAGCGCCACAAAGACAGCCCTGGACGTTCTTAGCCGAGTAGGGGTCGAAGTTGTAGTCGTATGTGAGCTCTTCGCCGGTCTGAATTGGTCGGTCGCCAGCAAAGAGAGCGATCCGCGGTTGGCCAGACACAATCCACTTAATCATGCGGCAGTTGGGAGAGCACGAATGATTTACGAAGCGAGCGATACTACCGCTCGTTCCGTCAATGATGAGAGACTGGTCAAAGGACATCAAGTAATAACACTGCCAAGTATTATGTTAGTACCAGCACAGAACTGAAGGATTGGGAGTGAGAGCAGACTTACGGCGTTGTCCTTGTAGAGCTCATTCATGCGCCGATCCGATTCTTCCTCCGTGATGATCTCGCCAATGTACTCCATAATGATTTGGCCCGGACGGAAGGCACGGCTGGCACGAATGCCATGGCCACGGTCTTGAGTCTTAAAAACCTCAACACCAATATGGTAGGGATTTTTTGACGCAGTCCGGTCCGCGAGACGCTGGAACTCACGGTTGCTGCACCGATCTGAGCCGACGTTGCAGATCTCGTCATTGCACTCGTAGAGCATAATGCGGTTCTGGCAGTCCTCGTCACAGCCATTCTCTGGCTTGCAAACGCACTTGGAGTTGAGGTCATCGTAGTTGGGGTTCTTTTTCCAGATGGCAAGAGCCTCGCCAACGAAGCGGTCTATGAGGTTAGCAAAAGCAAAGACACATGAACACCATACATTTGGAGAGGGGGCCGAGGAACTCACTCTTGTTGAAACGACCATACTTGACGGGCTTCGGCTGGCCTGGCGGGAGCGGGTTGAAAACATCAAACGGCATCTTGAAATCGCGACCCTGGATGAGGCTGCGCAGACCATCGTAAATAGGCATGGGCAGTGTCTTGTTTGGCGGGTACTTTTTGGAGAGCTCTGGAAGCTTGGAGAGCTCCTTGCGCTCAGCGGCTGTGAGACCTGCGGCGGGGTTGGAAGGAGTAGGCATGCCTGCGTACAGGCCCTGGACCATCCATTTCTTGACACGCTTCTTGTTAACCGCAGCATCGGCGGCGGCCTTCTCCTCAGCGGCTTTGCGTTCGGCGGCAGCAGCCTCTTCGGCCGCCTTCTGCTTTTCGGCTTCCTCGGCAGCCTTTGCGAGTTTGGCAGCCTTCTTGGCGGCGTTCTTATCCACTAGCGGCTCTCCCTTCGCGTTGCAAGGAACGTATCTACCGTTACTCCAAACTGTGTACACCACGGGCTCGTCGTCGAGATGGGTGAATTCCTTGGTATCTTGCAGGCGTCGAAGCTCACGCGGCAGTTCTTCAGGTGCCTTCTCAGATTCTCTCCGTCTCCGCTTGCCCGAAGCGGTGGTTTGGGGGTTTGCCTGTGGGATGGCAAGGTCGGTAGGAAGGCCAGACTGGCGCGTGGCGCGTCTCTCGATAGGAGGGGGGGCCTCTTTCGTTGTCTTGGCCGTTGTATCCTTTGGTTTCGGCGAGGACTTTGCTGCCTGCTTTGCAGCGGCCGTGGTCGCCTGCTTCGCGAGTGGGCTGGCAGCCACTGCAGCCGCAGCAAGAGACACCCGCTTGGAAGCACGCCGCACCGGCACGTCAGACGACGGAGTAGCGACATCTCCTGCTGGTGCTGTCGCCGCTGTCTCTTCATCTGCTGCTGGGGCTGGCCCTGATGCAGATTCCGTTGCCTTGGTTGCAGGCTTGGCCGCGCGCTGAACAGGCTTTGGCGATTCCGGGGCAGCTGGCTTGGATAGTCGTGCCATTCTCACGGGGCGTCGAGACGCAATGGTGTCTTCTGACAATGTCGCTTGTGAGGGAGAATGCGAATCTGGGGATGTTACAGGCGCCGTCACATCATTTGCATCGTCGCTGTGCTCAGTCGTGCCATCCACTTGTCTGCGGTCGCTACCGTGGTTCTCTGCATGCGCGCCGTTTGCATGGCTCACGACATCCGTGGTTGTCACTGGTGCGTGCGCTGTCGCATCGTCCATATGCACGTCAATCTCAGGGAGGGGCGTAGTTGCTGTCGGCTCGCCAGCTTGCTGGGCGAGAGTTGGCACTGTGTCGTCGGCAAACTCAGAATCACGGTAGAGCGCATCATAAGGGGACTCATCCTCGAGTGCCGGACATTCGCTCTCCGCGTTGGAGCCAGCGTCGTCCATGTAGTCGTCTTCGGGAGGCGTCGCTGTCTCGGCGGCGACTGCAGCAGCAACGTGTCGCGAGATGTAGTCCGCGTCGTCAATGTACCCTGGAGGAGGGGTCGAGTGCGGGTTGTATGGGGGTGTGGTTGGCATGGTGTCAGAGAGGATCGCACCGCCAGACGAGATGGTCGCGGCGACTGCTGAAGGGACGAGCATGTCGATATCTGGCTTCGTCAACATGACACGCGACACGTTGCTAAGCGTCGATGCTGGTGTTGACTGTGCAGAGCCGCGTGCTCCTGAGAAAATCGGAAGCCCAGACAAGCCAGTCCCAGCTGGGCTCTCCTCTTTCACTGGAAGCATTGTCCCCGCAGGGCTGTAGATGTTAGAAAATGTTTGAGCAGAAAAGTTTGTCTGGGGAAAGGCAGTGTGAGAAAATCTAGCTTGCTGAAAGCTGGAAAATCGTAAAAAAATCCTGGCTGCGCAAAAGTGGCGATGCTCGTGCGTCTTTTTTTTGTGCCCTGCCCGTCGATCTCATGGTCGCTCCCGGCTGTCAAACGAGTATACTGCGTCCGTTTTGTTCGTTGTTTATGTCGTTGTCCGTCCTTTGCAGCTCGCTGGCCACAAGATCCCACGGCGCGCTCGTTTGACGAGACCGGGCCTCCTTTGTTCAAATTGACGCGTTTTGATGCTGAACTTGATTCTCTGGCGCGACGATTGGGGCGAAGTAGGTCGTGGTTGAAGATGTTCGTCGAAAAAGACGCGATATGATGTGATTTGAAACTTTGTGCGCATGCCAGGAAACCAGATCGGGCGGAAGGGAAGCTGTCGGAAAAGAGCACGATCAAGTAAAAGCACTTACAGAGCAGAAACGTCTCCCATAGAGCTGGATATCAGAGAAAGTTAGACCTTTGTACGTCGAAACGCGGTTGCCACGAAAGGGTAGGGGCCGGTCATGTAAAGGGAGTGGTCATATGGGTGAAGCTCAAAACTTGGCGAAAACAACAACACAATGTGAAAATTCTGACATAAGAGGGGGGATTGCGTGTCAGGTGGTAAATAAAGAAAGAGGTGCACGATGTGGTGAATGAGGAAGGAGCGACTGTGGTGAGGAGGGAAGGCGCGCGCGGGTAGGCAAGAGCGAACGGGTGGTGAGTGGTGAGGAAAGGCAGTGTGGAAAGGGAAGAATGACAGTCCGTGTCGCGTCGAGAGAATAACGGGACCCGAGAGGGAAGGAGCGATAGCTAACACACCATGAAATTGGCAGGGAATTACGAACGTATTTTGGTCGGGAAGGGGGTAAAGGGCGATGGTTGTTTGTTGCGCGGGAAGGTGCAACGGTAGCAGATCTGTGGCTTGCGCGCGCACGAGCGCGTTAATGGGAAATTCTTAGGAAGGAACGGGAGCAGCGGGGGAAAATAATAAAGGGGGAAGTGGTGGGAGCGAGGGAAGGCGCGGCGCGCGCGTCGTGAATGGTGGCTTTCGCTCAATTGGCGGCCCGGCCTAGAATGACAATACACAGTAGTGGGAAATAAGGCCAGCCAAGCAAAGGCGGCCGAACAGGGGACAAGAGAACGACAAAAGGCGAGGCCGACGCGTGGGGACGGGGCAGAAGGACTGGAAAACTGTAGGAAGCTAGTGAATGGCTAGGCCCTACCCTTGGTGCAATTTACGCCGGGACGCAAATCATAGACAATGTCCCGGGTCCAAAGCCAGAACAAAGAGACGAGAGACTAGAGACAAAAATCAGTGCCACTTTCACCAAAGACCACTCACACAAAAAGAGGATAGACCGTTGGAAGAAGATGGCTCATGGGGTGCCAGGCGCCAAAGACTCGCACCGTGGGAACAGCCGTGGAATGGGATAGGAACGTGCAGAAAGAAAGGCAAAAAGAAGCAAGAAGCAAGAAGCAAAAAGCAAAAAGCAAAAAGAGAGACAGAAGGGAATAAGCCGAACCAGACTGGATTGCGTATTTGCATGGCACTTTTCGCCGCAAGAAATGTGGCAATAACCGGCAGGGGGTTAATGGCCCAAGGGGTGAGATGAAGGGTGAACAAGAAAAATGATACAGCCTGTTGGCAGGAGTTGGAAGCAAAAGGTGAGTGATGTAGATGGAAGTGAAAAGTTATGTGTGTAGGAGAAGCAAAAGGAGACATGCACAAGGACGGGTTTGGGTGGATGACAGTGTCGGTGCGGTGACATAAGGAGGAGACTCACGCGCAATAGTTAATCGATGACTGATGGTCGAGTGTTGGCGCAGAAGACTTCGATTTGATGACGAGTGACGTTGGTGCCGAATAAGGGGCTTCGGCAAGTTAGACGGACTGTCGGTGAAGCCAGATGCAGATGGATGTATCGCGAGCAAGCGATAAACTGTTCTGTTTAGACTTGCTTTGATGCATGCACCTGATGTAGCATATGAGAAAATGGTTGCAGGCGTGCTGGGGAAAGCGCGGGCCGGTCGTGTTGATGGCGACGCGGCAGTTGGTGATGATGATGAGAGAAAATGGTGTCTCTACCGAGGGCTAGTTATGCTCGTCAAGTCGCGTCGATCAAGGCTAGACCCTTTTGAACGGGCCGTATTTTCCTCGTTGTCGTGATGATGGACGAAAGAAAAAGAAATGGGGCCGTGGCGCTTTTGGTCTGTTATGGTGAAGAGGCAAGCATGCAAGTCCAGGCAAAAGACGAGAGAAAAAGATGAATAGAGGAGAGAGTTTGTCGTGGCCCGCTCGATTTTGGCGGGATGGATAGACACGAAAAAAAGACAGACCAGGATGGGAGAAGGTGGAGGTCGTCTTCCTTGGTGTGATATCACGCTGCGGTCGTTTTGAACACGGCCAAGGTGCGTGGTTTACTGCGAGCGAAGCCTCGAGCACAATGTTGTCGTCGAGGGTGCTGGAAAAAGCAAAAGGAAGATGGCAGTGTCCCGAAAAAAAAAAATTCAGCCTCTTTCTATGCAGAGCTGAATGATGACTTTTCCGCCTTGTGATGTTCTGTGTGTGTGTCATTTTTTTATTGTTTTTGACTCGGATGTACCGCCGCGGCCAATGGGAGACCTCGTGTTCTTACCTCGCTGGCCACCGAGCGGTCCTTCTGGTTCTTTTATATAGGCCTCGACTCGGCGATTTCCTGATACCATTACAGGAACTATCTTGTCACTGTTAAGATCAGGTTAAGTGGAAGTGAGTGACAAAGCGCTCCAGTCTACCGTCAATATCGCGTATTAATTTCCTATGTGACAACGACGTGTCCGCCTCCTCGATACCAAATAACACCGCCTCGAATACCCTTACTCTACCTTCCATCTTCTACTTCCCACGTCAAGCCTTTGCGCATTGTACGTGTCGGGCTCATTCTGTGAGGCAACTTCGAATGTGTCACTGAGTATGAATGTGACGTGTGGCGATGATGCCGGATGCACATCAAGAACAACAACAATTTTGTGTGCAAGGCCAGGATGGCATGTATCGAGCCCTACATCTCCGAAAATGGCCAAGTCACTATCAATGTCATACATCGATGTTTTATTGTATGACAACCCCTAGTCTCGCCGTTTGGTGCTATTTTGCGTCTCTCACTGAGGCCTAAACGGGGCACGTTCCGACACGATCACAAGATGCGTGTGCTTGGCTGACGCGAAAAAAATTGCCGGGCGCACGTCAAATGCGTGGTTGTGCCTAAAAATATTAAGGAGTTTCACTCGATTCAATAGATGTATTGGGCGATATAAGGAGAGGGAAAGGGCTGAAGATAACCATCTTTTTCATGTTGGTGAGGATAGACATCTCGAGATATCGTGGACTGCATGGCCGCAAATTTCTTGCTTCAGCCGCCACCAGGCCCATCAGGAAGTACCTAACATCGACTGACAAGATAGACCCAGCACTGCATATCAGAATTTAATGTTCCCTATGCCATATCGTCTTCCTTGTTTTCTCGTAGACTTCCACGGCCTTCTCACAAAACTAGTACCCTACTCGGTTCGTAAATTGATATCCAGCAGCTTAAAGGTCGACACATTTGTACTCTATCTGTAAGAGAAGAATGGAGTTGATCAACTCTTTTAACAGTACACAGAGGTACTCTCTTCTTATGGAAACCGTCGAATGGCCGCTTTTATCTCATCCTTTTCCACCCGTCTGGTAACTCGCTTTCGGATTAAACGAACCAATGAAATAGCCCTCTATCAAGCCTCCATGCATGTCTTTCAGTCGCAAATATCAAGTACGGTAGTCCTGAGCAGATTTTGTTTTGATCTGTTTTTGTTGTGATTAGAGTACTTAATTTGTAAGAATTTTTCATCTCTATAGTTAGATATAAAAAAAAAAGAAAAAAAAGAAAAACAATTCTGGTATTCCAGGAGAATCCTCTACACAATAACATAAACTAAATGTTACAACGTATTACTCAGAAACCGCCAAAAGCACTGAAAACATGCAAAGCATCGGCATACATAAATACATCGGTTTCCATACCTGCTTTCCAAGAAGTGGTGGATAACGATACGATCACGACAAAATTTGCACGCTCTCACCACGTCTCCGAGTTTCGCGTCTTTTGAATTTCATTACACTCGTATCCAAACAATTACTACATACGTATATAGACAAGATTTCACGCGCATGAAATAATGGATAAAATGGGTTATTGAGTACTGGAGGGCGCTCTGCCTTTTTGTTATGGTTGCCTTGGGTCGAGCGGTGTATGGCACAGTACTCGTTAAAATACGACATTCGCGAGCCCGGATACCCCAAGGCACTTCCTCAACATTCGCATTAGCACAACTATAGTCACTGAAAGCACCATACGCCACTTCTGAGTTAACACTATAGTACAGCTGCCAATACGTCGTACGTCTTTGCAATTGGGTTGGTGATGCTGTTGTGCTGTGGACGTGATGGAAAGGCTGGGAATTAAATTAAATGCAAATTTAATACCGAAAATGCAAACCCCCATTCGACGTTCTGCTTGGGGGAGCAGGCGCCTTGCATCGCCTGCCAAAACGCAGAGTCCCACCACGCCTGGCCCCAGCCTTCTGGAGGGGCAGGTAGAGGTACACGAGCCGTACAAAAAGATGTGGCATTCAGTGTGAGACCAAAGTACCACTACATAAGCAAAGAGCCAATGGCCGTACAACGTGCCCACGCTAAAGATATTCTCGATTTTTTTTTCCCCTGATAAACTTTTTTTCTATTCCAGGCGCTATTTGCTATTTTGCTTCAAAGTCCCGCGTCAACCTCAACCCTTCACGAGCTCTTCCACCACCACCCCAGGGCCGTTTTTCGCAATCCAAACTCGTCCAACCCATCGTCGAGTCCTTTTCTT
Organism: Sporothrix euskadiensis; assembly: GCA_019925375.1. NCBI lineage: Eukaryota > Fungi > Ascomycota > Sordariomycetes > Ophiostomatales > Ophiostomataceae > Sporothrix > Sporothrix euskadiensis. Next base: position 691,236 of record JADHKQ010000017.1, on the reverse strand, counting down.
TCGTCCAACACCCGAAAACCTCTCTTTCTCATCACACAAGCCACAAAAATGTCTTCGGAGGCAGCACCGCTCCGGTCGGCCACCAAGGTTGCGCCGGAGGATCGCACGGCCATTGGTATCTCCTTTGGCAACTCGAACAGCTCGATCGCCTACACATTTGATGACCGGGTCGAGGTCATTGCCAACGAGGACGGTGGTAAGTCTTGCTGCTGAGGCAGAGATAGAGCTGGGGCAGCAGCTGTTCATTGAGGTATCTCAGATTGCTAATCGTATCTTCTTTTTTACGTTTGCAGATCGCCAGATCCCGACTGTCCTGTCGTACGTCGATGGCGAGGAGTACTACGGCCAGCAGGCCAAGAACTTCCTTGTCCGGAACTCCAAGAACACGGTTGCCTACTTCAAGGACCTGCTCGGCAAGGACTTTGCCTCTGTCGACCCTACCTACTGCCACGCTTCGGCCCATCCCCAAGAAACCAACGGCGAGGTGACCTTCTCGATCATCGACAAGGCCGGCGAGACTGGCAGCGACGACGAGGTCAAGGCTGCTCCCCCCTCGACCGTCTCTGTCCACGACGTTGCCACCCGCTACCTGCGCCGCCTGGTCGGCTCGGCTTCCGACTACCTGGGCCGCAAGGTCACGTCGGCCGTTATCTCTGTCCCCTCCAACCTCTCCGAGGACCAGCGCCAGGCCATTGTCAAGGCCGCTGACGCCGCCGACCTCGAGATCCTGCAGCTGATCTCGGAACCTGCCGCCATCACTGCTGCCTACACTGCTCGGATAGACGCTGAGGCCGCCGCTGCCGACATCGCCGAGACGCCCAAGGACAAGGTTATTGTTGTGCTTGACCTCGGTGGCACGCGCTCCGACGCTGCCGTCATTGCCTCGAGCGCCGGTATGGCCACCGTCCTGGCCGCTGTCCACGACTACGAGTTCGTCGGTGCTGCCCTCGACAAGGTCCTGATTGACCACTTCGCCAAGGAGTTTGCCAAGAAGAACAAGGGCGTCGACCCTCGCGAGAACGCCCGCAGCCTTGCCAAGCTGCGCCTTGAGGCCGAGGCCGCCAAGAAGTCGCTGAGCATCGGCTCCAACGCCTCCTTCAGCGTCGAGTCGCTGGCCGACGGTATCGACTTCACCAGCACCATTAACCGCATCCGCTACGAGACCCTGGCCCGCCCCGTCTTCGAGGGCATCAACCGCCTGGCCTCGGAGGCCGTCAAGAAGGCCGGTCTGGACCTGATTGACGTTGATGTCGTCCTTCTGTCGGGCGGCACTGCCCACACCCCCCGCATCGCCGACAACATGGCCACCCTCTTTGGCAGCACTGCCTCCGTCGTGGCTCCCAGCACCGTCCCGTCGGCCACCAACCCCTCGGAGCTCCAGGCCCGTGGCGCTGCTCTGCAGGCCAACCTGGTGCGCGACTTTGACGCCGAGGAGATTGAGCAGAGCGCCCACCCCGTTGTGAGCACTGTGCAGCACACGGCGCTGGCCGTCGGTGTTGTCGTCAAGCCCCTTGGTGGCGAGGCCACTGAGGTCTTCACGCCCATCATTGCCGCCGAGTCTGCCGTTCCCGTCCGCCGCGCCATCCTGCTGTCTGCCCCTAAGGAGGGCGGTGATATTCTGCTGCAGTTCGCCGAGGGCAGCACGCACGTGCACACCGTCGCCCCCGCCAAGAAGGAGGAGAAGGCCAAGGCTGATGCCGATGATGAGGACGAGGACGACTCGGACTTTGACTCGGACGACGAGGAGGAGGAGAAGCGGTCAAAGGGCTGGAAGGTGCAGGGCCTGCTGGCCGAGGCTGCCCTGCGCGGCGTCAAGGGTGGTGCCAAGATTGAGGTGGCCATCAGCATCCGCGCCGACTTTGCCGTCAGCTTTACGGCAAGAGAGGTTGGCGGCAAGGCCGCTATCCGGGGATCGTTCTAAAGAGATGGGTAGAGACTGAAGTAAACGAACTAGACTAAAAATCATGTACGAAAGTTGTCAGGGGAATAGGTTTATGATATTTTTTTTTCTCATTTCTTTCGCACACAAAAAGGGGATCGCACGAATACATCTGTATAGGAAAAGCTAGCGGGCAGCAAGACATCAAAGGCGGCTGCAAGGGCATTGATAGAATTTTCCGTTGGCTGTGGACTAGACTTGGCACATGCTGTTTTCAATGCAAATACATCATTCAAACAACTAGGAACAAAGTACAAACGGTAGGTGTGACTGCTGGTGTCCAAAAAAAAGCATTTGCTTGCATTAAAAGGGTTAAGGTGGCTATTATAGACATGTTATATATACAACTGCATCCAAACACTCCGCCTGGCCGGGTGCCGGGATCGTCGTGTTTGCAATCCTCCAGCTTGCTTCGGCACCATTCGCTGCATCGTCGGCAGTTTGTTATAAGGTAAAATAAGGAAGGGTATCGGATTGAATCGAAGTGTTTATGCGACGGGAACGGGGGCAGGCGCCGAGGAGGCAGCAGTGCCAGTGTTGGGCGGCGGCAGAAGCATCGGCAGGTAGGTGACGACGAGGGCCATCACTGGAGGGTTAGCAGTGCAGGATGACAGATGAAGAGGAAGGGCACGGAGACTTACGCGACATGCCGACCGAGAAGTAGCCGGGCGTGGAGCTGTTCTGGCGCGTCTCCTCGCTCTCACCGAGCCAGCTCATGACGCTGAAGCCGACAGAGCCCCAGCCAATGTAGCGGTTGCGCGTCAGCATGGCGGCCATGGGCAGGACGGAGGACATGGACGAGGTGACGTCGGCGGCATCCTTGGCGGGCGCGGGGGCCTGGTACGGAACGACTGTACGACAGAAAGGAGCCAGGTTAGCGAATGGTCAAGAAGTCCGGAGATGATCGACGATGCCCATCACGAGAGCACGTGGATGCCGATGCGAAGGCGAAGGGAATGCGGAGAAGGTGGAGGAGGATGAGGAGGACAGTCGTTGACTGTAGTCTGCAAATGTATTCGTACCCAGGTTTAACCGGCGAGCGTCCTTCTTGACGTTAGACATGGCGATGTTGGTTGTGTGTAGGGGAGGATAGTAGTGGTGGTTGATGGGGGAGAAACGGATGCAAGATGCGAGTCGAGAGATAGGGGGTACGCGATCTGGTGAAGCTTTTTTGGTGAGGTCAAGTTAGCTGGAGTAATTGCGACGATGTTCGCATTAAGCGAACAAGCCCCATACTTTGCAATGTGGTTATGCTAATAGCGAGTCGCTAGCGCAGCGCACCTGCATCTGCAGCAACGTCCCATCCCCAGCGGCGGCGCCCGAGGCCGAACGAGCCAGTCGAGCCTGCCAAAAAGTACCCCCAAAAAGGTGTGGCAGCATGGTCGCCTTCCGCCTGCTGGTGTGCTGTGGTAATACTGTGTACAGTGGTACAGAAGAAAGGCACTATTAAGTTTCTCAGAGGCACCTTCCCTCCTTGAGTCTTCCCTGGGGTCAGACTTTTTGACAGGGGTGGGCCCCGTTCGTGGTCTTGCCCAATACATCGTATTACTATGACAAATATAGCGTCGTTGTATTGTTCCGTAATAATTGGGTGGGAATGGCGGCCAACGCACTTTATCAGCACACCACAAGACGCCGATAAAAGTGCGCTTGGCACTGGGGCGCTGTGAGAGACAAGAGAGACACTATCGGACGAGCACGGCACTACGGAGCGAACAGAGTACTCTCCTCAACTCTCGTATCTCTCACTATCGCACCAAACGCGCCGTTAATGTGCTTAGCCGGAGCGAGGAAGCCGCCACTCGCTCTTTCCCTCCCTGGATCCCCACCCCCAGGCCACGCCCTGCTAAAACCCGCTATCCCGCCGATGGGGCTTGTTGGGATCAACGGGTGCTGATTGGCTGGGAACTCGCGGACTGGGCGCAGATTCGGGGGAAGAAAGAGGAAATTAACCGCGGAAGGAGCCTTTTCGGGTGTATGTTTAGAGAAGGAAAGTGCGCTGGAGCCACGCCTCCTGGTACTTTTTGCTGGGGAGGAAGGCGCTGTCGGCGCTGAACGCTGAAGAGAGGAAAGAGGAGAGGAACCGGGATCTTGCCTCCTGCGGTCCTGCCTCCTGCGGGCTACCTTCGCCCAACGCTCCTTCCTGCCAGGGACCAGATACCAACAAACACCAAACACCTGACCTGACAGCTGTAGTTTGCCCGCCCCTGTCCCGGATTTACAGCTTTTGTAGCCTTTCACGGCCACCAGCACCCGCAAAGCACCCCCCGTCCCACAGCCCGCACGAGCCTGAACCACCCCCAAGGCTCGTTCGCTCTTGCCTTTTGCTTGATCCGGGAATCGCCAGTCCGAACCACCACCGCCCTAAATTACCATATCACGAACACCATCAACCACAGGCATTGGCTGTATCGTTTCGCTGTTTCTGCAGACCTGTATCCATGGCCCTGGCGATTGCACCACCCACCACGCGACGGGCACGAAACTCACGAAGCACACGCAGGCACACAGAGCTGCCGGACACGGACACGCACAAAAACGAAGTAGAGCAACGACACAAGAAACGACACACGAGCCGACTGTTGCCGCGACTTTTTTGTATTTGGTCGTTTTAATCATCTTTTTGGCAATCTCGTGACGACGACATCAACATCCATCCGGGACGCGGATTGACGGCGACCAGTGTCGAAAACGAGCTCTGTCGGTTCCTGCATCGACGACAGCAGACTCCGGCCTGCTTTTCTTGGTCCCCCAACCGTTTCCCGACCGGCCGCACCATCTCGCGATGATCGTGTAGCCGTTGCGCTTCCCATTGCCGATCCAGCCTTCGACAAAACATCACGACATCTCGAACCAACCCCCTGACGGCTACATCGGCCACCCCCGTTTATTGCTCAGTAGCCATCGACGCTGCTGCCACCCTCCTGGCGATGCTGGCATCGCGTGCCGCCCATCCCGACATCGAAAGCTGTTCATCTCGATATATTGCCTAGGCGTCTAGTTCCCGATTCCGACGGCCGTGCAGAACAATCTCGTCTGCATCTGCACGGCGCTCTCGGTACACCGGGCCCTATTTAGACACAACAACAGCATATTCTACTTCATCTTCACATCTCGCTAAGGCACTTCATCGATGGGTTGCTAACGGATCTATCGCGCCCTCCCCTCCTCCTTCTCTTCTTCCGCGTCTTCCTCCGGTAGACTCGATTTCGCACATCACATGGCGAGCGAGTCTTCACAACCGCAGGTGTCGCCCTCCGTGCCGCCGCTTCCGGGCGGTAGTGCCGGCAGTGGCGGCGGCCGCCGGATGGACGACGCTGCCCAACAGCAGCACCGAAACGAGAAGCAGCTGTCGCAAATACAGGTGTTGCAGCAACGCATCCTCCAGCAGCAGATGCAGAAGCAACAGCTCCAGCAAAAGCAGCAGCAACAACTTCAGCTACAACAACTGCAGCAGATGCAACTACAAAAGCCGCAGCGGTTGCAGCAGATGACGCCGAAACAGAAGCAGCAACTAGCACAATTACAACAACAGCAACAGCAACAGCAACAACAAGCATCACAACAAACATCATCACAAGTACAATCACAACAGCCGGGCAGCAATGACGAGACACGGCATCACAAGCCCAGGCAAAAACCAATCAAGAAACAAGCACAGCAGCCGCCACCAATAGCCCGCGTCAAGCGCATCCAGGGCTTCTCGATTGCGCGCCGGCTCCAGAAGAACAGCCTGTACCGCAGTCTCAACACGGAGCCTGAAGAGGCGAGCCTGGTAAGTTTCTTTCGTTGTGTCTTGTTGTACGCGACGTACCGTAGTATGACATATACTGACAAACCCCTCATCCACAGTCACATCCGCAGTCACACCCGCAGTCACAGCCTCAGCCGTTACCGCTCTCACACCCATCAGACCATGCCCCTTCCTCCGGCGCAGGCACGCCAAAAAGCGTCGGCGCAGACACCTCCGACCCGCCCTCCCGATCCTCCAAGTCCTCGAAATACGAACTCCCCATCTGCTCTAGCCGTGGACGCGCACCTTTCAACGAGTTCAGCTGGGCCATTGAGCCGCCACAAAAAGAAGTCGAAGCACCAGCAGCAACATCTGCCGCGACGCCCACAAACGCCTCCGCTTCCTCTCCGACCGGCACACCCTCGGCAGGAAACAACGGCAGCAGCCTGCGCGCGTCCATGTTCAAGAAGCCGACCACGCTGGCCTACGGCGGCAACTCGTCCTCCGGCAACCAAAAGGACAACGACGCAGCCGACAAGGACGGACATGCCAAGTCATGGCATATCGAAGTGCCCACGGGCATCCCATATTACGTTATTCCGCCGACGGGCAGACGCCTCGGCGCTCTGACTAAGGGCGGTTCGCGCAACTTTGCCCAATCCCCAACACAGACACAACAGCAACAGCAACAGCAGCAGCAGAAGGGAGCACCTGCCAACGGTGCTCGTCCGGGCGCCAGTCCGTTTGGCAATGGTCGCAGCGTTAGTGGGAGCGGCGGTTTCAGTACGAACAATAGCAATAGCAACATTGCGAACAGCGCGGTCCGCAGCAACAGCAGCAGTGGCACTATTCGGAGCAAGGGTGCTGGCAGCGTTGGGTCCAAGACGCCTACAGCTGCCAACCGGATCCAGAAGCCTGCTGTCCGCTACCTCGACTTCAACCCGTGGAAGGGCCGCCACCTCGAAGATCGCCTGACCGACTCCACGGTCCGCATGGGCCAATACGACCGGCTGCCGACGCCTCAGTCGCACACGACCGAGACAGGCTCGGCCCGCGGCTGGCTGCCCCTCCTGTTGCGCCAGCAGAAGAACAGCACGATGGTGCTGGGCCAAGCGCTCGCACTGGCTAACGCGCTTTCCAGAGAAAAGAACCATATCCCGCCAGCCTCTCAGTTCAAGTTGCCGCCGCGTGTCACTGTCACCGACACCCGCCGCGAGACTTGGCTACGCGACCTTACGAACGCTGCCATCCCATTACGGAAGCTGAGCCGTACGATCCCCCACGGCTTGCGGGGCAAGGTCCTGCTCGAGCAGTGCATGCTCAAGTCGGTGCCTGTCGACCGTGCCATGTGGCTTGCGCGTTGTGTTGGCGCCCAAGAGCTGCGTGCTTTCAAGCGGAAAGGCACAGCCAATGTCTCTGCGCTGGCCGAGTCGGAGCTGCGTTGGCTCAAGGACTGGACCCTGACCGTGCAGCAGTTTGTCGAGACTTTTTTGGCCGAGACGAACCTCGAAAAGGGCACGGGCGAAGAGCGGCTGCAGTATGCGGCGCGTTTCGCCCGCCAGCTCTACCTCGAGCGGCTGCTCGACCACGACCAGTTCCTCAACTGGATGTTGGTTGGCCTGCGCAATGCGGCGCGTCTTCCTGCAGCTGCTTCGGTCTCTACACCCTACTTTGATTTGTGGCTCTTTATCGTGGAGGAGTACTTCCACGGTATTATGCAGAGGCGGAAGACGAGCGCTCACTTGGCAGTTACTATTCTGTCTCGTCTCGAATTTGCAAGTCACATTACTTTCTCTTTAGACCTTTTGATAGCACCTACTGACCTGTCTTCTAGTTATCTCATTTCCAGTCTGGGCTGATATCCTCGGCCCAAGCAAAGAAGCTTCTCAAGATCATGGTCCAGAGCCACCCGGACGCCTTTGTGTCCCATCCTGTGTGGCCACGGTATGAGAAGCTTCTGCACACCACTCTTCTTCCAGCGCCGACATCCTCCGCACCCGAGCAGCCGCCACCAGCCCTGCTGGATGCGGTTTCTACCATCCGCCACCGCAACGACTGTCTCCGTCCAGAAACATCCGCCGAAATGGACCAGGTCGTCAACTACCTCCAACCCCTCGACAGTGCACTCCGCTACCCGACCGACTTTGCGTCCCATTTTGCCGAGTTTTTGCGCCTTGACAAGCGGGAGACGGTTCCCTTTGTCATCCGCTGGTGCGCCTCGATCTACCGTCCCGGGCTCGCCAAGATTTACATTGCTGCCCGTCTCATTGGAGAACTGTGCCAAAAGGATGCGAAGCTGGCAACGACCTACATGCTTGGTTTCCTTTCTTCGGACCGCGAGAGCGACAGCTCCCGGAAATCGAATAGTAACGACGGCCAGAAAAACAGCATCACAGCTCCGTCAAAGTCGCGTCAGCCCAAGCTGCAGACGATCCAGGACCAGCAACCCGAGGGCAACAAGGCTCTGTACCAGCTTGTTGGCCTTCTAGTCGCGCAAGATCTGTTTTTGCCGGCACACTACCTCGCCTCGCTTATCCTGCGCAGCCGACCGTCCGATGCCGATGAGATTGTCCCCGAGGGCCGCCCACATGTCCGTCTCGTGGCCGAATTGCCCGTCCACCTTCTGAACCAGTCGACTTCGAGCCTGCGTGCGAACCACCTTAGGCGGCTGGGTTACGACACCGAGCACGAGTTGCAGGACACTGACCGCATCCTGGAGCGGGTGCAAAAAGCTTTCACAGAGATGGCTGCGGCCGCTCAAACAGCACCAACGACGACGAACAACAACACGGCAGATGCGACTCCCGGCTCGACGACAACGGCCCCCTCGCCTGCCGCTGGCGCTGCTGTTCTGGCTGAGCCGTCCAAAGAGGCTCTTGCTGCCGCGTCCGTGTCCAAGATTGCACGCACCATCGAGAGCCGCAGCCGCAATGTCAAGATGGCTGTCGCCGACTGGCTGCAGAAGAGTATCGTCCTGCCCATGCGTTCCTACAGCAAAGCGGTTATGGACGAGATGGATACCAATGCTGCCAACGCAGCAGCTCTGGGTGGTGGTCGCCGCTCGTTTAGTAAGGCAGTGCCTGTTTCTACTTCCTCAGCCAATAGTAACAGCATTGCCAACGGCGTCCCCCCCTACACGGTCAACCCTGTCAACCTCTCGCTAGAGCGCGTCAACGCCATCCGCTCTCTCATCGAAAAGACTGATGACCTGCGCCTGCTGTCCGAGTTCATCTTGGCTGTCGCAAGCTATCCGCAAAGCATCAGCGTCATGGCCTTGTGTGCCGATACCGTCAACCTCTACCTCGGCGCATTTCTGGCCATGGGCACCGCTCGTGCTCTTTACGATAAGGTGATGGCACGTTCACTCGCCATTACGGTCGGTGTCGACTCGGGCGCCAACACGGCCTACCAGACTCTCTTGCCGCCTGGCACTGATGTGCGCCCCCTATTGTTGGCGCTTCCTGCTCTGGCAGAAAAGATGCCGCAGCCAGGACCAGGCAGTGTCATTCTTGGTGTCAACCGGCATCCTACACGTCTGATCCCCAAGGCGGCGGCGGCTCCTTCTATGTCTGGCTCTGCCGCTAGCAAGACTGGCAGCACTCCTCCAGGAGACGAGCTACGGAAGAAGCACTTTGAGGTCGGCACCGCCATGGCCTCGGACATCCAGGCTCGCCTGCTCGAGATCGACCAGCGTCTGTCCGTTGCTACCTACGACGCGGACTGCTCCCCGCTCTCTGACGGCCGTGCCTCGCACGTGCCCCAAGAAGATGCCGACGCTGACGAGGTCCGTGAGGAAATGGTCAAGATTGCCAGCAGCGGCGCCGCCATCGACAACAGCACAATGGACAACCTATTTGGTACAATTGCCATGATCACTCAGGGCCGCTGGCGGCGTATCCAGCAGCCGCCCGCTGCTGCCACCAACGCCACGGATGGTACTGGTAGCAATGGAAGTGCGGGCAGCATCGGCGGCGTTCCGGTCGCTCAGGCACGCACGCGCGACGACTATCGCTTGTCGGGCAGCCTGTTTGCACGCCTTCGGCGCTTCAACCCAGCCCACTTCGACACTATCATGGTCAAGTGGCTCAAGCGCCTGCGGACGATGCGTGACCGCCCGGCCATCAACACGCTCTACCCGGTCTTTGTCGTCTTTGGCTGTCTCGACCTCGCCAGCATCCTGGCCACAACGGCCGACGAGCAACCCCGCGAAGCTGGTGCCATGATCCAGTCGCCCGCGCGCAACACTTGGCGCACATCCTACCTGCAGGATGTTCTGGCGCTTCTGTCGGTGCCTCTGGCCGACAGCCACCCGGTCCTGACGTGTGACGAGTGCCAGCGCTTCCGTGTCTTCCAAGACGAAGCGCCCTACATGGCACCTGCCGGTATCACGGCGCTCGTGCGCAACGCCATTGCCGAAATGACGCTCTGGCGCCACCATCAGCGCCAACGGGCCCAGGGCCTCGTGGCTATGCAGCCCGCCGCGGCAGGTGCCGCCGAGCCGAGCTCCGTCGATGCGCTCTCGGTTTCGCGACTGTTGCGGTCGGCGGCCTTTGCCAACGCGCATAAGGCGGGCATCGCGCTAGCTAAAACGACGGACCAGACAGTCCGCAGCGGCCTCTGGGAGATGATGACACTGGCGCTCACTAGGCATGTACAGCCGGGTAGGTCAGCTCTTGAAATGCTGCGCGGTCTCGACATCTTTGCGGCCGATGTGGGTCAGCTGGCCCTGGGTTTGGTCGTTTCGCCTGGTCCCTATGCTTCCGCAGCCGAGCGTGCCAAAGAAGCCGATAACCTCGCCAACTTGATCCTGCGCGCCGTGTCCGAGTTTCAGTTCTCAACGCTCAGTGTCCTTCACAGCCTGCCCTCGGACATGGCAACCAGCCTCAAGGACCACGCTCAGACTCGATTCCTCGACATGGTGCCGACACGCAAGCAGTTGACGGTCATGTCTTCGTCTGCACCGACGACCCCTGTCATTGGTACTTTTGGGAGTAATGCCAACAGCAACAACACGGGATTCAGCAACAGCTTCGACGTCGCCAGCGGGTTCCTCAACATTGTGCGCACAATCCTACTCAACCACCACCAGCAGTTCCAGAAGAAGCTTGAGCAGCAGCAACAACAGCAGCAGCAGTCCACAAGCGCAGCAACGACAGGAAGCGGTCCCACCACCACACAACTGCCACCGCCTCCTTCGCCCAGTCTGCTGCCTGCCTCTGGTATTCCGCCTCTCGATTCTTCGGTGGTCGACAAGCTTGGCGAGTTGTGGTGCCTCCTGCAGGAGCCAACGTCAGCAGCCGCGCGCAAAGAGAGGGACCTGCCCGCCGTCGATGCCGACCGCATTGTCAGCCTCAAGCACGCCATTTTGCGTGACTGGCTACCGGCACTCCTGTCGCTGATCCTGTTGCACCTGCCCAACCGTGATGCCCTACTCTTTTCTGTGGAAGGCATAAGCGGCTCCCCCGGTTATGGTGGTGCTTCCGCCTTGGCCGCGCTTATGCGTGGAGACGCTGGTGTCAAGCCGACCGGCTCCCAGGGCGCGTCTCCGGCCACGTTCAGCAGCCCGGCTGCCAGCATGGGCATGGGCATGATGACGAACCTCAATGCCGTCGCCAACAACAGCAGCTTTGGCGTCAACGCTGCCAGTGTCGGGAGCAACCACGGCGCTACTCCCGGCGGTGGCTTGGGTAGTGGCAGTGGTGGTGGTGTTGTTGGTCTGGCACGGACCAGCCGCGACCAGGATCAAGAAGCAGTCTACGCTGGAGCCTGTATTGCATTGGCGAGTCTGCACATGGAGGTGTCCTCTCTGGCGGACACTGGCGACACAACCGTTGTCGGCCCGGGTGGTGGCTCTTCCTCTACCTCAGCAACGGCCACGACGACATCCACGTCCAATGCGCAGACGTCGACGACTTTGAACAAGAGCTCCTCCTCTGCCACAGTGGAAGATCTCTGCGGTCACCGCCTGGCACTGCAGAGCCGCCTCTTCGACACTGCCCTTCTCTTGGCTGACAGTTTGTCGGACGAGACCCGTCAGCACTGTGTCCGGGCCCTGCGTGATGCCGTTATCAACCGGGATAGCGGCCTTAGTGGTGGTTTCGCTGGTGGCGGTCCTGGCAGCGGCGATCTCCAGCCTACCATGGCCTACGTCCTGTCCAGTCCCGTGTCGGCGTCGATCTACTACCCGCGTTTGGTGCTCGAACGTCTGCCGCAGATCCCGCTGTTTGGCCGTGCGCCGCCATCCCAGCCACCACGCGAACGGTCCGCAGCGGGTGAGAGCCAGACAGCAGGTGGCGCATCGCAAACTGCTCCTGGCACTGCCCCCGCGCCTGGCCAACTTAAGAGAATGACCAGCGGCGTGGGCTACGGTGGCCTCTTTGGTTTGGCGGGTGCAAATCAGATCAAGCGTGTGCGGTTCGGTCTCAAGACGTGGGACGCTGTGTCAGACCCCAGCCCTACGGTGCAAGACAACGACACGGCCGTCAACCTGTGGCTACTCGAAGCCACCAAGGTTGTTCGCCAACGGAGACGTTAAGAATGTCGACTATTATCCGGAGAATGATAATTTGTCGACTTTGTTTCCTTATACCCTGCTTACAAAAACGAAAAGTAATTTCAAACTCGAATCACAAGTCGCATTTCGAACATATCATGTGTACGACTCTATTCTTTGTACTTCTTCCTGGGCCATACGACTATACTACAGGATGGTGCATATAAAATGTGCATTCTATTCTCTCTTACGAAAACCGTTGTCTCACCTTAAACTTTTCTTGTTTTATTGCTTGCTGTTTATGATTAGAAGGCGCCGGGTTTATCTTTCTGGAACTCGCGGGGACAGGGTATATCTCCCTGTCTGTTATACAGAGAGGGTACACATTTGCACTGTGAGGGATGCATACGGTTGCGGGCATATCTATTGCGTTGCTATTATATTACTATTATCATCGGGGGCACGCACGTCTTTTTGTTTCTTTTTGCTTCAACTTCTTTCAACATCCTCTACCCTGTTCGTTTACATCATCATTGCTCCTTGATTTCTTTTGCTCCTGGCAGCCATCAGCATCATACTTATACCTCCATGCCGCTGTCGTTTCTTGATTTATTTTCTCTTGTTATTTTCTCTTGTTGTTCTTCTCTTGGCATCATATCTGTATACAAAAAGGTTTACGAACTTTACGAAACGTCCAAACAAATAAAACACTACATATTACTTTACTTTTTGTCCGAGTAACTCAGTTGTCCAGTCACTTTTTTTTTGCCAGTCTTGCCACTACGAACAGTGCTTGTTCTAGCGGCAGAGGACCGCAGCAAAACACAACCGTCTAGGTGAGATGGCCGAGTTGGTTATGGCGTAGGATTAAGGTTCCTATGGAGCAATCCGCGTGGGTTCAAGTCCCACTCTCATCATTCTTTTTGCTTTTTTGCTCGACTTTTCAAGATTTATATTATATTTTTGGGTCAGTTGCGTTTCATTTTGCTTCAGAGCACTCGCATAACTTATTGCAACATCTTGCCGGCCGCTGAACTTGATCCGTGCGTTCGGTTTGGGCCAAGCCCGCCCAGTAGACGCCGGTTCTGTTTTGTTGTACAAACTACGATGTGCAATATTGAAGACGTGAAGACGTTCAATAAGTAGAAGTTTGTCAATTTTTCTACTGAAAGGGCCGAGAAGGGGCTTATGCAGGCCGAGGATGACCTGTAAATTGGCGATATGACGTTCTCATGTCGCCTGCCGTTCGATTGGCTCGCTGCAGACTGCTTGTTCCGGTCACTCGGGCTATATTGGACGTGCAGGCCAGACACGGTCAAAATGCAGTTTCCTTGAAAAGTCACGATTGTTTCTCATTTCTATTTGCTAACATGCGCTCTTTTTACTGGTAACGCTGTGTTACTGTTAGTCAGCTAAGTGGGATACACCTTCCCCCGGCGGAGCGCGGGGGAGTTGTGGGAGTTGTTTCCCTGTTTGTTCTGTTGTCGTGTTGTCAATGCGTGGGGATTGCCTAAACGGGTAGTTGGGGGACGAGCAACACAACGAGGCAGGAACGAGGGGCAATCAAACCCGCGAAAAGCCTCGTTTGTTTGCTTTTGTTTGCTTTTGATTCTTTTGTTTCTTTTGCTTGCCTGCCGAGGGCAAGTGCGATCGAGGGCAACCTTCGGAACCTAGGCACAAGACTTGAATGCATACGGAAGGCGCAAGCGGCAGTGGTTTCCTTGTCTGTCCCATAATACGACGCATGGAAAACGTTGGAAACTTGAGAGAGAAGACTTTTCACAACTTTCCATGACTTTTCTGGAGTTTACAAGCCAACCCGTAGAAACAGAATTCGCAATTCTGTCAGAGCCGCGTTCCAGCACCATAAACACCGGCAGCGGCACGAAGGAACACGGTTGTCGGTGGATGCGCCATCCCGAAGCCCCGGAGGTCAATGGCGTCGTGCCGTCTTTTGGTGTTTTATGGTATTTTTGGGTATTTTTTGTAGTTTTTTAGAGCCTTTTGCTCTTTAAATCTAGAGACGGCGGCACGGCGAGCCTTTCCACTGAAAAGAAGTGACGTTCGACAGCCTTTTGGCACCTTCCGCAGCGTTGCGACTGTGAAAAGCGTGGGTCGGGCGAGCACGCCATCGGGGCTAAAACGCACGCGGCAAAAAGTTTAAAGGAAAAAAAATTTGTGTAGAGGCGAAAAGGCTCCAAAAGGTCGCTCCTACGTAGCAGTTCTTGACTAATAAGAGTTTGCCGCTATTCGACGTCGATTCGTTCTTTCCTGGACTTTTCCTAACAAACATGGACCCCAGTCCGCCAACGTCACCGCGGTACGCAAGTACCTCGTAGCTTCCGTGCAGGGAGAAAAGCGACAAACCACGTCCAAGATGTTACCAAAGAGACGCCCAACAACGAACAAATACGGCTGGGGGAGTCGATCTAATCTACTTGTACACCAATTCTGTCTTTGTCTCTCTCTTTTTTTCTTTTTCTTTTCAAGTTTTCTAAATCTTCGGGGCCCCTCCAAGCTAGAACGAGGCCGATGGTCCGCCGAGCATAGTAGTACTCTTTGCTTGTACCTGCTCTTTCTTGTACACAGTATAGATGTCCCCCTCGTAGTTTCCCTCCCCTTCGTAGTTGAATTGTTCTTTCCTTTTCTTCCTTTTCTCCTTCTCCCCTTCCTTCTCCTCCTTCTTCTCCTTCTCCTTCCTTCCTACTGCCCCTCGTTTCTTGTTATTCTTCCTCTTCATCCATTCTGTCTTCATCTCTCTTTCTTTCGTCTCTTGATACCCATCCTCAACAACACTCCTCCTCCTCGTCCTCCTCCCCCCCCCACACACACACAATGGCCAACACTCCCCACGGCGGCGTCCTCAAGGACCTGCTCGCCCGCGATGCCCCCCGCCACAGCGAGCTGGCGGCCGAGGCCGAGACTCTGCCGTCGCTGCTGCTCAGCGAGCGTCAGCTTTGTGATCTGGAGCTGCTGCTGACCGGTGGCTTCTCGCCGCTCGAGGGCTTCATGACCGAGAAGGACTACAACGGTGTGGTCAAGGAAAACCGCCTGGCCGACGGCGCGCTGTTCTCGATGCCCATCACGCTGGACGTGAACCAGGAGACTATCGCCGAGGTCGGCATCAAGGCCGGTGCCCGCATCACCCTGCGCGATCTGCGCGACGACCGCAACCTGGCTATTCTGACCGTCGAGGACGTCTACCGGCCCGACAAGGCGCTGGAGGCCAAGGAGGTCTTTGGCGGCGACCCGGAGCACCCGGCCGTCAAGTACCTGTACGAGACCGCACAGGAGTTTTATGTTGGTGGCAAGCTCGAGGCTGTCAACCGCCTGCAGCACTACGACTTTGTCGACCTGCGCTACACCCCTGCCGAGCTCCGCTCGCACTTTGACAAGCTCGGCTGGACGCGCGTCGTTGCTTTCCAGACGCGCAACCCCATGCACCGTGCTCACCGTGAGCTGACTGTCCGCGCGGCCCGCTCGCAGCACGCCAACGTGCTGATCCACCCCGTGGTCGGCCTGACCAAGCCCGGCGACATTGACCACTTTACGCGCGTGCGCGTCTACAAGGCCCTGCTGCCCCGCTACCCCAACGGCATGGCTGTCCTGGGCCTGCTGCCCCTGGCCATGCGCATGGGTGGCCCCCGCGAGGCCATTTGGCATGCTATTATCCGCAAGAACCACGGTGCCACGCACTTTATCGTCGGCCGTGACCACGCCGGCCCCGGCAAGAACAGCGCGGGCGTCGACTTTTACGGCCCGTACGATGCCCAGTACGCCGTCGAGAAGTACCGTGAGGAGCTCGGCATCGAGGTCGTGCCCTTCCAGATGATGACCTACCTGCCCGACAGCGACGAGTACGCCCCCGTCGACGAGGTCAAGGCCGGCACCCGCACCCTCAACATCTCCGGTACCGAGCTGCGCTCGCGTCTGCGCTCTGGCCGCGACATTCCCGAGTGGTTCTCGTACCCCGAGGTCGTCAGCGTCCTGCGCGAATCGCACCCGCCCCGTGCCCGCCAGGGTTTCACTGTTTTCCTGACTGGCTACACCAACAGCGGCAAGGACCAGATCGCCCGCGCTCTGCAGCTGACCCTCAACCAGCAGGGCGGCCGCTCCGTCTCTATGCTGCTGGGTGAGACCGTCCGTGGCGAGCTGTCGTCGGAGCTGGGCTTCAGCCGCGAGGACCGTGCCCGCAACATTGGCCGCATCGGTTTTGTTGCTAGCGAGCTGACCCGCTCGGGCGCTGCCGTCATTGCCGCTCCCATTGCCCCCTACGAGGACGCCCGCCAGCACGCCCGCGAGCTGGTCGCCAAGCACGGCGACTTCTACCTTGTCCACGTCGCCACCCCGCTCGAGTACTGCGAGCGCACCGACAAGCGCGGCATCTACGCCAAGGCCCGCCGCGGCGAGATCAAGGGCTTCACTGGTGTCGACGACCCGTACGAGGCCCCTTCCAAGGCCGACCTCGTTGTCGACCTGGAGAAGCAGTCCGTCCGCGCTGTTGTCCACCAGATCATCCTGCTCCTCGAGAGCCAGGGTCTGCTGGACCGCTTCTAGAGGGCGAGCTGAGATGAAAAGGACGCTTGGACGTTTGGACGTTTGGATACTTATGATGACGGGACTGGGATATGAGGAAGCGGGCACTGAAAGACCCCCCTCAATATAAAAAAAGAGTTAGCGATAGACTTTTTATGTTTTTGTCTTTTTTTTCTTTTGGGACAAATGATGAACCAATTTTCTTCAAAACGAGACTGAAGCTGAGAGTGATTGTAGAAAGTGTGTGCTGCAGACGGTCGTTTTCATAAGAAGTCAAGTTGGAGTACTGCGTATCGCCAAGTCAAGTCAAAAGACGCCATATAAAACCAGTCACGTGATACCAACAATCTCAACAAGTTGACAAACCCACCAAACAAAGGCATCGTCGACTTCACTCGTTCAATTTATTTAGTGTAATATACGACGTATTCATTTCGAGATTGAATTTTGCAGCAAAACGGTACAATCGAGGACCGCCCCTGGGCTGATTGGCCAGGCCGGCCCCTTTTGCCAGATCTGAAACGACCTCTGGTTGCAGACTGGGAAAAAGACACGCAAAAACGCCACGATAGTATGGGAAAGTACAGAGTACGGAGTTCGACGCACTCAGTATGGAGTATCAGTCTAGGCACGTCTCACCGTCGCACTCACACAGTTTCTGTGGTGGCCAGATTCCCCACTCATCTGCGACGAGACACAGAGTTGGGAAAGACAACGATAGAGATCTACTATAAGAATAAGGACACGAGAATGTCTGAATGAGAGTTTTTGTTTCGCGGTCTTGGGCTGCGCATGTCTGTTTAAAATGACTGTAACAGTACGACGTATGGAGTACAGTTGCATGGATTCTTGACTGTATTCAAAAAGAAGTCTCAACATTCTAGGCCGCAGGGGTCTGTTTATGGACGACCCTATTTTTGTCGTGACACCGAGAAAAGCAACAACCAGGGGATCCCCGACTTGAAGCGTCGCAACTGTCGCAGAATAAAGGGGCCGCCAAAATAAGAAATGGTATGTTAGTAACGTGCCTCTGTCAAAGTGTGTGTTTCTCTTGCCGTGTGTTTCTCTTTTACCAGTGATCCTCCTCTTTTCCTGTTCTCCCTCTCTTTTTGATATCTTTCTGCATTGTCTTCTCTTTGCTTTGTACATCTTCAATTCGCATCTGCATCTCGCTCTGCCATTCATCATCAACAGCTGGCCTGCTTCTTTCTTCTTTCTTCTTTCTTCTCGACGTCTCGACGACTATCTTTATCGCCATCTTTTCCATCTTCATCTCACCACCACCTCCCCACAATGAAGCTCTCACTCCTCACCTTTGTCGTCGCTGCGGCCACCACTGTCTCGGCCGGTGTTGTCATTACGCCCGTCTTTGCCGACCAGGTCGTGCCCAAGGACTCCAGCGACTGCTTCTTTGGCGTGACGACGCCGCAGGGCTGCGCGTGAGTTGCCCCCCTTGTTCTCACAACTTGATTGTTCTTCATCGGCTTCTTTTTTTCTCTTCTTTTTCTTTCCATAAACTCCTACTGACTCTTCCAGACCTCTCCGGAAATCGACGTAAAACAAACACACCACATCGACAATCTCGGCCGCCAGCCGCAAGACTCGACGACAAACGGACTCGGAAAGCAACAAAGTCTTTGCCGGAAACACCGACGGCACGACTCGAGAGGATTCGGCGAACGGCATGTTTCTGTCCTCGTAATGAGCCACATCCATTCATCTTCGTTTTCCCCAAAGCCAAAAGGCCTCATTCGACATCTCATCTACGGTTGGCCCTTGCCAGCCTACGGTGAAAGACAGTACATATTTTCACCCGAGTTTCGATTCTCTTCATCAAGCTTATTCACATGAAGCCTATGCTTCACAAAGACGGCTTTGCCATGGCTGCACTGCTCTCTTTCCTCTTTCCTCTTTCCTTTTTTTTTTTTCTTTTTTTCCAGCGTTAGAGACTACCCCCATTATTTGTATACTTACTCCGTATTTTCTCAACTTATCATCCCGATGTTCGGGATTCATTGTTACTAGCACATACATACCTTTTTACTATTCAGAAACAAAAACATAGTCAACCAATAGTGGAACCGTGTTCACTCCAAGAAGATCCTTCGCGTGAAACGACTCCATGCATGTCAAATTTATTTCCTCAACAGTATTTATTGAGAAGGGAAAATATTGATCTCGTTAATATTTCGGAATGTGCTTCCATTGAGCATCTACTCTAATCAGACAGTAATAAAACGAAAAAGTAAAAGCAAAGGTAGCCTCCCTCCTTACTCGAACAAGTGAAAGCAAAGGATACAAGCAAGAAAAGACAAAAGTAGAACAGAACAGAAAACTGATGAGGCATAAGGTCGTAAAATCTTCGTCGCTGCTGCGAATCTCCCCCTTAGTCGTACACACAATATATATAGGGGTTTCAGGTCATCTCAAGAGGACCGACTTGTCGTTCTCCTCCTAAGACGACGCCGCAATCGAGCCCGGCAGCTTCCATGCCACAAAATCGTCGCGGATCTCGTACTCGTGCAACTCATGGACGCCACGGGTCTCTTCATCGTGGCCGCTGCCATTACCGCTGCCGTTGCCACTGCCATGACCACTACCGTGACCACTACCGTGACCGCTTCCGTTGCCACTTCCGTTGCCGCTGCTCTTGCGGCTGCCACTGCTAAAAACACGGCCGCCGGCACCTCTCTTTGTGTTAGCGCTGCCCTTGCTGCCAGAGCCGCGGGAAGCGCCGCCAGCTGCATTCAAGTTCTCAAAGCTGTCGTCGCGGCGGTGGCCAAGCGTTAAGGACGATGTCGAAGGCGACTGCGGGCCCGGGCTGCTGCGGCTGCTTCGAGACCCCAGGGCCATGGCCATGGCGGACTGGTGTGTTGGCAGCAGGTGCTCGGCGTCGTTTTGGGGGGTGACGGTGCGATCGCTCAAGCCACTGAGCTCGCGGCCCTGGAGGCGGCGCTTGCTAGCGAGGGCCGACGTAGATGAGGATGTCGGCATGGGTTGGTTACCCTGACCGTTGCGGAACTTGCGAACGTCGCTGGGCCGCAGGGTTGCAACGTTGCCCGGGCTGCCGAAATCGCGGTCATCGTCGTCGTCGTCTTGGGCGGTGTTATTGGCGTTGGTGTTGCTACCGCTAGTATTGCCACTGCCACTACCGCCACCACTACCACTGCCGTCTTCACCGCTGCTTCGGCCGTCACGGTCGCGGAAGCGGCTTCTGAGCGGTGAAGAGTGACCGCCACTTTCTGCTTTGGATGAGCCGCCAAAGGAGACAGGTAGGGTCTTACGCTTGATCGGACCCAGTTTGGGCAACAGGTTGTGGTGCTTCCGGCCGCCCGAGTCGGTGCGGCTGGGTGCCGACAAGGCTGCAAAATCTTCTTCGTCGCCTTCCTCGTGGATCGAGGAGGGTGCCGGTGACGTCGGCGACCAGCCCTGGCGCACTTTGACAGCGCCCAGCGAGGTACCGGCCGGCATGGATGCTCTAGACTTGCTGTTGGTACCACTGCCGTGGTGGTGGCCGTGTTGGTGGCCGTGATGCTGGCCGTGATGCTGGCCGTGATGCTGGTTCGACAATGCGGTGGCAGCCACCATTTGTTGTGCCATGTGGCTAAACTCGGACCGAGCCGAGCGGAATCCGTCGCCACCGCTGAAGATGTCTTCGATGCACTCATCGGCCGGCAGTTCACCGGCCTGGCACGCCCACGACGCAGCAAGGGCACGGCGGTAGACATCCTGGATCTCCGCTGTTTCATGGCCCTTGGCGGCCTGGTTGCCGGCCATCATAGCGCCGACAACGCCACCAACGGCCGCATAGTCGTCGGCGTCTTCCAAGTGGACATCGCTGGCCCCCATGGCCTCGCTGTTGGCCACGATACCCGTGATGCCGCCAAACACAGGAGCACTCTTGAGCGGTGGGGCGACATAGTTACGTTCGCCGTCCACCTGCACCATGAGAATGCTGATTTTGAGGGTGCTGTTGATCTTGCTGTCCTGCATGAGGTAGCGGCGAATAACCCCGTCCTCAACGACAGGACCCCCCGACGTAGAGATGGACGCAGCCGAAGAACCGGCTGTCGACGAAGCAGCGCCATTGGGGCCCGAGGCAGTCGAGTCGATGGTGCCGACACTAGTGCCCAGAGTACTGCTTTTGCTGATGGAGCTGCGGTGGCGTGCGTGCCACCCGCTGGGCGCACTGATCGGCTGGTCACGCGAGCCATTCGAGTCGGACGTCGTTGGCCATGTATCTCGCTGAATGGCTTCACTTTCGGCGACGTATTCGGCCAGGTTGAGCGAGACTTTGCCCAGGACAATCTTCTCATCGCGACCAGCGCCATGGCTTTCAAACTCCTGGGTAACTTCAAACTCGATCGGGTAGTCCGACAGCCGGTTGTTGCGGTCGACGACTAGACGCAAGGGGATAATCTTTGCATAGTCGTACTCGACACGGTGATTTGCAATGGGCCGTTTATGTGTGCGGCCGCGGTGCTCACTATGTATGCTGTGCGGGAAATGCCATTTCACAGACGAGGTGCCCGAGACCAATGGCACATTGTTTAGGTCATAAATCTAACAAGTGTGAGTTCGCAGCCAAGCCAGCAGAGCCAAATGTTTGGTTATATCTTACCTTGAGATGAAGCGCAAATTTTGGCTGCAAAGGAGAGGGAGGGAATGTTAGTATAAGTGTACTCAGAATATAAATATGGGAATATACAAAAAGTTTGGCACCCCACGGAGAGGGGGGTTGATGTATATGCATATATAAGAGGAGACTCCGGGTTATACCTTTCTCGATTTGTGAACTGGAACAGTGAGGTCAGCAATTGCCTTACCGCTGGACGGTATTTTGAACGGAAACGACATGGCGAGCTTTTATGGATGTGAATGTGAGAGGAGGAAGAGAGGGAAGATGCAGTGTATGTGAGAGAGACGTAGATGATATAAAGTGCAAAGTAAAAGAGAGGGGTGAAGTGAAATGAGTGAAATAGATGGGCAACAACAGTAGCAATGGCCGTGTAAGAGGCAGCACTGCTACGGCCCTCTCTCCCCGCGTTGTTTGTCTCCTGTCACTCTGCCCACAGCTTGCGTGGAAAGGTAGGAGGACACACGATACTCAAATACTGCGATGAGTTTGTGGCCGGAGACCAATTTCCTTGAACCGCTTTGCCCACAAAGCCTACCTTCCCCCACCCTTGTCTACCCCAGGTTTTTTTTTTTCCTTCCTCGCTCACTCTCCCTAATGCATGCAACAGCAAAGGAACTTGTGGCGTTTCCTAGGGTTCCAGTCGGACCGTGAGGGGTGGTCGAAGGAGTTGTGGATTGAGGAGCAGAGGGCAGAAAAGAGGAGACGGCGAGGCAAGGTGAGGTTGGTAGAGTGAATAGGGAAGTAGGAGGCAGTGAGAAATATGAGTGAAAGGAATAGTGTGAAGAGGGCGACACGGTAAGAGTGAGCCAGTTATTGTCGGCAAGAATATCCGTGATCGTATTAGGCGGGAAGGTAAGGTGACGGACGGAGAAAGGAGATAAAGGACGGAAGACAAAGAAAGAAAGTATTGAAAGAGGAGTAAGAAGGGAGGAACAGTATATGTTGGTGTGCGTGTACGTGGAAGGAGGGAGTGAGAGTTGAAGAGCGTAGGACGGTTGTGTGAAGGATTTAAAAAAAAAAAAAAAAAAAAAAAAAGGAAACAATGTCTTGACGACAGTTGGTAAGCTTACTGAGGGATGCCATGGCGAGATAATTATTAGACTGGACAAGATCCAGGAAAAAGGAGCACGGAACACGGAACGCGGACGGAGCTCCTAGTTGTCCCAGTTGTCCCAGTCCAGGCACTGGTATTCCAGGCACGCCAGATACACCAGATCCAGGTTCAGATCCAGGTCCAGATCCAGGTGCTCCAGGCTTGAGTTTGAGCTTGAGGGAAGGCTGCCTGAGTTCGTCGAGCGTTGGTATGCGCCTGCGAACTCGTAGAAGCGGCGGCTCAAGTCCCACAGCAGTGTTCTCCTTCTGCTGCTTGGGGAATGGGGAAGGACGAGTGCCCACCGGCGGAAAAGCGAAAGTGCTTATGTTTGCTTCTTACACGCGTGGCGAGACTTTGTTGTGGAGGTAATATTTGGTGGAGATTTTGTTGGTGATGGTGCCGGCGATGCGTGGTGTCAAAGTGTCGACCATGGGGTGTTCCGCCGAACGGATTTCAAACGGGCCAACGAGGCTTCAGAAAGGGGGGGCGTATTGTGGGAAAGGCGAACGACGAACGGCAAAGACAAAATGACAGCACGAACAACGCGAAAAATAGGAGAGCCCACTCACACTCAGACAATACACACTGTGTGAAAAGTCGATGAGAGAGACTCTGAGCGCGAGAGAGACCGAGAGCGAGGCTCAGAATGATGTGAAAATGTCGCGCGCAAGATGGTGAGTGACGCGCGGATGGCCCGGCTCGGAGAGTAAAAAAAGAGACAGTGCCAAAAGGGGGTCTGGTTTTGTTTCCGTTTCTTGCGATATGGGTCCAAACGTGTCCCAATGCGCCGGCGAGAGCGAACAAGCGACACGAGCCCAGGCGAAGAGGCGTATGGAGGAAAAAGTCAAGGGTTTCGACCGTTGAAAGAAAGGATGGGCGAGTGGTTCGTAGACGGAACAAGAGAAGAGCTGGGAAAGACTGTGACTGTGGGCCCGGGCTGGACTGGACTGGACTTTTGGAGATCACGAAACGATCCGAAGGCGATCCAAGCCGAAAAGGATCCAGAATGGGACAGGAATGGGCCAGCAAAGGAAGCTTAAAGCCCAAAGGAAGAATAAGACAAGGACAAGCCGGGGAACAAAAAAGCTTGTGTTAATGCCAACGGGGCCAGGAACAGCACAAAAGGTCGTAAAGGCCGCGCAGAGAGTTGCAGAAGCCGTGGGTGCTCCGTATCTTGTCGCCAGTCGCCGTGCAGTTCGTCTTGGTCTTGGACGATGGGCCGAAGTGAGAGCTACTGAGATATGTGTTTGCTCTGTGGGTGTTGTGGGTGAGAGCAAGGGGCGACCGCGCCTTGGGTAAGGCGTTTCGATTTCACCTCCTATTCGATGGTGGCGATGTCAAGCAGCCTGGGGTGGCGCAAGATGCAGGAAAATGCGGCTAAAACTAGCGCGAAGTGAGATTGCGATTGAAAGCGAGTGCGCGTAAACTGCCTCGACTGCGTAGGGGATGTGGGCTTGCGAGGGCGCACCAAGAAGGAATGCAGACCGAGAGGAGGAGGGGTGGTACTGAGTAGATGAGACACACGAAAGATTGTAAAGATTGTAGAGATTGCTGAAGACGGAAACAGAATAAAATTTAGAGAAAAATGTAGAGTTGAGAGACAACAGGAACAAAGGATTAAAAGATAAGGAGAGAAAGTGCGTGTTGCACACCACAGGTGGCCAGACCGGGCAATAAGGTAATAAAAGAGGATGGGAGAAGCTGTTTTTCGAGCTTTCGAGGATACGATGTACTGCGCTCAAACAAAGCAAACCGCCGAATGCACCGGAGATACTCCGTACACGCGGAGCGATGACGAACAGCAAACAAAGACCCAGCGCCGGCGACAGTTGATGGCACTGAGTACGACGTAGTGAGTACTGAATCGTGGTGGCAGTTTTGGGGGAGAGGCGAGAAGCGTGGGACAAAGGGATATTGGAGTGATATTTCCGCGCGAAACAGAGAGCGACTCTAAAAGAGAGACAGGCGAAAAGGACAGACAAGTCTCAAAAGTCTCAAAAGTCTCAGCCCTCACAGCGCGCTAGCAATAATGAATAATATTGCTCCGTTAATTCCGGGCGGGTCATTGGTGTCTTTTGGCCTCTTTTGGCGCAGGGGTGAAAAGGGCCAGCCAGCGAGGCAGATCTGGTCCAGAGGCGAAAAGGACTCTGAATTGTCAGACCGTTGCGAAAGCGTGGCAGCGTTAGCAACAGCTGCCAGAACCGTGTCAAATAGTGTCAAATAGTGTCAAATCGTGCCAAATCGTGCCAAACACCGGCTGCTTAAACCACTGCCCACTGTTACAGCTTGTCCTTGTGCCGGTCAGCCGGGCGGAGATATTTGTGGATTTGGACGGGTTATCGAAGGGCCCTTTGGAGGCTTTGGAGGCTTTGGAGGCTTTTTTGGGACTGTGGGTTGGTGAACAGTCGACAGGCCCAGAAAAGGGTAGAAAAGGGGAGAGAGGGGAGAAAAGGAGCGCTAACAACAACAAGACTAGTTATGGGGTGAAGCTGAAGGCATGTTGGCTGAGGTGGATGACGCGGACAATGCGCGGGATGGCGATGCAGAATGGCGATGAAAGTTGGCAATAAATTGGTGAAGAGAGAAGAGAAAAGAGAGCAAAAGGGGGGAATCGACAGTAACGAACGCGACAGACTTCCAGATGCAGCCGGTCAAGGTCGATTGCACACTTTACGCCCAGGTTGAGAAGGAACGGCCAGAAACGAGAAAAATGCCGGACGCGGCCTTGTCACGACCGTTGAATGGGAAGGAAGGAGCTATCAAACACTGAAAAAACGGTACATACACAGACACGGCTCGCACACCTTGTTCAGGTCGTCCTTCCCCTCAGTTAATTGGCTTTTTGAGAGCTTGAGAAAGCATCTTGTCTGGTCTTTCCCGCAATTGCTTTTTGTGGGACGCACCTTCCGTCGTTGCGACGTACCGAAAGGGAAACGAAATGGAAGGCGAGACCTTGCTCTGGGTGTTCTTACAAGGAATGCGCGACCTGGCGACCCAGCAAGACAACCCCAGTCACTTGTGCCCCAGAGGCTGCTTCCGGGACGGTGGTGACGAGCCCCACTATTTCACACAGTCAGCCAGAACAGCCCTACTGTGTACGAGAGGGAGTTGGCGAGTACTGTGTATGCGAGCAGTTTTGCAATCCGCAATTCGGCCCTCCTTTTCCTTTAACCAGCACGGACAGGGCAACATCGTCCCTCATTGCAACGTGCATACAACGTTGTCTCTTCCCTTTTCTTCTCCATGAATGAGAGCAGAATCGAACACGAACTTGCCTCTGCACATGCAAGTACGCAAGATAAGGCACGATGTTGCCGAGGGGGTGGTAGGCGGTTCAGTGGTTCAGTAGCGGGGTTGAAGGTAAAAGTGAAGCTTTTGGCCCGTTACGGAAGGGCGCATCTACACCACCACCGCCGCCAGAAAATCGTGTCGCCATCTCATTTGCACACACGTAGGGTTGCACACAATACTCGCACAACAGTTTGCCCCAAGGTAAAACAGGGACAGGAAAATTATACGAAGTGATTACCAGGAACGAGATCTGGACAAAAAAAAAGTCCTCAGCCGCCACGATGGACGACGGACGACGGACGATGGAAGATCTGTCCCACGTGAGCAGACGAGAATGCGAGCGTAGAGGAGCGGGGAAACAAAGCAAGGGACTTGCCAACGGCGAGAACTGAATAGAAAAAGAAAAGAAGACAAAGAAAGTGAAGAGCTGAAGACGGCGAAGAGTGAGGGGATCGTAGAGATCGACTGACAGGGTGGCTGTCAGACTATTGACAGCGAAGCTTCGCCTTCCCCTCACACGGTCTAGACACTTGGAAAACGACAAAGACGGACGAGAGGCACATGACTAGCTTGGTGAAAGAGGGAAGCAAGTCGCCGTTTGTGCGTTGCAGGGCGGTTGCAGGTCCAGACCTGGGTCTAAAACGACACAAGGCGAATTGGACAAGGCAAAGAGTAGAAAAAAGCTCGGTATAGACGATGGACAATGTTTACCCATACTCAGTAGCTTTATTTACTGAAGGACAAGGCGTGAGATTCAAACCTGTTTACATGCTGAGCTGACCGGACGTAGTCGTCATCACGAATGACGTGAGAATTCAAACCGCAGAGAAGCGGCATTTACAATTGCCAATGCTGTGTTTGAAAATAGCGAAAATAGCTTTTGTCTATTATTGTTTGAATATTCTCCTCCACATTCGTACATATCGTTTGCTAAGATATGTTTTTTTTGTAAAAGAAGCAAAATCGAAACCTCAAAGGGTCCAATGGGTGTGTGTATCTATCATTAAAAGTCGTGAAAACTGCCATATATCGGTAAACACCAGACGGCGGGCAAATGAAGCAGCGCAGAAAGCAAAAGATGAAAGCAAAAGATGAAAGCAAATAAAAAACAAAAACACCCCTTGGTGAACACAGGACTCGCTGTCCGTCAGGCTTTGTGTGTGTCTGATCCTGGCCATGCCAGGCCTATCCGCTTTTTTCTGTTTTGTTGGGTAACCCGGAGAACCATGCAATGGAAAATGAGAGAAAAAGAAATCGAAAGACGCCAAACTGCAAGACGCCGAACTGCGGCCGCACCGTGGCCGATCGCTCTTCTTCACTGCGCCGTTACTCCTCCTCGCTGATCTCGCTCTCGCTCTCTGCCATAAACTCGGCCTCCAGCTCGGCCTCCAGCTCGGCCTCCCGCCGCTTGCGGGCCTCTTCTTCCTGCAGCTCCTTGTTGAGCTCAGCTTCCAGTTCGTCTTCAAGTTCGGCCTCGAGGTCACCGCCATCGTCGTCGTCGTCGTCGTCGTCGTCAATGGCAATGGGCGCCGACTTGGGCGCGGCCTTGGAGTTGGACTTGGGTGCAGACTTGGCCAGAGTGGATTTGGCAGGTGTAGACTTGGCTGGTGTAGACTTGGCGGGCATTGACTTGGCCGGAGCATGAGCAGGCTTGGATGCCTCCTCCTCCTTGGCTGCGGCTGCTGCTTTCTTCTCGTCCTCGCGGGGATCCCAGTAGCCTTCCATGTCGCCGTCGTCCTCCTCGTCACCTTCGTCGCCGGCAATGAACTCGCCGAACGTGGGCATGTGCAGCTGCTGGGCGGCAGAACCGCGAGCACCGGCACCACCAGCGCCGCCAGAACCACCGAGGGCCGGCTTGTTCCGACCAGGCGGGGGCCCGCCAGGGTACTCAATCACCAGACCGATATCGCCATCGTCGTCGTCATCATCGTCCTCTTCCTCTTCCCAGTCGCGACGCTTCTTCTTTGTGGGGGCAGGCGCAGGTTCCGGGTCCTTGGGCATGGGCAAGGACACACCTTTGCCCGTGCTGCTGTTACTGTTGGACTTGGCCAGAGGCTTTGCCGTGATGGACTTGCCCTCCTTGGTGGGTGTGCTACGCCCATCCTTGTTGTCGCGAAGGGGCGTGGCCTTGCTGGCCTTTGTGTCTTTGCGAGCGGCGGTCGGCTTCTCCGGCAGACGTGGCTTCTCGGGCGACTGTGACTTTTCGGAGCGTGCTCCTGGCTTCTCGGGCAGTTTCGGCTTCTCGGGGAGGCGGGCCTTGCCGTCTGGAACCTTTAGTAACTTGCCATCCTTGTCCCTGACACCGCTCTTGACATCAATGGACCGTGACTTGAAGTCGCTATCGGGCGAGGCCTTGGTCTCCATGGACAGCTTACTGGCCTCCTTGGGACGCGAGGACAGGGCATTGGCCTTGCTCTTTTGGTAGGCGGCTTCGCGGGACGAGACGGTGATCGACCCGTTGTCGCTGCTGCCATTGCTGCTGGTACTGCTGGAGGTGCCGTCGCGTGCGCTGTCGCGTGCGCTGTCGCGGGCCGCTGCGGCGTCCTTGCTGTCCCGGTTGTCCCGTGCCGTCTTGACCACAATGGCCTCCCGCTGCTCGCGAACATCCTTGGCTGCTTTTGTTTCGCGGTCCGAGTTGTGGTTGTCCTTATCCGAAGGGACGTTGAGGGTCACGCGACGCTCCTTCTTCTTGATGTCTTGTGAACTTCTCAAAACGGTGGGCGGTTTTGCGGGTGGCCGAACCAGTGGCTTGGGGATGGGCCGCATGGGCCCTGAGCTGCTGCCACCACTGCTGCCACCGGCAGCAGCAGCACCACCCTTCTTGACATTCAGTCCTGGCCGACGCAAGAACTGTCCACCGGCCCCCCGCGGTGGCCGTGGCCGTTTAGTGGTTTCGTCAATGTATGGATGTTTCTTCTTGAGTCCGGCTGTGTCGTGGTTGGTGGGCGTGTCGACCATGTTCATGATGAACAGCGAGTCGAGCCGGTGGAGGATGAATCGCCGCCGCTTCGAGTCGAAAATCAGGACATACTTGCTGCCCTTGGACACGCGTGTGCCGGCGTAGACGTAGCGGCCGCCACTGTTATCGCGGAAGGTAACGTCGAACTCGCCCTCGGTCTCACCATTTGTGAGTGTGGACTTGCGCTGTGTGTTGCTGTCTGTGAGATGCTTTGGCTTGAAGTTGTACCGGATGCCGGTAAAGGTCTGGCCGGACGGGCTGCTTGGGTCACCGCTGCTGCGGATGTCCTCGCCCAGGATGACGGGGTAGGTGGCCGGCTTAGTCGGGTCAATCAGGCCGGCACGTGCGAGTGCCAAAGAAGAGGTCGCCATGGTAGGGGTTTGTGTGGAGGAGAGGAGAAAGGTGTCGGGGAGAAAGGGGAAATGAAGAGGTGTTATCGGGAGCCTGTCGGATGGCCTCTTCAGGCGTCCGGAGGAGCCACCGCAGTGGGCAAACGAGAGGGAAGTCGAGCCAGACACGAAAACAGACTTGTTCTGGTCGACAAAGTGGTAAGGCTGGTGGTCGATGATATCGATATCAGTCGTAATTGACGCAGTCGTTTGTGCGTACGATGCCGGTTCTCGGTCAGATAACCGAGGGAATGCTGTCGTCGCTCTGCAAAGGGGTATCGGAACGGGTATGTGGAAATGAGCAAGAACGAGAAGAGAGAAGAGAAACGAAGAGAAAAGAGGCTCTCGAGAGGCTCGTGACGCCTTGTGGTTGGTGAGCAGTGAGCAGGAAGAGCAAGAAGGATGGCCGGGGAGGAAAGGCTGTGCTCCTGGTCAGTGGCCTGCTTGTGTGGGTGGCAGTATTACGGAGTACGAGGGAGAGCACCTGCTGCCGATCGTTTCGTAGCGAGAAAAAGGAAAGGGCGGGAGAGGGCCACCGACAACAGTACGCAGTAGTGGGAAGGAGACAGGGCGAAGGCAAAAAAGTGGGCAACGGGAAGAGAGGAGGAGCTGCACGGAGTCTCCGCTTTTATTGACCAGCCCCAACCAACCACAGACGACAAAAGGGACAAGCGAGCTTATTCTCCACTTTTCCAAGACTGCTCGGCGGAGCCCTGCCCAATTACGAATGCAGGGAGCAAGACCAGAAAGAAGGCGTACAAGTACAGAATGTATGCAGTGCAGGTACAAAAGGTACTCGACAGAATACCCTCAAGGCCTCAACCTTGGACATTGTACTCTCTATTGACGACAACGACGACCACATTGTTGGTAGTCTGTGCTTGCTCAAAGCACACCGCGCTCACGTACGACAATATTGAAGTGTTGCTTGATAGGATTCTTGAGTAGCTGTGCCGCCTCATGACAATAGGGTCAGCTGATTGACCACCGCGTTGGTCTCTATTGCGGCTAAAGTTGTCAATCATGACGAGGCATGCCACGTAGGACATACAGTTTCACAGGAGACGATCGAGGATGTATCCAAGAGCAGAAGCGAGGTTTTATTAATCTTTAAGAGTCAAGAGTAAAGAATCAAAAGTAAGAGTCAAAGTAGGAATCGGGGTAGTAGAAAGTGCAGAGGCAAAATAACGAAAACAAAACAAAATGCAGTATCGTAAACCCCCACCAGCCCAGATAATTCATGAATGCGACCAAGAAACAGAAAGATACGCAAAAATAAGATGTAGACAAAAAAGGAGTAGACAAAAAGATGTAGACAAGAATGAGATACACAAAGAAACAGAGGAGCAATCAAAAAAATCAAGAGCAAGCAAGCATTACTGTATTAAATACCAAGTGAAATGCATGACCACGCTCAGTTGGCCGACTTCTTGTGGAAACCCTTCTTGCGCAGGGCCAACAGACCCTTGCCCGCTTTGCCCGTGGCAACACTGAAAATCTCTTTGCTCTTGTTGGAGATTTGGGTGCCGGAGGGCACAGTGACATGGACGTGGTGGGGCACGCGCGAGATGGTGGCGGCGACGGCAGCGACAGGGCGAGAGCCAGTGACACCCGATGACGAAGAGGGCGCGGGGCCGGCACCGCCGACGTGGTTGTCAAGGAGCGGCGCGTAGGCGGCACGGGCGTACTCGGGGACGGCGGTCATATGCTGCAGCCAGGAGCCCAGCCCCGAATCGGCATTGGCGTACTCGTGGCGCGTCTCAATCAGTTTGGCCATGCGTTCCTGATGGGTGTCGTGGGCCATGCACTGTCTCAGAGTCAAAAACTGGCCGGTGCCTTCGGTGGCGCTGCCAAAGAAGGTCGGGTTGTTGTGGGCGGGGGCACCAGAAGCGCTGGCAGACGTAGAAGAGCGGACGGGCGCAGCTGCAGAAGCAGCCGGGGCTGATGCCGCCGGCTGGTGGACTTGGATGGACGGTGCAGTGGTGGGCGAGTAGGCCTGGGACTGGTGCTGCGATTGGGGCTGGTTGGCCTGTGACTGGTAGGAGGTCGTGGACTGCATGGACCCGGCGTTTGAGATACGGTTCACAAGCTGCTTGGGCAGCGGGTCGTCGCCAACGTCGAGCATGGAGCGGATAGGCTGAGGAGCAGGTGTAGGTGCATCACCGACATCGAGCATCGACCGGACGGGGGCCTGCGTCTGAGGGGGACTGTCTTTTGACTTTTCGCCGGCACCAGTCTCGGCAGCCGCATCAGCTGCTGCTGTCGTGCCTACAGCCACATCCGAACTGGGTGACGGCGCGGTCAGTTCAGGCGCGACAGTCGATGTGGAGACAGCCGAGACGACGGTGTTTGTGTCGGCCGGGTGAGGCGAGATGGTGCGCTGAGGCTGGAGGTCGTTGGCCGAAGGGCTAGCAGCAGCAGGCGGAGGCGGCGACTGCGACTGGCCAGGGGGTGGGGACGACGTCGACGGATGTGATTGCATGGTGGCGGCACGGACAGCGGCAAAGGCACCGGTGCCTGTTTTGGCAGCAGGCTGTTCAGGCTCGGCCTCCCAGGAGAAGCGACGGCGGAGAGAGGAGGCGCCCTTTGCGTTGGCGGCGTTGGCGGCGTTGGCGAAAGCGGCGGCGGCAGCAGCTTGAGCGGGAGCAGCCGGCGCGGGTTGCTCACCCGGCGTGGCAACGTTGCTAGCAGGGAAGGCGCCTGGCAGACCACTGGCACTCGGTGTGGGCGAGGACGACTGTGCTGGCGGGATAGAAGCAGTGGCAGGTGCAGTCGGGGCCGACGCCAATCCTTGCTGGGACGGCAGCAAGTGGCGTGCTTCGGTAGCAGCAGCAGAAGCAGGAGCAGAGGTCTCCTCAGTGGTGGAGGACGAGTGACGTGCAGCAAAACCTGCAGCGCCAGCAGCAGCAGCGGCAACCGTAGCGGCAGCAAGAGCGGCAGGCGCGGCAGGCGCGGCAGACGAGGACAGGGACGTTGTGGTCGTAGTCGAAGTCTCGCCGGCAGCCGTCGCACCAGGCCCAGAAACAGCACCAGCACCAGCACCAGCACCGGCACCGGCACCGGCACCGGCACCAGCACTGGCCAATGGCGGAATAGGCGGCGGCGGATCGGATGCTGTGTAGGTCTCGTTGTTGCCGGAAGCGTCGTCGCCGTCGGGGTTCCAGTAGTCGTCGTAGACGTCTTGCAGGTAGGAGCTCTCACGGGTCAGCGTACGGTTGTGGTCGCCCCTCTTCGTGTCTGTGGCCGTCGTCTCCTCAGGAGTGTCCTCGGTGGCGACCGCCCCCTCCAAGGACTCGCCAGAATGCGTGCCCTTGATTGGGCTCAATGTGCGGATAATCTCTTCGCGGAGGACGTCGCTCTCCTTGACCGGGGAGTTGGCAGCAGTCGTCGCGGTGGGCGTTGATTCAGCCGTTTCAGGTGTACGCTGCTGCATCTGCATCGACTGCATCTCGCGAGGCCCCTTGGGCGTGGTGACGGGTGGCGGCATAAAGGGGACCATGCTGCTGAGGCGGTGGGGGTTGAGGGGCGCGGTCATGGCAATCATGGGGTCGGAGTAGGTGGAGTAGGTGGAGGTGGCGGAGGTGGGTTGCTCTTCGGTGGTGCCGGCCTCAGCAGCAGTTGGTGGCACCTCACTGGACTTGCGAGACTCTTCTGATGCCGCACCACCCACTGGCACATCCACGGACGACGGCGTCGAATCGGCCGAGCCGCGCAGGCCTGCACGGCCAGCAGCCGTCACCGACGATGCTGTATCGTCCATGGAAGAGGATGTGAATGTAACGACGGTTGTCGTCGTGGCGGCCGAGTCGCGGATGGGTCCCGAGGAGGACTCGCGAGACGAAGCCGAGAACGGCGAGGCGTTGCGGGAGGTCGAGGCGACGTTCTCGGCAACGGACGACAGATGCTTTGGCTGCGAAGAAGACGAAGTCTGGGTATCCTCGGGGAAAGACTGGACAGCCGGCGAGTTGGGCACGGAGGGAACGGGCGGCGCGTCAGACGACAAAAATCCGCTGGCGCTGCCGCCAAAAAGCAGTTCAGGCGAAAAGGTCGAGAAGCGAGCGAGGTCGGGCAGTTTGGGGCTGGTGGAGTAGCGGCGGTCGTTGGCGGCGTCGTCGGCAGAGGCGGTCGAGTCGACCGAGTCTTGTGATTTGTGCTGGGGTGGCGATTGGGGGGTGGCGCCGTTGTTGACGCCGTTGTTGACGCCGTTGTTGACGCCGTTGTTGACGCCGTTGTTAAGGGGTGCAGCCAGCTCGACAGGGGCTGTTGTGCTGTTGCCGAGGGGGATGGCCCCCGTGGCAGGAGCGCCCGACTGCTCCTTCCGTCCACGGTCAACAGCCTCCATGGAGTCGGCGCGCTTGTAAATGTCGGAAGGACGAACAAAGTTGCCGCGAGGACCATTTGGTCCACCACCGTTAGGACCGCCTGCTGGCGACATTGTGCGCGGCCCTGCTGGAGCAGCATTTGGAGGAGGCACGACACCAGCTGCGATGCCCGCGGGCGACTGCGACTGGCCTCGCGGGCCCATGGGCGATTCTGCCCGACCCGGTCCCTCGCGGAACGGCGTGTAGGTTCCACCCGGCGTCTGCGAACCCGACCGCGGCTGGGGCGAAGGCTGTCTCCATGTTGTCGGCGTCTGCTGCTGCTGTGCTGGCGGCTGTTGCTGCTGAGCGTACTGTGGTGCCTGCTGCTGCGGCTGCGGCTGCGTCTGCGTCTGCACATTCAAGGGCACCCGGCCCATCGGCGACGGGCTGTTTCGTGCGCGGATCGCGGCGGTCGGGTGAGCACCGCCGATGGTGACGCCGGTCGGCGACAGTGTGGACTGAGAGGGCGGCGGTGCCTGCGAGGGCAGCGCTGGCAGCGGCGGTTGTTGAGACGGCAACTGCGACGGCATGGCTGGCATGGCTGGCGTGGGCTCGTCACCATACCCACCACCATAGCCATCATCCTCGTCCTCGTCGTCTTCATCGCCCCATCCAGCACCGTCGTAGTTTATCTTCTTGGCCTCGACCCATTTGCGCGTCTTTTTGCGGTTCATGTTGGTAGCAAACTTGTTCTGCGAGGTGTTTCCTTCCCTGCGAGGAGTTAGAGGTGGCTTTTCCAGAAAGAGTTTTTCAGACAGAGAGCGCAGAGAGCGCAGAGAGCGCAGAGAACTCACACTGGCGTCATGTTGCCCTGGTAAAAGGGGCTACCGTACGAGCCCTCGGCCATGGTTGCGGCTGTGTGTGTCGCGATTCACAGATGTGGAGGAGTCGTTCGATGCCGGTCAAGGGAGAGAGAAGCCGGCACTCGTCGGGTTCGTTGTCGTCGTCGTCGTCGCCGGTCGGCCGTCGATTGTTCGTGGCGTTTTCGAGGTGAGCCGCAGGAGAGAGGGGGATTAGATTAGGTGTCGAGGTTCAAGTCGAGTTCGAGGTCGGGGTTAGAGTCGAGTGGGCGGAAACGACGCGGGCTTTCGCTAAAGAGTGTGGCCCGTAGTACGACGTACTGTGACTAGTGCGAGGTGTGAATGTGGGAGGTCTTGGGGGCGTGGGCGGTAGAGGGCGCTATCTGACGTCGGGCCGCGTACGAGTCGGGCGGTGTTGGTGTTGAGAAAGAAAAGAGGAGACGGGACGGAAGAGATTGAGGAGTTGAGCGGTTGACAGTTGAGGCCGCCTCTGGTGATACCACAAGACAATACGTAAGACGTACAAAGTGGCGGAAGGGAAGGAAAAAGCGTGCAAAAAAAGAAGGAAGAAATAAGTAATAATACGCCGTAATAATATGCCGTAATAATATGCCGTAGTACGTTGTAATACGAATACGTCTTTCGAGAGTCTTGGGAAGCAAAAAACCAGGTTTGCCAGGGGGTGGAAAAGACCAAAAGGCGGGCAGAAGGTGGGCAGAAGCAAGACGGGCAAGTACTCGTACGTCGTAGACCGTCGCTCTTGCTTTTCCTGCTTCGTAGCTTCGGTTGGGGGCGGTTTTCTAATTCTTGGTCGTTCTAAACTTGGCCGTTCTCTGTACGTCGTACTCCGTATGTCATAACGGCTTCTACAAAGAGAAAGTACGAGCTCCGTTTTCCTTTTTCTTCTCTCTATTTTCAGTTTAATTGTGCATTGTTCCCTGAATCCATTCTTTCGGTTAGGCCTAAGAAGTATCTTGGCGGAGATCATCCAAGAGGAGAAGGAACGAGAAATGAAGGAACGGGAAAATGAAGGAACGAGAAGATGAAGGAACGAGAAGATGAAGGAACGAGAAGATGAAGGAACGAGAAAATGAAGGAACGGGAAAATGAAGGAAGCGGACAAGGAGATTAATTACGTGGGTGGTAGTGTCCGTTGTTGGGATTTCCGGAGGTTGTGGGTGTTCCTGGCAGGAGCGGGTGGCGTTCAGGAGGGTGCTGTCAGATGTTCAGATGCTGCAGCCTGTCGGAGTAGCTCATATTAGCCGCTCTCCAGGGCATGTGAAATACTGAAAACCTGAAATACTGAAGAGTACGCTGGACGCTGGGACGCACAAGCGCGCCGGACCTGCAGCTTTTTTTCAAGACTACTTTTTTTCTTGGCGCGTAGCGCATGCCGCGCGTGTTGGTGAAGATTTCTCAAAAGGGAAGCTGCGGGCAGGGCGCATGGCTGTTCATGGCTGGCGGTGGCGCTGGCGCTGGAATGACGGCTACGCGTGCCTGTTTTACAGTGGTCTTTTTTTGGGCCCTTTTTACGGAGTAGTTTTGAACTGGCGCGACTTCCTTCCAGCACAGGTGGGTCGCGTTTACAGAGTGCTAGGCGTCGTACTCCGTATTCCGTAAATAGGTGAAGATCAACATCTTCCCACCACCTTCACTGAACCTGCCTGAAGCCATACGCATATTATCTACCCTCACAGTAAAGCACAACGGTTGTGTAATACTTAGTAGACGTGGATAGTAAACATATTCACTGCATCCGCTGCTCCTCCTGTTAATCTCACGATCCTTTTGTCGTCCTAGCATCCATTGAGAATTCGTGTTGCTTCCTTTTTGGCTTTTACCCGGCAAGGAGGAGAGCCCTTCATTCTCTCCCTTCCTCCCTTTGAAGCCGGTTTGAAAAGGTGTCACATCCGCGTAAGTGCAGAGGCGTGTGCAGACAGTGTATGGCATGTGCATGTGCGGCGTCGGAGCTGATCCGATATAAGACATCCTTTTCGCATCTTTTCGTATCTTACAGAGATGGACTTCCATCGTCAGAGAGTTGGGATGAAGCATATGTGCAAAAGTACAGAGTACAAAGCATTGCCAACGAAACGAACGAAACGAAACGAAACGAAACAGAACATGACGCGGAGATGGACGATGGACGTGTCCACAGGGCTGTGCCAAGAATAAAAATGGAAGACAGAAAGAAGCCATTTGTCCACTCAATACTCTGTAGACAAAAATAACAATCCGAAGGTTTGAAAGTCCCTGAAAAGAAAAAGAAAAAGAAAAAGAAGAAAACTGCAAGGGCCACAAGCACAGCCTTCCCGCAGAACCCACAAAGGAACGGGAAATTGCAGACCACTGTGGCCGCTGTGCAAGGAATTGGGAGCGGCAAAGCAGGCCATGTAATACTCCGTACTCGTACTCCGTAATTACTGTAAGGCCATTCTGGAAAATGCAGGGGCTTGCAGCCGAGCTTGTCGCGGCGCGTGGAGCTGTCAAGGTCAAGGTCAGGGATCACGTCAGGGATCGAGAGTCGCATCTCACACCAAGTCCACTTCCAAACCCACAACCGCAACCCACCGCAAGGCGTTTCTCTGAATCTGCCTTGACCCCTTGACCACCGTGTTGATACCCACAATTTAGAGTTTTTTCCGGCGAGGGCCGGCCAGCATCCAGCATCCAGCATCCCATCCCTGGGTATCATTGTCTACATCGTAGCGTTCTACCGTAGCCTCCATCGTACACCGGCGGTTGTGCTCAATAATCCTGAATGCCAGTCTCGCCCGTCTTCTCCTTTGCTTCACCCTCTCCATCGCTGACCCACCCCGGCTCCTCTTCGTCGAACCACGCCGCTTCTGCGTCAGCGCGGGCCAGCGCATCATACTCGCTGCTGTCGTCCACCAAGGAGTAGTCGAACCCGTCGTCGAGCGCCGCGCCGCCGTCGACGAACCAGTTGCGGAGGAATGTGTGCCAGCGGGTAAGGGCGACTTCACGAGTGAGCTCGGCGGCGGCGTCGAGAAAGTCGGCGTCGTCGAGGTGGTAGTCTGCGGCGGCGTCTTCTGCGGCGGTGGCCGCGTTCTCCCCATCTTCTGTCGCAAAAGACCCCCCGGCTACCGCCGGCTCCGGCTCTGGCTCGTCGTCCTCCTCCTCCTCCTCGACAACATCATCGTCGTCCACCCGGCTCAGTGGCTCCGGATTCCTCAGCATGGACGCTTCCAATACATGCCCGAACCCTGAATCTTGTGCTTCGGCTGCCCGCTCGGCCGGTGTCTGGAAGGCCCTGACAAGTGTATTGTACAGTGCGACATTGGCAAACTCGCGGTCGCTAGAGCTCAAGTAGGCAGGGTTCCTCCTCAAGAACTCGAGCCTGCGGTTTTTTGTTTGGACACGGCGGGCCTGTTTGGAAGAGCGGTCGGGTCGTGGTCGAGGCTGTGATGCCGATGTGGATGTCTGGAGTCGTGGTAGTGGTGCGTCTGGCAGTGGTGCGTCTGGCACTGGCACGTCTTGCTGTGCTTCTTGTGTTTGTGATCGGTCCATTGTGTGTTTAGTTTGCTTGTTGTGTTTGTACGTCGTAATGTGATGTTGTTTGAGGTAAGCTCTTTGGTGGAGGGGCTGCGGCTGTAGTTATTTTGGTATCTTAGTACGGAGTATCAACCAGTAGCTTCGGCTTACAGTGGCGGGGAAGCTGCAGCTCTGCTAAATTACGTCGTAGAGCTTCAAGCTACCGCCTCCCACCAAAGGGGCAATACAAGTGGCAAGCTCGAAACGGGACAGCAAAGAGAAGGAGCTTCAGCCAGGAGCCCAAATACATTCGCAATACATTCGCAAAATAGAGAAGGATTTACACATGCAATATTGTAGTATCAGTGGTCTGGCAAAGTATCAGTCGGCTCTCGCTTAAACTTCGGATCCAGACGTCACTTGGCTACCACCCTCCTCTACGAAGTATTATTAATACGTTGTACTCGTACACATCTCCAACAAAAGCCATCGCGGGGAAACGGCATATCATGTGTGATGTTTTCAATCATTTCTTATATCCTTCAGCTTTACCTCTTTTTTTCTTATTTCTTTCTTTCTGCTGATTTTTTCTTTTTCTTCTTCTTTTTCGTGAATATTTTTGAATAAGATCATCGATATCAAAAACTAACTGGAGGAAACGAAAACTAATTTCTATAAAGAAAAGAACGGCATGCTATAATACAAGAAAACGGGAAACGACAAAAAACAATAATCGCGAGAAAATGCCCACCATCCTCCTGCAGATCGCCTGCCTTTGCGGCGCCATCGACCAGTCTCTCACTGCCTGTCCCCCACCTGGCCATGATGCCTCCAAACCCATACCTCTCACCATCTGTCACTGCACCACCTGCCGACAAACGAGCGGTGTCTTGTGCACGTCGTATTGTCCGGTCGAGCCTCCAAAAGGCGATCTTGGGCGGTTGACAGCATATACATCGTCACCCGGGACGAGGCGGTACTTTTGCAAGACATGTGGCTGCCACATCCTTCAGAGTCGACAAGCAGCATCGGGGGATGTGGCTTGGGAAGTAGCTACGGGCGTCATTGCTGAAGAAAAGAGGAACGACACGGACAACAACAACAACAACAACGACGACGACATACCCGTCCTGGAGTACGTCCGGCATGAACATGTCGACGATACGGGTGATGGAGGACTGGCTCTGTGGCTGCCGACGGTCAACGGGAGACCGATGGAAGGCTATCAGCAGACAGAATCAACTGCCGACAGCGTCGACAACATTGACAGCCTCTCGATAGACAGGGCCGTGCCCGCCAGCTGCCACTGCGGCTCTGTCCAGTTTGATGTTCGCTCGCCCGACTTTGACCCCGCCGCCAGCCGGCAACCTCACTCTGGCTTTTCCGACCTGCTGGTGCCATATGCCACGACGGACGCTGCCGTCACATCCAACCCGGACGACGCCAAGTGGTGGCTGAGGCCGTCGAAGAGTGACGAAAACAAGGACAGCAAGAACAACAAGAACAAAAAGAACAAAACGGCAAGGTGGCTGGCAGGAACGTGTGCTTGCCGGTCGTGTCGGCTGGCCACTGGGTTCGAGATTCAGACGTGGGCGTTTGTGCCGCGCGGGTGTATCACTGTCGAGGGAAAGACGCTGTCGTTTGGAGCTGCAGACGGAGAAGAAAAGAATACACCGCCCGCCCTCTCCGCCTACCAGTCCAGCCCCGGTGTTGAGCGCAATTTCTGTAGTCGCTGTGGCGCGACGGCCTTCTGGCACGACATCTGGCGCCCAGACCTCATCGACATCAGCGTGGGACTTTTACGGCCAGACTCTCTTCACCAAGGCTCTCGCGTCGAGTCATTCCTGGACTGGTGCACCTCCCGCGTGAGCTTCATCGAGGAAGCAACACGAGGTCGCCACGGCCAGAGTGCACGACGAGGAGCAAGCCTGGCGGAGAGCCTGGAGACACACATGAAGCTGTCGTAACGAAGACGACAATGGCACTTTTCAAAACCCCCCAAAAAAAAAAAAAAAAAACACGTTCACAGTTGCTGGCAGCATTGCGTATTATTTGCAGTAATTTGTTATTTGTATCTGAGCTGTGGGCGTATGGGCTTGATGATCTTGATATAGATGCAATAAACATGCCCTTCCTAGCTAATCAGGAATTGCTTTCGTATGCCTTCCTGTTTTCCTTTTCCCCTTCTCCCTTCCCTCGCATGTCGCATGATGGTTCTCTCTTCTCCGCCTCCGTCTGCTGATCATGGTATGTATACACGCGGGTTTCTTGTGCCTCTGATGCCTTACGGAATAAAAGGAAACGAAACAGTCCCACTCCTGCCAATTCGAAAACTCATCCTGTCTCGTATCACTCACCCACCGCGACGACGTGGACATCAAGAAATGAAGGGAAAATAAAAACAGGAAACTCGTTCACCTCCCAAGGAGCCACGACCAGCTAGACCCAGTGCAGCTGGACTCAAAAGAGTGTCCTGCTACAATGGCCCGCTGTCACCCTCCGGCTCCGCCTGTTTGACTGAAAGATGCATGCGCCTGGGCGCCCAAAAATTAAGATAATGCATGTCTGGCCCTCCTCGGCCGATTGCCTTTCTCTTTCCTCGCCATAAGACGTGTTGATGACGAAAATGAGAGGACCAAAAAGATGTCTGTCATGCTACTTCTGTTTGTAGTAGTTCGTGACAGGGCTCAGAGGGCTGAGGGGGGTGGGTGGCTTTGCCGGCGGGTTCTGAAAGAAAACGTCCTTGCTCCCGAACGCCTTGTTGTTGGGCTTCCGTGAGGGCAAGCTATGAACACCAGAACCAAACCCACTCTCATTGTAGTTCTCCTTGATGTTGAGCTGTTGCATGCTGCTTGCGAGGCTCGGCATTGAGTTGCTTCCGGGCAGACGGACAGCTGGCTTCGCCGCTTGGTTCGTTGTGTATGGTGCCATGTTCGGTGCCACATTTTGTGCCACATTTTGTGCCATGATTGGGAAATTGACTCTGCCCGACTTCTAGTCGTCAGAGATGTTGGCAGCATCTGCAGGATTGGCGGCAGGAATAGCGGCTACGGCTGCAAGATCATCGGGCACCATATCCATGACAGAATCAACTTGCGTGGGGATCGAGTCGTTGACTCCGATCGTAGCGAGAGAAGGCGTGCCTGGAAGAGAAACCGATTCCAGCAGCATCCCATCGGCCTTGGGAGGTAGTTTGACGGTGCTCTCGGTCTCGCATTTCATCTGCTCCACGAGACGCTGGGCCCGACCTTCCTTCTTTCTCGGCGCCGGCGCCCGGCCATTCTCCTGCACGTAGAATTGACGGAGGAGGAACACAGCCTTGTCACGGCCCCAGCCG
Source organism: Sporothrix euskadiensis (assembly GCA_019925375.1). NCBI lineage: Eukaryota > Fungi > Ascomycota > Sordariomycetes > Ophiostomatales > Ophiostomataceae > Sporothrix > Sporothrix euskadiensis. The sequence continues at coordinate 650,174 of JADHKQ010000017.1, read as the reverse complement.
CCCTCGACGTCGAATCCTGGCTCAACATTTCCGCCGTGCCCCTCGTCTCTAGCAGGGACAGCTCCTTCGGCGATGGGAATCGTTGATGTGTGCCGCACGACTGGCGGGTTGTCCGTGTTGTCGCTCGTCACCACCGCTCGGGTGACTGTGGTCGTCATCTTCGCCGTCAACGCCGTGCCATCCTCCTGGGATCCTACGGAATCAGTGGGCGAGGGGGTGCAAGCACCATCGGTCAAAGGATCTTCGGTCGCAGCGTTCGCTTCTTCCGTGTTGATGGTGAGCGGCCGAGCAGGACGGCTGACACGCTTCGGCCGAGACATCATGTTCGTAACATATGTCTCTATGTACGACACATTCTGCTGAACTGGCTCATTAGGCTTCGAGTTCATGTGAATGCGCAGTACGCCGCCGGTGCCGCCGAACTTGTCGTTCGCTGCGCCAAAATAGACCTTTTTGATGCCGTACTGTCTCAGCATCGACGCGCACATGATGCACGGCTCAACTGTCACGTACAGCGAGCACTCGTGGATGATGTCCTGGTTCACAACACGTGCAGGATGGAGCTTTTGGCCATAGGGGAAAAGGTGGCCCTTGCTAGGATCGACCTTCTCCCAGTCATCTTCAGTGAAATCGTTCTTCTCGTCGTCGTAGTCCTCGGCGCTTCCGCACTCCGAGTAGGTGTCTCCGACGTCATCGACATTGGAGGAAGTTTCGTCGGCCTTATTGACGTCGTCCCAGTACGAGAGCAGGGCATTGATGCACATCAGCTCGGCATGGCGCGTGCCATTCCGGGTCATGTTGGTGGCATTCATGCCGCGAGCGATGACCCGGCCATTGTGCACGAGCACACAGCCGACGGGCGTCTCGTTTGTGCGGAGAGCCAGTTGGGCCTAATTTACAAATGTTAGCAAATGAATAGATGAAAAAAAGGGTTGAATGATAGGAGAGACGGGGGCTTGAGAAGGAGACAAGGGAAATGAGATGCCACAAGGTACCCGAAGGCAGTATGCTTCGCGGCATAGACCGGCAACATACGCTTGAGAGCAACAAAAAACAGATGAACGCGAGTCGAGGGGACGCGACGCCTTTCAGTGTTTTTGAGCCACGAGATGACGGGAAGTGGAAAGTGAAAGAGAGGAGAAGAAGATGGGGCAAAAATAACCAAAAAAAAGAAAGAAGGGGAAGGGGAAAAAATCGACGGGCAGCAAAAAATAAAAACGTACCATGGCAACGGCCTCATTCATGTAGCCGCGATGCAGGCGTTTGATAGGATCGGTGACTTCCTCGTCCTCCACGACGAGTTCTTCATTCACATCGTCCAGAATCTCGTTGGCAATCATATCGGCAGCGCTGACATTGAGGCGGCGTTTGCCAGCGGTTCTCGTCATGACGAAGCCGCTGTCGTCAGACTCGTTCCCATCCTCGACGTCGCTACCGACGGGGCTGTTGCTCACTTTGGCACTGGCCATCGTGACAGCAACCGTGGATGCACGGATTGAAACACTGGAAGACGATGTTCTGCAGCAGGTGTTAGGTTTGCGGTTCGCTGCAGACAAAAGTGGCAGCGCTGGTTGGATGGTGGTGGCAGGGTTGCTTGCAATGTGATTTTTTGAGGCTTTGTTGATAAAAGTCGGACCTTGCATAGAATTTGTGGTAGCGTGAACGGGTGGTGGAAGCGTTGGTGGTGTTTGTGTGCCAGCGTTTTTGATAGTGGGGCCGTCTTGAATTGAGCTCACCACCTCTGTGAATTTCGCACTGCTGCTACACACAGTGCTAGTGGCCGTGGACGACGGCGGCCCAACGACACCACCATTAGTCATTTTCGCCAACGGCACCGCACGCGAATTTTTGCCCCCTTCAAACAAACTGGTTGTGGAAGCAGACGTCACAGTCGACGTTTCGATTTTGGTGACTGAGCAAGAAGCGCGCTGGGTTTTGTGTGCGGCATCCTCTGCCTGGCGGATCTGGCATTGTTCCTGGAAGATCATGACGGCTCGCTGAGCGCGGCGAGCGCGACGGTTTTGCTCACCGGTGATGCCATTCGTGGTAGAGATGGTCGTGCTTGTCAGGTCATTCGTTGCATGAGGAGCTGCAACCATGCTGCTCATACCTGTGTTTGCCGCAACGTTTGTGCCAGGCACTGTGGCAGGCGTGCCACCTCGCACGACACCGGGCAAGGTGACCCCAGGTTTGGCAGCACGGTCTTGGGTTTCGGTGACATCTCGGCGCGGCGCCATGGTAGCTGCCGTGGGAGCTGGAGTGATTGTTTCTCCATTGGACGGGTATCCATTTGACTGACCCGATGGACGCGCAGCAGGCTTCGATGAGCCCATGGAGGTGAAATTGTTTTGGGGCCTGGGATTGCTGCTGCCGTTGCCGTTGCCAGCATTTCCATTGTGTGCCGGCATGGCTGGCTTGCTCGCCATGCCTTTGACTTCGGTCTTCTGGCTCAGAATAGTGGCCAAATCCACCGGATTGCGTGCTCCGCTTCCCACGCGTGGATCAGGAAAATCAGAAACGCGGCCACGGCCACGGCCCCGGCCACCATCGTGAGTACGACCCCAGCCAGAGGCGCCTGCAGGTTCCTGTCCGCGGGAGCGTTCTCCGGGTAGAGGCCGAGAAGGACCCTGTCCACGAGACGAGCGATCAGAATGGTCCCGACAGGAAGCGCTACCAGAATGACCGCGACGAGCAACACCCACATAAACGGGCGACGGATCGCGCCCGTAGCCGCCTCTTGTAGATCGGCTATGAGCTGCTCCGCCGCGTCGTTTCCGTGGTTCATTGTGTTCCCTATCCATTGTTAGCAATCTGATGATGTGAGGGATGATAGAAGGACAGGTGGACAGAGACTGAGAGAAAAAGAAAAGGAAAAAAGAGGGAGGGAGAGTTGGAGAGGAGGGGAGTCTGAGAGATAGAAAGGGGCAATGACAAATGAGGGCTACTTACTGCCAAGGGGGTCTGCCTTGAGGGTTCTCTGACCTAGAGCTCATCTCGTCGTCCAGCTCAGATCCAGATCTGCCTGGGGTGCAGTCTTCGGCGTGGTTGTGGTCTTTTGTGAAGGCCTCGTCCGAGTGGCTGCTCTCTGAATATGTCCAAGCCTCGTATGTGAGGCTATCGTCAAGGACGAGGGGCTTGTCGGTGTTTTGGGCGCTCGAAATCAGACAGCCGTGGAATTGGACTGGTAGGTTGGAGGGAGAGGAAGAAGGTCGGTCTGGGATATTGGATGGGATATTGGATGGGATGCCGGATGGGGTGACCAGAGACTGATCGTTTGTGCCTGGCACGTTTGCCTCGTTGGAGGGCTTGGGCGTTGACGTGGATGCAGATGATGAAAACAAACACAACTGGGCGACGAGTAAGAGTGCAGCGAATGCAAGTGCAAGGGCGCCTGAAAAAAGAAAAAGGGGCAAGGGCAAACGGTCAACAAAGGCAGGAAGGGAATGTTGATGCTGCAACTGAAAAAGCTCAGAATGGAAGGTCCAAGGCCGCTTGTAAGTGAGCAGATAAGTGAGCTGAATGGCAACTATTCCGGTCGCAACTGCCATTCCAATCCAAAACCGGAAATCGCAAGTCGCAAAATCGGAAAGTGCCGACCAGGCAGCTGCCCCGGACGGCAGGTGTGGGCTGCCAGGCCGACCCCATGTGGAAGGCACGGCCGCTTCTTCTCCATGGCCATTCTTTCGTTTGGCGGCCGCTTTGGCCCTTTTCTCCTTCTTTTGCCGCCGACCAGTTTTCGAGGGCATCGTGCTTTCCTCCTTACGCAAAGCTTTGTCGCCGCTCTGGATTGTCTCTTCTTCCTTCTGTATCCGTATTCAGATGAACGCCCAACCGAGATTTTGGGAAGCAGCGCACGGCCCTCCTTCCGATTCTGGTTATAGATGGTTCCCAACTGATCACTTTGAAGAGTTCTGTAACGAGGGAAGGTGGGCAGGGATGTTGGTGATAATTGACAAAAGGTGCATCTAGTTAAGGCCTCGTCAACAATGATTACGTTGCAGACCGATCTACTCTCTGGTCTACTCTGGTCACAGTGCATCATCGGACGCGCGCACACGGGCCCCGCCTCACCTCTGGGGAAATGCCAAAAAGCCAGGAAGAAGCTGTCAAACCACAGCCAAGTTGTACATGGCAAAACAATCCAGTCAGTCGTTCCCTCCTTTGAGCAGCCACATTATTATTACGGGACCATGACTACTATGTAGAAAAAGTGAGTTGTTGTATCCTTCTCTTTTGCTTGTGGTCATCCACCTTGGTATACCTTGTACGACAACTGCCCAATGCTTGTTTCAGAAGACGAGCATCATTTTGGTATTTTTGAGAGAAGAAAGCTACGAGATGGAAGGTACTACGTTGAAATACGCATAAGTCTCGGATGTCGTTACTGAGTTCATCAAACAAGGCGATAGGGCAGAGTCGTCAAAAGTTCAAGAAGAAAAGCAAAATTCAGATATTGGAAAAGTCAAGTGCAGCTCATAGTGTTGTAGATACAACTCCGAGAAAACCGTGAGCAGAAATCAAATACAAAGGAAAACAGAAAACAAACCGAAATTGAGCAAAATAAAACAGTAACCGGTAAAAACAATAACCAATATAGCAGCAAAAATGAGAGAAAAGCAGTAGACAATAAAAACGAAAAGACAGAAGAAAGTGACAAAGGAAATGTGAAAATCAGTAAATCAGATGGAAATCAAAATCTTTCACCAGTCGCTTGCTCTTCATCCACACACCCTTTTTTATCGCCCTCGCCCCTCACCGAGCACTGGGCACGCCCCCGTCGACAGACCTCATATCAGTCAGTCAGTCTTGGTCACCGGTCCCGACTTTCCCACCAGTACAGTATCTCCAAATACTATTGGCAGGAAACGAGAGCGGGGCCGAGATTCATCCGGTCGAGCTGGACCGAAAGATCAAGACTGTCGTCGTGGGCCTCCTCGGCCTCGTGGACCGCTGCCGTCCACGCCTGGTAGGCAGGGAGCAGCGATGCCGCGAAGTTCACTATTACCGTCAAGAGCATGAGTGCATCCGATGGCGATAGTGAGGAGATGGACGATGAGGATAACGATGAGGCGGACGATGACGACAACACGAGGCTGGTGGCACCTATTGTCTGGAGCCTATTGCGCGTGCCACGACTACTGCGGCCCTGTTCTTCGTCTTGGAAGGACAAGAGCCTGCCGTGGTCGGGATTGTCGATGCGGCGCTGCCTCGTCTGCTGGGTCGTCGGGGTCGCGATACGGCTGCGGCTGGCCGTTAATGTATCGTGCTCGCGATCACGATCCTCCAGGGTCGCGCTCCTACGCTCCCCTGCAAGGCCGCTTTCACGGTAGCTCTCACGTTCGCTCAGACGCTCCCCTTGGTCCCCTTCCCCGTCAAGCCTGCATAGATCCCGATCCCCGTCGGTGCGTTCCAATAGTGGTCGTAAAGTGCGGAGGGACGAGCCGTGTGTCAGCCCGCCGGTCTGGGAGGAGCCAGGTTGAACGCAAGACCCAGTCATAGAGGCGTTCACAGTGCCGAAGAAGTTGTCCGAGGCGGAGGTCGAGGCAGAGCCGTAGCTGGAGCCGGGGGAGGCATCACCGAAGAAGGACGTGTTGTCGTTGCCGGCGTTGTTGTTGTTGTTGGCAGCAAAGGCGTCCTGGCCGGCGAAATTGGCAAAGCCGGCAGCGGTGTTGATCATGCGCCCCATTTGAGGAGCCTGGTCAAGAAGGGCAGCAGCGGTGGTGGCGGAGGCGATGTTCAGGTTGCGGTGGGACTGGAAGTGAGCGGCGTCTGTGGGTCGGTGCGGCGGAGGAGGTCGGAATGGTGGAACGCTGTACGAGTCGGTGTGAGCCTGGGTGGTGCTGGAGCCCGAGGCAGAGGCAGAGGCGGTGGCGGTAGTGGCGGTAGTAGCGGTGGTCGTGGTCGGCATGGTCATGGAGAGCGTGGTCGCAATGCTCAGCTCAAGATCCTCCTCAGTGATGAGCTGATCCCAGTCGAAAGAGTCGGTGAAAAGGCTGAGGTCGAGTGGAGGTATATGTCCTAAGCCCCCACCGCCCCCATCCTCGATACCGGCTAGCACAGCAGCGCTGGGAGCCTGCTGAGGAGCGGCGGCAACAAAGACTGGTTCAGTGGCTGTCACGGCCTTCTTGCCCTCGACCTTGGCCTTGAAGGCCTTGGCCGCCTTGGCCGCAGCCGCCTCAGCCTTGGCACGGCCAGACTGAGCCGGAGCGGCGTAAGGACCAGCGCGAGCGCTGGGGCGAGCGCTCACAGAGACAGAGGAGGACTCAGCAACGAAACCGGCGTGGTCCGGGTTGCAGCGGGTCTTCTTCCGGCGGCAGTCGGGGCAGGCACCCCGCTGGCGCACGAGACGAGTGTTCTCACGCTCCTCGTGGGTCCGGGTACCACGGCTGGACATGTGGGTGACGTCCTCACCGGTGCGGGTGAGGATCTGCATGCTGCTGCTACCAGAGAGTCTGCGGCGCTGCTGGGAAGCAGAGGGAGCAGCAGACTGGCGAGACTGCCGAGAAGGCCGGCGAGCAGAGTTGGAAGCTTGAGGAGCAGGGGCGGCAGTAGCCGTAAGCGAAGCAGCTGGCCACATAGTGGCAGCGGTCATAGCCACAGGGCTATGGTCGACAGCAGCAGCTACAGGGTAGAAGTTGCCGGCGAGGGCGGCAGCGTTGATATCGTTGAACTGGTGAGCAGGGAACATGGGAACAGAGAGCGAGAACAGAGAGTCCGAGGCGACCGTCAGGTCCGACTCGGTCGGCGACGGGCGAGGGACAGGGCTGGCATCGAGGTACATGCTGCCGCTGCTTCCACTTCCGCTGCCAGAAGGCAAGGCTGGATTGAAGTGAGCGTCAAAGACGTTGTGGAAGATGGGGCTGGGGCTGGCAGTGTAGTTTGAAGGCGAGGTGATGGTGGCAGAGGCGGCGTTGGGAGTAGAGGCAGCAGAAGGGACAATGTAGGTCTTATACCGCTCGTTGGTGCGAGCAGTATGGGCCTCAAAGTCACGCTGGATCATCTCCATCTTCATGGAAACGGGGACGTCAAGAGCAATGAAGAGATCGACAAGAGCTTGAAGCTCAGGAGTACCTAGAGGCGGAGCGAAGACAAGGGCACGGCCAGGGCCCTCCTGGAAGACGGAGAAGCTGACGGTGGCCGGCGAAGAGGCGGAAACAGAGACCGCGCTGGTGCTAGAAGCGGGAGAGGTAGAGCCGACGGAGCTATGAGCGCTGGAGAAGCTGCCTTGATGAGCCATGAGATAGTCGGCGACGGTGGTAGATCCTAAGTGGCTGTTGATAATGGGTTGGGCGTTGAAGGTTGAAGCTCTTGCACTTGCTGTGTAAGTCGGCAATGAAGCTGTTGAGGATGGAAGGGTCCTGAGGGTCGTCCAGTTTATCGAGTTGTTGGTGGGTTTGAGTTGATCAAGAGGGTATGATCAACCTGGGATTGTTTTGATTGTTGGATGTTTGAAAAGAATCGATAGGTTGATGAGATTGAAAAGCGAAGCTTTGAAACTAGAGAATTGATTTGGAAGTGAGATGGAGAATTGGAATATTGATGTTTTATTTTAATTTTTTACGAATTGGTGGTTTGGTGGTGAGAGTCGCAGAAGTTGGCAGGTTGCGATGCTTGAAGAGGGGGGGTGCTTTCGCACGGAAACGGGAGTGCCTTTTTCGTGGGCGTATAGTATCGTGTATGTCTAAAGATGCTGTAGGAGGGAAAGAGAAGTCAGATAACGAGAAGCAGAAAGAAAGGACGAGGCAATGATATTAAAAGCGAATTGCAGACATGTGCCATACGACGGTCGTGGCTTCCTTGTCCTGCTCTGACTACTGTGTACGGCAAATTGTGATACGAGAGGCCCGTCTCGTAGAGGAAGGCGCGAAAAGCCCAGCGAGGCGCAGTTTCCTCACCTCAGACAGCGTCAAAAGCCAGCGCCGCCAAAGCCTGTCCAAAGGAGACTCGCTGGAGGAAGGAACGAATCTGGTCGCCAAAAAAACCCGGTCCCACACCCTTCCAGCCCACTAACAGACGCCAGTCACACAGCCTCCCCCACTTTCTGCTCGCCGTTCTTTCCTTTCTTTGCAGGAGTTGCAGTTCGGCCGTCCACTAAGTGGATTGCTGGTCCAGATTGACCAATCAGAGAGAGCAGAGACACATGTCCCTTCCTATTTGGGTCAGTCTTGCGTCCGGCAAGTGACTCACTCGCAGAGCAAACAGCTCGGAACCGTCGCTGCTTCCTTGCAAGTTGCTTTTACCCCATTGGTCAGTACCACCCTTCAAGTGTTCGAGGGTGGTCAAGAAGCGGCGAGGAAGGTGCTCTTGGTGTCTTTTGGCGTCCCTCGCTTTCTTGACTCTCTTCTCGTGGTCATGTCGTAGCAGGAGCGATCGAACGACGGTCAAGAGTCGGAAACAAGCGTCAGGATTTCTCGATTTCCGACTTTCTACGGACTCAAACACGTAATTCGGGACTCCGTGCTCCCATGGTCCTCGACCGGGACTTGGGGATCTTATCTTCCTTGCATGGTTTGGTCGCATGAGCGAGATCCACAAGAGCTCCCTGGCCCTACTCCGTACTGTGTACGAGAACGTGCTCGTTTTTACCGAGAGAGATGGTTGATGCCGGAATGAGAGATGAAGAAACAGCCGACTCAGATATCCCAGTTTTGCGTTCTCCGCCTCGTGGATGTACGAAGTACTTCGTGGTCGTGGATGTCATGTCGTCGCGTGTGGCGTGGGGAAATTGGATCTTGGCTCTGTGGCTTGAGCGAGATCCATGTCTTTCAGTTGCGGCAGCTTGTCCTTTTGTGGTCAAGCGGCTCTCGCCGTCGAGGCACCGCTGAAGGCTGACCTGAATCGTGGAGGACCTTGCCTGTGCTGGCGTTCTTCGGGGCAGACCCAACCTTATTTTCCCATTTTCCCCTGAACACAGCCTCGACGTTCCTGATTTTTGGCTGGCATTTCTCAAGAACTAAGAATGCCTCGCGTCGCGTAATTTCGTGTTCTCTTCTTTTGACATCACGACTTTGATTTTCAACTGAGAACAAGGCGTCCAAGTCAATTGGGCTCGTTCTGTTTACTTTTTTGAGCTATCTCTCTCCAAAGCACACGAAAATCAACATACACGGTCGACAACATCCATCACCAGCCCTATCAAGAGGCACCCGACACGAAGGACAAGCCTCATATCAATGATCAAATCATCTCGACATTAGCAAACACCCAACCAACATGCGAGAGTGGGAAATCAAAAATGAAAGAATACAGGATTGTGAACTGCTGAACAGATGGATGGATGTCTTCGAAATTATGACGTGACGAAACGGCAATAAACAAAACAAAATTAAAAACAATAGGAAAAACACGAGCGAATAAGGAGGCAGCACCAGGCTGGCCTCTAGTCGGCAAAATAAAAGAATTCGCTCTCGACAGCACACCTTCCTTTCCACGGACCTGTATTGTTGGCAATGGCATGGTTGCGAGCTGGCGAAACGCCTGAAATGGCCTGAGCGGACGCCATGTCCACGAACTTTTGGACATCGGCCACGTTGGCATTCGATGATACGACCGGATGCTGGGTCGATGGAGTGGCTAGAGCGGGAGCTTGGCTTTGAACAGGACCTCCTGTGTGAAAATCGGTGCACCCAACGGCAACGGCCATGGCTGTAGTGGTCTCTGCATCGCATGGACTTTTCGTATTCGATACAGGGGAGATTGGCGACATGGGCAACCCGGGCAACCCGGGCGACATTGACGGTGTTGTTACGGTATAGGCCATGTGAGCGGACGGTGACATGGGCAGGCCTCGTCCGACGGCGAAAAAGCCTTGTGTGAACGGCGAGTGCGCCTGGGAGAGAGACCGTGACGTCGACATCGGCATCGAATGGAACTGTGCTGTCGCTGAACACGGGGACGAAGACGGCCGTTGTACATGAGTGCTGCTGGTGTTGGTCAAAACGCAGGGCGGCGGCATAACTGCCAAGGCTGTTGTGTTGTTGCATATGTCGTTGTAGCTCTCTGGCATGCCTGTGTGCGGATCATACTTGACCATGTCGGCCGTAGAACTTTCGACCTGTTGCGCACATGCCAAGTGGTTGTTGCGGACTTGCGCACCGTGAAAGCCGCCAGGGCTGCCAGAACCCCCGGAACCACGGACACTGCCGTAGCCACCGGCACCATATGGACCTCCAGTATCACCCGTACGCGAGCCAGCAGCAGAACCACCAAGCGTGCCCGAACCGCCGAAACCACGGAAGCCGCTGGAGCCACCGTTGCCAGGAAAGCTGGCATCGCCCCCCTTACTGGTACCCTCGTGATTGCTGAGAGGTACAGGTACTTCGATAACTGCAAAGATCTCGCGCAGCCAGATGCCGCGATCGACCTTGCAGCTGGGGCACTTGATGGGAGGTCGCTGCTTGTCATATTCGAGATTGCAGTGGCTGCATCGGATGCGGAGCGCAGGCTTCTTGTGGTACCGGTGGCTGCCGTGTTCGCGGCCGTAGTGGCGGCGTATGGTGTCCATGTTGTCGTCCTCACGCTTGCAAACAGGGCTCAATGGGCCATCAGACAGTCCATACTGGCACTGCCAGCGGCGGGATTGGGCGCCAATCTTCTCCTTTGCCATGATAATAGTACGGAGCTCAAACTTGACAAGTGTCGGTGTCCCTGTTGATGAGGATGGCGCTGTTTGTGCCGGCATGAGAGAATCCTGGCCAGTGCCACGAGACGCCAAAGGCAATAGAGGCACTGTGATGGCTTGCATTGCAGACCCGGCCATAATTGTGTTGAAGTCAAAGCCATAACCCTCGGGGTTCTGGATAGCTGCTGAGGCGTCATATATCGAGTCTGCCGCTGTGGCCACTTCCTCGGTCGGTTGGACGTATGGAGAGCCCTCCTGTACGAAGGGGGAATGCATCTCCATCGACGTCCATCCAAAGTACCCGGGAGAAGTACTACTCTCTGGATCGACACTTTGGTGAGTGATGGGTGTAGTTGGAGGGCCTGTGAAGGTGGTGGAAGGAGTGCCGACAGCAGGCTCTGTAGCTGTGGATTCCGTCTTGGCTATTTTATCCTCTTCGCTTTCGTCACCTTCGACCGGAAATTCGTGAAGGGCTGCGTGTCGTAGGATGCGGTCCCTTTCTTGGTACCCGGGTTCTAGTTGGGAATAATCGAAGCATGTGCACTGGAAAGGTGGTGTTAATCGGGTATTTTGTTTGATTTGATTGCTTCGGAAGGTTGGCGTGTGCTTACACGAGTCTTGAGGATCCGACAGCCATGGCAGAACTTGAGCTCGGCTTTGATGAACATGGGAAGACGACGCATCTGGCTGAACTGATCTTCGAGGGAACGCCATGTGTTATACATCTCTTGGAGAGTCGGTACTCTTTGCAGGCCGCCGATTGCGCCGTGCGCTTGTTGCATTTGGGGCGTAAGTGTGCGCACGGAGGACCGAGCAGGAGAGAGAGTGTCTCTTTGAAGAAACTGTACGCCTCGAAGCCTGTTAATACCACCGCCTCGCTGGTTGCGTATGACACGACGAGCAGCATCGGGAAGAGGTATGGCATCTCGTGTTGCTGCAGCTCGCTGAGGGCTGAGAGAATTGTTGCTTGATGGAGTGGCCATATTGGACCGAGGTGAGTAGAAGCCTGTGCTGAAATAAGAAGGTATGATAATGGGATATGCTGCTTGTTGATGTGAAGCAATATTACGCGTGAGTAAAAGAAGGGTGCTTATGCGCAGTATACGAGACGCTTTGCAAGAAGTAGTGCCAGCACGATTTCTTGACAGGAGTCTATGTGTTGAAGGTACAGGGTTGGGTGGAAAAAGAAGATATATATGACAGAGGGTGATGGTAGCGGTGGTCGAGAAGACTTTGTACAGGATGGGGTTGGGCAGAAGGAATGAAGAGCAAACGGAAAACGAAGAAGAGATGGACGAGATGAAATACAACGGCTGAGATGGGAAGACGAGAGGAAGAGCAGAAAAACAAGGCCGTCATCAACACGAGATCATCCCGAACAGCGAGCGGCGAGAGAAAAAAAAAGGCTAGAGTCAAGGGAGATGGGGAGACAAGGCAGCAATGAAAGATATATACCCCTCACAGGCCGAGCCGCAAGTATGGATGAGGAAGATATGCAATGTATGTTACACAATGGGCATTATAAAGTCGTCCATGAGGGAGAATGGTGGTAAGAGTGGAAGGTATATGATTGGATAGTGAGGAAGGATGGGATATGAGTGAGGCTAAGGAGGTGCATGTGTGTTAAAAACAGCACGTAGCAGACCATATGCAGCAGTGAGGTGGCGGTACTTACCAACAGAGACTTGAATGCATCTTGCCTTGACCGGCCAGAGCCAGAGACCGGAGCAGGCTCACAGGCCATGTCTGGGCCATGGCAGCTCCATCACGGGGCGCCTTTATCAAATGATCGGGGGAGGGACGCCATTCGCGACCTGAATGCCGACCATCTCCATGATTCTGCTTTTTGTGAAAGATCTTTGACAGTAGGAAATAGTGCTAGAAAGCCCTGTCCGATGACTGTATTGTTGATGGTCACTGTGTGGCCAACAACGAAGGAAGAGGGAGATGGAAGGCATCGAGGCCGGCAATGCTGAGTGTAGGTCGATGGACCTGCGACCGAAGGTCGACTTGGCTGAACAGCCTTGTATGACATGAGGGATGGTCTCGAAGATGCGTGGTCAAGGTTGTTCGACGTCTTGACAGGTAAACTTGCATGTTTCTCTACACTGCCACAGGAAATTTTCAGAGAATGGAAGAAAGGGTCAAGTGTCAAAAGGAGAGAATGGAGAGATCTTTCTCAAGAAAGGGAGCCAAACACAAACATTGACCGGTTCCGGGGAAGAAAAGGCAAGAGCCGGAGGTGCGCATACCCCATTGGGCAGGGCTACGATATCCAAGGAAGGAGAGAGCGACCGTTGGATTTTTCTCTCAATACTTGGCCCAGTCATATTCTACCTTGGACAGGACCATATCATTCACATATTCTGTGCACCTACGCCGTGGATGCCGACATATTTAGGAGGTTATCAGAACTATTTTGATTCGCTGCCCTGTATGCGGCATACGCCTTTTCTCTCGTAGTATGATGGCTTCGGGGCTGGGTTTGTCAAGCGCGGCCAGTTTCGCGGCCAGGTGGACACCGATACGGAATCGCCTTGAAATTGTGTGTAGCAATTTATTCTTCTGTTCTTCCATTTTGGTTCTTTTGTACTCTCCACTGTCAAAGCTGCATGCGGAGTGACTTTCGACCGCACTTCAACTCCCGGGAGCCTAAGCGATTAATAAAGAGGGACAAAGGCGTGGGAGACAGGGAATTCGCTAGATAGATCGTTAAGATGGTGGGAAAACTCAGACGGTAGAGCGAACAGTAAAAGTCAGGCGCAGTCTACCTGACTGGTCGCATACTCGGCCGCATAAAAGGTCATCGCACCAGGTCAAAACGCTTCCATATCGGAGCAATCAGGAGGGAATCGGTGAAAAGGCAGAACGTTGGGCAAACTGGACAGTGCCCACCAGAAGGTAGAGTGCAATGGTAGTAGGCAGCAGTGATAGCAGATGCAGGTAAAAGGAGAGTGAAGTTAGAGTGAAGTTAGAGTGAGGTTTATCAAATTATCAAGGCGAGGTCAATCATGTGAGATTTTGCAGGCAAGGCTTTGGTGTTACAAAGTTTTGTCGCGGTTGCTCCTTCCCCGCACCAATCCTGTACTTCTTTGCAGAATGACACTGCCCACGGAAGGAACGACTTCACTCATACCGGGGAAGGTGCGACGGTGTATATTGTTTTTTAGACATGCAATTTCTTTCTTCATGATAGAAGGCGAAACATCTACATTGTTGTTTCGTAACTTCAACGTCAGAAGTCTAATCGGTCTGCGTATCAATGAACAAATTCAAGGCACTGTGTTTTTGGTCTAGGTCCAGCATCCCTCCTCAATTTTTCTCAGGGAATGAAAGACGTAAAAGTAACTCTCGTACGGAGTAGGCGATGCCAATATTATCCAACTATTCATGTATATGGGAGTTTCGCGTGTATGCACAGAGTGCAAAGAGTTGTGGCGCAGATCTGGCCGCGCTGGATGCGGCCAGCCATATGCTCTGCGCCACAACGGATTGTCCGCCAAAATCAGTGTTGTAGGGGAAATTACCGAATTAGGTAAGGTGCTGGCCGCCAATACGGTGTGGCTATGATAGAGACCAAAGCCGAACATAATGTTCAAGGCGCACGAAATGTAGAGACACAATACAGACAATATAAACGTCACTGATTGGTTTTCTTGTTGCTGAGAGAAGCTAAGGCTCATATACATGAGGCACATGCAAACTCATATCAAATTTTGAGTCGTGCTGACGATGTTTATTGGTGATCAAGGCAAAGGAGAAACCCGGCCGAGCAAAGCATCGATATGAGAGCTGCACCAGGACAGAGAGAAGCGTTCCATTGCAGTAGATGTGGCAAATTTGATACACAATGGACTAAATTAAAAACAATGTAATAGACCAGTATTTATGTAAGAGTATCTCAGGCAGCAGTGAAAAGGTGCGTTGTGAATGGCCATCAGAAGCAATGCCGTCCTGCTCTCTTCCCCTACGTTGAACACGGCCGATACGTGGGAGACGGGACTTCGATGTCTGGTTACAAGAACCCGGGGCCCGCGTTGGAGAACAAATAGAGACTACACATAGCGAGCCGGAAGAGCTTGAAGTACACAGACTTATTGGCATCAAAGAGGAGAAGAGATTGGGGGCATCCAGGGGTATCTGAGCTAGGAGGGAATGGGGAATTGATGGAAAAAGAAGAGAGAGAGAAAAACAGCTTGGCGTAAGCGAGTTAATGGTTTGAACGAGTTGTTGTATGTTTTTGTGCGAGCGGTTGAAACTTGAAGTTCTGGCGTAGTGTTGTCCGTAAAGTCACCGGTTCTTGTGTATCCTATTTCCCATGTCAGACAGCTTGGTCTTTCTCCAACTTTTTTGTCACATTGCCTTTCACAAGACAACTCCGCAGTGTACATCTTTTCTTGCGTAGGCAACCATTTTCCGTGACCACTGTTGAAGGGTCTTTGGCTTTCTTCTTTTTTGGATATGCTGTTCTTGATGCGAGAAGAGGGGTTGAAGTAATGTCTTGGGGAAGGGAATAGGAAGCGTAAACTTTATATAATGAAGCTCCCGTAGACAAAGCGTGTGAAACAAAAGGTCATACCGATCACCGAGCCCATTACTTCGACACATAACCTAATCTACACCTCTTACACATAACATCACCATGTCTCTCCCCGGTGACCCGTCCAAGGGTCATGTGCGCATCGACCACAAGTTTGCCCACGATTACCTCTCTTACGACTCTGGCGTCACTCTGCAGCGTGAGTACCTTCGCCCTTCTCCATTGGTATTAATGAGCTCCCGCTGACCTCTTGCAGCCTGCGTCAAGGCTTCGTGCTACTTCCGCAAACGCAAGGACGTTTCCTTTGAGCACTTTGACAAGCACTGGGGCTCTGTCCATGCCGACCTCACCATTGCCTCGCCGCCCTTTGTCCAGTACAATGTCCTGAGATACGTCCAGCACCACACGTCGCCCGAGGAGAAGGCCCGGCTCGCCAAGATTGGCCAGAATGTTTTGGACTTTGACGGCTGCTCAACGCTCTGGTTCCGCAACTGGGACGACTACGAAAAGTTCTTCACGGCACCCAACTTCTCGGCACTCGCGGCCGACGGCGATCTGTTCATGGACACGTCGAGCATCACGGTGTACGCGGGCCACGATATGATTGCGTTTGGAAACGCTCACCCGGGCATTGACGCGAGCGAAGGCGTTACCAAGGCCAATACTGCAAAGGAGTAGAGCGTTGCCTCGCGGGTGTAAACTAAAGAGGGACGAACGAGTCAAGACACAAGCTGACAAGGCACAACCCCTCCCCGGATACCGACCCGCGAGGTGCGGAGGCGGTGCGGAGATGGAGGTCCTAGGAGAGGTCTAGGTGATAAGGCGAAACAAGGAGCAAGGGGGCACCGATCTGTACATAGCACCCGTTCTGGAATCCGTTTTGAGCCAATACTTGTATAAATCCAATAAATCTATTACGATCATAGCGAATAAAACGGACAATGTGACTCTCCGCTCCGCATGTGACATCAGGTGCTTTTCCGGGCTCTCTTCAAGGGTCAGCAGAGACGGTCAAGGAGTGCGGACTAATTCTCTCCAACCAGGCTCAGGTTAGTCCGAGCTGTGTATGACGGACTTCCTTTCAACGGAATGAGCTTGGAGAAGTCTGGGGAGAGTTTCTAGCGAGCTTCTGGCTCGGAGTATTGGTGATCATAGCTCTTGAACTGAAAGCTAAAGTGGTACGCTCCAGCTTGCCCATTAAATATTGATGATCAGATCTCCCGTGTTTCGTGTATCTGTCATGAATGACATCACCAGAAATTCTGTGGGAGGATGACGAGAACCGTTTTCGAGATGATTGAGCAAGATGAGCTGCTGATACTCTCTCGTACTCCTACAACGGACTTTGAGAAGCACAGAGGACTTTGGAACCTCCCTGATCTGATGCAATGGAGACGACAGAAACAAATGTATGGAGCAGGCACACCACACCAAAAGATCCACGCTGATTCACAAGTGCAACTTCAGCGTGCCACGTCCACGTCTTGGGTGTCGTCCAAACCATATTGGGGACCTTGCCAAAAGGTGGAGTTAAGTCCAATTTCCACCGTTTTCGTGTACTTTCTTCAAAAAACTGATCGTCCGCCATTGAACCATGGACGTCACAAGAAGGTCAGGTAAACGCCGCTGCTAATGCACCTTAAAAACGTAGTTTTTCCTTCTTGACTTACAGGATTCCCCGCAAAACCTGGGGTACTCCGTATTTTGGGTGAAAAAAGAGTGAAAGAAAGGAAGGAAAACAAACGGCGCGAGCGGAGAAATCTAAAGACCAGTCCCAAAGTGGAGAAAGCTCGACGACTTACAAGGAAAGAGTACTCCGCACCACCTCCAGGAAAAGCAATACCGGACCAACGACGCGACAGGTGAACAGGGCGACAAGTCTCGCAGTATCGCCGGAGTAAATCAAAAGACGGCCATCATCTCGCCCGGTAAAAGCCATCAAAGCCATTGGGACAATCAAAGCGTTTCCTTGTTTGGCGTCTGGACCTGGGCCTTTTGTTGCACATCCTTGCCATCTTGGCTTTTTCGGAACATCGTCTGACATCTTTTATTTCTTCTTTTTTTTCGTTTTGTTTGGTCGTCCTTGCCCTTGTCCATCTTGGCCTTTCCTTCTCCTCATCTTTTTCTCTCCTCTCCATCTTTCTGTGGTGTTTTGCCATGGCTCAACGACGAGACGAGAAAACTGCCACCTCAACGAGGAGAAAGAGGAGAAAGAGGGGGAACAGGAATAAGGAATGTAGAAGATGCGCAATTGCCAAAACGGACGACTACGAACGACAGAGTCTCTGTTGTGATGCACCGCGGAAAGCGGAATCTCCGCCGTTCACAAACACTTTTCGACTTTATGAGCCTCTGCAGGCCTCAACAAGCCTCTGCCGTGGACTAAATCCAAAACGGAATCTCCACATTGCCAGGCCGCGAAAGCTTGGCTAGGATTTGTTCTCTATTGCTTATGAGAGAGAGAGAGTACACTGCAGACTGAATGCTCGCCGTATCTTTTGCTGCATGTTGACTCGTAAGAACGACTTTTTTATTGGATTATGATACGCTCTTAGGCACGTTGGAAGGATAAAAACGATACCAAAGCTGCAAAGGTGGAGAAAAATGAGAAGCCGAAGGGGGAACAAGGAGGACCATTGTGGTGTGGCGATCTCGAGGACTTTGTATTTCTTGTCAGGATATCCCCCAAGAGTTCCTCATCCCCCATTTCTACCCCGTTACATACCGCTCAAAGGGAACTCGTTTCTCAAGCTGGCACAAGTTGACGGCGATCATCTCGACTCCAAGGCCATGGATCCTGGCCCGAGAGGTGGAAGATGTGGAAGGCAAGATGAACGAAAGAAGGAACAAAAGATTGATCACCGTTTGTGCTTGTTCTTTACCGTCTGCCTTCGGCAGCTGTGATCCTATGTGAGTGCCTCTATGTCGTATTCGTGACTGTAATTAGGAAGAAGACGAATGCCCAAGGGTGACTGGCCCCGGAACGGACTGCGCGTCACGGCCGATAGCGAAATGGCCGTGTTGGTTTGGTCTGGTCTGGACGCATTCTGGATCTGCTGTCATTGGGTATTGCTGGCTGCTGCATACCACACCTTTTTGGGAATCGATGGACGGTGGAGTTATGGAGTTATGGGGCCCCGGGAAACGTTTTTATTTTGTGGCGGTTTTATTTTGTTCTTTCTCACAACCATCTCCGGTAACCTCTTCCATGGTGCCCACCCTTCCTTTTGGCCCCTGGCCTTTCATATAAGACGATCCAGAGCACGACCCCAAGTTGGAGAGTCCAAGAAGAAAATCAAATAAAAACCAGGCCCTCCGTGACTGTGTTCCGTCCAGCTTCCCCTTCTTTCTTTTTTGTTTCCCCGTCTTCTCCATCTTCCCCAGCAGTGTGGCTGTTTCTTCCTTTACTCTCTCTCTCTCTCATCACCGCATATCTCCTTCTGCCCACACTCACCACCGCCATGTCCGTGTCTGGCGGCTCCGATCGTGTCGCCCCTGTGGGTGAGAAGCACGACGTCGAGAATGTCGAAAACTCGCTGGCGCCGCAAGAGTGTGGCAATGATCACACACTAACAACGCTCAACGGCAGCGAGGTTGAAATGACTTGGAAGACGTGGCTGGTCATTTTCATCCTGTCGTCGACCTTTGGTCTCTCTTTCTGGCCTGTCCCAACGACGGCTGCCATGCAGAGCCAGCTTATCGTCTGGTTCGGCGGCAACCAAGCCCTCGTAGGGTGGTATGGTGAGTGCCCTACGTGCACCTGATTTAACAGACAACGCCGTCCACATTCCATAACTGACACCTCCCCCCGAACAGTGCCCGCTTACACGACTGCCAGCGCCATCGGTTTCCTGCTCGCCGGCACGAACTCGGATCTCTTTGGCCGCCGCATCTTTTTGCTATTTGGTAACGCAGTCTGCTGCGTCGGTTTTATTGTCACAGCCACCGCCCACGGCTCTCAGCAGTTTATCGCCGGCCTCGCCATTACGGGTTTCGGCGGCGGCTTCTGCCAGATGGCCATGTGCTCGATCCCCGAACTGATGCCCAACAAATACCGCCATATTGGTATCTGCCTGTCCGATGGTTTTGTCTTTATTATTGTCGTTATAGGCCCCGTTATTGGCAAGTACGTGATTGATGGTGAAGATACCACCTGGAAGTATGTTTACTGGGCCGGCTTCATTGCCCAGTTCCTGTCGCTCATGGGCATCGCCTTCCTCTATTTCCCGCCCAAGCACCCCCGCGGCATTCCCTGGAAGGATGCTCTGCGCGGTCTCGACTATGTCGGCTGCATTCTGGTCGTGCCCGGAATCTGCCTGACGCTTGTTGGTATCATCAACACCTCGAGCATGTCGTCCAAGTCGCCGGCTGTCATCGGCCCTCTTGTCTCTGGCTTCGGGGTCCTGATCCTCTTTGGCATCTGGGAGACCGTCTCCAATGTCAAGTACCCGCTGTGCCCGCCGCACATTTTCCGCTACAAGAACGGCCGCGAGTTCACTGCGCCCTTTATTGTGGCTTTCATCGTTACCATGTTCTACTACAGCATCAACGTTATCTGGCCGACCATGATTTCTGTGTTCTACGTCGACGCCACCACGCCCCGCTCGACCCAGCTCCTTTTGACTCTGCCAGCCAACCTGGGGCTCGTCTTTGGCGCCATGATGCTTATTTGCTTCGGCGATATGATTAAGCACTGGAAGATGACCCTGATTGCCTCGTGGAGCTGTATGACTCTGTTTGGCGGTCTCATGGCTCTTTGTACTCCTTACAACAAGGGCATGATGATCGCCTTTACCTTCCTCATGCAGAGCTTCTTCGGCTGGGCCCAGTACGAGAGTGTCGCCTTCACCCAGCTGGGTGTACCGCAGGAAGAGCTCGGTATCTCGGGTGGTCTCGCTGGTGTTGGCCGCTACGCCGGCGGCTCGCTCGCCGCGGCCATCTACATGTCGGTCCTCACCAATACACAAAAGTCCAAGGCCGCCGCCACAGTCCCGCAGGCCGCCATCGCTGCTGGCCTCGACTCCAAGTACGGCCAGCAGCTGTTGGCTGCCTTCTCTCTGGGCTCGACCGCCCTTGAGGCTGTCCCGGGCATCAACGGTACGATCCTCGCCGCTGCCACCGACGCCTACAAGTGGTCCTACGCCCACGGCCTCAAGATTACTGCGCTGTCTTCGCTCTCGTTTGCTGGTCTGGGCCTCATCTGTTGCTTTCTTTGCCTCGATATTGGCGACAAGATGAACGGCAAGACCGAGATCTTCCTCGAGAACGATGTGCACCACGACAAGAACAAGTACCACTAGAGGCTTGTGTGTTTCAAATTATCCCGTCTTGTCTCTTTCTGTTTATTTTTAGTGTGATACCACGGAGGAAAAGGAGCGAGGCGTGACATATTTATCATCTATCGCCAATGTCCTACGCTTTACGAGAACACGATCGAGGTCACCACGGGCTTTTGCCTGTTCGGGAGAAGCTCCATTGCCTGAAACGAGTATTTTGACAGTGAATAGTAAATATAAAATAAACTGCGCTACCCAAGAATGAAGACAGAGACTGAGAAGTGAATTCGCTCACATCACTCGCCTTACTGCCCTTGTGCCAGAGTGAAACATACGTCACGACATCGAAATGCCAAACGCACAATCACCAGCACCTACTCAGCAAAGAGAAAGAAAAAAAAGCACAGCCACCGTCTTCGACAGCACCCAACCCAGACATCCAACGTCATTCTGGAAGGGAAGTGCTTACCGGTCGCAGAAGCAGGAAACAGCAAGGGGCGTCCCAAAAGGGCTCGTGCTAGCCGAACCGTAGCCCTTTACTGGTGGAGCAGCCGAGTCCTAGGTCACGAGAAGCTGAGACTGGCGACTGAGACCGAGACTGGTCTGGGCCGCGATATTTAGTCGTACTCCAAGGCACCCCTGAATATCGACTTTTGGTGGGCATCGGGGCATAGTAGAAAACGGCCGCAGGGCAGTCGGGAACCGTCCCCCGGAGGATGTTCGCGTCGAGTTCCGTCGGTTGAGCTGTCCATTGTCTCTCGGTTTGCTCTCTTCTCAGTCAGCCTTCAGCCTGTTTTCAGTCCGTTTTCAGTCTGTTTTCACCTTCTGTTTGATATTCTGTTCACTTGCTGTTTGTCTGATGACTCAGGTGGAGACATTCGGACTTCCCATCACGCAGAGAGAGAAGGAACGACCGCACACAGCTTCGCCTCCCATTCGTTTGCGCGTCCTCATCGTTCCTTCCATATATGGAAACAGCCTCACCTTCCTCGCCGTCACCTGGACACTGCCCACTTTGCCAGCTTGCAGAATTTTCTCGGTCCTGCCAAATATATATAGTCACTTGCCTCGCAGTCCTCGACCTCTCTTCCAAATCGAGGCCTTTCTTTCCTTCTTCCCTCCTCGCCCTCGGTATTTCCCACTTTGTTTGCGGTCGACTTCTTCCATTGTCTCGCTCTATTCACGACTTACCCATTCACTTCACGACAACAGGTTCCTGACAAGCTACCATTGCACCTCGTCACTGTTGTTGTTTGTCAAGCTCCTCCTGCACTTCACTCGAGCCTTGACTTCTTCACCACAATACTCTCAAACGACCAGGCCTTTGGACATTCCGGCCCATTTACCGCTCTGCTCGTTTGGAAATTTGTTTGTTGATACTTCACTTTCTCGCCACACCGACTGACCAACTCTTCGCGTCTCCGCGTCTTCACACTGCCATCTTGAGCACACAACACCGCCACCTCACATCCAAGTGTCACCATGGCCCGCAGACGTCGCCAGTATGGCAAGTCCTCCAAGAAGCCCAAGTTCGATATCCCCTACCTGGACAAGGGCAGACCAGACTCGCCATTCTGCGTGAACTCTCGCTGGAGCCTCCAGCAGCATGAAGTCCCTCCTCCCTTTGGGAATGGGTACAAGGTCAAGCACCGCCGCGGCGAGGAGGTCCTCACGCAGATGCGCGTTGAGCAGCTGCCGCAGAGCATTTACTGCATCCACAATCAACCGCCTGGTCCTGAGCCCGCTGCAGATGCGCCTCGACTGGAGATTGAGATCACGGAGCTCCTCCGTGATATTCTCACGTGTGGCGCCCACCTCGTCGCCTGCCGCGTTATCAGCGGCACCATTCCCACGTTTTCGCCCCCTGCCTCTTCTGCCTCTTCTGCCTCGTCTCTGGCGACGGCCACTGCGCGCCCGCCTCCTTCTATCACGCCGCCCACAACAGCCGTGGCCAAGATTTTTGATCCGATGTACTACCATCACAGTGGCACATACGACATCGTTGACATGGCCGACAAGGAGTATTGCCGTGAGACAGCTGCCTACAAGCACCTTGTGCGTGAGGGTGTGGACGGCGAGCTTTTGCCGGCGTACTACGGCTCGTACACTGTCGAGCTGCCGTTGAGCCAAGAGCAGAAGGACTACCTTGCTGAGATCAAGGGCCCGGACCATCCCCTCCTCCACGAGGCCAACCCAGTTCGCCGTGTGCGCATCATCCTCATGGAGCGCGTCGAAGGCCGTCCCATGACCACCCAGCTCGTCTTTGGCGACGTGAACGGAATGACTAACGAGGCCCGTCTGGACGTCGTCGCCTCCACTCTCGAGGCCTATGCCCGCCTGTACTTCGTCGGCATCACCCACGGCGACCTGGCACCTCGCAACGTCTTCCTCAAAGACATCAGCGAGGGGGCCCACGACACATCCCGGAGCATTGCTGAGCAAAAGTTGCGATTCCACCGCTTCGTCGACCTGGGTCTTGCCTACGTCCTTGGCCAGCCTGAGTCTGCCTTCCCGCGCCAGTCCGCCGACGAGATGCGGCCTCGCAACCCAATCCGGCTCTTTTGGCACGTCTTTGAGAGTGGCGCGGTCAACATGTACTATTGGCTGCCAAAGGACATGCGTTGCACCGAGCGATTCCAGCTCTGGATGCTGCAGCGGTGGTACGGCGACACGCGCTTTGAGTCGGTCGGCGCCGTCCCCATTCCTGTCATGAACGATTTTGCTTGGGAACGCGGCGAGGCCATCACCAACGAGACCTGGCCCGACACCAACGGCGAGGATTTCCGGCGCTGTGCGAGTGACGATGACGACGACAGCAATGGCAAGCGCGGCTGGCAGATCCGCAGCGCCCTTGCCCGCGCGATGGCTGCTATCCCCGGCCTCCGCGCTATCAGCGTTGCCGTCAACAAGCAGAAGTGCGCTGTCCCCAGCGATAAGACCGTTGCGGCAGTCCGTGAAGCCTCGCACCCCTCCGCCTTTCAAGCTGACCGCCGTTGCGTTGCTGCACCTGCAACTGTTCCGGCCTGCCACCCGCCGACTAAGGATCGGCCAAAGGGCTTCTGGTAGAGCGCGTCGGCAACAGATACCGGATGGCAGCAGCGCTCGAGCCTCTTTTGACGCACGCTGTCAGGGACTCACAGTCTGCAGGTCGAACCACGTTGTCAGTGGTCTTCTTTTGGGTCATTCTCAGGTTGAGTCGTTTGAGCTGTTGCGTTGTTTTGACTGGTTTGTCAAAATGACGTGGTGATTGGCAGGCGATCATCCCCTAACAGAACAAGCAACACCAAAAGGGACCAAAAGAAGGCCAGTGCCAAGCCGCTGGCTGACAGGGGTAAAGAGGGTGGGCGGTTCTGGCCAGTGACTGGCCCATGTCGTGTTTCGAAACGAGCGCCCCCTCACCTGTCCGTTGTTTCATGTCAGAGGGCAAAAAGGGGAGGAAAAACAAGAAGAAAGGAGGAAAGAGGAGACGAAAGAGAGACATCAGGGTGGCTTTGCGCAACGATGGAGCGTGTTTCTGTTGGACGGCGAAGGAACTGTCTTCTTCGGCGGGACCTTTGTCTTTGTGTACGACGTATTGTCGCTGTTGTTTCCGTCGTTTGTGTCTGTCTTTTTTCCTTTGACAGTTGTCTTTTTGACAGTTTGTAATGTGACGGTTTGGTAGGTGGCTACTTTCTATTCAGACAAAAATCTGTACTTTTCTTTTTTCGTTCATATCTTCTTTTATCAACTACGATAGTCGTATGCATACCAAAAAAGTAAACCCATATCATGGAAAACTAACCACAGCGAATGGAGTCGATACAGAGCCAGAGAGTGTGACCGACAAAGAACTGGTTTCTCCGACTCTAAACATATTGCAGGCTTACTCGAGATCGCCTGTTAAACATGCCGCAGTTAGCTTGGTTAGGCTGTTATTCGCCTTTAGGTCGCCCACTGTAAAACAGGAAAACAAAACAAATTCCCGTGATCAGCCTGAAAACAAGAAACAAACAACGCCTCGAACGCCATCTTTTTTTTTCTTCTTTTTTTTTCTTCCTCTATTCTTCTTACCCTTTTCTCCTCTTCTTTTCACTCTCGCCGGTGATCGTCACGATCGAAACCCTGAAATCAACAAGATCGTCTTTCCATGTGGCGTTGTGGTCAGGGTCAAAGTTGGCTCGGGTTGGCTCTCGTTGGCTTGTTGGGACTTGCTGAGACCGACGATCCCCTGCGACGGACCGCCCAGCCAGGCGACGAGACCACAGAAGGCAACAAACGACTCCTGGAAAACCAGTCGATCCAGGCCACAAGT
The DNA here is from genome assembly GCA_019925375.1 of Sporothrix euskadiensis. Taxonomy (NCBI): domain Eukaryota; kingdom Fungi; phylum Ascomycota; class Sordariomycetes; order Ophiostomatales; family Ophiostomataceae; genus Sporothrix; species Sporothrix euskadiensis. The sequence continues at coordinate 625,446 of JADHKQ010000017.1, read as the reverse complement.
GAACACCACCTGGTAGCGATCACCTCTGACAGTGGAGGCAATGGGGCAGGAGACACGGTAGGTTGGTTAAAAAGTGGAGTCCGGACGTTGAACAGCGTTTCGTGTTGAGCTATCGACGTGCGTAGGAGAGAGCATGAGCACGAGCATGAGCATGAGAGCACGAGAGATGCAAGCACAAAGCACAAGCACAATCAGAAGCCGGCAGTGGTGAGGTGGTGTATGGAGCACGTCGTACGACGTACTCCGTACACTTCTTGTTGTCTGTCGTAGTCGTAGTGGTCGCATGGCGGCCGATGAAGAGGAGGTTGGGGAGGCACTCGGACTTGTTTTTTGCACGATTTGTGCAAAGTAGCACACACACAAGTTTGTACTCACAGACAACACAGACAAAGAGGAACGTAGGATCCAGGCTCAAGCACTCCGTAGAGACCAGCTTTTCATGTTCTTTTTGTGTCTTTTGTTTCTTTTCCTACATCGACAAAGAACAAGATGAAAGAGAGAAAGACAGGAAACCTGTACGGAGTACTTCGTAGCAAGATACAAGCAAGTCTATCAGACTATCAGAAGCTTCGAGGTGTGCCTGCCATCTTTTCGTCAATTTTTTCCTTCCCCTGCAAAAAAAGACAAAAACGACAGGGAAAGACGGAAACAGACAGGGACCAAAGAAATAACAGGAGGTACAAGGACCTTTCAGGAGCGAGTACGAACGATGTGAGGTACAGAACGGGCCAGGGGCTGCCTGACAAGTTGACAAGTGAAGTGACTGGAAACAACAAGGAAACAAAATAACAAAATAACAAAATGGCCCCAAATAGCAAAGGGGAGCAAATGGGAGGGCGTCGCCAAAGAGGCTGTCAGCAGAAGCTCAAACATGCACTGGCGTGCCCCCCTGACCTTTGTGACTTTCTGGCTCCTGCCCTCCGCCTTTCCTTAGCGTCAACAGGCGCCGCTTGTGGCTTGCAGCGAACTGTAGCGCATAGCATGGTGTAGAGTACAAAGGTACACGCAACTTACACGCAAAGACGCATGTTGCAGAAACCTTGTACGAAGGAGGCTCGGTTTTCTTTTCTTGTTATTCTACTCGTATTTACTCTTCTGTTTCATATTCTCCTTCTCTTCTGATCTCCTTCTTCTCTACAAGACTCTTTTCGCTGTCGATCGTGCCTGCCTTCTCTCTCCTTCCGTTCTTTCCTTTTACCACGTAATTACTACATACAACATACATCAATCTTCTCAACATCACTCGCACCTTCCCATGCACACAACCACTCTGCATCGTGCCTTCCATACTCGGTGATACTCGGTGATGCAGCCCACGACTCGGAGCAAAAGCGCCGCCGCCCTATACGTCGATTGCTTTTACTGAAGAAAACTCTCCTGGTACGATTCGACGACACTCGAAAAGACCACCCTGCCTCACAACACACAGTCATGGCACTGGACGCGCCTGCCGTGGCATACGGCAGCTTGCCACCAGCACACCTGGCTGCCGCTCGCCAACACGTCCAGACTCTCTCAGCCCGCGACCGCGAAGCTCTTTTGAGGGCCCTTCTCGAGCAATATGAACAACCGTCAAGTCGTTCGCGAGGAAGCCCACTGGCAAACTCGACAACACACTCTTCCAGATCTTCCTCGTCGACTACTACAGGGTCAATATCAGCATTCATGTCCTCGTCGCTCTTTGACTGCCCGCCTCTCCCAGAAGAGTCAGAGGAGGACTTTGCCGTCTTCTCGGCCACAGATTTGCAACTCGCATCAGCCATCTCGCCCACTGCTGATGCAAGCCGCTGGACGGCCTCCATTCCTTCACCTACACACTCACAGCATCTGCGATCCCAGTCCGTATCCTTGGCGACCTCCTCACAACCACTCGGCAGCTCCTACTCGACATCCCAACTCCAGGACCCCACGATCCATGGCCGGTCAAGATCTTTTTCGTCAATCTCAGACGTGCCCGCACCTCTCCAGTTGTCGTCAACAAAACAGCAGCAAATCCCCACAATAGTTACCACCACAGCCACAACCGCAAGCACGACAACAGGCTCGAGTGCTATCAAGAAGCCAAGGTCAAAGCCGGTCCTGCGGATAAAGACGAGTGCAGCCGATTTCCAGGACAAGGAGCCCTCCTCGACAACTCCCTCTTCAACAACAAACACATCACACACGTACTGGTGCACCACATGCGGCGAGAGGCTCGGTGACCGTACTTCCTGGGTACTTCACGACGTCGCCTGCCGCGGCAAGGAACGGAGCTTGTCCCGCGCCGGCGACAACCGGGACACTGCAGGCCATGCTCTTACGCAACGTGCCTGGGCCTGTGGCTTCTGTGCCGCCTTCCTCGGCTCGCTCGAGCGGTACCAGAGCCACGTAGCCGGCCACTTTGAACGCGGCCGCACACTCGGTCACTGGCACTTTGCCAATGTCATCTACGGCCTGCTGCACCAGCCAGCCATCCACAAGCCGTGGAAGCGGCTCTGGGCAGCACGCGCGGAAGCCCTGCCGTCTCACTTGCGACCAAAAGCCACATGGTCGCCGGGCTGCTGTCTGCTGGGCCGGGAGGCTATGGATGAGCCCGTGACGCTGCAAGAAGCTCTTGAGCTGTTTGACCCCAGCCACGAGAGTGCTTCGGCACTCGCCCTGCAGGCGGACGCCCTCGCCATCTACATCTCTGCGCCCATCGACGAAGAGGCCGCGAAAAGGCACAAGAAACACTCCCGAACGCACAAGTCGGACCCGACACACACAAAGCCACGAGTAGTTGAGACTACCACAAAGGTCCAGGAAGTGCAGATCCCTGCTCCCACGGTTGCTGTCTTCCAGCGACCTCCGGAAACTCCACCGTCGCCCGCGACATCAACAACAAACCTCCTCCCTCCTCCTGAGCCGGCCACGGCACTGTCACCCGCCCCCATCAACAATCACGACAGCTCGACGCAAGCAAAGGATGCACCACTGCCGGCACTTCCGTCGTTGTCGACATTCCAAACTACTTCAACTCTATCTCTTCCATCTTCTCCACCACCCGATGCGTCCAAGAAGGATGTGAAGCGCGGCTCCAAGCTCTCGCCACGCAAGCCGCTGTTTTTGTTCCGGTCCAAGAGCCCGTCCTCGTCACCCGAATCGGCCACTGAGAAGAGCGTGCCAGCCAAGACTATGCCTGCGGCCAAAGAGACCCCTGCCCGGCAGACTGAAAAGAGGGCATCGCCGACGCCGGCCAAGCTGTCCAGGCCGCGTCGTGTTGTGTCAACGCCGGTCATGGCTGCCTCTCAAAACTCGAATACGAAAGCAGTCTTGGGCACCGCATCAACGGCCACGAAGGCGAAGACGGAGACAACGAAGACTACAGTCACCACATCGAGAGCCGCCGCCACCACATCTTCCCGTAATAACAACTGGGCCGATCGGCCTTTACCTCCTCTCGTCATTGACGACTTTGGCATCATCTCGAACCGGGCAACAGCAAACGGCACGCCTGTTTACACGACTACGACTGCCAATTATGCAAACTATGCAAACTACGGCAAGGACGAACCACCCAAGCCACCCCCGAAGCCGCGGGCATACACACCGGCGGGCACGATGGGTGACTGGAACAGCATTGCCACAACGATAGTGGACGATATCATGGGCCCAGTCAACGCCCTGCACATTACTGTGTGATCTTTCAGAGACGCACAAACACATGCTCTCTGTACTGTATATAATGATTCTACGGCCATACTCCACCGGCGCAAGAATGGCCTTTTTTGCACGATGGATTACTGCTGGACAGGGTTCTCAGTCAAAACATATACCCAAGACTGACGGGGAATGGAAATTAATTTCAACAATTGGGAAATACATACATGGACAACATTTCAAGACCACGGACAATGGTTTTTCAGTGGTGGTCACCCGCATTCATTTTAGACATGATAAACAAATCCGATTTCTCCATCTATTTCCATCCATTTGATTGTCTCTGCCGAGACGGCTAGCAGGAATTTGTACATTTTTTTTTGTTTGTCTCGTTCCTTCTTGGCCTCTTCTAGTATATTAACCAAAAGACAAAACAGCTGCACATCCACATCGCGTGTTTCCCTCGCTTCGGCTGTCTGTCTTTGGCTTGTGTTCTGGATGTCCCCCCCCCCCCCCCCTAGCTTCCGTATTTAGCCTTCCAGCCGTCTTCTCGTTCGCCTCTCCACTTTAGGAGATATTCAAACTTTATCTCAGACAATTGAGCCTTGGCAATAAGGACGAGAGAAACGGCGCAAGGACGTGCGTGATTGAGATATGTAGCCCGATGGATTTCCTCTTTCTAGGACCTATTGTTGTCGATCTTCTTCAACAGTCTTTATGACTCTTTTCTTTGCCCCGATTTCCACGACTGTCCCTTCGTCGTCTTTTTATTCTCTCTCTCTTTGTTTAATAAACTCCGTCGTCGAAGTTGACCCGGCCGTCGGCAAGCCCACTCAAGTGGCTTCCGTGACGGTCTCGACATCGTGTGCCTTTGGCCGCACCGACAAAGACAAGGATGTAACTTACGTCGGTGGCGATTCAGGTGTAAACTCCCAGACAATCGAGCTATAAAACCAATCACGAAGACATATTCTGTATATAGAGATGGTGCTCAAGGGCGCCAGGTTGTTGGCTTTCTGTTGAGATACTATGTAGCTACTCTAGGGATAGGTTTTAGGGAAACACTTGGACAAAAGGCAAATCATCACCGCCCACGGCAGCCTCTCAACCTATCGTACAAAAACACCCGTGCGTCGTGACAACCCAGCCCTGGACTGGCAAAAATTCCATGGCCTAGACAGAACTTCCCTATAGAGGCATAGAAGCGGCCCCTCGATGCCGACAAGAGCACCCTGAGCGTGCCATGACCATGCTGCCTTGGAAGAAAAAGACAAATCGTTGGCGCAGGGTATTACATAACAAGAATAGGAGTGGCCAATCCTTCAAGGGCAGCTGGAAGAACATCATGGTGACAGGGAAGATATTGTTAGAAGCACCCCTCATGCGTGCAGACGGGTATTCCTATCCGTTCTGTTCTAGCCCACGCACAATATAGCCCCATTGTCGCTTTTATGCTTATTCCGCAGATCCGCATGCAACTGGACATGCCAGCCCATCCGTCTTGAGCAGCTCGTTGCCGCCGTTGATGAGAGCCTCACCAATTGCAGCCTCTGTCGGTGGCTTGTCAGCCTGTGAGCCTTCCTGTGGGGGGTTCTGGTCGAGGTCGCCGCCAACGCCGCCGCCGTTTCCAGGCTGGCCAGACTGAGCAGCTTTGTGGCATGTGGGGCAAGCAAAGAAGAGGCCCTTGTCTTTCATGGCAGCTTTGTATCCATCGTAGATGTTGAATGGATTCAGCTGTGGCGTAAAGAAGAACAGAATGTTGCACACGACCCGGAAGAAACTCTTGACACAAAGGGCCTGGATCTCAGACACCAAGAGGCTGAACGTCTCGAATATCTGGATAAGTTGGTAGACCAACTGCATCATTTGCGTGGGAGTGAGGTCTTTTAACCAAGAAAGAAAAGACAGGGGGTAGTCAGTATATCACGGAGTTTAATAACACCACTGAGCCATAAGGTAAGACATGGCCCTTGGCCTGCATTGCAGCTGGCCGTGGGGTGAATCTTGCTTTCTGCGTTTCGTGCCCGCCAAAGAGCTCCTCATATAGGATCGTGGGGGTCTCTGTTTTTCCACTTACTGCAGGTTGGAGCTGGAGATGACATGATGAGGGATTTTGAAGGGCAACGGTGCCGATTTGACACAGAAGGAGAAAGAAAGCTCCCGCAGTGTTCAGTGAATGACTGGCCAATTGTCGCGAGTGCTATCAAGATGTATGACGACGAGACTTGAGTACAAGTGGTGATGACGGCGGATAGCAATGCTTGAATTGCTCGTAATGCAGAGATGAAAGAGGTTCGAGGGTGGCTAAAAGATGCTTGTTTTCGTTTGCATTATTACATTTGCATGTGCATGTGCAGATTTACTATATTGTTTTTGTTGTTGGTCTTTTGTTGGGGGTCGACTTGTCAAGTTAGGGAAGGAGATGCGCTGGCGGGTCGCTGTTTGTTTACTTTAGTCGTGCCTTCCCCTTTCTTCTAATAGTACCTTCCAATCATATTCCGCCAGCGCATAAAACATCGTAAGCATCCTCAACGCAGATGCGATTTTATCTGTTTGCTCCTGCTATTTTGAGGCATACCAGGCCGCTTCTTGCGCGACCTCTCTAAGCTAGGTTGCTGGTCAAAGACAATTCAGGAAGCACCGGACCCAGTCCCGTTTCCCAACACCTGTTTGTTGCTCCTTCCACTTTCCGTACCGAGATGCAAAGAAGGAAGGCGCGATGAAAACAGCGGACTTGCCCCGCGCCATGAGCGCAGAAAAGGAAAGAGCCTGTGCCGTAGTGCCCAAGGAGCCCAAAATATGCAAAATGCCAATATGACCTATCCGGCCGAAATAGGCCAGGCACAGAAAAAGAAAGGAAAACATCACCAAGTCCACTCCACTTACGCAAGTCCACCAAGATTCTCTAGCGACAATGCTTTCCGCCCCCAACCCAACCTCCTCCCTGTAATAAAGCAAGATCAAGTTCCACAAGGCCAGAACGCTTTGGCTGGCTCGCTTGCTTTTGGCTGACGGGCTCAACGACTCCACCGAGATGCTCGACATTGGATTTTTCTCTCTCCGATCTAGCTTTGCCTCTAGAACAGCTCTCCACCATGCCTGCGTGTGCCCTCCCTAGTCAGTGCCTTCTCTTTCGCCTATTGTCCCGCTGCTCGTGAAGCCGATCTGTGCTTTGCTCTTCCTGTAACTGGAGTCTCTGCTGACGATGCCTTCTTTTAGTATCTTACCACAGTACACCTGCCATCCCCTTTTTTCGTCCTCGAACCCTGGCCCAGATACCAATATCTGGTTCAATGGCTTAGGCCGTGGTCCCCACGCTCGGGGGTTTGACTCCACAAAATATGTCCAAGAACTGCTCGGAGCTGCCGAGTAGTACGAAGAAAAACACGCGGCGCCAGTATTGGAAATGTTGCAGACCGCCATTTACAGGTCCAAAACAACAGACCCAGATGGGGGCAAGGCTGCGGCCGTGTCGGAGCCTGCAGGAGTAAGGGATGGAGGGACACGATCGCCGAGATGAAGACAATATCTTGCCAAGGAAACAAAAAAAAAATACGACTTTCTGTTGACAGTATCACCGGAGAGAAGCAGCATCTATACGCGAGCTATATGGCCAACACGAGTGCCTCTCAGACATACAAGCCACGGCGGGTTACCGTGCATATCGAGAGCCGTCAAAGGAGGACCACCAACCTCTCTCCGCCAAAAAGAAAAAAAAAGAAAAAAAAAAGGGAAAACAAGGAAAACAAAAAGAGGAGAAATGTGCATTGCATATTATCAACAGGCGACCACAAAAGGGGCAGACTGAAGCGAAAGGCTCATGCCGGACTCAATTACCCGCGTCATGATTTGTTCTTCCCTGTGCAGTACCGCTCCAAGACACACCTTGGTGACTCTGGGGTAACTGCGGCATGGGCCGTCTCCAGCCGAGTGATCCAAGATCGACACTCCCGAACAAGTCTTTGAAGTGGGTGGACTCGGAGAGGGAATGTCTCTAAATGCAAACAAACATACGTCGTGCTTGCAGCTTTCTTGACTCGGCACATTTACAAACAGAGGTCAGGCGGTGTGCTGTTTGTATCGCCCTACGGCAGTCAAAAGTGGACTGTACCACACGCTTCAAGCTCTTTTGGGAACTCTACATACTTTCTCCACATCGCTAGCCCAGTAGCCACGAGGGCAACTTGCTCCACCAACAGCCAGTGGAGATATCAAAGAAATGTCTCACTACTTGGCCTTGCCCTGAGCGGGCCGCGAGCATGTAGCCGTCAATACACGGACGGCTTCCGTTTACGAGCTCCGTATCTAGCAAAGTCCAAGTTCCAAGCCCGCGTAGGCACCGGCCTACGCCTCCACTGGTGCACATCATTACAGTTTGCTAATTTTTTGTGTGTGATAGGACACAAGCAAATATAGACAAAAAATGGGCTTCCTCCCAAACACAACAACCACAGCACCTCGACCGATTGTGGATGGGTATCCCATAATCAATTCCACGAAAAAAAATCCGCTGGATCTTGTTGACACCGACGAGCAAGCCCTAGAGACCAGAGGGCACTGATTGCCTAACTAGCAGATGTCTAACATCACCGCTTCCTCGTGAGACCTCTGACAAGGAAGCCTTCCTTCGCTATACGAACTATACCCTGGTAGGCACAGCTCAAACATGGAGCCCTAGAGCACATGCCAAGCTCGGCTCCTTCGTCCTTTTACTGGCAGGCTACACAGTAGTTCCGCGACTTCCCTGAACAATGGCTGGCCGGTTTTCGATTCTGGCGTCCCCGAGCCAAAGCATACGGCACCGGCTTCAGTCTCATCCTTCCGTTCTCACTACCTCTTTCACTTTACGACAGCACAAACACAGCGAGACGTGCGTCGACCAAACTAGTCCGTCCAGCTACACTGGAAGAGGCAGAAACGGGAAAGAAATCAGCATTTCAGAAATAAGCAAGACGAAAAAGAAATATATGTCGGCGACAGCCGCATAGGCTACGGAGTATTTGGGGAGAAATATCCCGTGGCATCTGAGATACCATCCGACTCTTTCGTCATCGGGTCGGCCCTTGTCTCTGTGTCCACAGAAAAAGGAGCACAGCATCTTGATATTGTCCAATCGGATAGTGGAAAAGCAGGCCCTCTGTTTACGGCAAAAGAAATATGGAGTCAAGAATCCTCAACAAAAACATAGTATACGACAATGACGAAATGGGGTAGGTACCCGGGCTCGCCAGGGTTCCGCAGCGGGTCTCCTGCCACGCACCTGCGTCGTGTCGGTACACCGTCTTTTGATTCTCATTTGCTGATTTCTTTTGCCAATCAAGAAAAAAAGGAAACTAGTGGAAATACGATCCAAAAAGGGGACACAAAAAGAAAAGCAACACTTCATTTTTGAAACCCTCAAGACAGAATCAACAACCTGCGCATCAGGAAAGGTCAATCTGACCAAATCGATGCTCTTCGTCTACAGGAAGCCTGACATGCACGGCATGGTCGGAACAAGAACATCTCACAGAACTTCCAAATTCTACGTACCGCAAGATGACTTCGGCTGCCCATCATCGAGCATGCGCCCGAAAGGGTTTTCATGTCGTTCCCTAGCGCTGATGGCTGCGCCATCTGAGACAGGCGGCATGCAGGCAACGCCCCGCAGCTGTTATTACCGGGCCGCTTCTTAGTCGGTACATATGTCGTACTAAATACACCTTTCCATCGTGTAAGTGGTTACTAGTTACAGACTAAGCGTGCTTTCCTTGCCCCCTTGTCCCTCGTTACCAAAGTCACCCTCTTTCTTCCCCAGTTTCGTCCGATGGACGGACATTTTCTCGGGCAGTACTCCGTATCACTATACGCATACATCTTCGAGAAATAGAGAGAGAGAGAGAGAGAGAGAGAGTACTGACCACGGTGAGGGCCCAGATTTACCGATGCAAGCTCGGAGAAGAGAAAGCTTCGGGTTGGGCATACATCACCCCGATTACAAACGGAGCAGGACGTGATCGAGCAGGGCGGTCTAGGCCCCAGACCATTATGAAGTCGTAGGCCTCGATATATGTGCGATGCCATTGTTCTGTACCACACCCTTACCTTCTTCCTGGTTTCCTGACTTCCTGGTTTCCTGGTTCCCTGGTTTCGCCAATGTCCATCCTGTATTCTAGCGAACCACCATTGAGAGCAGCACACCCCTTTCTCGTTCTTCGAAAGTCAAGCAGACTCTTTTAGGCATAAGGCGACCACCACAACGCGACGCCCAGCACAGGGCTGTCAGCCGACATTCTGGCAAAACCCTGCTTCAAGAAAACAAATCACAAGCATTAGGGTCACGGTAATACGGAGCCCGTTCAGACTCTGAACAACCCTCGCATTGCAGTATCTTCTCGTACCCCCCACCTATCACGACACGACGCCGCCGGAGAGGAGATCCGAGCATGGACCTGAGGAGCTATGACAAGGGCTCCAATATTACGATGTGCTTTGCCGGCTGAACCTCAATTGATTTTCTTCAAAGTCACAGGAACAGGGAGCAAGAGCAATGGCGAACGTACTAAAGAGCAAACGCTACAACCAGAAAACCGGAGGCCAAAGTCCAACAAAAGAGGCAATACGCAGACAGGACGAACTACCGAGTATGGCTGAAGCCAAGAGGTACACTATCATATGGTACGTCCGAACAACTGCAGTGGGGAATAGCACCAGAGATAAGCCGCTGGAGGCCCTTTTTCTGCAGAATTGAAGGATTGAGATTGACATTTGACGTTTGGGGGCAGCGAACTACGATGTGTTTTGAAAACAAAACGAGAAAACGAGAAAACGTGCACAAAGGCAAACGACCTTTCCCAGCCTTCCACTACATCGTATCTTTCTCTCTCCCAACTCCGCTCCAGACCCACTTGAGCCTGTCTGACCACAAGCTTGAACGCGACAGCTCAAGCTTCCCACTCCCTCGGGTAGTTGCTTGAGGAGCTACTGCGCAAGGGCCCTCTTTATTTTTGTCGGAAAGGGCCCTAAAACCTCAATATCTTTGGAGTTGCCATATGTACACCTGTGCTAGCCAGGCACCCTCTTCACCGACTTTGGGACAGGACAAGAAAAGAAAAAGAAAAGGAAATACGACGGCAACAGACACTTTGAATTGTGCGGTGTGGATCAGGACGTCCAAATGACCAGCAAGAAATCTCATGCGGCGCAAAAAAACAACAGAAAAGGGAAAGCAAGAAGCAGGACGCGACGTTTCCGTCAGCCGGGGGCCAAATTCACGTCAGATAACAAATAAGCACACGGATCGAACAACAGAAAGGGAACCAACAGCAAAGTCAAAACACTAGAGGAACATGGACAGGGTCACGGAGCTCAGCTTTTTGTTCTTCTATCTATTTCGCCAAGGATGCATGCTTCCAGCGTACTGGCCTTCTGCACTCCTTTATCCAGTCCACCACTCTGCACTTGCTGCATGAACCTCACACTCTTCACCACAGTATCAGGCGTCTTCTTTCTCTTCATTCCCATTGCATCATCCTCTCTCTTCGACCTGTCAGTTTGCCCGAATAAAGAGCTTGCATGTCGGGGGAAATTGTTGAGTAAACCCCCGGAGGGCACAGCGAGAAATCGCCGGGGGGTCCGGCAGGACCCATCTGTCTTGTCTCTTCTTGTGCTATGCCTCTCGTCTCTTGGATCCTCGCACGGGGCTCCGTCTGACAAGGTATCAGACGCAACAATCCCAACCTTTACCCAGTTTGTCGATGAATGCACCCCTCCTCCAACAGACATACGGAAACAGGCATGGCGACGGCCAAGGCCCAGCTGATACGACAAGAGGCCAATAGAAAGAGCCAATATGCGGATCCTGAATGGACTTGATGTGCCGCGTTTACATGGCTTGACAAGAGGCTCACGTTCTGGGCGTCACTGCATGTGCGCTAAGCCGCTCTTGAGCAAACTTCCTCCGACAAGCTCTAGTTCTCTCTGTCTACCCAGCTGTCGTGTTCTGTGAAGCTCTCCAGATAGAGTATGGTATGTGATGCATCTTGCCTGGCCCACGACGGAGCAAACCGCCCTTTTGTTGTAGTCTTTTAGGTTATTTTACTTTTTATTTTCCCTTCATGTTCTATGTATCTAATATCTTTGATCTTTAGTCAGTCCAAGTCTTCTCCGAGAGACAGCTTGCTAATACTCCCTCTAACTCGTCTTGTCTCTCGCGCTTAATTGACGCATACATGGCCCCCTGTATACCAAGAAAACGACTGTGGCTCCTCGAGTGGTGTCATGTGTTTTTATTTCTGCTTTCTGCATGGTGTAAGATACTTCAATCGGAATACGAATACCGCTTTCTGCCCTAGCCTCATGTCTTCGCCCTCCCGGCCACCATTCACCGATCACCACCGCCAATACCCAGTGATCGTCATAGCAGTATCCTCTCCTACCCCCCACCGTTTCTTCTCTTTCCTGTCGTGCTGTCTCCTTTTCCCCATTTTATTTGGCTTCTTTTTTGTGTCCCCTACATCTCCTCACCTACTTTTTGTCGCAGCAACGATACGGTGTGCAACATCTCACCTCCCTTTGAATGTGTTTGAATCCACTTGCTGCAATGTCTCATGCCGCGGTCACCAGAAACGCGATAGACGAGAAGCGCTGCAGCATCTAGGTCGCCATCTGTACTCCGTACCACATGGCCCAATTGCCGCTATTGGCCGTCTAGACGGCCAGTTTGAAGACGGCCAGCTTCCAGAAGTCGGCAATTGCAACTCCGATTGCCCGGAACGAGGAAAAAGGATGTACTAGGTCCGGGCTACAAGCTTTGCCAAAACTCCTACTCGCCTACCGACTTATTGATTCTCCTTCCTTCTCACCTTGTCCCCTCTCACCGTGGGGTGCGGATAGCAATTGCTGCCTCTTGGCATTAACACACACACACACACACTTACACACACCTTTCCACCATACACACCACACACTCGCCCTCCACAAATCAGGCCAGGTAAGAAACATACGGCGTACTTTGCATCAGAACATATGACCCTGGATGACAGTTGCAAAGTGCAGATAATAAGTACAGCCCGGGCACCAGCTTGCTTCCGAATCCATGTAGTCTTGGCTTGATTCGTGATAAAAGAAGCTAGAAGGGTGCCGCCTTGCTCATCGGCTGCAGACTACCTCGTCAGACACCTTTGGTTTATTTCATCTTTATTTTGTACTCTTATTTTGTTGTAGACCGTCTTTTCTCATTGGTCTGTTTGAACTCCTCACCCCCCTCCCCATAGCTCTTCTTGCACCTCACCCCAGTCCTCTTTCGACATAAACAATCTACTCCGTACCCCCAAGACACTCACCCTGCACGTACCCATACAAACCTACACACCCCCGACCTTTCACATCCCTGGTCTCGATATGATTCCTATCAAGTACAAATAGCAAGCTCGCCCTGCTTTTCTTTTCTTCTCTCTTTAGTTTCATTCTTCCATACCCCCTTTTGCCCTCCTCTTCTTACTCTCGTTACCGCATTGCTTCTTTTCTATAAATCGGGTCCTTCGCCGCTCCTACACGTCGTTTTTATCCTAATCACCTGCATCCACGCTCACTTGTTCCCATCTTGACATCTTTTCAGCAAGCATTAAAGTCTCAACTTGCTTGCCATCTTCGCATTATCTCGATACCCTTTTCCCATCCCACCCCATCCACGTTGCCAGCATCATTATGCGTCTCATCAATCATGAAGCTATTGTCTTCCACCGTGTTGGCGGTCTCGACCTAACCACGCGGTTCACAGACGACGAGTATCCCCAGATCGATGAGAGTGACTGGAAAGCCGGCTCTGAGGCTGTCGAAATTGCCTTTTCCAGTGGGTCAACTCTGGAGAGCTCCGTACTTGTTCGGGAGTTCGTCCCGCGCTACGGTGACGTTACGGGCCGCCGGTATACGGACGGCAACGGCAACCACCAATGGGTCAACCTACCGGCATACGGTCTGACTGACCCAGAGGCATACCTCAAGTTGATCCGTGTTCAGATCCCACACCAAGCCTGCCACTGGGCAACTACACAAGGCCGGGCGCACCAGGAGGCTCTTCGCTTGATCAACGCTGGCATTGTGAGTGCCAAAATCCCACGGGCCTTTCAGTTATCATTCTCCATAGTCCTCCATCTTTTTCAGACGAAGGACGAATATAGGATTTTACCTGATTGGGGTTGGTGAGAGTCCGCATCCGTCTTACTAATATATAACGTTACTTTCAAGGCACCCGAACTCGAGTCGTTACTTCAGTACGACTTCGGCAGATGTACGTCGTAAGACAGCACGAAAGAAAATAAGCAGGCAATGCCGTGCAGCCAGCCTCATGCACCCTCCTCCTTTGCGTCTTTGCTGACAGCCTTCCTTTCTCACTTCCTGCAGTCCAAAAGACACTGTCAGCATTCATCACAGGTCCGGCACGGCTCGGCATTGAGCCCTTACCAAGTGATGCCACCTCCATGGCCAACGAGTCACCGCTGCCACGCATTATTACGGCGCAGTGTGATATCATGTTGACAGTATTTCTGGCTGAGCTGCTCCGTGAGCTCTTTGGCAGCAAAAGTGCCCGCCTCCTCAAGCGCCTCACGTCGGCTAACATCTCCAACACCCATGTTGCCTACGTGGCCCTGCGCATCCTTGTCGAGGGCACGATTCATGTGCTAGTCGACAAGCAGCGCCGCGACGAGCAGAACAACACCAAGGTACCTTGCTCCCGTCTTCTCTTGCTTTATTTCTGTTTACCAGCATCCATTGACACATTTTAGGACCGCTCTCTTCAGGTCGAGCTTCAGGGAAGCCTCAACAGTGTCATCTACACCTTTAGCAACTCCCGCCAAGGCATGGACTATGGACACTTTGAGCGCTCCCTGTCACCAGAAGCCGCTGCGTTCTACGCCGATATCCAGAACCATGACTCCCACACCTTGCCGTCGCCAGTCTGGAAGGCCCCTTGCTTCTGGCTTCCCTCTGTCTCGCGCCTTGTTTCCGAGCCATATCAGCCAAAGGAAGTCTTCCTCCAGCATTGAGACTGACTAAAAAGCGAACACGAGCTCTGACAGTTTACTGTTTTTCTATTTTTCTATTTTTTTTTTTTTTGGAATGCAATGCCCGGATCCTTCTCTCTTTTGGTGCTCACTTTTTATCTTTTTGATAATACTTTATTTTCTTTGTGCCCTTTTTGGATATATTGCTTCTTAGGTTCCCTAACAACGGCCCACTATGAGATGAACGTCGGCTTGGATTGCAGCTGTAGCCTGTCACAAATAACACGCACGGCTTTGGTTGTTGAACTCTCCTGTTGGGATATCCTGTCGTACTCTATTAGGGTTTGTCTTCAGATGTTTTTCTTCCTTTTGTGTCTCATTCTCCTACTTTCTCATCGTCTTGGGACTGCACACATGAATCGGTTATGTACGACATACGACTATTGGATTTAATCAACTTCTTTATTTTTTGCGTCCTCCTTGTCCTTCCACCAACGCCTTGGCGGAGGTCTGCCACGCCACGTTTTCTTTTTGCCGATTTTCCCCTTTCGCCTGTCTTCTTCTTCCCCATTCTCGCAAAAGCCGCAGAACGACCGGGAACGATGATCCCTGCTATATCCATGCCCCCCTCTCACAACAAGCACTTTAAAACCTCCAGTGATTCCTGCAGCCTTTCTTTCTTTACCTTCAGCACCAATAAGTAAACGAGGTAAATGTACAACTATAAACAGATAAAAACAGAGATTGGCTTACGCAAAGAACTCACCACATGATCGCCAACAGCTTGAACTTTAAAAAGAAATCTCCACGGCCGTATAGATTTGACCTTTTGAGTCTTTCCACAAATGAGAGATGCCAGGCCCGACCAGAAGCTCGATGAGCTCTCCGATTATGATTGTGAGCTGGGCAGGCAATGAGACAGACCCCGTTCTAGGTTCTACGACGGGTGACCACCGATCACTGCGTGTGCCCAATAAAAGAAACCGAAAAGAAAAGCCACCTCGCAACACACATCACACATCAAAAAAGTAGCAGTCACATTTACTATCGCTGTCACTTTTCTCCAACTCCCAACACCCCAGCACCCCAGCTCCCCAGCCCGAGGTTCCAGCCCATTCCCAGCACTTGCACCCAAGCACTTTGAGGAGTTCTCTCTCTATCTATCCAAAGGAACAGGATCCGCTTTTCAGCACGTCGTGCACACCTTTTTTTGTCTTGTGTCTTGTGTCTACTCCGTATTACTGCAGTTGAAAGATGTGCAGGTGGCTTGCAGAGGCCTCCCCTCTCTCTCTTTTTCTTTGGGGATGCCACAGCGCTCGATGTCTGATGAGGGAAGGGAGTGCAATGAGGAGTGTGCGATGGGCAAGAGTTGTGACGGCCGTCGTCATCGAGGCGATTAAGTGATATGGCAGCAGCATCATATCTGGGCACACCCCGAGGAGGGGGAAAGAGGGGTGTGCCGCTCAGCGACGGGGAGAGAAGAAAAAGGAAGAAGAAAAAGGGTAGACGCATGGTGGCAAGACAGGGGTACGCCGTACATTACCTGTGTTGCGGAGTACGTCGTATTTGCTGATGAGGAGCACGAACGGCACATACAATAGGCTGAGGCGAAGGTGGAGGGCGTGTGTGGGTTGTGCTTTTTGCGACATGCAGACGGCTAAAATCGGTCACGATGCCAAGCGCTCGACCTAACTGGCCAAGCCCACCAAATCTGACAAGCAAAAGAACAAATTGCGATACGAGCGATGACAAGAGAATCAAGAAGAGACAGAGAAAGCTACTGACAAGAAATAAAAAAGAAGAGAAGAGAAGAATATGTCCAGATTCAAATAGCAGAGACCACGCCACCGTTGCATTCGCGTAGACAGCACGATGCAATCGTCCGTTTTCGTCGTTTTTCGTCATGTGGTCTTTCTCTCTCTTCTTCTCTCTCGAGTGCTGAGACTGTCAAAGAAGTCAAAAAGCTCAACTCCTTTCAAAGCGGGCAATGAGCTCGTCGTTAGGTATGAACGAGGGCAACTTCCTGTACAGCATGTGATTGTGTTACAAATGGCAAGGAACTCATGACAATAAGAAGGATATAATGATAAAAAACAAGTCATGACAAGCTATCTTCATCTCGTTTACCGTAACTTAGAGGAAGGGATTCGTGGATGAGCCGTAACAAGGAGCCGCGGAGCTATCGTTCAAGGCCAAGAACTAGACTTGAGCCAACCGTTGCAGCTTGCAGCTTGCAGGGCTCAGATAACCATGAGACAAAACCGCCGAGGGCTTTGGGGGTAGATACAGGAATCACAAAACCCATATCTGGAGAATCGTACAAAGATGCCACGAGATGATCAAATGACACGATACGACACGATATGACACGATACGACACGATACGACACGATATGATCGGACTCTAATTTGTGCACCAGCATGATTCATATCCGTTTTCTGGGGGTCGGAGGAGCTGTAATTACTCCATACTATTTGGTCTGTGATGTGATATATTTACTACATGGTAAAATCAAAGCCCATGAACGTAGCAATCAAAAACAACAGTCAACGGGCCCCAAGGCCCGTTTGGCAGGCCAGACTAGAGACTGCTAACCCAGAAACCTTGCAGGTGACTTCTGCAGCTTTTGAATGCCGTGCATGCCGTGCATGCCGTGCATATGGTGTTGGAGAAAGAAGAAGAAAAGAAGAAGAAAAGTAGACAAAGGAAACAGAGGGAAAAGAAAAGGGTAAAGGGACAAGCCGGCCTCAAAGCTTTTCTCAAAATTGCACATCGCGGGAATTGCTTCCTGTTTCTGGGCAGCCTGAAATCAAAAAGAAATCAAATCAGAAACGAAACAAGCTTCGAATGGAGGTGATACAGATTGTGCTAAAAGGCCAAAATTTTGATCTTCTGACCTGCGGAATCCAACGCCCGTGTCCGCCCCCATTGTATCCTACATTGGATCCAACGAATGGCAATGGCAGCTAACAAAACCAATAGCTGCCAATACATCCAACAGACAGACACTCCCAAGCAATACAAATATATTAGACACATATTGCAACCGAGCTGCCCGAGCTGTCATAGCTGCACCAGTTGCTATAAAGCTGCCGAAAAGCTGCCGAAAAGCTGCCAACAGGATGTAGCATGCCTATTTCGGATCCTCGAATGGACCGAAAAATCATGGCTTTTCCTTTTGTTGGTGCAGTACAAGAGTCTGAGAGTACAACCTTGAGTGCCCGTGCGGAGGAATGCTCCGCATGTCACACTACTCGTGTGCTGCGGCGTCGGCGCGCAGCGAAGCGGAGTATCGACTGTTGCATTGTATTTTACACGTGTACATGTACCAACAATAAGAAATCAGAAACACTGAATAAACTAAATATTAAAGCAGTAACTATAATATATTAATCAATAAAAAAAATCAACTAATTAATAATTACTCCGTACTCGTTTTATTTATTATTTAAATTTATTTACTCACAGGCTGTCCCAGCCGTTCTTTTGGAGGTTGTTGTCCCGTCCGCGAGATGTGGGATCACCCGTATTAACCGTCTTCCTATCTGTTCTGTGTCTGTGGTCTTGTCAAGCCCTGCCAGCCCTCCTTCCTCTTCTGTCTACTAAATGACGCCCTTTGTGCGTTAATATATAAGTACTAAAATCTAATGCACGCTGCGGACCAATATCTTACCACCTGCATATGTTTGGTCTCTCCCTCTGACTGGGTGTTTTTTTTTTCGTACTTTCCTCGTCGCTCTTCGCTACTGCTTATCAAAAAAGAACAAAACCCGACAAACCATTCTCACATTTTCCATGCATATATGGATTTCCCTGTTTTTTTTATGCTTGGGATCCAGGCCGGCGTTACGGCACGGCCCCTCCATCAAAAAGGCCCTTACTTTTCCGTCCGTGATACCTCTGGTGCCCGATCCTGCCCACACAAACTGGCACACTCTTCGTCCAACAGGCCGGATGCTGCCGCGGGGGCCCCTTGAGGCTTACCTTGCCTTGTCTTGCCTTGTCATCTCGAAAGTCTGCTTCTTCACTTCCATACTATCCCCCTGTTTTCCACCAGCATCTCTCCGCGAGGCTCTATTCTTCCGCCCTGTTTACAACCTCTTCTCACCAACACAGCCTCACGCTCATACTAGCACTTACTCTACACACCCCTCCTATCTATCCCGAGGAGAAACCCCTGGCACTAGTACCTCAACTCATTGGAGCGGCCGATCGGCTATTTTGCGGCGCGTTACAAAGTGTCTCGCATGTTTTCGACGGGAAACTCAAAGTGTGAGGGGCTCCCGACGGACGGCCGGAGGTCCTTGTGTTGCTGGGGAAAGAGGACACATGACTGCATGCTGTATGGAGGCTTCACATATAGTGTGCGTGAACAGTATATGCGTACCGTAATATGCAAGTGAGCAACTGGGGACATATGTATACCTGAGCATTGAGGGCATGAGCAAGTATAAAAAAAGAAAGCTTAGCAGCATGAGGCGGACGAAATGGAACTCAAGTGGGAGCCTGCATATGCATGCAGCATTTTTCTTGCATCGAGAACCCCCAAAAAAATCAAGTAGAAAAAGCACTTGTTGATAGGGGTTGCAGCCTTCATCGCCGTGTAGGTGGTCTGTCGTGGCATGTGAGGATGATATTATAAGTAGAATCTGTGAGGTCGTAGGCTTTGAGTATCGAGGTGTGTTTCTGTTAAATTTGCTTGTAATACATAATGCTTTCTTGAAGGGAACTCTCACATTGATTTTCAAATATAGATATGACTTAATATTGACTTACTAGTTGATTCAACTGTCGACTACATTTTAGATTTTCATTTTGAAAAAAAAAAAACTGATAATGTATTTGACCTCAATTATTTTAACAAAACATCCACACGAAAAAAAAAGAAAATCTAGAAAAAAAAAAGCGCATTTCAGAATAGACGCAAAATCTTAGATCTCATTACCAATTAATCAAAAATATATAAAAAATAGCTTGTGCGATGCGATTAAAGATGCATGAGAAGCATAGAAGCATTTCGTTTTTGATGTCATTGCTTCAGGGGATGGCGATTCCCCTAGAAATGCCTGTCGCGCGCTAAAAGATTTCGTCGAGCTGGTGGGCTACCCTGTATAGACTGAAATAAGGCGGCAGTCGGATAAACTATCGAAATTATCCGTTCCTATGGTGCAGTGGTTAGCATGGTGCTCTTGTAAGTCAAAACGGAAATTACCCCACTGGGAGTGTGGATGCAGCAAAACTAACAACCCAAACAGATAGACTCAGAGGTTAGCGCAAGCTCCTTTGTTCCTATGATAGTAATGCACAGGTCGTGGGTTCGAACCCCACTAGGAACAACATTTTTTTTTAGTCATATTTGATCAAGCCAACGATAGAAACTCTTTCATGTATCCTGTTTCTTTTTACAGGACTCTTTATTTTTAATTCATTAATCACAGCACAAAATGGCACGCATCGTAATAGAGAATCATGATTATTGTGTATTGTGTATCCTGAACCGTTAGTATTTTGATATTTTTTTTGGCAGTGTTTTCTGGGTTTCTAATCTGTAACCACGTCGTTACTCGTGTATGTTGAAACGTCCCCGTTGGTGGTGCACTTCTTTTTGTTTCAAAGAAGGGCGAAACCGGCTTCTTCCAGCTTCTTGCCGAGCGGCAGGACAGGCCGTCCTTGCATCGGGAAGGGCCAGAATAGCGGGTTGTCGAGATTGTCGGCAGCTTTTGCAAGCGACGCCGAGGCTGCACTGCCGCCGGTAAAAAATCCCTTGGAGATACCGGCATCGAGCACGCCCCATGACCTGTTGAGGTCGTTGGAATCTATGTTGGGCGAGAAAAAGTTGAGGCTGCTGGTCAGGGGCCGCAGCAGACGGTCGTTGCCGCCCTCCTCGACATTTTTGCCGCTGGCCGATTTGGTGACGGGTGCAATATGGACGTCAATGTTCCACTTCTTGGCAAGGTACCTTAGAATGCTCAAAGCTTGCTCGGCAAAGTGGTGACAGGGAACCATCTCGGTAAGGTCGGCGATGCCGCGGTTGATGGACTCGACAACGCGGGAGTCCAGCTTGATGCCGTCGCGGCCGGGGCTGCTGCTGTTCCTGTTTGTGCCCGAGCTGGAAGTGCCACTGCCGTCACCGTTGGGGCCGATGTGAGCACCGCCATGTCCGCCATGGCGTGCCTTTTTGTTGGACGTGTCGTTGTTGCCTTTTGTATCTCCATCACTGCCACCGCCGCCATGGGTGCTACTGCTACTGCCACTGACGCTGCGCATACTATGGTCATCGCCATCCTTGGGGCGACGGGCGAGCCCTGCTGTACCCTTTCGTTCCATGACGGCGCCAATATCACCGCCGGGCGGCAACTCAGAAGGCGTCGACGCACCAATGGCAAGGTGAATGATGGACGCTGTCAAAACAAAGTAGGGTACAAAGGATGGCGTGCGCTGCAAAGTGTAGAGCTGAGAGTAGGAGCGGAGCAAGCCCTGGATGGCGTCGGCGGCCTGGAGGCACACATCCTTGGGCATGATGCTGGATCCGATGATGCGAAGATTAATCAAAGGCCGGAAGAGCAGCAGTATCGCAAAGTGGTAGTACATGTGGGCAAACAGGACGGCCGGGGTAAAGTTGTGTCCAAGTCGCAAGACTTCCGGTATCGAATCGTACCAGTTGAGATATTTTGTGTAGATATGCAACAGATCACGACTGGTAAGTGGGCGGCCGGGCGAGTGGAGAATGTAGAGAGACTGGTGCACGAGCTCGCTGAGTTCGCAAAAGCACTTGTACACGGAGCGCACATTAGACGGCTGCTGGCAGGACCGTTGGAGCGGTGCACCATCATCGGTATAGGGGATCCAGTGCGAGGCCTCGATGTCTCCTATGATCGCAGGCTTGGGTGGCAGAAGGGGGAAACAGGAGCATTGCGGTAAAGACCCAGTGGCTAGGGACCACGCATGGTCGAGAGCGAAGGCGCCCCAGAAAGTGGCAGCCTTCACGGCAATCTCGTCCTCATCTCCGCCGTCGTTGCGGATCTGGTGCAGGCCCATTTCAATAGCAAGGCGGATGCTCTGGCCGGCATAGTACCAGCTCTCGGAGTCCCGGCCGCAGCTGGCCTCTCTGATCGACATGATGCCCAGCGCCTGGATGGTGGTCAGGCTGTGGTGGCTATCCTCAAGATAGAGCAAGCGCTGGCATTCTTTGAAGAAGTGGTCGCCCGACGTGTAGGGATCGTCGGGGTCAGCACGTGTGTTGGGCTGGGTAGAGAAGCGACAGCCCAGGGCCAACAGAGCGTTAACCAGGATGGGTGAGCAGTAGCGCTGGCGGCCCTCCTGGAAATCATAGAGAAAATGTTCTTTGCTGAGCGACGCGAACGTCGGGTACTCCCAGCAAAAGTAGAGGGCCAGCAGGTGCTGGACGAGGTTGAGGTCTTCTGAGATGTCGGTCCACGTGGTGGTGGGCGACTTGAGGTCGGGCAGGGCGGGTGCCAGAATCTGGTCGACGCCATGGTACCGGGGGAACTCGCCGGAGCCCATGTCGCCCATACCGCCACCACCTCCCCCACCATTGCCAGAGCCGGACCGGTCATCCGTTCCCAAGCCCTCGACCCAGGAGCCGACACGCGACGTGGGGGGGATATTCCATTCCTGGCGCGAGTTGCTCTGGGTGGACGGCGCTTGGCTTGTTGCCGAGTACGGATCGCCACCCCAGGGGCTGCCGTGTTGCTGGTTAAGCCGTTGCGAGTGGTGTTGCTGCAGGTGCGACTGGTGCTTCGGGTGTTGCTGTTGTTGGTGTTGGTGGAGCGACTGTTGGTGGTGAAGCTGTTGCTGTTGCTGTTGCTGGTGCTGGTGCTGGTGGTGTGGATGGAGATGCTGCTGCTGCTGCTGATGTTGTTGCTGATGTTGTTGTTGTTGATGTTGCTGGTGCTGCTCGCTAATGCTTTGCCTTGAGCTAGGGTCGGCAGAGCCGGCGCCACTTGACTGTCCAGCCTGGCCGTGCATGCCGGAGCTTATGGACGCTATCCCCGGCGAGAAGGGCGAGTACCTGGGCGCGTCGCCGCCTGGGTAGGCGCTGGGGAGTGGCCGCTGAAACTGCGACGGCGCTGAAGCAGGCGTGGAGCTGAGTCCCTGCATTGAAGTCGAATTGGACGCGGCTGTGGGTGGCGCGCCTGCATCGATCCACTCCGAGATGCTGTCCACCGTCTCGCCATTGTGCAGCCGGTTTAACACGTCCTCCCATATCCCTGGGCGGTTGAGCGCCAAGATGACGGCGTCGCTGGACCGTTGGCGCTTCCGTAGGGTCTCGATCTCGCTGCGGAGGTCTTCTTTGGACTGGCGGACGGGCAGCTCGTAGATGCACTCGACGTCCCGCTGGACACGGCAGCGGCCGCATGGCCGTCGTCCGTCGCACTGCGGAGGTTAGCGTGGTGAAAAAAGAAAGGGCATGGCTGATGAGAAGAGGGACCCACCTTTACACGCTTTTTGCGACATTCGTTGCAGGCATTGGGCGTGACGACGCCGAAACCGCGTCGCCGCTTGGACAGCTGGCTCTGCGAGAGGGGCGCGGCCGAAGGGGACGCGCTGACAACCGATTCGGAGTCGGGCGCGGCCCGCTGTTTGCCACGTGCGACAGAGCCTTGGCCGCCGGCCGAGGCCGGTGTCGAAATGGGATCTTCTTCCTTCGTGTCCATGCTGGGCAGGTTGGAGATGCGCCGGTGGCGAGGACGTATCGGGTCGAGAGGGAGGGAGGGAGGGAGGGAGAGAGAAGAAAGAGAAGAGAAGAGAAGAGGCGTGGTTCGCTGTCGCTGTCAGGGTTTACCGACAACGCGCATCCACAACAGAAGAAGAAGGAGAAGAAGAGAGAGAGGGGCCTCGAGATGACAACAGAAGAGGCACCATTCTTCTGTGCGGTCGCGTGTAGTGACGTGGTCCTGTATGCGAGTCGCGCGAGTTGGTTTCAAGGAAGCTTCGATATTGCTGTTACTGCTGCTCGCACGGCGCGGCGTAGGTTTTGTATTCCCGTTGGTTCGTAAGTGTTTGTGTGTGCTTGTGTCTGTTCGTGGAGCTTCTTGCCGTGCGATGGAGAATGTTTGCTCGGCTGTCCTTCTTTGCGGTCAGGAATCGAGATCAGATCAAACCAGACGTCAAATCAGCTGTGGTACTCCGTACTGGTGGTCTGGGCGCATTTGCTCTGGCAGTTGCGAAAAAGGCGAGAAGAGGTATGAGGAGGTGGGGAATTATGAATTGGGTCGATTGGGGGGCGACGGTGCAAACGTTCTAGATGCAGGCGTGTTGTTTGTGGGTTTTGATTGTGGCCGTTTTTTTTTTTTTGATTGAGGGCGTTGCGAACCTGTCGACAACCACGATAGGGAAATCGCAAAACAATGCTGACGTCAGAGAAAAGAAACACCCAAAAGGAAAAACTTGCGTCATTCGACACCGGCAAGACGGTTTCAAAGGGGGCAGGCAGGGCCAGAGGCCAAAGAAAGTGTGGGCGGCAAGCAGCTGTCTTATTATGGCAGCTGTGCAGTGGCAGCTCGCAGTGTGCTAGTGTCTCTCCTTCCGTGGAGCACGATGCATAGCATTTGCAGAGGGAAAGAACAGACGTGACAGGGAAGGAGCGACTTGTACGTTACCGGAGAACGCGTTGTGTGACTTCAAAGAAAGAAAAGAGTCTCAGGCAGTCCCGATGCAGAAAGGCGCTGGCTCCTTCTCTTTTTAGCGGTCGACTGGCTCGGCCTGGCTCGCTGGAAGGTGCCCCCAGAATAGAGTTTCGACACTTCACTTGCCCTGTGCTTTGTGCCTTGGCGTTTTGATAAAACTTTGTTGCTGGCAGAGTGTGGGAAGGCGCGAGGGCGCATCGCCGATTGGCGCCTACCCTATTCACTAGTTGCCCGCCTGTCGTTCGTTTCGTTTTTTTCTTCTCTTCAGACCGTTGCCCCTCCTATTGTTGCTATTTTACCCCATTTTACGTCCCCTGATCTCACTAGATGAGTTCACAACTGAGTAACTAAAATTGCGCATGAGCGGACGAGAAGAGAAAGCATCAAGGCGGGGAAGGAAAGAGCATTTGGTAGCGGATATAAACGAGTATGTGCATCTCGCATCTTATTGGGAAGGAGCATTGCTGTGTATATGTATTTCATGTTATGGAGGCGAGGTGAGGCAAGGCAAGCGAAACGGAAGGCGCAAACCAGCACTCGCCACAACTACAAACACCCCGGCAGCCCGGATAGGCAGGCGAGGCAGGGCCCAGTGGCGGACGAAACAAATAGAAAGAACGGAGGAGAAGGGGAGACGAGAAAAACGAGAAAAAGAGAGACAACCTCCAACGCACCAGCACCCAAACCCTCGAACCTTGCAACTCCACAAGGTGCCGGGGTACGCTATGCTGCAGCAACTGACGGCGGCATGTAGCCGGCAAAGGAAGGAAAGCATTGTCTGATCTTCTTTGGATTACTTCTTACTTTCCGACTTCTGATGAGCTATGCCTCGCCGGCCACCTGATTATTCTCGTTAAGAGAAAAAAACGACGTCATAACCGCGGCTTTATACTGGACCACCCCCACTCTTCGATCCCCTACGATTCTGACGGGAAACTCTTTATCAAAGCGGCCGAGATTGAGAACTTTTCCTTTTGATTTTCGATTTTGCCGATCTGTTTACGGGGATTCAGAAATCAGAAATCAGAAATAGAAATAACACATCAGAGTCGTTTCGAGTCAGGTATTGTATTACGACAAAGCGATCGCACATACTGATGACGTCGATAGGGGACGCAACTGCATCCCATTTCGAGTCGTCTACATTCTCGTCTGTCGTTTCTGTCTGTTTTTATTATATTTTACATTTTTCTCTCTCTTTTTCGGTCTGATTCTTTCTTGTCTTGTCCCAACGGTGGCGAGGGCGAGGGTGCCGGCTTACCGCTTCACTCACACGTTTGAGGCTTGTCAGCGTAATAATTCTGACAGTGACAGTGACAGCGACAAGCGACAAGCGTCAGGACAGGCACGGTACTTTGCAAAACCAGACAGAAAAAAGACCAACGTCCGTGGCAGGTGCATCCATAAACGTGCGCGGCTGCCTCCTGTCAGAAAGTCGCCAAGAGGGGCGAAAAGAAAACTCAAATGCTGAAGAGGGAAAATAGGAATGGACGACACTCATTGCAATAACATTCATCTACATGTTTGTCAAAAGAGAAAAGTAAATCAATATTTTTGTTTCTCATTCAGTACCGTACAAATAAAGAAAACCATGTGATGTGCTCGCAAAATACCCTATGCACAGAAAAATCCCAAATTGATTCCCTTTAAAACCCATTTCCAGAAAGAGTGTACCTCGCCAAGATTTGTTTTTGTTGCTATGATACAAGATATTCCTAAACTACCAACTGTAGATGTAGACGTAGACGTAGACGTATACGTTGGACCGGTCCGCGCCAGTCTAATAAACTTTGCTTGGACTGCGGCCGGCCTTTGTCGGACTGCGGTCCGCTTTGGTCGGGCTGCGGTCGCGTTCGCGTTCGCCCTTGCTGGGGCTCCGCCGGAACGACGGCGTCTGGGGCGGCGGCATGATCGCCGCGCGGGGCACGTCCGGTGAGCCGTCCGTGTCGATGGGCGTGTCAGGCTGCAGCATAAACTCGCGCCGGATATGGCGCGGCGTCTGGCCGATCGGCGCCCAGATATAGGCCTGGTTGGGGTCTTGCGACGAGGGCAGAGACGAGGGCCCCGGCTGCGGCTGGGATGGATAGGCATGCTGGGAGGGCATGTTTGGCTTCGGGTGGTTGTCGACAAAGGCCGCGTCGCGGAAACGGCTGAAGCCCATGTTGCTGGCCAAGATGACAGCCAGCATGGCTGACAGGATAAAACCCCAGGCCTTGAAGGACATGACGCCAACAAACTCGTTGATGATTTCGGCGACATTCTTGGCCGACACCTGTAGCTTCATGACGCTCGAGGGGTCCTGGTTCATGCACACCTCCCACTCGTTGCACATGACATTGAGCGCGGGCAGGCGCTCGCTGATGGGCGCACAGCGGTTCTTGGTGTACTCGTGTGCGCAGTCGTTCATTTGGGCCAGCAGCCGCGAGCGGGCCGCGTCGGCCGCGTGCGAGATGTCGGCGCGCATCATGGAGATGCCGCCCCACACGAACCACATGACGACGGCCATGAAGAACACGTTCATGCCCAGCTGCACCCACCACGACAGGATCAGAGGCACATTGGGGTGGTCGTGGATCGCCGAGAAGAGGTTGCCAATGGCACCCCGCTTGGCGAGTGCCGTTCCGTCTGCATCTTGAGCACCACCTCTGCGTCCCTTCTTGTCGCCATTTCGTCTTCTTTGTCCCCGGTCGCCGTCTGTGTATTCACTGGCGTCCGTGTCGTCTTCCTCGTCTGATGTGTAGCTGCTGTTGTGGTTGTGTCGCGACCGCACGCTGCCTACATCCTTGTCGCCCACCTGCCGCTTGCGCTTGCGTACCCGGTCGCGCCGGCCAAAGAGATGGTCCAGCTTGCCGCGCGGCACCGCTCCCCGTCCGGACGCATGGCTTGATGTGGGCCGTGACGGCGAGGTCTGCCGTTGTTGGGACGAATATTGTGGTGACGCGGGCGAGTCGTTTTCGTCGTGGAACAGCTTGCGGTTGACGGCTGAAGCGGGTGTGATCGTAGCATGGGCAAACTCGCGGTCGATCCGCTCATAGTCGGGCGTGTCCTCGGCTGCCATCGACACGTCACTCTGCAACGCCGGGCTATCTTCGGCGCCTGAGCACTCGGAGAAGATCTCTTCTTGACGCTTCTGTGGTGTCGTGAAGGCTGGGTTGCGGAAGGGTGACGCGGCCGGGTAGGATTTGGTCGAGGGCGGGTTGAAGATGGAGGAGCTTGGAGGACGGGGGAACTGCTGCTTGGATGGTGAAGGAGGGTTGTTGTTTGCAAAGGAGGAGGAAGCCGAGGCGGCATTTTTGCCAATGTTGGCAAAGGGATTGGCGGACCGGGCCGGCATTGACGGCGACTCGGAGCCGAACGAGGGACCTGGCACGATGTTAGCAGGCTGCCGTGCAAAGGAAGAGACCAGGAACGTGAACTCTGCTTCACCAGACTCACCCATAAACGGTCTCTGAGGAATCTGCGAAAACGGGCTAGACACGTCGACCGGCCCGCGGTTGTTCTGGTATTCCCAGTCCATGGGACCTTCGAACGTCCTCCGATTCATTGCAAAGGCTGTGGAAGAAGAGAGCTGTCGTGATGGTGGTGGTGATCGTGATCGTAAATCTGAAGTCGAGTCGATGGTGTCCTCAGGCAGTAGTTGTTTTGATCTGGGGAAAGAAACGTGGTAACGAGCGTGGGTGGTGGGCGACTAATAAGCCTGCAAGGTATGGGACTGTGGACTGTGGACTGTGGACTGCAGACTGCAGACTTGTTGTTTGTTTGCAATCCTCTCCTCATGCACGGTTCGGGCGTGCCGTGAACAATTGTGTTGTGCTTTGTGCGGTGTGGGCCTTGTTTTCTGGTCCCCTTTCTGTCGCCAAACTTTTTGGTGGCACGGTTGCTCTTTCCCTTTCCAGGCGCTCGCTCTGTCGTCGGTGGCAACGGAGCCTGGAGCTCTGCCCTGTAAACAAAGGTAAAACAGGTGCTGACCAGGGCCTAGCCTAGCCTGCTGGTATGCAAGCTGCACCCTTGCCTCAGGCACTAAAAATGGAACGGCAGCATTCTTGGGACCTTTTGGGGGGTGCACATGACACATCACGTGCAGTGACTCCCGGCTCAGCGCTTTGGGCAGTCCGCGCTGAAGCAACGCGATTTTGACGAAAGGAGTGTGCCAAAAGTGCCAAAGTGCCAAAGTCCCAAAAGCTGCTCTCTTCTCAGATCGTCCTTTGTCCATTCAACTTTTCCGGCGCTTTTGAACCTCTAATCGTTTGCTGGCATCTCCCTTCACACCCGCATCGACCGTTTGTGCCTTTTCGACACTTTTGGGCATTCTCCCATATCGAGCCCGACCTCTTTCTGCATCCATCCTCGCATTTTCCCATCACGACAAATTTCCATTAGCCGGATCATATCATCGGCTTCACATCCACACACAAATCGACCATGGCCGACGACCCTTCCTCGCCGGTTGACCCGTCGTCGCCGAAGCCTGATGTCGATGACGGCGATGCCGTCAATGCTGCTGCTACCCCCGAGGCTGCTGCCTCTGACCCTGCTGGCCCCGATGCTGACGATGACAACGAAGATGCCGCTGCACCAGAAAAGAACGGCTCCGACGACGACAAAGAAGAAGAGGAGGAGCAGCTGTCCGATGTCGACGAAGATTTCGAAGACTACGACCCGGCCACTGCCGAGATTGCTGAGACCGAAGACCGGCCAGCAGTGACAATCGACGAAGAGGCTGCTCGTGGCCTCAAGGCTTCGAAGCGCAAGCGGACCGGCGATGATGGCAAACCACGGAAGCCCAAGGAGGGCCGGCGGGAGAAGAAGCGGCGGCCAGGCGATGGCGCTGGCGCTGGCGCTGGCGGTAGTGATGACGAAGAGGGTGGTGAGGCAGCGGCAACGTCGAAACGGGCACGTAGGTCGCGGCCTGAGGACGGCGGTGCTTCGTCGGCACCTCGGCGGAAGAAGTCGGCGTCGCCCGAGGTCAACGAGGAGGATTTGACGCCCGAGGAGCGCCGGAAGCGTGCGCTGAACCGCGCCATTGACTTGGCCATCCGCAACCCCAACAAGCGGAGGAGAAAGGCCGATGAGGATGTAAGAACACGGCCGCCTGCACTTCACTTGATATGATCCTAGGAGATGCTAACTGCGTGGTTTAGGACCTCGAGAAAATGGCCGATGAGGAGATTGCACAGCTCAAGATCCGCATGGAGCATGCGTGCATGGCGGACATTGAGGCCCGTGCTGACGGCCGCCCGGCCGTCAACAAGCTCCAGCTGCTCCCGCAAGTCTTGTCGGTCCTCAACCGCAACGATATCCAGGAGACCATCCTTGACCCCGAGACCAACTTCTTGCAGTCGCTCAAGTTCTTTTTGGAGCCTCTGAACGACGGCTCCCTCCCCAGCTACACCATCCAGCGCGACATCTTTACCTGTCTCACCCAGCTGCCCATTGAAAAGGATGCCCTCCTCAGCAGCGGCATCGGCAAAGTCGTCCTCTTCTATACCCGCAGCAAGCGTGCCGAGCCCGCCATCAAGCGCATGGCCGAGCGTTTGGTCGGAGAATGGAGCCGTCCCATCCTCAAGAAGACGGACGACTTCAAGAAGCGCTACATCGAGACCCGCGAGTACGACTACCGCGCCGCCCGCCTGGCCGAGCAAAAGGGTGCCATGAGCGGCACCGGTAGCCAGTACACGCAGACCCTGGCCGAGCGGCCCATGTCGCGCTTTGAGCTGGACCGCGAGATGCAGCTCGCACCGCCCGTTGTCAATGCAAACCGTGCGACGCCCGTCGGCCTGCCGCAGTCGTACACTATTGCGCCCAAGAGTACCTTTGACGGCCACCGGGGTGCCGACTATCGGCCGATTGGTGCGAGCAGTGTCGCTGCCTTCCAACGCATGGCACAACGAGCCAAGATGCGGAACAAGAAGAAATAGACGAGGAGCGTGGAATGACGTGTATGCAGCAGTGGAGGACAAGAAGACTGTCATTTCTATTCTTCAGCTTTATTATGGTCTGGGTCTTGCAGGTGATGCTGTTTTATTTGCTTTCTTCTTCATTTCTATCCTTGTTTTTGTTCTACCCTATCAAGTCCGCCATGGCATATGGGTCGTTTCGTTGCATCCAGTTTGCTACTTAATGCCTTTCCTCCATCTGTTTTTGACTGTCTAATTTGTCGTCTCTCGTTATTTATGCGGAGTGGGCGTTTATCGGTCGTGAGGTTGAAAACTTGAAAATTAATAGCACACACAATACGTCGTACAACTAAGGTCTTATAATCGTTAACTAAATTGGGTTAGATTCGGTCTGTCGTATCCTAGAGTGAATGCATTTTCACATATTGTTGACAAGAGGAACGGCCAGAGAGAACAAAAGGAGAGCGTTTCGTCGTGACAATGAGAGAACTTGTATATGTGTGTGCAATGTGTAATGTGTAATGACACGAATGAAAGACTCTGGAAAGCATATATAACAGCGATAGAAATAAAACAAAGTCTGTTCCTCCAACACCAAAAAAGAGTAACCCAAGTGTAGTAAGCAGCGAGAGAAAATGAGCTTCTTTTATTTGACATGATGTTAAAAACATGAGTGAGACAGCACAGAAGCCGATGAAAAAGGACGCAAGAAAGAGTGTCGTATATAGCATGCACAACGCAGGTGGATGGCAAAAAGGGATGAAAAAACAAGAGAATGGACAACAGAAGGAGAGGAGGAGGAGAAAACATCCAAAAAAGTCCAAAAAAGTCCAAAAAAAAGTTTACAGTTTTGTCGTCATTGCCCGCTAAAACAGTGCACTTTCCTTTTTGTGTGTGTTCCATTCTCCCCTCCCCTTCTCTTGTCCGTGTCTTCTCTTCTTTCTTAGGACCATCCTCCCTCCCATCACATCGTCGTCTTTCTCCCTCTATCGTCTATCGTTTCCGAATCTCAGTCGCCCACCCGTCGATGCCTTCGCCTCGGCTGCCCACGGGGATGCCGTCGATAGCGATTCCGTGCATGCCGGGTGTGTCTTCGAGCCACGGGTGGGAGGCCATGCCGCCGGCGTTGGCGCGCTTTTCGGGCACCAGCTCCAACAAGGGCAGCAGAAAATCGGCAATGCGGCGACCCTCCTCGTCCTTGAAGTGGTACTTTTCGCGCAGGACATCTGGAAGGGCCCAGTGGCGCAGGCGGTGAATGTTGCGCAGGTCGCCCTTTCGGTTGAAAATTTCTTGTGACCATTTGCCCGAAAGGCAGAGGGACTTGGGGAAGGGGCCGAGGAGCTCGATAATCTGTGCAATGTGGTCGTCGTCTTTGCCGTACTTGGTTCCGGACTGCGGGTCGAAGAGATAGTCACCAGTAATAAGTTCAAAGACCTAGAGGGTTAGTAACCGAAAAAAAGAAAGAAAAAAAAAGACATTCGTTTGATTGCTACGCATGGCGTAGGACTTACCATCGCAGCCATGGACCAGACGTCTGTGCTAGCGCCCCATTTGGCACCGAGTATGACCTCCGGGGAACGGTATTGGCGGGTCTGAATGTCGTTGGTAAAATGGTGGTTGACCCAGCAGGCGTTGCCGAGATCGGCAATCTTGACGCTGATGATGTCAATGTTGTGTTCTTCGGCTTTCCGTTTGTCGCCGGAGCTGGATGGGCTGCTTGAGGAGGAGTGTGTGGAGGATGATTTGCCGAGGCTGACGCTAGACACCTCCTTGGCAAGAATGTCTCTGCGGATGGTTGTCAGTACAGTTCAAGATGGTCCCCTATAAACTTAGTAACTTACTCTGTCTTTTCCCGCTTCTTCTGAAACTCTTCAATCCCTTCATCCTTGTGGTGGTCCATATCGTGTTCTGATGAAGAAAAATCCTTCTTGTGAGAGTGGGAGGAGGCTGCAGATTGTTAGTCGCGGTGTGCAAATTGAATAGCGCATAGAGTGGGCAACCTACAGTCGTGAAGCATCTGGCCGAGACTGCTGTGTGAGCCCGGTGTAGCAAAGGGCGTGTTATGCCCAAAGCTGGCATTTAATGGCGAGGGCAGTGGCTGACTGCCTGTGATCAGAGTCCGTCTCCTCCGGCGACCGTTGCGATTGTTCTCCTTATCTGAAGACTCCGTCTTGACGACCTTCTTCACAATCTGCTCGACGTCGCCAATCTCGATGAGCACGTTCTCGGGCTTCAGATCCGTGTGGATGATGCCACACTCGCGGTGCAGATAGTCTAGACCCAGTAGGACCTGCTTCGTAATCTGCTTCACCAGGTACATGGGGATACCGCGGTGGTTCCACTTCTTGATAAGACCCAGCAAGGTCTCACCCAGCACCTCGAACACCATGCACACATGGGTGCCGTTGGGGCCCTTGTGCTCAAACGAGTCCAGCAGACTGATAACGTGCTTGCGGCCCGGGTGGTCGGGGTTGGCTTGCACGATCTTGTTGAGCAGCTTGATCTCGTCGACAGCGGTCTCGGTATAGTGGGCGGCAGAGCGAACGACTTTCAGGGCGACGTGCTTGCCAGTGACGTTGTCGCGGGACAGCCAGACGGTTGAGAAGTGGCCCCAGCCGAGTTTCCGCACAACAGTGTATTTGCCATCTTTGAATTTCTCGCCAACCTGGACGGGATGGTAGCCGCCCTTGCAATAGTCCTCGGAGTCTTCTTCGTCGGCAGTGTTATCGGCGGCGTCGTCAACGGAAGACGAGGAGGTTGGAGAATGATTTAAGCCGGAAATGTGTGAGGATCTAAAGGGAGGAAACAATGCGCAGAGGCGCACAAAAATGTTAGCGTGTCTGTGCAATGTGCATTCTGTATTGAGTGTTTTGTGTTGTGCAGTTCACGATAGCAAAGCACAAGCAAGCAAACGGGCGCAATCTGTGAGCCGAGATGTGGTGGTGAAAACTGGCGCAGCTGATAGATGCAAAGAAAAGTGGGGGGAGGGGCTGTTGCTGCAGGGGTGAGGCCGCTCCAAAAACAACAAGTATGAAGCGCGTGGATGATAGGAGTGGCAAGAGGAGAGGATAGCAGAAGGATACGCCTCGGTGAAGGCCAGGAAAAAAGATCGCGAGGTGAGTGGTGTGCAGCAACAAGTAAGGTAGAGGGTAAGGGGAGGTTAGATTAGAGGTTCGGACCTTGACTTTGGCGGTGGGTCTCGCACGTCGCGAAGACTGGGGAGGAGACCCTTCAACATTGGGGGCGGTTGGGAGAGAATAGCGCGTTAGATAGAAAGAGGAAAGAGAGAGGGGGAGAAGACGGTGAGAGGGGCAAAAAAGAAGGTTGAAGAATGAGGGAGTGAAGCACCAAAGGTAGTGCGCATCAAAGACGGCGATGCGCAGCCATGAGAGTGAAGTGTAAGGTGCGGTTGGAAGGTAGATGGGAAGAAAGATGCCAGGGCGCTTATGCCGCCGGTGTAAAAAGAGTTGGCAAGCTTAAGGGATAGGCCAAGGTACTGATCATGGTCTAGAACCAGATATGGGGCAGCGAAGAGAGGAAGAAAGAGAGAGATGAAAGGCAGAAGGTCAAGGCGCGATAGCGAGTCGAGTTGGCCAGTGACACGGTGAATAGGTGAAGAAGAGCGAAGGTCAAGAGACGTCAAGATGCCTAACGGGAGACGAGGCAAGGTACGGGAAGTGAGATGGAAAAGAGGTGAAGGATACGAGGTTGGGTAGAGGGAAGTAAAGAGACGAGGTGCAAAAGAGGTAGAGAGGTAGAAAGTAAAGATGTTGCCAAGGGTCTGACTGAACGAACGTGCGCAAAAGAGCGGAATAAGACCAGCACCAGCGAGACACGAGCCGGGAAAGGGAAAGGGCAGACAAAGACGAAGACGGGAAGACAGAAAGACGGTGGGTGGTCCTGGGTGGTGGGCAAGGCGGTGGCCAGAGCCGTGGGTGATGTTTTGGGCAAGCGGCCATACAGACCAAAGAGCCAAAAGGCAAGGCAGCAAAACGCACAGAAGCGGAGAGCAGAACAGAGCAGAACAGAGCAGCACTGGCGGCGGGCCGCAGGCGACAAAAGAATACACAGTAGGCGACGCAGGAGACGCATCAGACGCATCAGACTCAGGAGAAGGAGCGAGACGAGTTGCTTGCAGAAGGAGCTGATTCGTGCATGCGCCTTTTCCGGTTCCTTTTTTCTGCAACCTGTTTTTGGTTTTTGTTCCTCCTCTCGTTTCTCGTTTCTCTTCTTTTTCCGATCGTTGTTTCTTCTTGCATCTTTTCTGTCGTCTTGTCCTCTCTGTTCTTTTCTCCTGTCGCGTTTCCTTCTGTCTTTTTGTCTGTTCTCAGCCCTGCTTCTATCGCTTTTTTCGATGTGTCATGGTTCTCGAGGACTTGTCGGCTCCGATCGGTGTATTTTGCATGTGTTCGGTTTGTGTCGTCTTTTGCTCGCCTGCTGTCTGCTGTCTGCAGTCTGTTGTCTGTTTTCTGCAATCTTTCTCTCTGGCCTTCTGTCTGTTCGTTTTCTGCCGTCCCTTGTGTCGCATCTGTGCTCTGCTTTGCACACCGCACGCTCTGCGCTCTTGTGTCGCTGGGGTCAAGTGCATGTGCTCAGCCCCCACCGGGAAGGGGAAAAGGTAGAAAGTGACGGGGTAAAAAAAAAAAAGAAGGCCAAGGAAGGCCGCATGGAGTCGGTTGTGTCATTGGGGGAAAGGGAAGTGGAAGGCAAAAATCACAACAAACGTCAAGCATTGAAGCACCAAACAAAATTGCATCAAGCAGCACATCACCAAACTCACCCTTCTGTGGTTATGATCGGCTTAAGGGCTTCCTTCTTCCGCTTCTTGATCGAGCCCGAGTTGGCCGCGCTGTCGCCGTTGCCGTTCGAGGCCGATGCCGGGGCTGTTGCTGTCGATGCTGCTGCCGCTGCTGTCGCTGTCGGGTCCGTCTGCGGCGTCGATGGTGCTGCCGACGGCTCGGCCGAGGAGGTCGCGCCGTTCATCGTGGGCGGTCGGTCGGGGGTTGTGCGATGGCCGTTGCCGTTGGAAAGAGGGGGGAGAAGAATGGAGAGAGAGAACGGAGTAGCAATGGCAGATGCGCGAAGAAGGACGACGCGCACACAAAAAGTGTGGTCCTGGGCCCTGAAGAGTGGGATATGGGGATAAGCAAATGGTGAGGCGCGCGCTGTTTAGCTGTTTATTAGTCGCCCAGGCTCGCTAGCTAGTGCCCAGTGGTTCGGCCGTCGACAACGCTGTTTGTGCTCGTAATTGGAGGTTTCGAGAGGGACGAAAGGGGGCAAGTGGATGTGGTTGGTGGTCGGTGGCGGCTGGCGGTGCAGTTTGCGCTGAATAGAGCTAGCAAAGCGTGATTGTGCTGTGACGGGGGATTTGAGGGCCTGGATTGGATGGCGGGGTTCTTTCTTGAATTTCCCTTTGGCTGTGCCTTATTTTTTGGCCAGGTTCTCTTCTCTAATCTCCTGCTGTTGGTTGCTTTTGAGACAAGAAAGAGACAAGGAAGCGTGGCGGGCGTGGAAGCTTTTGCTTTTGGTTTTATGGTTGGGGAGGGGTGTGAGGGGCGCTTTTTTGCAGCGATTGCGTCTTAGCTGAGCCGGCTGGTTTGGGTTTGGGTTGTTTAGGTTGTTTGGGTTTGGAGTGTGACTGAGGGGCGGTTGACTCTGCGCTTGGTCTTGGCGCTTTCGCGTGTACTGAGACTCAGTGGGTTATTTGGGGAATTTTGGTGCTTGTTGGCAATTGCTGTCGCGAAACCGGGCTGTTGCGATGATGCAGTATCAGACTTCTGGATTTCGAGCTGTAATACAGAGCTTGGGCGATCCGCGATGCGACAATTCGGATATTGTGTTTTCTTTCGAAATAAACTCGAAACTCTTTCCTCAAGCAATATATTGCTTTTTTGGTTCTTGTTCCTGAATCGTTCTTATCGTTCTTGACTCTCCAGCCTTGTTCGTAACGACTTGCTGCAATAATGTGCTGCTACTGGATACACATCAGATGGAAAATGGTAGGAGGACAAGTCGGACAGTCCGGGATTGATCGAGGCCGTCCAGACGAATTGCTCGATATTTAAGGAGCCGCGAAAAGCAAAGAAGCTCGGTGGCTGCAATTGAGAAAGCTATTTGTCGGCGCGCGCGTTGGTGTATGGGAGCGAGGGACGCATCGGCAAGCTTCCCTGTAGCAATAGAGGAAGATGGGTGTCGA
The DNA here is from genome assembly GCA_019925375.1 of Sporothrix euskadiensis. Lineage (NCBI taxonomy): Eukaryota > Fungi > Ascomycota > Sordariomycetes > Ophiostomatales > Ophiostomataceae > Sporothrix > Sporothrix euskadiensis. The sequence continues at coordinate 589,099 of JADHKQ010000017.1, read as the reverse complement.
TGGGAATCCGACGTGCGCACGGCCGAATTGGTGATGCAGATGTGTGGGCAGCTGGAGTCGGATGGCAATGTTGAAAACAGGGAGAAGGAGAAAAGGGAGAAAAGGGGGGAAAGGAGGAATGGGGGAATGGAAAGATTCTGAAAACAAAACAGGAAAGATGAAACTGGCGATGGGCTTCAAAGGGGGAAGGAAGCACCCATCAGCATCAGCACCAGCGGCAAGTGCGAAGAACAAAAACCGGCCGCTTTGGCGGGGCGTTCAAGCTTGCTGTTGCCCAACAAACTACGGAATACACAAATACAATCGTCACGGTGGGCGCTGGGAAGGGAAGGAAGCTGTCAGCCACAGTGCCGGTCCTTCCCTCGAAACCTGCTTTGTTTGGAGAAGATCACGCTGCATATCCCGAGTTTCTGTGCTGCCCATTGTGCTGCTGTTTCCTTTGCTTGTTGCTTCTTGTCGTTTATGACGGTGCCGCTCAACGGGTCAAAGACCAAGAAGCTCCGCAAATCGCCGCCAATCCGGCGCTGAGAAGAGGCACGTTTGCGCTAAAGGGCCACGCTGCGACGTACAGTATACACTGTGCTCTAGGCACTGTCCCCTAATCGACGCATCTGGGCAGGTACGCAATGCGTTTGGTGAAGATCGCTCGGTCTCGGCAGGCGCGATCTACTGTGTAGGCGGCTCCTCTCTTTTTGTCTCAAATCTAGATCGCCCAGAACGGAAGCAGACGAACTCACAAAAAGGAAGGAACTTCCGTGCAGAATAATCAGACGTTGTTAATTGACAGCAATTGACCCAAAAATACAAAAACAATCATACTCAACCAGCTGGGTCCCTGGCACAAGCCCATCCACGCCGATCAATATCAATGTCCGGTTTTGTCATTGGTGTATCCCTCCAGTTCTTTTGTGTTGGTATTTTGTCATGTCACTGTTGACATCATTCCATCTCTGGGACGGATAGCTGCACCAATTGCCGCTGATTACCGCAGGTGAAAAGAAAACAGAAGGTTGGACGAGGAACAAGACTCGAAGACCGTGACGGCGCATGCGTTCTGAGATTTACAGCGTTGCTTGCCGTTCCTTTTCAACAGACAATGGCCAACAGCCGCCCCTAGTGTCAACGCTCGACTCGACACGACTCGTCGGCATTCGAGGTCAGGCCGCCACAACCGCCACAATATGCAGCCAACCGGCAGGCCAGGTACGGAAGGCTGTTGGAAAGAAAAAAAAGCAGCACAAGAAGGCCAGTGGCCTAGAGACATGCTCCAAGCGTTCTCATGTCTTGTGTATCGTGTTCACTATCTGGCCATCTGCTGTGCAATGAAGACCGGTTGCGAGTGCAAATTGACCATTGTCATGGCTTGTTGTACAAGTTTGCAATTGTACTACACGAATGGCCTTGGCCAGCTGTCAAGAAGGGTGAAGTGTGCCGCAAGACGTCTATATCAACCCGCATCGAAAAGGGTTTGTCGCTTTGGTCCGCTAGATTGGATATGAGGCCAAGAGATGGCTTTTGAAGTGCACTCTGTGGCAGGACATGAGACAAAGGAGAGTGTATCATCTGGGCGCTTTTCCAGAAAAAGGAGGCTCCGGTGGGTTTAGCTTGATATTTTGGCTGAGATGGGTATACTGATCTTGCGGAAGTTGCAAAAGCTGAAAGATTTTTAGAAATTTAAATTTGACGATATCTGGCAGCCTGGTTCGATATTGGTTCCCTCCATCCGGCATGTTGGTGTCGCAGGAACTGGAGTCCGCGTTGCCGTCTATTAAATCCGGGCAACTACCCAAAGCGGAAGAATCAACCACCAGTCGTAGATTCCGGGCAGCTTTTGCGTCAATGCACATTAGAAAGATTGAATATTTTTCAACAATAGAACGGCTCCAACTTCAAAGGCCATTCGTTGTATTGCCCGCCCATCAGTCTGTTAGATCCAGTGATTTGGTTCAGTCCAGTGACAACCAACCAAACATACTTCCATTGTTTATTTCGTCAGCACAGCTTCGTGGCTGCACCCTCTCAACTTTCCTCGTAATAAACCAGGGACATTTCCATCTTCAAACATCAGCCTTGCATTGCTTCTTGGTGTTATCCCGATCTGGTCCCACTTGGCTTACAGATGGCAGCTGGTGCTGTTCTCAACAGCCCTGTTAACAAGCCGCCGTCCATCCAAAACGAAGCCCGTATAGCTCAGTGGTAGAGCGCAGCACTCGTAATGCTGAGGTCCTTGGTTCGATCCCAGGTGCGGGCATAAGATGCAACAGATTCTTAAGGATAACAGCTTTGCTTTTTGCTTTTCTTTTTCTTGTCCTTTTTTTGCTAGTCATGCTTAGATTGATGTCACTTTCATGATTGGTTTTGTCAGCGCCTTTTCACATACGCTTCATACCGATTCTAAGTGAATCTTTGTTGACCACTTACAAGCCACGAGGTAACATGCATCTCAAGATTTTCTGAGTGGCAGTTCACCACGACTTGCCGTTGAGCAGCACGCTCCTCCACAAAGCAGCCATTGTGTACTCTCCTCTCTTTCGAGAAAAATCTCATTCTTTCTCCTCACCCACATCAAATTGCAGGAATTTCAAGTTCATCGAGATGCCCCTTGACTAGAGGCCTCGGGTTTCTTTTGTTACCGAGCGCCCTGGCTTTTTGAGACTAGTTACTGGGAGCTTCGTAACGCATCCAAACACCAGTTCGTGGCAGGTTTCGCACCGCTTGACGTTGATATCACCTTCCGGGGTCTCAGGACCGTTTTTGGGAGGGCAGGAGGGGCTGATCTGGGGAGCGAGGGGAGCTTGGGGTTAAAGTGTCGACTAAGACGCATTCGTGCCGCTTGTCAACCGCCCGCCACGAAAATCTCCAATAATCAGAGCGCCTCCAACCAAACACCACAAACTCCGGGGAAAACGACACCAAAAGAAAAGCGACACAAAGCGGCACCGGTCCCCGGAATTCGTCACCCGTCGGTTTAGTCTCCTCTAAACTGCGGCGAACTGCGCGTTAAGGAGAGAGGTTCCAATGCCAGGAGTTTCCTTAGACCTCCAAGGGCCCTCTTCCATCATGGGAGCTTCTTTTTGAGTTTCTGCCCCGCAAAATAGGAAGATCTGATCCTTGAGCGAGCGACGGCGGAGCGGAAAGGATGGCGCTGGGAGGACGACATTATTTCCGCTTTGGGAGTGGAGGATGAGAGAAGAGGATAAGGACGTCCTTTATATAGAAGCTTCCTAAAGATGATTGCTCTTTCCTAGAACTTTGGCCAGAACATCTTCTACACGAGACTCGCTCTTTCCTTGGTTCGTACACGTCAACAAATCCGCACCTGCCGGCAACAACAACAACAACATATCCACCTCGCATCTCGACACACCTCACATGCACGCCAGCATGGACGCTTCGAAGCTGCCAAACTGGAAGGACATGCCCAAGGTGGAGGGCAAGCCGTGAGTTGTCCTCCATGGATTGAAAACGACACAGAAAGAGGGCATCAGCTAACCACCGACTGTCTGCAGTCACGGCTGCGCCTGGGGACTCTTTGACAAGGACGGCGTCAAGGACGAGCTCGGCACTCTGAACCTACTGACTCCCGAGGTCGTCAAGGCCGCCCGCGACGAGATCCAGACCGGCCACAGCGTAGCACTCAACTGGGGCTTGGACCGGTTGAGCGAGGAGGCCTTTGGACGGCAAACGCTCAAGCACAAGATTGTCGACTGGCGCACGAAGCCCAACTACCCTTTTTACTGTTATGATGACGAGATCAGCTTCAACACCCAGGTCGGCAGCCAGTGGGACGGTCTGCGCCATTGGGGGGACGCCAAGACGGGCTACTACTACAACGGCATCCACCACGACGACCTGTTCGCCAGCGGCAAACTGGGCATTGAGAGTGGGTGCACCCCCTTGCGTAGCACACGGTGATTTTGCTCATGGCTAACCGACTAGAATGGACCGAACGCGGCGGCATTGTCGGCCGCGGCGTGCTGCTCGACTACGTCGCCTACGCCGCCCGCAAGGGCATCGAGTACAGCCCCATGTCGGGCCACCCGATTACGGTCGCGCAGCTCGACGAAATGGCCAAGGATCAGCATGTCGAGTTCCGTGCGGGCGACATTTTGCTGGTCCGCACGGGCTGGACCAAGTGGTACGACGAGCACAACGAAGAGGAGCACAACAGGTTTGTCGCCAACGCCTATGCCTGGGTCGGCGTCAAGGGCTGTGAGGAGACGCTGGAGTGGCTCTGGAACCACCACTTTGCGGCCGTCGGCGGCGACTCCAACGGCTTTGAAGTTGTGCCCATGGACGAGGACTGGCGCCTGCACGATTTCCTGCTGTCCTACTGGGGGATGCCCATTGGCGAAATGTTTGACGTGGAGGCACTGGCCAAGGAGTGCGAGCGCCAGAAGCGGTGGTCGTTCTTCTTTACGAGTGCGCCGTTGAACCTGCCGGGCGGCGTGGCCAGCCCGCCCAATGCTGTGTGCGTCTTTTAAGGGATGATCGCACCACACAGAAAAAATGTACATAAGAAAGGCAGTAAATAGGAACGATATGAATAAAGTAAAGAACCATGGCAGTTGTTGAAAGACGGGATAGGCCACATGGTTCCCCAGATGCCAAAAAACCTGGTAGGGCAGGTTCAAGGTTGCATTGTACTCCATACTCCGTACCTGAAATCATATCGGTAGATGAGAGCAGCCAACAGAAGAATCAAGCTGGCTTGGCAGCAGGAGATCCGGGTTGTGTATTCTTAAGATACGTGTTGGCGTACATCGTTGTCAATATCATGGTTGCCCTTGCTTTGAATCTGTCCATGGTGGAACAATAGATCATTTATCAGCAAGAATGATTTATAGACATAAAATTAAAGACACTGGTCTACAAAATCCACGCCCTTGAACACATTACCATGCTCATGTTGTAATGTCTCCATGGGGCTTGCTGTAGGAATCACGACATGAGAAAGAGGAGCGGTTTTAAAAGGATGGTTGTTAACATCTTCCACGTGTATTTGTTTATTGTCGTTCCACCCGAGATATCCTACCATGCTGGATTTATACTGTTCTACTGGCGGACTCACTTCATTAAAGAGGACTCCTCATTTCTACTTACATATTGGTCTTTAATATCATGATCCTGTTCCTGCTCTTGCTCCTGCTCTGATGCTCCACCTTAGACCCATTACCGGTCTCCTCATATTAAAAGATGCAATGCCCGGGAAGCATCATGAGAAGAAATGAACAGTAGACTCGTCATTTCCCGGTGCTTCCCAAAAGATGATGTGACGCCCTGTATTGTGTATCTGATTGCACGGTTGAAGGACCAAGTCCGGAAAAAGCGAGGCTGGAAAGTGGGGTGTCAGAAGGAGAGTCAATGTGATGTCTCGAAAAACTCCTTTAGGACGGGCGGTAAAATAGTAATAAACGAGTTGAATATTGTGGCCAAAGGTTTGATCGTGACAATGCATCCGGACAAGAAGTGAATGGCCTCGAAACAAAGAGGTGCTCGTTCGAAGCAAAAGTATAAAGACAAGGCCAATGGCCTCACACACCGTGGAAAATGAACTTTTCTTCATCTGCTACAAGTCATCCCTTCTTCACGATATCCTGCTCCCCCAATCAAAACAAACATCATGAAGTGGCACATCCTGTTCTTTGCCAGCCTTGCTGTGGCTGGCCCGGCCGGCGAGCGCCGTGCTTATGCACCTCCGTCGTCTTCGTCTACGGCTGTGACGTCGTGTAGGCAGCAAGACCACGCCGGCTCCTGCCCCGTCCCCTCCCTCTTCCGGCAGCTCCAGCACTGCCAAGGCTCCCGCGCCGACCGCTTGTGGGTGGCTGATGTTCGGTTTGTAGGCGGGGCTTCTCTTCTTCTTGGAGTAGCTTCGTGCTATTCAATTGACATTTTCACATATTTATTCCGTTTGCTAATTCTGACGACCTCGAGCATTCAGGTTGTAACTTGCAAGATTGTGTTTCCTCGGCGCTACTTGTCGACGTCGAGTTAATGACGAGTGTAGCCGCGTCACTAACAAAACGCGCTGAAAGTGTGTGGCGCGCTTTCACCGCCAAAATCTTTAAAATTTCTGCCACTCCTCCCACTACACACTGCACCACACACAAGCTTGTGTCGTTTCCCGTTTCCGGTTTGCCGTCTTCCGTCCCCATCGCCTCCACACAGAATGGCCGCAGCGACACCACCGCCTCTACCTGGCCCAGAAGAATACTCATACGATGCGGAGCCGATACTGATTCAGACACCAACGTCTGAATCGACGTCAACCGACAAAGATGGCTCACCCTGGACATGGTCGCCGATGTGGCACAGGGAGTGCACGTTTGGCCCTGCCGAGTTTGACGCCGTGATGCAGAATCTCGTGCGAAACCCCAACGTGCTGTCCTCGTGGCTGTTCCGGGCCGACATGGTGGCAGAAACGTCCGAGGAAGCGCTCAAGACAGAGGGTGCTCCCATGTCGGCTTTCCCATTCTTTTCCGGCCTTGTTCGCTCCGACGACCGCACGATTGTCCGTCGGCTGATCCCGCGCAACACGATGCGCGATAAGCCGATGCTGCAGACGGTGCTGTTCTATGGGAGTCTGGAGGATGAAGAGGGCCACGATGACACAGAAGTCGAGCGCTCTTTGGTGGTCTACCTCCCGCACGTCACAACCCCTGCCGACGTGCCCTTTTACCATCCCAAAGTTCAGGGTGTCGGCTTCTTGCATGAGTGGCACCCGAACGAGGGCAGGGGCACCATGTCGATGCATTTTTCTTTTTTTCCAGAGACGGCCGTCGCCACGGCGGCCGACGACTCGAAAAGCAAGCTGAGCCGGCCCATTTTGGGGAGAGTGGCTCTGAGCTTGATCAACACTGTCTGCAAGCACGGCGAAGGCAAGCGCGCCGGGTACGTCAAGCGCGTGCACCACGACCAGCTGGTGCCGCAAGCAAGAGTGCAGGACCGGTATACCCGACTCAAAGAGAAGTATGCGCGCACACTAGTGGAGACATGGCAGGAGACGACCGATCCAGCCAAGCATGTTTTTGAGGACTTGTCAATTGCCGCGTTTTTGATGGAGTTGTGGGCCGACATGTACAAAGAGAAGGAGAAGGGCACCTTTCCCGGCTTTGTCGATGTCGGCTGCGGCAATGGCTTGCTAGTGCACATTCTCAACTCGGAAGGCTATGCCGGCTGGGGCTTTGATGCCCGCAAACGGCGGTCGTGGCTGCAGTACGGGAACGGCACGGCCGAGGCGGCCTCGTCGGCAGACGCTCCTCTACGGGAGAGTCTGTTATTGCCGTCATTTCTGACACAGAGCGAAGAGAAGAGCACGGGCCTGCCGCTGTATGACGGCACATTCCCGCCCGGCACCTTTCTTATTGCCAACCACGCCGACGAACTCACTGTGTGGACTCCTTTGCTTGCGGCCCTTTCGCATTGCGCCTTTATCGCCATCCCCTGCTGCAGCCATAACTTTACCGGCGCACGGTTCCGGGCACCACCGCCGTCGTCTGCCTCCAAGGAAGCCACGGCCTCAGTGTCAGTGACACTGGCCTCGTCATCGACGTATGCCTCGTTTGTCGAATGGGTCGTCGGAGTGGCCGAAGACTGTGGGTGGACCGTCGAGTTTGAGATGCTGCGGATTCCGAGTACACGAAATGTCGGACTCGTGGGCAGGAAGCGGAAGACAGACGACCTCTTTACAGTCGAACAAGCGTGGAACATCATCAACAAGTACGGCGGCGCACAGGGATTCGCAGACAACGTGGCCAAGCTGGCCGCCGATGGGAAGAAGAGCAGCCACTGAGTAGCAAAAAAAAAAAAAAAAAAAAAAAAAGGCAGATGTTTTGTCATATTTCAGCTATATACACACGTCGACCAACACGGCCGAGTCGACACGACACACTCTGTTAACACAGAACCGTCGACTGCACAGCTCGTTGACCCGACTCGACTTGTCGCCTTCCGTCACGGCATCTCGCTCGCCGGAAGCTACGCTTATAGCTCGCTCAGTCCAAGTCCGGCACCGGCAGATGGTCCACCAGCTTCATGTGCAACCCCAGCTTCTTCAACGCATCGACAGCGTTCTGGTCCCGCAGCTTCTCCGTCTCGTCCTTGGTGACGAGCACAAACTCTTGCTCGAGCAGCAGAGTGCCCTCCTTGACGCCATACTTTTCGGACATCGCCTTGTCTGTCCGGCCCAGGTCAATGACCAGGCTCTTCTTGACACCAAACACTGCATCGGATGTCTCGTAGGGGTCGCCGCGGAGGTACAGGGCGCTGATCGGTTCGGTTCGGTTAGCGGGTGTTTCTGTGACTGTGTAGGAGTCGGGAGTGGATGTGGGATGCAGAAGAGGTGTGGGAGTGGACCTGGGGAATTGGGGTAGTGCGGGGGAAAGGAAATACGGAAAAAGGAAACTGGACATAGGCAGCGGGAAAAAAAAAAGAAGAACAAAAAAAGAAAAAAAGAAGAAAAAAAAATAAAAGCTCTCTGTACTCACGTAATAAGATGATCCCATCCCTCCTTTTCAAACATGAAGTGCACATGCGACGGCCGCCAGCAGTGGCGTCCAAGCCGCTGCAGCAGCTTACCCACAGGGCCATCGTGCGGAATCGGGTACGGCACCGGCTTGATGCCGTGGAACCAGAACATGCCGTCATCGTCCGAGACCATGACACACCGCTCCGAGGGCGCCTCCCGGTCGGCATGCTGCACATCGTAGTGGCCTGAGCTGTCCGTCTCCCAGATGTCAATCTTGACACCAGCCACGGGCTTGCCCGAGGGGTCAACGACGCGGCACACTGCCAGCATCGGCTCGCCGTCTGGGTCGGACGTCATGGACGCGCCGTTGGCCAGAGTGGGTGCATCGTGCGTGTGGAAAGGGCCCAGGACTGAACCTTCAGTCGAGCCGGCCGGCTTGGGGTGGTTGATGCTGTCGACAAGCAGCGACAGTCCCAGAATGTCGGACAGCAGAATAAACTCGTTGCGGACGTCGCTGCAGATCTGGCCCGTCGACACGAGGAACGTAATGGCGTGCATCCACTCGTCGGTGCTCAGACGGGTTTCGCGCGCAAAGTCGTGGAGGTGCGTGACGAGGCGCGCCATGAGGTAGCGGAGGCGTGCATCGGGCGACTGGTCGTTGATGCGGATGGTGTTTTCGGTAATGTTGTCAATCGTCAGATCGAGCAGCACCGGCGGGCTATTGTCGGAGGAGGCCATTGTGTGGGCGGTGGTGACAATGAATGAGGTGAGGTTGTAAAGTTGTAAAGTAGTAAAGGTGAAGTTGCTGGTGACGTTGTTCGTTGACAATGTTCCGAAAGGGGCAGGTGCTCAAATTGGCAGGAGCAGCTTCACAGAGAGAGATATAATGGGAAGGAAAGAAGGAGGGAGGAAAGAAGAAAAGGTATAAATTAAATTTCAAAAAAGAAAAAGTAAATGTTCAGACACTTCCCCATATCCGTCAACCCGTCAACCGTCATCCGTCATGCGTCAATGGTCTCCATCGTCCGTTCTTTTACACAAAATCAGTCCAGTACCTCCTTCTCGCCTTTCTTGCACCCTGCAGCCAACCGTGGCTGCTCCATTAACAAGATGACCATAGCATGACACATCCGTGCTAAAACGGCGGCGGCAGGGCTTGTACGATTTTAATAGTTGATAAAAGCTACGTGCAGACACTTGGGAACCGACTTGGTCGACCTCTGGGGTTTTCTCGGTGTGTTTTTCTTTTTTTCTTTCGGGAACAAGGCGCCGATTGGGGCGACACTGGTCCGATCTTAGAGGAAAGAGCTGGTAAAGATACCCCACGCGCGTAGCAAGCGATGCAGAAGAAAGAGGGAAGGTGCGTCCAAAGCGCGAAGAAAGCGCAGAAAGCTCCTTCTTTTACAAAACCCCCCTCAGCCCCCACCGGCACATCCTACTCCCCATCTCTGCAACCCCGCGGTCTGGCGGTCCAAACGTCAACAGTCCGCTGGACAGACATGTTAGTGGGGTTTATTACTCCGCAAGGCCTCCACTCCACAGGACGCCCCAAGACTTACAAATCCAATGTGGAAGTTTTTGGTAGTTTTTTTTGTGATGGACGACGATTGCAAGCGAGGTTGTAGCCAAGACAACGGGTGTACACGAATCCGTGAGAGGCTCCCGAACCTTACGCTTATGGATCATGTAATTTCTTACAAAGTATTATGTTTATTTCACCTTATGACCATGGATATATATACAGAAATCCGGCTTCCGAAATGCCAGCTGCCAATTGTTCGCTACCTCCAAGCGAGGTCTAGATCACTTCTTTCCGTCTCCCCCTTCCTCCCATACTTGAGTTTCTCGCCTATTTATTACTCCTCTCCCCTTCCGAAGCGTTATTTCGGCACCGGATAGGGCACCGGTGCCGACCGCAATGACTGCAGCGACTGTCTCTCAGTCGAGTACTCCTGGAGTGTCTCTTTCGTCGGCGTCATGCGTCGAGACATTGGTCCGGCCAAGCTATTAGGCGTGCCTCGACCAGACGGCATCATCGACACCGAAACCCCGGGGGAATCACTCCGGAAGACAGAAGACAGAAGACAGAAGACGACCGCACATCATACGGACTTACCCGGCCGCCACCAAAGGGACTGGCCGACCGCCTTCCTGCTAATATCCCAATCTGTGGTGGACCTGGCAGTGGTCCGGACAGCACCGTTATTTCTGATACACGCCGGATGCTGTCGTGCGCCGACGGCACAGACCTCGGGGATGCCGCACTGCTTGTCCGGCTACGGTTCAGCCGTGCAGAATCCCCTGACGCCCAAAAAACCTAGTGGAAACACCAGTAGAGCAATCACCATCCAGAATAAACATAGTGTAAAGGCGGATGCACCTGGGATGCTGAGGTTGCCAAGTGTTCCTGACAAGCTTTGCCACGTTCCTGGTAGCGGAACACCAGGAAGGACGGAGCCGCCACCCCATGTGTAGTCGTATGGGTCGCTGGTGTTGTAGACCTTGCGCTTGAGTAGGGAGACAGTTTCTGCCAGAACAGGTCCGCTGTTTGTGCCGTCGAAACTGTAGATCTGGGCAGCCAGTTGACTGCTACCGCTTTTGACAAATATTGGGCCGCCATCAGCAAACTGGCTGGTGTTGCCGGCCGTTCCTGAAAAGACTCCAATCTGGGCTACAAGATGCGTGATAACAATAACTCCGGCCGACCATGCAAAGTTGCTCCACCAGGCCACCAACACGCGCAGCCAGTGTAGTGAGAGTCCTCCTGTCAGGAAAAATGTCTGCATGGTCTCGAATATGAGGACAACTGATACTGAATGTGCGTAATGTGCACGCATCAAGGGTACAGAAGTGCCATATGCAGCCGTCAAAACGAGCAGATCATGGCTATGCCGACAAAGAACGCAATCGTTGGTGTTAGGATCTCCAGATTGTCGATGGAGTTGCCGTTGGTCATGGCCGCCTGGAAGCACCCTCTTTCTGTCTGTGTAGAGTTGGCATAGATTTGGAGGCTCACCGAGCCGTCAAAGTCAGGAATCTGCAGTGCAGTGTCGGGGCTCGAGGCTGTCTGCATCGGCACGAGCGCAAAGGTGCCGTATATCGCCAATGGCAAGCTAGAATTTAATGCACAGAGCCTGACGAATAGTCATAAATTGTTTAACCTCTTTCCTTCAAGAAATTTGAAAAAGGGGGGAAACTTGTGTGTACATACCCTTCCATATTTGACTGACATGGGTCGAATGTCTGTGTGTACCGCGTCTCGCCATCTAATAAAAGTATTAGGAAATGCCCCCAGTGTCGATATATCAGTAGCGGTAAAGTCAGATATACGTACATGCTTCCATTGTTATTACCACTGTAGAAATGTGTCAGCTTTGCATTGTAGAGACGTCGAATCCGTGCCATCACTTACACATGGTCGACTCGTTGTGGACGTTGCTAGTCCCGTCGAGATGGAACACAACAGTCATATTGTCTGCATAGTACGCGCCATCAAACGCACTGATGTTGAAGAGACTCTTGCCGCTGAGACAGTCGCCAAAGTCGGATGTGTAGAGCGCCGTTGTCCGGTCGGCTGCCAGCTGTCGTGTCACGCCATGACCGTCGGTGCCGTATACGTATGCAATTTCCCGGCCTATAGCGTAGCGAGATGTAATAATATTCCCCTCAATGGTGCCTTTCGCATGGAGATGAGCGCAGAGGAAGGAGCGCATGACTGCTAGGAAGGAAGGTGCAAGGGGCTATTGGCCAAGCAGCAAAAAGGACATCATAATTAAGGAGTACTATAAAATAACCAAAACCAACATAATGTTATCACTGCAATATACATAATCTCTGCAGAATAATGGAGACTTTTCATTGCCATGAACCTCGTCACATCCATGTCCAATGCCCGCCTGCAGTTTTGTTCGCCCGTATCAGTGGCCACAGACAAGGTGAAACATAACCAGCGTTGCGAGCGACATCTTCACCTCCATCAGTACTCAAGAAAGAAGAGTTAATACAACACTAGTATCAATGTCAAAAAAATACAAAGAGCCTCGCTTTGTAGATCTAAAACTTTGACATCAGTATGTAGGGACGTCGTTCGTGATGTAGCTCGACGTTTGGAGGTGGTCAGGAACCAGGACAGGCACGGGCCGTGTAGATGTGGCGGTGCACACTAGCCACATTCTGGTTCCACTTTAACTAGTCGGCCCACCACCACCGCAAATTTTTTGTTTGAAAGCTGGCGATGCTGAGCTCTCCTGTCGTTTCTCCCTTTTCCTTCCTTTCTTCCTCGGCAATTGCTCACCTCGCGACGTCACCACCACCCTCCCACACACTTCCAATCGTATACCGCAATGCCACCAGCATCTACGCGGGCGGCATTAGTCGCTGTATCGGCGCCTGCGCCCTCGGCGACAATGGCAATGGCCTCGTTGTCCCGGCGAGCCACACTCACCTCCTCTTCGCCCATCTCCTCCACATCCTCTTCTTCCTCCTCCTCCTTCTCCTCCCCCTTCTTGGTAGCACCCTCCTCACAATGCTGCCGGCGGCAAGCTTCGTCGCTTGCTGCCCTCTCGGCACCTCGGCGGCCACTCCTCGCCTCGTCGACCTCTTCTACCTCCTCTCGCACAACCACATTATCAGCCCCGTCAACGGCGGCAGCTTTCTCGACCACGGCATCGCTGGAATCGAGAGGCAAGCGCCGCCGGATGCGCGACTGGTTTAAGCAGATGGCAGTGCCGCTGTTCTGGCCGGACCATCCTTCGCTCAAGGACGGGGTGAGCGAGAATGTGGAGAGCAGAAGAAAGAGGTCCCAACAATTCCCAATGCCGCAAAACAACATGTTCCGGTCGGAGCCGGTGCTGGACCAGCCAACGCGCTACCTTGTGTACAAGCGGGTGACGCAAGACCGCGAGAGCATCAAGGCTGTTGCGGCGTCGCTTGGTCTGGACATGCGGCGCGTCGCTGCCGTTGTGCGGTTGATGGCGATTGAGCGCCAGTGGTTCGAACAGGTTCGTTTTCTCCCCTCCTTGTCCTTTTTCTTTCCCTCATCCCCCCCCCCCCCCAAACATCCAGGCTGTGATGAAATAAAATAAATATCGATTAGTCTTGAAGACAAAAACAATGGTTACAAAATTTTATGTCATGCTTATCTTTCTGAGCCTACACTTTCTCTCTTTCTTTTGCTCCGCTTTATACTTGGCTTCGCGAAGCACACACGCCATACCGAGAGAGATGCCATGCTAACACAGCACTTGCAACAATAAAACAGGGAAAGCCTTTGGCACAACAATACAACAACGCCGTGCTGGACATGCTGCCAACGTTTGGCCGCAACGAGATCCAACTCGGCAAGCCCTTTGAAAATATCAACGAGATCCACGACCACGCCTACACCAAGCAGCAGCTCTTCGTCCCCGTGCCCGAGTCCCGCCAGTTCAACCGTGAGGATGCCGCCAAGGCCTTCAACGTCCGCATGCTCTCGCCCGACAAGCGCATGCCCGTCCCCGAGCTGATCCAGGTCGAGAAGGACGTTGCCAGCGGCAAGCTGTCGTTTGACGAGAGTGTGCGCCAGCTGCAGGCCAAGGCCAACGAAGAGCAGTTTGCACTGTACGAGAAGGCACAGCAGGAGGCCGACGCCGAGGAGAAGCGCACGAAGCGCACATACAGCGACCGCTTCGAGTTCCGTGTCAAGGACTACAATGCCGAGGAGGTGGGCAAGAACGGCCGTGGGCCGAACACGGTCGGTTGGCGGTATGGTGTGCCGTTCAGCGACCGCAAGCGCAACCAGGTCAAGACCCTGCCGTCGATCCGGTAGAGATAAAGAGGGGACGGACGGTGTTGATGAGCGATATACTCTTCACTTTGCATTTAGCGGAAGGTGTTTGCGGTATCTATGGCATGGTCTTACGAGACCATTGGCGGCGGTGTGTGTATGTGTATGAGTAGCTGAAGGAGAGCACAAATGTACCAAGAAAATACAAACCCTATGAGCATGTTTCAAAGTACAAAACAACACACTCTCTCTGAGAGACTGGGAGACGACGAATATTCTGTATTCTGTGACCGGCGTGTAGCACAAAGCAAGACAGCGAGGGTGAAATATTGGTATCGGTGCCGATATCGCCGGCGCGCCTTTCCGACCGTATGCACTACTCCCTCTTCCGACGCCTGTCCGTCCTCGCCTTGTCCTTTGACTCACCCTAGCGCCTTTCTTTTTCTTTCTTTTTCTTCCTTATTCTTTTCTCCTCTTCTTCTTAGGCTCCTAAGGCGTCCAGGCTTAGACGAGCTTCCTCAGTATCCAGGCGTCCAGGCGTCCATATGTGTTGATGTCCGAGGCGTCGACTAAGTTGAAGACGTTGCTCAGGCGTCGTGGCTTGGATGGAGTCATTTTTTGCCTCGTCCAACAAACAGGAAAACAAATCAAGAAGAAGGGACGAGCGGTGGAAGACACACAACGAGCGCAAGGCCATGCTTCAAGAATGATGCAAAGGCAGAAAGTATAGTCCAGCACGGACCATAAACTCCAGGCAACCACGGCGGCAGGTAGGCGAGAGGATGACACAAGTCGAGCCTGACGGAAAAGGGGGAAGGAAAAATGAAGAGAAATGGTGAAAAGGGGAAGATACAGGCGTACGTGAAAAGTGACTGTGGAAAGAGTGGTCTAGCCTATAAACTTTCTCAAAAAAAAAAAAAAAAGGGCAGATAAAGTCGAGGCTCTCGTCGCCCATCCGAACTATACGCAGATACGTCACCGCGTTGTGTTATGCATATATGGTTATATCATGTGCACGTTACGATAGGTGCGACGGGCGGTGATGGACATCCACGTGCTATTTGCAGGTACAGAAAGCAGCCCACTCTATTATACTCGTGCTGAAGAGCCTATGAGCAGAAGCTGCAGAATTACACTGCCACAGCATAGGTGCAAAAGTTTTGCCTGACATGAGGTTCTGTTTTGCAATTCGGCGCAGAAGCTCACAGTAAACGAGTGTGCCTGTAATACGTCGTAAAAAGAGCCGCATATTATCAGGACAAGGGTCTAGTCGTTGTGTGGGTCACACTGGCTGACTGGCTACTGACACTTGACACTGACATCACTGCCCAATCCGTGTAATTCGTAATCCGTATTCTGTGCCCAAGCAACTGGTTCGTGCCGAATTGAGTGACAACCCCTCAAAGCCGAACTGCCGCACACGAACCCGCGGGACTATGATAGAAACTACACCGTCACGCGTTGAAGGATAGAAGCGCAGGAATCTCTTGGCCTGAAGGAATCCCAAAGACATGGGTAGAAGGGGAGGTGAGAAAGCAAAACAAGAAACTTTTTTACAAGGCGACTGCATGGAAGGCCTCAATGAAACTAGAAACATAAACAAAACGCAAAGAGAGACGAATCAAATGTGTCTGCTGGGCAAAAGAAATTTTGAAAGAGGTTTACAGCCAGTTAAAAGAGAGAGACACAAGGCAGCCGTGCAGTTTGTTTGCTTATTTGCGTCTTCGCTTATAGTCACATTTTGTTCGGGCTCATCACTTTATATTTTGTGAGACTAAAACATTCGATTGTGAGATTATTTCGAAAGTCTTTGCTGCAAATGGCGATTCCGCTGAGTAGGGTTGCTTTAAACATTTGTTGTAAACAATTTGATTGAATACAACCACAGCGGTAGTGCTGTTTTCAGTTCATGAAGCAACCCTCTCGGAGTATCCTCCTAAAGCTGCCGATAAATCTGATCCTGTCACTGCCCTCGTTTATTGAGTAATTTTGAAATGCCGGGCTGTGAGGGTGTAGAAGAGCTTCTGGCCAACCACAACTCTTGCAACTCTTATATCTGCGCTGGGCGTTCCTGAAAGCCTTGGTCTAAAAAGAACACGTAGAGTAAGCTTGTGGGCTTGCCTTGGTCGTCGCAAGTTTACAGGTCTGAAGATTGCGGCCAGATACGGCAGAAAGCGGCAGAAAAAAATACAGGGCGAGCGACACAATATAGTCGAGATCAAATAAAAGCAAGATCAAAAGCCAGAGCCGGCAAGGCATTTCAGAAGGCAGATGAATTGTTGACGGTTTGGATACGGCGGCCGACCTCTACTGAGGCAGCAACATTCATGTCTAGCTTGAAGCTCGCCCTCTTTTCCCTCTGTTGAGGATCGCAATTAGGCAAGTCAATGGGCGAGGCCACAAACTGCAAAATGAGCAAGAATAATAAGATTGTTGAGATTGAATGTCTGCTAAAATGATTCGCTGCGAAACAACTGTGCCTATTACCTATTACCCACCAGGACGAATAGAAGAGTCGCCTGTACTCCGTAAATTATTTCTGATGCAATGTAGACGAGGCTGACGCCAGGCACGCGAGACAGGCCAGCAATTTATGTCTATATTTTCTCGGGGATATCCTCTCTCCTAGCCTTATAAATTTATGTTACTTTGTTTTATTTCGACTTTATATGGTTTTAGATTTTAGATTTTCATTCTGCCTCGCTTTTCGTCACCCTCGGTCAATATTTACGGGCGCTGACCGCTGATGAAAGGCTTCAACAGAGAAGGCTGTACGCGGCCTGGCCTGGCGTAAAGTGGCCAGCCCTGAATCGGACCAATTAGCCGGTCGCCGGCTTCGGACAGCTGTCTGAGAGCTCATGGGCTTATCGATTGGTTGCTGTTCATCATCACATGGGCTGTCGTTCTTCCTTCCACACCCCCTCACACGAACTTCTTTTGGCACAAGCTTTCTTTTCCGCTGCTTTGCTTGTACGCGCGTAACCGCTACCAAACGGCCTCATGCTGTATCCCGTTGCACTTCCTCCTCATGTGAGTTGGTAATGCGAAAGAAAAAGAAAAAAAGGTAAATGGCAGGACGCCTTACTAGCGAAGAAAAATCAGGGCGGTCTCCTCCCAGCACAGCCTTCTCCTTCCGGCCGGCCATCGGCATCGTTCTCCTATCTATTCACTCCTTCTTTTTTCGCCAATCTGTCTTTGAACAAGGCATCCCGCGACCGCCCTTTTTTCTCTGTTTCTTCTGCTGTGTTTTTTTTACTGCTGTTTATGTTTCACCGCCGCGTTCTATCGACTGTTGTGCAATGTGAAGAAGGAAAAGGAGGTGGTGCAGAGGAGAATTTTTTTTTTAAAAAAAAAAACGGCAGCCGGCAGAATGAGGACAGGACATGGACAGCTGTACTGAGTCGCTTTATTTTTTCTGCCACCCGACGTCATCGCTTCAGGAGCTGGAGAGCATGTCAAGAGCTATGGTCCCAGGGAAAATGGTGGCCTTGCAGTAGGAGACCCAGGGACGCAGGGTCTTAATACGGGTCTTGTGCATGGGCTATTCCGGAGTATGTATGCAACCCTGGACACTCGCAGGCTGCACGCCATAATGCTATTGCTGGGATCTCTGTATGCCAAAGTTTTGTCACATAATTCGATTTTAAATTTTGAATATAGAGAAAGACCGCGTGAATTTAGCTATGAAAAACCAAGGAAACTCTGAGTGGTTATGAAACGCTAGGAAATTCGGAAAACGACCGAAAGGTATTATAACTGAATAGAAAGGGGGTGATGATACAAAAGAAAAATAAAGAAATCTATCCTTTTCCACGCTGTATGACCCTAAAAACTCCGTAGAACATGCCGCTGGTGAGAAGCAGGAGCAAAACAAACAAGAAAACAAAAGAAAAAGTCAGAGATAGGAAACAGGCACGATAGCGTGCTGCAACCTCCGAAAAGAGCGAAACAGCACAACTATGAAAGAGAGTCTGTCGAAAAGGCGGTGATCGAAAGCGAGTGGAAAGCGCCAGTGGGCGAGTAAGTCTTGGAAAAGCCGGGCTCCCCAAAAAGGGAGCCTCTTTTCCAAACGGCAAAAATCGAGGCGCAGATGTTGTAAGAGCGGGCGAGATTCGAGAGAGTAGACCGCTGCGTTGGAGGGAAAAGGGCGTGTCGGTGGAGAGGAGAGACGTCCTTGGGCACAAGGCACTCTTGTGTTGTTTGTTGGCTTTCGCAGTAAAATGCAATGGCCGGTCGCGGGAGGCTTGTCTTCGGTCGTTGCGTTCGGCTGGATTGTGCTCGAAGAAGGGGTTTCAGGCCTTAGTAAACTTTGGACCGCGTCTTCTCAGATTTACAATCGTCGCAATGGTAGTGCTCGCAGTTGGTGCACTGGTCATTGCTGTCCGTATTGCCGGCCTCACCACAGCGGTGCTAAAATATGAAAAACAAACAGTTAGCAGCTGTATCAAAATGTTTGCTCAATAATGTAAGAGGCCCGAGACTCGAGAGAAGAAAAATAAAATGATCAACATACACAAGTCCATGTGTAGACCTTCGTGCGCCCGGCATCGACCAGAACGACCTGAGTGTTTGCGTGGCTACACATTTTTCTTAACTGTTTGGTGGTGGGGTTTCCTAATTAGGAAAGTAAAATATGGTGGATGAATGGACGCGATGAAAGCTTTTGGTAAATTGAGGATAATAGCAAGAGGAGGAGGAGCTTTGGATGTAAGCAACTCTGGGATGGCTGGTGATGACAATAGAAATCTTTCAAGAAACTCTCAAGGAAAGAAAAGGAAAAAGACCTTCATCTTTATATCTCGTCTTGCCCATCGTGTGCATCCAAGCAGGTCAGGCGCAAGTCGAGTCCGCAGTTCGCAGACATTGGCGTAAGGTTCGATTCGGGCGCCTTGTGTCAACGTCCTATTCTCCTTTCTTTTTCTTTTTACCTATTTTATTGTTAATTATTTTTTTATCTTCGTCCTTCGCCTTGTCGCCTTGGTGGGAAGAGAACGCGGCGCTTGGTGCGGACTGCTCTTGCAAACAAGTTCCAGAAAAGGGGGAGGAGCATTGAGCATGCGAGGTAATACTTACTAGTCTCGCCTCGTTGCACCATTGTACCAACATAGCAAAGTGTCAAACCGAAGGCCATTCTGGGGCGTGTGTTATCGCACATCAGTGAAGGCTCACCTCCTCATAGCCTCCTCAGCACGTTGTCGTTCGTAGAAAACGTAGAAAGCCTCCTGTCCCTCCTGTCCTAGCTTTTCTCCGTGTGTGTTGTGCTGAGCTCTAGCCGTGCTTGTTTGCTCCTTTCCAGTCGTTTGTGCTAGGCCGGTGGCGAAAATCCCAATGTGAACCTGACGCCGGTTTGTTAGCGTACGTTTTTTGTTCTTTCGTTCTTTCGTTTTTCATTTCCATCTTTTTTGCTACTCTGCCCTCATCCTGCCCTCATCCTGTATCTTTTTGTCCCATTCTTATTTTTGTCGTCTTTCCTATCGTCGTGCTTGGCTTTTTTTGCGAACCAAAAACAACCCGTAAACTCACCTAGTTCGCTGTGGTTCGGAGAGCCACAAACAACCAACATTGTAACACTCTTCACTTACACGCTGATCTGCCCAACGCGCGCGCCGCGCACTTCGGTGTTGGTCAGGGCTTTGCTTCGGGGCCCGCCACACGCTCGCCTGTTTCTTCTTCTTTTTCTTTCTCACTTCGTCTTGCAAACTGAGCAACCAAGCAACTGCCTTTCTTCCTCGCCCTGCTCTGATCACCCCTTTCAGTCCATATCTTTCGTTTAGTTTCGTTTCCTCTTGTTTCGCTTGTGTGCTATGGCGTAGCCTCGTCGATTTCAAGGTTGTGAGCTTGCCTTTGTCGGTCGCCTCAAGAAAAAATGGCGGCGATTGAGGCACTGCTTCTGTCTGAAACGAGCTAGGGAACGCCAATTGTTAGTCACAAGAGTATGAGGCCGCAGGTCAACAAATAGACAAGAAAGGCGATGTGTCCAGCCAATTGACAAGAAAACAAACCCACCGCGTATTGTCAGTCGCCTTTCTGTCTCGGAAGTTTGTAAAGGCATAGGTGGAGTGTAGCTTGTCGCGATGTTGAGTCAAGACAGTGAGCAGACAGGGGGTAAAAGGCAAGGTCAGCAAAAGGTTAGGACTTCTTTTTTTTTTTGACCAAGCACTGTGAACAGAAGCGACAAGGCCAGGCCAGGCCTGGACGCGCCTAACAACCAGACCTTGGAGCAGCAACTTGCTGCTGCACTGTGTTCTTCGCTGCTCTGAGGACCCACATGCGCGGCGCCTAACTTTCTCTTCTCGGCCTTCTCCAACCGCTCAACTGTTCCTTGCGCTGGTCAATTGCTGGCCCGCAACGACTTACACAGAATCAGAGCGCTCGAATGGCGGGGTGATTTGTCGTTTATTGGCCTTCGCCTTGTGTCCAACAAAAACAAACGAAACGGCATCCAAAAATATCCAATAAATTTGACGATCATGTCGGCCTCGTCAGAACATTGCGCGGCGAAAGCTCCGGCATCTGTGGCCAGCTGCTCAAACTCTGTTCCATGAGTTGAGTCGGGTTTGGCCTTGCGCAAAGTCAAACCTGAGGCCCGACTGCTTGCCGACCGAGCCAGGAGAGGAACAATGCGCAAAAGGAGCTCGGCTGTCGCGCAAGCACTACGCAGAACTTGCTGCAGTGCTTCCAGGAACCGACATTCGGTTTGTTTGGCAAAATATGACGACGGCCGTGGAAAGAGATGAGATGAGGCCGTTCCCGAATCTGTCAGCCACGCGTACACACGGAAAATATGTAAGACGGGCCTGTTTTTGATTTGCAAAGTCAGCAACCGAAACGGAGAATTGTTCCAGAAGAGGAAGATGTGAAGGGGAGGTGCCACAACATGTTGTGTTTGTGGAGAAAGACTAACCTTGATGTTGACGATGCGATTCCTGCACATCGAGTATGGAAGAAGCAGAAACAAAGGGGTCAACGGGCAGAGATCGAAAAGGGGCCAAAACAAAGCAGCAGTGCTCAGTATTCTTTCTTCTTCAAAAAATAAGGAAGGGGCGACTCTCTATTTATACAGAATAGGTAAGAGCGAAAATATGATGTCTGAGGCTCTTTCGGGCACAGAAAGACTACTAGCGAACCTCTTTCCCTCTTTGCATCGTCGCGCATAAAGGGGGTCAAGTGGCCCCCTCGCTCTTTCCGCAGATTCTTTAGATTCCATTTTGTTCATAGGTGCGGCGCCCGACTGCCTGATTTGGCTATTATCCGGTAGTATTTGTTTTCCTTTGCTGTGCATCAAACGGCAGGAGCGAGGAGGACGAACAACATCGACTGCTGTGTGTGAGGCAGCTCCTTCTAGGCAGTTGTCCCACTTCCACATCGCCATTTCCCAATAACCTTGTTCGCTCTTCTGTCGCTTTTTTTTTTTAAAAAAAATGGCTGGTATGGGGGTCCAAGAGCATAAATAAGGAATGCGGCCTCCATCCACGAATGACGCCCGCAGCCCATCATCGCCATTGGAGGCTTTGGTCAAACGACCCATGAAAGCGGCCACACCCTGTCGCCATGTTGTTCACGGGCTATCCCACGGTTTGTTTATGTTGACAGTGCAGCTTTGAGGAGCCTTTTATTCCATACAAAGTGCATTTCCATAGTCCATTGTTTTGTCAACAGCTGCAAAAGAAGGGATGCGGCTCAAGTGCGGCTGCTCAAGTGCGGCTGCTCAAGTGCGGCTGCCTTGACGGCGAGGCCATAGCTGAGCGCAATATCATGACAAAACCAGATCCAAGTTATAGGCAGAAATTGTATAAGAGTGAACAAAGGGGGCAGCATCCGTACATTGACATCCTTGTGCCACTCATTCATTGCTTCCCCACGGAACAGGCATCTGGTTAAGGGTAGGGACCCTCGGAGTGCGAAGGGTTCGGCCCACAATCCGTCGCGAAATATCACCAATGATCCTTCATGTAGCCTCAGTATCTTGACCGATATTTGCCTTGCCGGCAACATCTACAGGAAGCTAGAGAAGCTTCTTTTGACCATGTAGGCAGCAGATCCATAGCTAATTTACTCTGGCTCTGAAATACACGTGTCTCGTGCATGGCACTTACACGAGAAGTGGCATGAGAGCTGTCAGAAACAGACGGCCCGCTACGCGGAAACAAACTTTCCCATGGACATGTGATTGTGGGTAACACAGAGCACCATAGGCGACATGTTGCCGTTTCAACGGCAATTATCGACGAGAGGAGAAAGAAGGGACGTTGAATATTGAAAGGGACAAACAAAAATGGGCAAATGGACGAGATGCAGCAGCCCGAGACGAGGTCAAAATAAATATGTAGCAAAGGTCAGAATGTTAAAAAACAACTTGCAGCTGATTATTCGTGATTCCCCACCTCTCTATTACACTGTTGTACTTCGTATGCATTGGTCTTCACAGTCTTAGCAGTTTTCACCAGGTTTATCAACATGTCAGAGATGCACGCAGCGCATCATGAGGAGCGGCATATCGCCAATCACCTCAAGCACAGGCATGTCTCTAGACCATTCCGAATCAACCGACAGTTTTGACAAGAACAATACTAACGGCTGCAGTCATGCACACGAAGATGTTATCCCAGGAACGGTCAATCTCACGGCAGAAGGTGCGTACACAATGGGGAAAATAAACCAAAGTAGACACTCAAACTGACATATCCTCATCCGTTTAGATGGCGACGACACGGCCTACGGCCAGGCTCTCTTCCCCGTCCCAGCCCTCGACCCGAACGATCCACTCCAATGGCCGACGCGCAAGAAGGCCGCGATCCCTGTGCTTGTGTCGTTGTACTCGTTTCTTGGAAACTCATTACTATCCGGGATCTCGGTGTACATCAGCTTGTTCTCTGAGCTGTTGATGATCTCGCTAACAGAGGCGTCCAACTTGATCAACTACCCGAACCTGTGCTTTGGCTTCAGCTCACCGGTTTGGGTCCCACTATACCTGAAGATTGGACGTCGGCCGGTAATGCTGCTGTCATTGGCAATGGACCTGGTTGGCCTCAGAACGGGCGGGGCGCTTGCCAAATGCATTACCAGGAAGTCATCTTGAAAACGACCTGCCCATACTTTACACTATCTGCCCGGCTCTGCCTATTTGCCAGCTCCAATCTATCATCAACTTCCGTTAAAAAGATTGACGTCCAGATAAAATCAATTTTCAGAAAATCAGAGTGACGAGCCAACCAACAGACAGTCGAGACAGTGTGTCACTTACACTCACCTCGTTCATTGTTTTAGTTGAGCTTGCTTTGAGCTTGCTTTTGGAACTGATCGGCAAGGCACCAAGAAGCCTAAAATTCCAACAAAAAATAAAGCAATGTCAGATTTAATCTTCTACGTCGTAATTTATCAATCAACACACTCTCACAAGACAGTTCTGACTCAATATTCATTGACCTTTCTGAATATTTTGCTTGGGCATTGTATGTTGACTTGAAAACGTGACTTTTCCTCAAAACGCACGTGACTCAATCTAACACCTATCACAGGCACTGGATCTGAGACCGAACAGCCGCTGCAAACGCCACTGTATCGGCCCTAATATCCTAACGCCTGCCAGCGCCAGCGTGCCTGCCGACTTGGCTCCACTAAAAGTAGAGTACTCCGTAGGGAGCACTGACCAGTCCCGGTCCAGAACCCAGCCCAAGCCCTTTTTGGCGAGATCACAAAGAAGGAAAGAGGGAAAGAGGAGGCCGAAAGAGCAGCCCGCCCCGTACGACTAGACATTTGATCTTCGCCAATAGCTTCATTTGCTCCGATCGAACCTGTCCGCAACGACCCTTTCTCTTGTCGGACAGCACCAAGGGTCGCCATCTTATCGGAAGCCAAACGACGAAAAGCAACAAGAAGATGGTTGTCGACTGAACGGACATTTCAGGTCTGACAACGCTTTTATCTGCGACGCGCATCTCGATCTCGACATCGACAACGATCACCACATTTCGCATTGACGGGGGCATCTCCCCTTCTCTGCATCTGCAGCGTCGGCTCCCCGACATCTTCCCTCCCTCCCCACTCCCTTTTACTATCTCGAAACATCCCCCACAATGGCCACACCGGCAGCACAGCGCAAGGTCTGGGTTCGGCGGCCCGGCGCGTCCGCCACGCTCGTCGCCTTCAACGAGACCGATGTCGTCGACGACGTTCGCGAAATGCTCCTGCGAAAGTACGGCAACTCACTCGGTCGTGTCTACGATGCCCCCGACGTTACTCTGCGGCTCAACCCCCGCGAGGCCCACCAGGGCGAGCGCACTCTGGGACCGGACGAGCTCATGACCCGCACCTTGGACGTCTACTACCCGGGCGGCCAGACCATTGAGGAGGCTCTCGTGATTGACGTGCCCATCCGCCGCGCCACGCCCAACGCCTCGCCCCGTGGTGGACCACCACACGCCTACCACCTGACGGCAGTGCATCACGATCGGGGTCGTGGCGGCGGCGGCGTTGACCACCGCGGCGATTACTCGTCTCATTCGGCCGTAGCGCCGGACTACTTTGGTCCCGGTGTCGTCCCCAACTACTACAACCACGGTGCGCTGACGGCCGAGTCCGAGTACAGCCAGGCAACGCTGGCGCCCGAGTCGGCATTGACAGGACCGGGCGGAGCACGAGGCGGCGGCGGAGCAGGCTCGCAACATTTGTATCCGCCATCTCCAGGCCACCTCCATCCAACACACAAGGGCGGCATTAGCCGGTCGCCGACGGGCGGTGCAGGAAGCAGCGTCTCGGCGGCGGCATTACAAGGAGTGGCAGGCGCCAGTGGTGCTGGCGGTGGTGGCGGTGGAGGCAGTGCGGGCAACAGTCCACTGAACCACCCACACTCCATTTCGATTCTGAATACGGGCCAGGCGCCTCCCCTTCCCAGTTTGCCGTCGCCTGGTGGCTCGTCACGGCGGTCGCATAAGGAGCGGCCCAAGATTCACCGCCAGTTATCGTCTATGGCCGACGATGGTACAGGTAGTGGCCGTGACGGCTCATCCTCCCAGATCAATGGCTCCAGCGCCAACGGCATCCCCGGCCAAAAGGGTCTGACAGCTATTGGCCTCAAGATTCCCATTGCGGCCCCGATACCAGGAAAGGGCGGCAGTGGCCGGGGCAGCATTGCCGATGGTCTCAATCAGAAGATGAAGGGCACGCCCGATGTGAACGGTGGCGGCATCGACAAAGATGGCGGCAAGAATGGCGCCAACGGCACAACTAACGGCAGCAGTGGTCCCGCCTCGGCACGGTCAATCTCCTCGCCGCCACGTCCCATGTCGCCCATGCGCGGCAAGCGGGCCAAGAAGTCGTCGCGTTCCAGCGGCAGCGGACTTTTGAATGGTAACAGCAGCAATGCCGACGACAGCCGCAACAACGGCAGCAATATCGTGCAGCTGGGCCCGCTCACCGTGCCTCCGATTAATGTCCTGATTGTCGAAGACAACATTATCAACCTCAAGCTCCTGGAAGCCTTTATCAAGCGTCTCAAAGTGCGCTGGCAGACGGCCATGAACGGTCGTGATGCTGTGGCCAAGTGGCGCGCGGGCGGCTTCCATTTGGTCCTGATGGACATTCAGCTGCCGCTTATGTCTGGTCTGGACGCGACGCGCGAGATTCGCCGTCTCGAGCGTGTCAACTCGATTGGTGTGTTTGCGTCGACGCCGAGCGATTCCATTGGTGTTGGCCGTGACCCGCAGTCCGACAAGCTGGCCAACATGGCCCTGTTCAAGAGCCCTGTCATTATTGTGGCTCTTACTGCGAGCTCGCTGCAGAGCGACAGGAACGATGCTCTGGCGGCCGGCTGTAATGATTTCTTGACAAAGGTAAGCATCCTCAACGCTATTTAAATTTGCTCATCACTAACGATTTAGCCCGTCAACTTTGTCTGGTTGGAGAAGAAGATTATGGAATGGGGCTGCATGCAGGCCCTGATCGACTTTGACGGCTGGCGCAAGTGGAAGGAACAAAAGACGCCGGTCCCGGCTTCTTCGTCTCAGAAATCCCATGAACACTCGGCACACTCAACACACACGTCACACGCAAACGACAACAGTGGCAACAACGGCAGAAACGACAACAGCGGCTCATCCGACGCCACGTCTTCCAAGAAATCCAGAAAGTCCTCGAGCCATTCCAAACGGCCGTCCATGTCCGTGATCAACAACGGTGAGAGCTCCGAGACGACCATCACGGTGTCGTCGGTCGAGTCACCGGGGCCAGGCCACTCGCGCAACAATAGCGGCAGCGCCTTGGCCCGATCACCTGGACAGTCGCCGCTTGCTAAGCCGTCCATCTCGGAGCGTATAGCAGCAGCCATAGCGGCCGTCGAGGTCGACAATGCCGCCATTGACAAGGAACTGTCTGGTGAGAAGGAAAGGTCCAAGAAATGAGGTGTTCTTTCTTCAGCTACGGCCAGGAATTTTTACGCACACACTCTCTCTCATCCCAAAACACTCACCCTCCCACCCTCTCCTCCGTCTCCTACTCTACCTCGCCTTGGCTCGAAGAAACAGCACGACGAGGAACAGGAACACGATACACGTATACCCCCCGTTTTATTATCTTCTCCTTGATTACTCTTTTTCGTTTCTGTTTTCCGCGTTCATCATGGTACACATTATTTTATTTCTGTCTGAGTTTTGAGGCGTCTTGCATTATTCTTGTACCAAAACAACAGGCAGGGGGCATACACGAAACATCTGTTCTGTTTTTATTTCTTTCTCTTTGTTTATTTCTCTTCCTCTTCTCTTCTTCTTCTACTCTCTATCTCGGTTGTAATACTTCAGGATCAGAACAAATCACGCAAATACGAAACACGAAACGGGCAACTTGGTGCTGTTTCCTTTCTCTCTCATTATCTGGTTACTCGTCACGTCTACCAAGTTGTCTACCTCCATGTTTGATGAATGTATTTCTGCTCAAGTACACGGTTTTCAACTTGATATTTATCGTTATTCAGCTGCTTCATATGTAATATTCAATAGGATCTTTTAATATCTTGCAGAGTCTGTATAATTCCATCAATACCCATGTAACCGAGCCTGTATTTGTCAATTCCACATCGCCGCCTCGGCGATTCTTATTCTGGCAGTCCTCAGCACTTTTAAGCCAGTTCCGTCACCCGATGCGGGGCTGTTGATGCGCTTTTTTGGTGACATCATCCGCGTTTTTCTCTTAGAGCTGTCGCCCACGCTAGAACCTCTAACTGCCCCTCATCGCCCCTTCCAGAAAATGTGCCTGTAACGGGTGCCGAACAGCGCAAAGAGTTGTACATAGCTTTGCTTGTTTCCGAGGCAGGCGCGCCCCGGCAAGAAAATTCCGGGTGGGCTAATCGTCGAGTAGGTGGCCCAGCCGAGAACGGGCAGCTCCCTCCTTCCCGCGTTCCTTCCCCCGCTCCTTCTCTTTTTTCTTCCCGTAATCGTCAACAAATTGCACCTTGTAGAAGCACAGATAACTATCTTGAGCCTCACATTCAGGTAGGTCTGGCAATTGCTTGGCCTGGCAGCTATAGCTTCTCTCGCTTCCTCGAATACACCAATCCTAGCTTCCCCTCACTTCTCCCTTCCTTCGGCGGCCTTTGCGAATACTGACCTGCTTTCAGCCTCTTTCCTACCCCCCCTCGGAACGAAACATAACGCCCAACCATTACACAATGGCGACTCCAGCGGATCACGGCCACAGCGAGGTAGGTTCTTATGCGCAGAACCAGCCAGTAACAGCCTTGAGCTTAGCCAAGCTTCGGGGTTGCTCGGCTACTGCCGAGATGAGAGATCGCAGACCAGCTAACGTTCCGTCCCGTTGCCTTCGATGTGAATAAAGGCCTGCTGCAGTGTTCCTCCCATTGGTGAGTTTGACAGCAAACCCCCTCCCAGGTGTGGACGATGTCGCCGTACCTTGCATGGGCGGCCTGTTCTTGGATCTTGTCAGCTAACCCAATGTACAGTTGCTACCGGCTACGAGCCCAAGGGCAAATACACGACCCTCGGTGGTCTGAAGACCTGTACGCATTTCTCCCCGACGATGACGCCAACACATCCAACAAACTTCCCTTCCACGTACACTAACACGATGTAGACGCCACCGGCCTCGATGATGCTACCAAGGGTATCATCTATGTCAACGACATCTTCGGCTACACGGACCAGTCTCTGCAGGGCGCCGACATCCTGTCCGTCACCGACAAGCACCAGAAGTACAAGGTCCTGTTCCCCGACTTCTTTGACGGCGAGCCGGCTGCCCTGGACGTGTAGGTCCTCCTCCTGCGCTTACTGAAAGCATATACATTGTTGCTAACGCGGGCGCCAGCTTCCCCCCTGACAACCAGGACAAGATGGACCGCCTCATGGCCTTCCTCGGCAAAAACCCGCCCTCGGGCGTCGCCGTCAAGCTGCCCGCCTACGTCAAGGCTGCGAGCGAGTCGTACCCTTCCATCAAGTCTTGGGGTGTCGTCGGCTTCTGCTGGGGCGGCAAGGTCGTCTCGCTCGTCACGTCGAACCCCGAGAACCCCTTTGCTGCCGGTGCCGAGGCTCACCCGGCCATGGTCGACCCCAAGGACGCTGCGGGCATCAAGGTACCCCTGGCCATGCTTGCCTCCAAGGACGAACCGGCCGAGGATGTCGCGGCCTTTGAGAAGGCCCTGACCGTGCCGCACCACGTCGAGACGTTCTCGGACCAGCTGCACGGCTGGATGGCCGCGCGTGCCGATCTGGCCGACGAGCGCATCAAGTCCGAGTACATTCGCGGCTACAAGGCGGTCGTCGAGTTCTTCAGCAAGCACGTTTAAATGATACGCGTACCAGCCAAGAAGGTACGTGCGTGCGTAGGGAACGATATATACGAGGAAACAATATATGTATGCCCTTATCTGTCCCAGGATGAAACTCGTTGATCCAGGATAACTTGCGGTGTCTCTCTCGCCTCGTGTGAAAGGTAAACATGTCATGCCACCCGCCCAAGTTTGTCCATCCTAATATCGGCCATCTGTCAAAACCGCGTGGTAATTAGTGTACCTCTGTCTCGCTGTCCCCTTCAATACTGTTTAGTCTTGTGCTGTCTGTTGTCTCGCACACACAGTAGCTCTCGCATAGCGCGGTTGTCGAAGCTTCCTTGGGTCGTTCTCTTGACACAAAACGAGACGTCCACCACCGAACACGGGTACTCCCACCTCGGGAACCTAAGTAGCCAAGGATGTTTTTTGTCTGTCTTTTATCTTGGTCCCGTCTTTCGAGTTGGAGCATAAATTGTCAGCCTGGAACGGGCCTTTCGCCACGATTGTCGTCTATCGTCCTCCCTTGCAGATGGCGTCCATGGTGTGCATCCTCATGTCCCGGTAGCTTCTGCTTATTCGCTGCTTGGGCGTGTCATGGGTGCTCTGATCTCTTGCTGCACGCTGCTGCAAATGCAAGGGGCCTTTTACTTCCCAAGGCTTTTTCTTAGCCTTCTCTTGCCCTCCTTCCCTTAGGCTAGCCCTTTTGCTCTTTTGCTCTTTTGCTCCTTCTTGTCAACTAAATGCTGGCAGTTCTCGGCCTTCTTTTTACAGAGAGGAAAGGTGCGCTGTTCCTCTTGTTCTTCTCTCTCCGTGGTGGGGGCGGCCGGGCCATTCGGAGGGGGCCTTTGCGTGCGCCTGTCGTGCGCTATTGGCAGGCTACGAACGTACTTGGCCCATCCTTCCACATCGACTGCAACCCAGGAAAGGCACGTATTCTCATATTTAATCGCGTGCGTCGTCCATTTTGCTGGGTTCTTTTGGTCCTCTGCTGGTCCTTTTCTCTACTTGATTTGCCCCTATTCCTAGTCCTAAAGGAACCTTTGCGGGGAGGTCCTTTCCTGCCACGGTTCGGCATACTAGCAGAAAAGCTGCTTTTTCTCAGTTGTTCTCTACTGTGCAGCAGTCTGCCTGTCGAGACACTCTTTGGCGTCTATGCAGTGCATTCATTGAGCCTTGCTCCTTCCACATTCAACTGTTGACTCCTTCCTTCCACGGTTCGAATTTCCGCGTGCCAATAATCCCTTCAAAATCGCTACTGTAGTGCGCAATGAGGGCAAGCGCAAGCGTCCCTTCTGTTGGACCTTCACCCCTTTCGGCTCCGTCCTAGACCTGCTAGGCACCGCTGCTCACCTCCCGCGAGACACTAGTTCCCAAAGAGGAAACGACAACTGTGAAAAAGGGGGCTCCACACCACAAAACGTTGCTTCCCTGCTTTTCCAAACCCCTGGACCATGGCAGTTGCCACCCCCAGCTTGAGCGTTTTGCCTCACTGTTGTACTCCGAACGTCGTATTTTGTTTCGTTTGTACGTCGTATCTTGTCTGTATCTTTTCATCTAGCGAAACAAAACGTTAGTCCAAAAGAGGTCCAGAAACAAAAATCGCGACGGTATCTCGTTATGTGTGCAGTAAGGAAACATCGCGTAACGAGCAGGATGCTGTTTATTAATATGTGTTAAGACACTTGTGTGCAACGTGGGAAGGAAGGACCCTCACAGACACAGCAGCAAAACGCAGGCACGGTTGACAACCGGTCGTGCCTGCCTCGCGCCCGTGAGCGCCCGTTTCAAGCCACACTCCCTATCCCTAATTTACCCTCACAAGGAGCACCATAGAGTCAATTCCACCAAAGAAAAAGGCATCGCCACGCATTGATCTACCTGTCTGCCTGTCTGCTGATATGAGTTCCCCGGGCGTGCTTGGCTGTAGTTCTGGCTTGCCAGGCTCGCCTGGAAACTGGAAACTCACTCTTCGCATTCCCGGAAGCACTTTCCTAACTTCCAGGCTCTCTTTTTCAGCTTCCCGCGTCACGTATTCGCCGCTTCACTTGTATTCCTTCCTAGTTTGGCTTGCCTGACAGCGTTTTCTCTACTCCGTAGATGTACTTCGTAGGCCCCGGTCTCTCCTTCCTTCACAAGCTTACCGCGCGCACACTTCACAAAGCCACACTAAGACCTTGTTCCCGTTTGTCCCATTCCCACTCTTTTGGCTCCGCTCACCGCAGCAGGCAGGTACCATCCACCGCCTTCCCTATCCTCTTTCCCTTCTCTTTTCCCCCTTGCTTCTTGCTTCTTGCTTCTTGCTTCTTGCTTCTTGCTTCTTGCTTCTTGCTTCTTGCTTCTTGCTTCTTGCTTCTTGCTTCTTGCGTCTTGCGTCTTGTTACGTCTTACGTCTTGCTTCCTCCCCTCGCTCTTGCCAGACGACAACCAGACAGCCAGACGTTTTGTGCGCGTCGAACTCTTTGGACGTCTTTTGCCTCTTTGCTCCTGCCCCTTTTATGCTTCGGCTTACTCGCTTCTCCTGACCATATTTTGCGAGCAAACAGTTTCTATTGGCGCGCTTTGAAAGGTCGTCAGTCGTTCTTTCCCCTGGATGTACAAGTATCGTAGATAGATCGCTCCTGCATTCCATTGCCGTGCGGAGACTTTTAAGTTTCTTCTATTTACAGACCTGCAACAAACAAAACAAACATTTTCTCTTCCTCCCACTTCAAAATACAAACAGCTTGCGTCAAACATCAAGCAGCACGTTTAGCATCCAACTACAATTTATTAGTACATACTTTGTACGAAACATCATTTTAAAAACAAAAGGCTGTCGTCTATTCCAGCCCAGTCCGTGGACCCGTTTATAAACGTGCCAAGCTAACGGCGAAAAGCCGACAAAAAAAGACAAAAAAGATACAACCGGCTCCAGCACCAGCAACCAGCAGCGTCGCAACCTCATCTCCCACCACCCTGCCAGCCTGCCAGCCTGCCAGCCTGCCTCTCTCTTTTCCTTCTCCCACCAACTCCTGTCCCTGGACCCTGACTGCCCAATTGCCCCATCGTTCGTCGCCCTCTCCATCTTTTCCTTCCCCCTGTGTCGATTCTCGAATCTGCATCACAGTTGTCGGCAACCAAATCCTCTTCATCTTCCCGCCAGACTCACCCAGACAGCTTTTCCTCTCGAGAAAGAAGGCGCCCTCGCCATCTTTGGAACCTGTCTTACCCTCCTGCACGTGGAGAGCTCTCCAGCCGGCTGTGCCCTTCAACATCCCGTTCATTGCGATCGACCAATCTTCACCAAAACGGAACTCTTTGTCACTTTGCGCAAAGGCACAAAGCACACGATTCTTCGACGAAATCTCCCACCCAAGCTGCAGGCTCTTTCCCGTCAGCCCCATTAGGCCTTTGGTCAACAGCCAAAGGCGCGTTTTTGCTCGTCTGCCCGCAGCCTCGAGCTCCTTTTGTCCTTCGTCATCGCCTCTTTTTTTACGTGTAGTTGTCTCCTGACATATCCGAATCACGCCCTTCCGATCGATCCCATCCTCCGAACGTCTACGTCTTTTTCTCATTCTCACACCCACCGAGAAAGCTGCAGCCATGCCGGCCAGAACAAACGGGTCGGTCACGACCGCCACGACAACAAAGCCCAAACGGTTCGAGCTGCCCGCGCTTGACTTCAAGTTCGGCTCCCTGACCGAGGGCACCAGCATCCCGCCGCCTCTGCCGTCACCAATTGAGGAGGAGCCGTCGGAGTTGAAGTTCAACAAGGAGAACAAGCCGATTGCCACCAGCAGCAGTAAGACTACCAATGGAGCGCAGCCCAGTGCCGACGATGCCCTGAATGCCCTGAGTGCCTCCTCCCCAGCGCGCACTCTCGTCCGCAAGCGCCCTGCCGACGATATCCCGGCGTCGCCCACGCTGTCCTCGCGGCCCGGTAGCATCCGGCGCCTCTTCAGCCGAAACCTCCTAAACACCGCATATGCTAACGCTGAAGGAAACGAAGGCCGACTAGCCACCTCCAACAGCACAGCCACTGTCGCTGGCAGCATCATGCGCCCAGAAAGCCGCAGTGACGGCAGCATCCTTGACGAGCGCAGGGCCCGCCGCTCCAGCGGCTGGTTTCGCCGGTTACGAGGTGGTGGCACGGGCGACAGCCTTGCCAGCTCAAATGCCAGCATCGTCGGTGGTGCACCCTCTTCGCCGCTGTCGAAGCGCTCCAGCATGTTGTTTTCGGATGTTAGGAAGCAGCAACAGCCAGCGAAACCGGCCGGCCCGCCACCACCCATGATCCCTGAGCTGGGCGAGCTCGAGGCCAAGGTCGACCTGGATGAGGGCAGCCTCGGCGGCGACCTTTTTAAGAACATCAAATAAGCTTCTTGTCGCTGGAACGCCCAACCGATTGTTTCTGATTCTACGCACACCAGCACATCAACACTGACGGCAACATCCTTACT
This sequence comes from Sporothrix euskadiensis, assembly GCA_019925375.1. Classification (NCBI taxonomy): domain Eukaryota; kingdom Fungi; phylum Ascomycota; class Sordariomycetes; order Ophiostomatales; family Ophiostomataceae; genus Sporothrix; species Sporothrix euskadiensis. Next base: position 555,653 of record JADHKQ010000017.1, on the reverse strand, counting down.
TTCAAATTTTTCAACCCAACGCAACGATATGTCTATCCGAGGCGCCCACCTTCTTTTACGCAGCCCTTTATTTCCTTGACTTGAATTACATTTACCATCGCCATCCGTCCTTTTCTCTACCATCCGCATAATTCAGCACACACGCAACAGCGCCCAGCACCCAGCACCCAGCACCCAGCACCAGCACACGCCCATTTTTTCTTAAACGTCAACTCTTCCTTCCTAGACCCAACCCGCATACACCGACATCAACCAACGCGCTGCTGCCGAAATTCGAGTACCAAAAAAACCAGACGTGAGGAGGAGAGGAGAAAAAGGTGGATAAGTGATACCCGAGCTCGTTCACCGGCATCGCACGAGGAATGGTCTTTTTATTTGATTTTTTTGGCTTGTTTTTATATCTTTACTCCCCAGCTTTTTCGTGCTATTTTTGCTTGCCTGCCCAGACTTTTGTATTTCCAGTTTCTTTTGCATTGACAACCCTTGTTGCTATACCTCTCTTATGTCATATCTTTCTTTCCACGCTTATTCCTTTCCCGGGCTCTATTATAAGTTTTGGCGAGGCCAATTCATTCGCTTTCCTGCCACTTTTTTGTTACTTGTCTTTATTATGTACTATTATGCAGTGCATGATGCAGCCTGGTTTTGGTCTGGTCTGCTTCGGCACGCTTTATGCTGTATTGCATGAGATGAAAGCCATGGTTGGCAGGGCCCCATATCGCCCACAAAATTTGATACCGGGCATCATTTTGCTCCCTCTTTTATGGTTACTTTTCATACAGCCCGTCTTTATTTGTTCTCGTGTACAAATCCTTTTTTTTCACCTGACGAGTGCATTATTATTCGATGGAGGAAGTCCTGAGATGGATTCTGCCCCATATCCAGGTTATTCTGCAGAATCAGAAGATCACGGCCCATGTACTCCGTGACGGCATTGGGCGAACCAAGTCGGAAGCCCTTGTGTACCGCGCTTTGGCCTCTTCTTTTTGGTCCCTATTCGTTTGTTTGTAAGATAATACGTCGAGAATGCGGGATAGAGAGAGACGTCACGCTCTTTCTGCAGCAGTGTGGGTCAACAAGGCCAATGCCGTGTGATCATCCGTGCGAACGGGACCAAACATAAATGGACCAAAACATGGGCAAGGTGTCTTTGAGGAAACAGAAGAAAAGAAAGACCGAAAAAGACGGAGAAGAAAGTTGGAGCATGCGCTCGGATAATAAATAATCGTACAGAGTATTTTACGATGCGTATTTCAAGTCGAGGTTCTTCGATACAATACACGTGACCGTACCTTGAAGCTACAGCGCTGGTTATCGCTCGCTGTTTGACAGCTCTAGCGCGTTCATTCGCTGGAGCTTTGCTTTGCTGTTTGGAAACGTGGGGCAAAACAAAGCTTCCAGCCGAACAATGCCGTCATCGCATCACCAGCTTTTCTGAGATGGTCACTCACTCAATCGACAAAAATCAACACGCCGTACTGATACGAGCCATTGACCCCTTGTGACCTCAACTAACATACAACTCACACAGACTGTCCGATACGCCCCAAGTTACTCCGTATATAAGAAGCCTACCGACAGCACCCCACTACAATCAGACGTCATCATGGCCGCCGCTCTCGCTCGCCCGGCCCGGCTGCCGATGCGGACAGCAACGTCCCTTGCTGCGGCATGGAGACCGGCCGCCCACACGCAGTGCAGCCCTATGCTTCTACAGCGGAAGGCAGGCGGTGTCCGGTTCAAGTCCGGCCCACACGGCTACACCCAGGTCAAGGCCCTCGTCTTTTCCAAGACGGGCGAACCGGCCGATGTCCTGAGCGTCCACACACACTCCATCACGCCCTCACTGCCACCCAACGCGGCACTCCTGCGCACTTTGGCAGCACCCATTAACCCGGCCGACATCAACACCGTGCAGGGCACTTACGGCGCCAAGCCGACCTTTTCCTCGCTCATTGGCACGGCCGAGCCGTCGTCGGTGCCCGGCAGCGAGGCCTGTTTCGAGGTCGTGTCCATCGGATCGGGCGTGCAGACTCTCAAGCCCGGGGACTGGGCCCTTCCTGCTGCTCCTGGTCTCGGTACGTGGCGCACCCATGCTCTAGTGGAAGACGCCGATGCCAGCTTGGTGGGTATCGCCAAGGAGAAGCTCGAGGGCCTGACGCCCGCCGCTGCTGCCACGTCTACCGTCAACCCGTGCACGGCCTGGCGCATGCTCCGCGACTATGTCGATCTTGTTGAGCTCAGCGTCAAGGCCGGCCAGGGTGCCTGGTTCCTACAGAACGGCGCCAACAGCGGTGTCGGCCGCGCCGCCATCCAGCTCGGCAAGCTCTGGGGTCTGCGGAGTATCAATGTCGTGCGCGCCCGCGACACGCCCGAAGCAACGGCCGCCCTCAAGAAGGAGCTGACGGACTTGGGCGCCACCATTGTCATTACGGAAGACGAGCTGTCGGAGCGTGGCTTCTCGAGCGGCCGTCTGCGCAACGAGCTGATGGCCGACAAGGAGAGCCCGCTGCTACTGGCGCTCAACTGTGTCGGCGGGCGCCCCGCGCTGGGTCTGGCCAAGTGCTTGTCGGACGGCGGCCAGATGGTGACGTACGGCGCCATGGCGAAGCAGCCGCTCACCATCCCCGCCGGTATGTTGATCTTCCGGGACCTGTCCTTCCACGGCTTCTGGTTCAGCCGGTGGGGCAAGGTCGACCCCAAGGCGCGGCGGACGACAGTCGAAGCGGTGCTGGACCTGATGCGGACAGGCAAGTTCCTGCCGGGCCCGGCCGAGGAGATTCCCTGGACATGGGAGACGGATCCCGAGACGCTGCAAAAGGCAGTTGCCGGCACGCTGGAGGGCTACCGGTCTGGCAAGGGCATCTTTGTGTTCAAGGATACATAGGTCAGGGTGTGGATAAGGAAGATTGTATATATTTATAGTGGTCACACAGACAGTTTAGAGCTTGCAGGTTTAGACAATGCTTATTTACCGACCCATAATCTCAATTGCTCACAGGAAGGGCGGAAAGGGATAGGAAGTGAATGGGGGGGGGGGGGGGTAACTGTAGGATAAGAGCCGCACGTAAACAGGAACCAAGATCCTCCTTCTCGCGCAGCCGATCTATGGTGAAGAAAATAAGAAGAATGAAGAGAAAGAATGCACAGCAAACATAATCCAGAAAGTACGTGACAATAAGATGGAAAGAGGAGGAGACAGAAAAGGAAAAGAAAGGTTCATGAGCAAAATAGACAAAAGAGACCAGGGAACGTCAAGTCGCCAAGCAAAATCAACGCGACAGTCGCAACCAAAGTTGCACCCGCTCATCACCAGTTACCAGCTTCCACCGCCATCGAATTCTGCATCTCCTACTGCGACATCGCGTACTGCTTCGTCCACTGCCGTGCCGTTTCTACGGCCGCCTTCTCGTCCTCCTTCCATGCCTTGGCAACATCGGGCGCGAGCGGGTCGTCGGGGTTCGGGGCGCCGAGCAGCGCCTGGATCGACAGCAGGATCGTGCGGATCTGGAGGGCAGGCGACCAGTTGTCTGTAAGTAGCGTGTTAGTAATAATCGCTGCGGCAGAAGAAAGCAACACCTCGTGGAGGGTACGCACTCTTCAGAACATCCAGGCAGATGCGGCCCAGCTTGTCGACGTTGGGGTGGTACAGCTTGGTGAGGAAGCGGATCTTGGGCGGCGTCATGGGGTAGTCGTCGGGGAGGAAGAGCTCAAGCTTGAACACGCCGCCTGAAGTGTGTCGTCAGTATATTGTCTAAGAACGTATGGAATCATGGGGAGACGCACCCTCATACGGAGACTGGGAAGGACCGTAGATCTCGACGTCGAAATACCGCAGGTTGTCAGAGTGGGGGACAGCAGAGATACCAGGGACACTGCAGACAAGAAAGAGATGCACCGTCAGTACTGTGGTCTTCTCAAAAGGTCACACATCCGATCATGGCCGGTTGCGCCGGAGGTGGTGCAAATGAAGAGGGGAAAGAAACAACTCACGGCTCGGCCATCAGCCGCTCCGTCTCCTTGATGATTCTCTTTGGCAAAGACATGCTGAGCGGTTGCGGAGGAGTCTGTAGGATGTAGGGCGGGAACGGCTCAGACGAGGCAGAGAGTTGGAGTTTCGTTGGGCTTCGTGGGCGGAAGAGGCGGGGTGCTATTTAGGAGGGGCTGCAGATAGGTAGGACAGCAGTCGTCGCCTGTAGATGGGGTTGCTGTTTTGTAGGAAGTTCGTGAATGACGTATCGTCTGTCGGTGTCGGTGCGGCGTTTCTGGGATGTCGTGTGGTACGTAAAATCACAAGAGGTGTGGAATCGGAAAGGGTGATGTCAAAATGTTGCCAAATCGTCAAGGTGCGATGGGTGGTTCGCCTTCCTGACTAACCGCTGCGCCCCCAGTGTCCAGTCGGGCCAGTGTGAGGAAAGAGCGCCAGGGGCCGACATGACAAGGCTCCCCGCCATGTGCGGCCGATATGGAAAGACCACCCCACCTTTGCGCCTTACCTGCCGTTCGACAAGCTGCAGCGTGGTGGTCACCTGTACGTCGTACCTTCCGTTTCGGTTGGCTCAGCACTCTACCAGTGCACAGTGCGATACAAGTGGCGCACTGAATCTGCTGTGATCCAGGACGCTTACAGGCACCTAAGGCCGTGCACAGTGCAGACTCCACACAGTACACTAGCGCTCCCGGTGGCTCCTGCTGCACGCTGCACAGGGGAGCTCCTGCTCCAATCTGCGAATGAGCATCGCGTCGCGGACCTCTTGTCACTCTGTGAAGCTGGCGATGCTCGTCATTTACGACACGCGACCTATCGCCTCTCACACACGACCACGGCAGCGACGTCCCACCACCTGTCATACCCAACTGCCAACACAACAGAACCCAGGCAATGGACCCCCCGAACTAGACGCCCGTTACCTCTATTGCGAGTAGTAGTGACGAGCAGCGACCCTGATTTAAAGGGGTCGCATCGGCAGCCATCATGGCCTCCGATCTCGACGACTCGGACGGCTCCGACGACTCGCTGCACCGGACCAAGATTATCAAGTCGGCCTTTGATAGCGACAGTTTCGACTCGGATGGCACGATCCACGTCGACGGCCTGGTCGGCTCGGCCACCATCTCGCCCTCAGGTCGCGATATTGCGTTGGCATCGTGAGAACTGCCCAGTGGATGTAGCAACATTGCATCACTTTTGAACATTTACTAACCTACAATCTTTCGATCTTTCCTCAGACCCGACGGACTTGCGATTATCGACCTCGACTCACCCTACAATGCCCCCCGACGGGTCAAGAGCCACGGCATGCCCTGGCTCGTCGTCGACGTCCAATGGTCGCCCTTTGCCGCTCGCGACTACTGGGTCGCCTCGACGGCCAACCACTGCTGTCTCGTGTGGAATCTGAACCGGCCTGACGACTCCAGTGCCGGTGCTGTCGAGCACTCGCTGCGTGGCCACCGCCGCTCCATCACCGACATCAACTTCTCGGCCCACCATCCGGACATGCTGGCCACCTGTTCTGTCGATGGTTATGTTCACTGTTGGGATCTACGTCGGCCGAGCACGCCGGCCCTTACATTCATCGACTGGGTAGCCGGTGCCACGCAGGTCAAATACAACCGCCAGGACGACCATGTCATTGCGTCGTCGCACAACCGCTGCGTGCACATCTGGGACGACCGCAAGGCGTCTTTGCCACTGCGAACCATTGAAGCGCATACATCCAAAATTTACGGCCTCGACTGGAACCGCACAAACAGCTCGTCGCTGGTGACCTGCTCACTCGACAAGACAATCAAGTTCTGGGACTACACGGTGCGTGGCTCGACGGGGGGTGCCAGCACGCTGGCCGCAGGTGGAGGCAGCAGCAGCGTCAGAGGCATGGGCACGGTTGGTCCCATTAACGAAGATGATGTGCCAGAGCGGGTTATCCAGACCAACTTCCCCATCTGGCGTGCCCGTCACACGCCCTTTGGCGGCGGTCTTCTCGCCATGCCGCAGAATGCGCCCGGGCACCTGTACCTCTACGATGCTCGACCATCTGCCGTTTTGGCCGCCGAGGACCCTGCGGCCGTCAACGATCCAGTCGCTGTCTTCCCGGGCCACGGCCACCACAAGGTCAAGGAGTTCTTGTGGCGGTCTCGTGGCGGCATCGAGGACGGCCTCGACAACCGCGACTTCCAGCTCGTGTCCTGGGGCGACGACAACAAGCTGCGTCTCAACCGCCTTGAAAGCGGCGATCTCGGCACAGTGGGCTACCAGCGTGGCCGCCCGGCGCCCAAGAACTTGAATTTCACACGCAAGGGCGCCTCCTACAAGACCTTCCGCGTCCTCGAAGACCTTGGCGACTATGAGAAACGGAGCGCTACTATGAGCAGCCTCCGGCCCGTCAGCCACCGAGGAACGGCATCACTGCCCGCCAGCCAGGGCGTGAGCCGACGGCAATCGCCAACACCAGAGGACGACGATCATCACAACCATCATTATCATCACCATCACCACCACCACAGCCACAGTCACCATCACAACCACCTCCAAAAACACCCTCAGACTACTCGCCATCACAGCCACCAACATCCACCACAAGCACCGACCAAGGGCACCTCTCCATCTCTCCCGCCGCCACGCTCACTCTCCAGCAGCAACATCAACTCTATGAAGTCGCCCACTTTGACGCCCCAGCGTGGCAAATACGAACAGCGCCCGTCCTGGCGGAACCCATCGATGCGTGCCACTCAGGTCTCTGGGCGTAAGGATCCAGACCAGAGCAACGTGCAGCTCGACTGGATGAAGGGCGTCACCATAAACAAGCGCAAGACGAGCACTGAGCCAGCCTTGACGTCGAGCCAGGAACAGCTCTCGGAGCCCACCAATCTCGATGCACAGCGCAAGGTGTCCACCGACTCGGCGCTTTCCTCGCCTCTGCAAATGTCGGCCCACGACGCGTCCATTTCTATGAGCAGCGACGTCAACAACGAGCCCGAGTCCATCCAGGAAGAGATTGTGCGCATCACAGCCAAACTGCCCCGTGTCAAGTGGGAGGAGCTCGACATGGACAACCTGGCCCTGGTCGCCTCCATGAAGGGGCCCTGGGGCGTCGACGGCCAGATTGCCTTTATCAAAGTCAGGGTCACCGTGCCGGCCAGCTACCCGACGGCCCGCTCACCGCGTTTTTATATCGAGAACAGCTCGCTCGTCCCCGAAGCCACGCAGGAAAAGATTGCTGCCGATCTCTTTATGCTTACGGCTGAATATCTCAAGCGGCGGCGCAACTGTCTGCTCATTGCCTTCCGTTACCTGCTCGGCGAGGTCAACCTGGACAGCAGTATTGCCCTACTCAACCGCGCCCTCACAAACCCGCGGCTGGCCAACGACGAGTGTGGCGAGTCGTCCTCGTCCAGCGACAGCGAAGACGATGTCGAGTCTGCCAGCGCCGCATTCATGTCGCCTATCGAAGCTATCGGCTCTGAAATCATGATCGGCCCCGTCCTACCTTTGCCGCCGCCGCCGCCGCCTCGAAGCTGTGGTGCCGTTTTTACGCGTGATGGTCGCATCGTGACTTTCTTCCTTACCAAGGTCGGCAAGGCCAGTGCCAAAATCATGTTTGAAAAGCCCTCGCCGCCAACACGCGACGAGCTCGCCGAGCTTGAACAGCCGGTCTTCATCGGCTTCGGCAAAGTGCTTCCCTCTCGTATTGGAGGGTCTTCAAGGCGGCGGCCCAAGGGCGTCGAGTGGTACAACGACTCCTCATCCTCCGACGAGTCTGACTCGTCCACCTACTCGGACGGTTCATCTGGCTCGTCGTCTTCGTCTTCATCAGGCAACTCCTCTGGCTCATACCAACGCTATTCACCAAACAACCTGATGGACCCTTGGAGCACCAACATGGGCTTCCAGCGCCGCATCGTCCGCGGCGGCAAGTCGGACCGCAAGAGACGGCCGAGTGACTTTGACGACGACGACGACGACAGTGACTCGCTTATCCGGTCCGGCACTCTCGACCCAGGTCTGCCCGTGGGGCCCAAGAGCACTGTTTCTATAGAAGACATGCGACCCTTCCTGCCGTCAAAGCGCGACCTGGCCCGTGACTATGCCATCTTTGGCGACGGCGCCGAAGTCTGCGAGCACAATGCCCGTGTTGCTGAAAAGTACGGCGAGGCTGATTTGGCCAACATCTGGCGCTATGCGGCTCTGATACTCAAGTCGGATGTGCCGCTGCGGCTCGCGTCGATGTACGACGATGCCGGCCAGCGCAAAAAGTCGATTCTGGTCATTGCCCGCGAAGCCGTGGCCGATGCCAACAATAAGGATGCCGACAACGGAGACAACAGAGACAACGGAGAGAATGGCCACGACGTCGCGCAAAGCCCGCTCACGCAAATCCAAAAGCAGCGCACGCGCGACCACCTGTCGGGCCGGGTCAAATGGGGTCTGCACCCTCTGGCCCGCGACTTTGTCGACGACCTGTTTGACTACTTTGAGCGTCTCGCCGACGTCCAGATGCTCGCCATGCTCTCCTGCGTCTTTGGCGAATCCTTTGAGGAAGACAGCGTTGCCTATGCCGAGTCGCACCTGTCCAAGTCCGACACCCCCTTGCCCATGAAGGCTCCGTCGTTCTCGCTCGACTATGTCCCCACGACCCGTGGCCATCTCAGTGCGGCACCGCCACCACTTCTTGTACTGTCGGGCACGAGCACTCCCGGCGACGGTGGTGGTCCTTATGGCTATGGCTCGGGCAGCAACAACAGCAGCATGCCACCCACTCCGGGCGCTGTCGTTTATGATGGATCAATCGACCCAGACAATGACTTTGACGACGAGTTTGACGACTACGACTACGAAACGGGCATGTGGGGTGACGGCACGCACGGCAACAACAACGGCCTGTCCCAGAACAACTCGTACTCGGGCGGCGAGACACCACCCAAATGGCTGGTTGGCAGCGCGCCCAACGGTGGCAGCGGCAGCGGAAGCGGCATGTTGTCGTCTTCGCCATCGTTTGGCGTCGCAGCCGGTCGTTTCTTGAGGCGGGGCAACAACGCCGTCGTGTCGGCCATTGCCGCCGGTATCCCGCAGACACTGACAACCCTGCTGTCTTCATCGCCCAACGACCGCAGTGGTGGCAGTCCCATTGGTGTGCTTACACCTCCGGCCATGTCCCGCCGGCAGTCCTTCTTTGGCTCCGCACCTCCGTCTCAACGACAGTCACCACAAGCTCGCTACTCTTATCTGGGTGCCAGCCTCCATGCTGGACAAGCACGCTTGCCCCAAAGACAGCATCAGCAACAAGACCAGCTTGTCCTGCACTCAACCTCGGGGCACCGCGACATTCCCTTCCCTACATCCGTCTCCCAACGACTGCTCGGTGTGCCAGCATCGACGTCGCCCCGCAACACATCCGGTCTCGGCAAGTTGTCGTCGCTCTCCTCGTCACCTCAAGACCAAGCTCCCATTCGCAAGCGGCCCAGCCCGGCCGAAACGATCTTTAGCAACTTGACCGCTGGCAACCTTACCTGGGCAGCCTCGGCTCTGTTTGGTGGTGGACGTGATGGTGGAAGCGGGGGCGGCGGTAGCGGAGGCAATGGCAGCGCAGGCCCATCGACTGAACCGGGTACAGCCGCCACCTCCGTCTCGGACGAAGGCCGCCGTCGCGAGCAGGCCATTGCGGCAGCGGCTGCCAATGCCGCCGCCAAGGGCGCCAAAGCCCAGGCCGAAGCGGCGGCATCCAACATGGTCGCCGTCGACGTGCTTGTCCGCACTTACAACGACCATCTTTTTGACGACGACGGCTGGATGGTGGCTTCCTTGCTCGGTGGAAAACGTCGTCGTCGCCTGTATGCCGAGTACCGCTATGCCTACTCGGAGCTCCTGCAAGTCTGGAATGAGCCTCTGGCGCGTCTCGAAGTGCTCAAGTTTAACGTTTTGAGAGAAGACGCCATGAAAGCAGTGGCCGTTCGCAATAGCGACGACTTGTCGGCCACAGCAGGGGCGGACGGCACGGCTACCAACGCCTCTGCAGACGACACCACCCTGCCCTCCGGCTCCCTCGGCATCAACGCCAAACACGACCGCATCGTGGCTATGCGCAACTCCGGCCGCGGCCTCGATGCTGTCGGCATCTGCGAGCACTGCGAACTCCAGCTCGAGCCCTTGGAGTACGACGCCCGTGCGTCCTTGACAGTGCCTGCGGTGGTGGGCAGCAAACTGGGCGGTGCCGTCGGCATCTGCCGCCGCTGCCGCCGTGCCCGCTCGCAGCTCCGCTGCGTCTACTGTACCGAACCCGTCGATGCCATCTATATGCCCTGCTTCGGCTGCGGCTGTGCCAGCCATCCCCGTTGTCTGCGTGCCTGGTACGATGCCGGCGAACGTTTGTGTCCTGCCGGCGACGAGTGCGCCTGTACAGAAGAAGCCACATCAGGGCGGATCGAGAGCTGGACGGCCATGCAAGCACAGCTAGCCATGGCCGGCATGGCCGGTGGTAGCCAGTCCCGTAGCGGCGACAGCAACACGACACCCAACACCGACTCGCAACCAACAGTCTCTGACCCCCCGAGCACCAAATCTTCACGCGGCCTTATCGCCCAGGCCCGTCGGTCAGCCCACTATGCCTCGTCGTCTTCGTCGGCTGTGCTCGTGTCTCCGTACGGGCAACACTACCATGCCGAGGGCGAGGGTGCTGCCAGTCCACGGAGCACCACCCCCAAAGGCGCCAAGGGAAGTGCCCGCACCAGCAACATGCGCAACGTCTCCAAATCGTCCTCGTCGGGCGGCGGCTACTACGACGACCCCAACGATATCTTTGGTAGCACGCTCGGACAGGGTGCAGAGAGTCGGGGTTCGGCAGCAAACTCCACGCCGCCACCCGTCACGACAACCACGAACAACACGGGCGGCGGTGGATTCTGGGGTAGTGGTCGGCGGGCCAAACCGGCCTCGTCGGGTCTACGGCAACAACTGCAGCAGCAGCAGATGGAGCACAAGCAAAAGGATGGCGGCACGCCCGGTAGTGGCGGTGCTGGCGGCGCTGGTCAGCGGCAGACGAGCATGCAAAACGATGCGCGGCAACACCGACGTGTCCGCAGCCAAGAGTTGCAGCAGCAGCAACAGCAACAACAACAACAACAACAACAACAACAACAAGATTCGGCGTCTTCACCTCACACGCCAGAACAGCCGTCATCCCAAGACGGCAGCCAGGGATCTTCGTCGGGCGCTTCCGGTGGAGGCAGTCCGGCAGCGTCGTCGGCATCGGGTGCCAGTGGCGGCCACTTGTCCGCCGCACGTCTCAGCCTGTCCAGTCGACTCTTGCGTGGATCTGCGCTGCGGCGACAGGCAGCGCCCACAAACTCGGCCAGCAGCACAACCGGCGATGCCAACAATTCCAACGCCGGCAGTGAGGCTAACGATAGCCCCCACACGTCGCAGTGATCCATCATACCTGACATTTTTCGTGTACTATTCTCTTACTTTCCCATTTTGTGTTTTTATTTGTTTATGTAATCCGGCTTATGCGGTTGACGAGAACAAAGCGTTTGCCATTCGATACATGTATTACGATGGATATCGTGTATTTTAGTTAGTCTACCTCATTTTTTATCATTGTACCAATATGATGTATACCAAGCATGATTATCAAGGAAGCTGTGATTTCGTGTGCATGTCCTGTACATTGTGTATCTTTGTCGTCGTCATTTGAGTTATGAAATGATTGTGTATCAAATTGATTTTGAAATAAAGCACCTTTCCCTTTTTTTTTTATTTGTACCGCTTTCTAACAGAAGCAAATACTGCTCAAAAATTCTTCAAGAATAAAAAAGCAAAAATATCAATAAAATGTTTCTGAAAACACCGCCTTAAATTAAGATAGTGTGCGTAAATGAGCAGCAGATGTGAGTTTGTGTGTGTTGGTTGTTGGCGATGATTTGGCGGTGAAGGGTAAATGGCGCTAGTCCACAATGGGGCGGCATTACTCTCGGTACAGTCGCTTGCCAGCTGCCAGGCAGTCATGTGACACCTGGCAGATAAGATTCCGATAAGCCACTTTGATGGATGACCCACAGGAAGATCTCCACTTTATTTTCCCTCTCCCCGCCAAAACTTTTTTTCTGGACTTTATGAATTTTTTTTTGCACGGCAGAACTTTCTGCTGTCCATTTTTTCGACCCTCCTGGACCCTCATCCTCGCCGACTTTTCGACGACGGCCACCACGACCTTCGTTTCGACCTTTGACACTCGACACCCTCCCACGCCGACGATACCTTTTAAGACACAACAAAAACACTCTTCTTTTCGAAACATCCTCAAAATGCGGACGTCGTGGAAGGACATCCCGCCGGTGCCGACGCAGGAGGAGTTTGTCGACATTATCCTGTCGTCGACGCAGCGGCGGCTGCCGACCCAGATCCGTGCCGGTTTCAAGATCTCGCGTATCCGGGCGTTCTACACTCGCAAAGTCAAGTTCACTGCCGAGGCTTTCTCCGAGAAGCTGACGTCGATTATCACGACGTTCCCCCGTCTGGCCGATCTGCACCCGTTCCGTAAGTCACCACTCTCTGATCTTATCGTTTGATACGTTTGACACATTTGATACATTTGATACATTTGATGCACACACTAACGATCTGTAGACAGCAGCTTGTTCAACGTCCTGTACGATGCCGACCATTACAAGATCGCCCTGTCGCACCTGTCGGGCGCCAAGAACACAATCGAGACGATTGCCCGTGATTACGTGCGTCTGCTCAAGTACTCGCAGTCGCTGTACCAGGCCAAGACGCTGAAGCGTGCGGCGCTCGGTCGCATGTCGACGCTCATGCGCCGCCTCAAGGACTCGCTGGCCTACCTGGAGGAGGTCCGCCAGCACATTGGCCGTCTGCCGTCCATCGACCCCATGACCCGCACACTGCTCGTGTTCGGTCTGCCCAACACGGGCAAGTCCAGCTTTGTGCGCAGCGTGTCGCGCTCCGACACGCCCGTCGACTCGTACGCCTTCACGACCAAGAGTCTGTTTTGCGGTCACTTTGACTACGACTACCTGCGGTACCAGGTGATTGACACGCCCGGTGTGGTCGACAAGCCGCTCGAGGACATGACCACGATCGAGATGCAGTCCATCTCGGCGCTCGCCCACATCAACTGCGCCGTCCTCTTCTTCCTGGACCCCTCGGAGAACTGCGGCTACCCGCTGGAGACGCAGTGCGCGCTCTTCAAGAGTCTGGCGCCCATTTTCGCACAGCGCTCCGTGTATTTGGTCAGCAACAAGTCCGATATCATGCGCCTGTCGGACCTCGCGCCCGAGGCCCGCGCCCAGATTGACGGCCTGGCCCAGGCCTCGCATGTCGTCGGCACCCTGGAGCTGTCGTGCGCGACGGGCGATGGTGTCACCGAGCTCAAGAAGACGGTCTGCAGCACGCTGATTGCGGACCGTGTGTCCAAGAAGATGACGGCGGCCCAGGCATCGGCTGGCAAGGAGGGCACGCGTGGTGACGCCGTGCTGCGCCGTATTCACGTGGCGTACCCCAAGGACGCCGAGGGCAACCCGATCCCGCGCGGCGAGGTTGTCATCCCCGACGCTATCAAGGAGCGCTGGGCCAACAAGGGCAAGGAGGGCGAGCAGACTGGCGCTCCCCAGCTCAACCGCGAGAAGCTGCTGGAGCTCGAGCAGGGCGGTGCTGGTGTCTACAACTTTGACATGCGCCGCGATTATGTTGGCATCAACCCGGAGCACCAGCACGACCGCATGCCCGAGATCAAGAACGGCCAGAACGTCTTGGACTTTTACTCTCCGGATATTGTCGACAAGCTGGCCGCTCTGCAGGCCGAGGAGGCCAAGCTGATTGAGGAGGGCTTTTACGACTCGGACGAGGGCGAGGACGAGGACGAGGACTTTGAGGACGAGGAGGATGTCCTGGCCAAGGCCGCCGTCATCCGCGAGAAGCTGGCCCTGATCCGCAACGACTCCAAGCTGCGCAAGCGGTCGCTCAAGAACAGCGCGTTCCTGCCCCGCTCAGCCCTGTCGCGGGCGGCCGACCACAAGAACTCGGTCCGCGGCCGCGAGGGCGGCGACGACGAGGACGGCAGTGGTGCCTCGGGCGACGACGACATGATGGATGTCGACGCCGAGGAGGCCATGGGCGAGAAGGTGATGCGTGCGGTCAAGACGGCCAAGCTCAAGAAGCTGGGCCAGAAGACGATGAACCGGCACGCCCGCCAGGGCGAGGCCGACAGACACATTGCGCCGGCGCTCACGAAGCACTTGCTGGTTGGCAAGCGCGGCATGGGCAAGACCAACCGTCGTTAATCCTTTTTCGGCTCTCCTGCCCTCTTCACGGTTTACGTTTTCTGGTTTCTTCTTCTTTGGGTTACTGCTCTTGCTGGCTTCCATTCTTTCTCGTTCCTTTTGTCTTTTTGTTCTTTATGTTCTTTTTGTTCTTTATGTTCTTTTTGTTCTTTATGTTCTTTTTGTTCTTTTTTTGTTATAGAAACCCCCTCGTGGGGAAACAATAAGCAAACACACGAGACGGCGACACGACAACATTAGGCGTTTTGTTTTTATGTTTCATTTTTCTCATTCTTCATTACATTATTTCTCTCTTCAAAAGCAATGATATGATCTTCTACTTTAGACGACACCCTCTTCGTGACTGTGACTGTGACTGCTGTGTTTGTGCTCATGTACGACGTACTGGTACGACGTACTTGTACTTTGTACTCACATTTGATATCACGTGTATTGCACTACGGACCCCTCAACGATGCTAAGCAACTTTGGACGAGATGTAGTGCAACTTACGGCGTATCCTGCAGTGACAAATCGTCTGCCAATACGGGCTGTCCATCGTCCTGTTTTTGTGCGGTCTGTCGTGCAGAAGTGCTTACGGACGAACGACAACGAGACAAGGCAGCACAACACAAACAGTCCCTGGTCCATGCCGGCATCTGGATCTGCTTCTGCCCTGTCAAACTGTCTCCTGTCTCTTTGTTTCTGGCCTCCTGTACTCTCATGATGTCTCATCTCGTCTTTGCTCTCATAAATATTGGCTCGTATATAGGGCGTACGGGAACACAAAGAAACACCACACGCGTGTCTGCACCTCATCTCCCGGCGTCTATTGGAAATAGAGAAACATGGGAAATATAAAAATATTTACTGAAGATGAAGATAGTATTGAAAAAGAAGAAGAAAAAAACATCTGATATTGAAAGCACAATGTGGCGCAGCAGCTGGAATAAGACAGCAGAATCAACAAAATGAACATACCAGCTCGTATCACGATCGTCCCAAATTCAAAGCAAACAAACATCGTATTCTTGCATCCTGACCTCGAAGCTATTGGCGCATCCTTCCAGCCGCCTCTCCCTCCCCTTTTTCTTTCCAGCCTTCTCTCTTTTTGCTTCCGAAGTCCGGGCTACCCTATTCACAAAACCCCATATTCTCGTAGAGAGTTTACGACATTTGGGTCCTAGGGCACTAACGGGACCAGGGTAGCCCCTGTAGAAGAAATGGCTGGGCAGCGTGGGTGGCAGCTCTTGTCGGACGCCACTTTTGACCTTTTTGTGTGGTGGGTGCGATTTGGTGTGTTTTGGTGTGTTTTGGTGTGTTGCTTGGGTGTTGTTGCATTTTGGTGCGATTTTAGCGTTTTATTGTTGTGCTTTTTTTAGGTGGCGATATGCTTCTTTTTTTGTAGCACTACGAACATTTTTCAGCGCAATCCCACGCTATATCTCCTGGTGCTTTTTTTTCTTTTTTTTCTCTTCCTTCTTTTTGGAGCCTATGCGCCTTCCGAGGTACGCTGGCAGGCGGCTCCTGGCTTACGCTGGTACAGACAGACACGCTGGCGAACACGCTATTTTGTCCGATCTTACCAGGCTCCAGGGATCAAAAAGCAAATGCCGCTCGCTGAGGTTTCGGTGTCGCTTGTTGGAGCGTTGGCGGCGGGGCTGACAGAGCCCACTCTTTGCTCTTTCCGCCGCTGTAAAGAAAAAGCGGGGCACTCGATGCTTCGTCTCTCTTCGATTTACACGCATTTAGAAGGAGGAGAAGGAGGAGGAGAATAAAGTTGGAGAACATGTTCCGTAGCAAATGCCTGAGGAGCACTTTAGAGGGAAAGTACGACCGACAGACTTGAACACGACGTCAGGATCGGCCGCTACTATAAAAGGACAACAAAAAGCGAGCCGAAAACGACTACAAACACAGACAGCAAGGCACAAGCACAGCATAGCGGCGATGCAAAGGAGCCGTTTCTCCGCGCCTGTCCAACGGTGCATGTTTATGTACTCGTAGTATAACCTGTTGTATCAAAGTATCTAATTTGTTGCTGAAAATTGAGCACAGATGCTGTTGATGTTTCGTCTTGTGCAGTACGCAGAGAATACGGCATCTGGTTGAGGGGCACGGCCGACGATGTGATGACGTTGTCTTCCATTGTAAAGCATATCTCTACTGAGAAGCAAAAGGCACAGGCGGCAACTCGGGCACAGATGAGAGACAGTTCACAAGAACAGTCTGAGATCGGTGCCGGTTCCTGTTCCTGTCCACTGGAATGAGACTGGAACTGGCCGCTCTTTGCTCTTGCCCAAGCTGGTCGCCCGAGCAGGTAAAAAAGTAAAACAGTAAAACAGTAAAACAGTAAAACAGTAAAACAGAACAACCCCACAAATTGGCAGAAAGCGGCAGTCCCGCAACATGCCAGCAAGCCAGTGAGGTGAGCGAGGCCTGGCCAATAGCCGTAAGAAGCAAAGGGCAGCCGCAAAAAGAGGGAAGGAGAAAACGAGATCCCGGAAACAAAAAAGGGAAAGAACAGAAACACAAGAAACACAAGAGCCAAAAGAGCCAAAAGAAACAAAATGTCCCCACTTGTCGTCTGCTTCTTTGTCGCACAGCGTGCACGCAGTCAGGCCCAGAGGGCCCTTTTGTCATTCTCTTTTCAGTCTTCTGTCCGCTCCTGTCTCCTGTCTCCTGCCTGTCGGCCCTGCATCTCTCCTCTCCTTACCTGCCCCTGCGCCGTATTCATCGAATGACAATATGCCAAGACAAACAGCGGAGCATAAGACTGCCAGGTCCACCCAGCTGTTGTGGCTGCGGGTTTGGGGGCTTTTTCTCGTATTGCGAGGCAGATGGGCTCCTCGGCACAGCGGTTGGTCGAAAAACAAGCATGCGGGAGTAAAGAGAGCGGCGGAATTGTACGGTGTAGTACGGAGTACTTTTGTCATGTCGAATATGTGCTTGCGCTCATAGTGAGGTAATACGGCACGTAGTCTTGCAAATCGCGGGAAGGACTGAATAGCAAACACTCGTGTCTTGGCGCTACTCGTTCGCTCCTGCCCACTTTCTGTCTTTCCATGCTCTCTTTCCGTGTTATTCTTCTGTGCTGTTCAATGGTTGCGCCTCCCGCATTCAGACCAAAAAAAAGTGCTTGTCCACTCCTTCTCATCCAAGCTCCTCATCATCCCGTCACTTCCGTTCCTGTCTGTCATACAATAGCACTAACGGTCCTGCAGTTCTGTTCCTGCCCCTTCCAGCTCATTGGTCGCCGTACCTTCCCCTCCATGATACCTTCTCATTTCTCTCTTTCTGCGTTCCTTCTCGTTTTGGTGGCTGCAATGCACTTAAGCATCTTTGTTCCTTTGCTCCTTCAACAAGCACCTCATCCCCGCTCTCTTGCACCACCGCTTCTTACCTGCAGAGCTGCATGAATAGCTCTCCTCGTACTCCGTAGTCAGATAGCTCTTGCCTCATTTGTGGCCATGCAAGCGAGACCGCACCATCGCACCTGCTTCCCCAACTGCGAGGCCGTAACTCTAGCTGTTTTCTCGTATGCCAGGCAGGTGCTGGCCATGTTCACATACCATGCCGGGCAACCACGACCAGGCTTCCCCATAATATCTCACCGGCTTCCCGTATTCCACGGCTTTTTAGTGTGGGCCGTCCAAATTGGTCGATGTAAGTACTCCCGTAATACTGCAAGTCTATGGTGTGTGAGAGTGTACCCTGTAGTTCGTAATAGTGTGCTTGTTATACGAGCCGGCCGCTATTGTCGCCAGTCGTGACCGCCACAAAGACTACCTCGAACTTGTGGACGTTGACTAAGGCCAAGAACCAACTTTCATGACCCTGCTGCTCTCGAGTCTTTCCTTCCTCTTTTGTCTCTTTCTTGTTCTTTCTGTTTCTTGTTGAATTGTTGAATTGTTTTTGTATTCCTTCTTCTCTCCGAATTTGTAGATTTTCTTTCTTCTTCTTCCATCGAACGCCACAACCATTGTTTCCTTTTCAACCCTCCAGGGCCCTTTTCTCGTCTCTCCAAGCACCCATCGTCATCATACTGTTGGCCGATCCAGTAGCTCCGGCTTACACGACTTCTCATGGCGCCTTAAAAGTTGATTCAGCCAGCATCCTCGACGACAATACAAGCTTTTTTAATACATTTACTGCGCCCGTCCCGAGACAGGTCGACTTGCTCGCTTTCATAGACCGCATTCTCACACCACCACTCGCTTTTTCAATTCACCATGGCGGTTCATCGCGGAAGCCAAGGCCATGGACGGCCACACCGTTCGCTCGGCACCTTGGCCACCTCGGCGTTGCTTCTTTTTACTTCGACGGCCGCCGGCTACACTCTCGATACAACAGACACAGGTGCGTTCGGCTGGAGGTTTTTTTTTTTTTTTTTTTTCAACGCTGGTTATGCACTTGCAGTGACACAACATCGTGCTGACATTCGCAACTACTAGACTCCATCAAGAGCGTCGCCAGCTCAATGGCAAAGGACATGCTCTCATTCTACAACGGCAACAAGCCCGGTGGCACCCCGGGCTTGCTTCCTACACCATACTACTGGTGGGAAGCCGGCGCCATGTTGGGCTCCCTCATCGACTACTGGTACTACACCGGCGACACACAGTACAATGATCTTACGTCACAAGGCCTGCTCTTCCAGGTCGGCCCCAACAACGACTACATGCCGCCCAACCAGACCCTGACCGAGGGCAACGACGACCAAGGCTTCTGGGGCCTTTCTGTCATGACCGCTGCCGAGTACAAGTTCCCTGACCCACCGGCTGGCAAGCCCGGCTGGCTTGCGCTGGCCCAGGCCGTCTTCAACACCCAGGCTGCCCGCTGGGAAGATGCCGACTGCGGCGGCGGTCTGCGCTGGCAGATCTTCACCTGGAATAACGGTTACGACTACAAGAACTCCATCTCGCAGGCCTGTTTCTTCAACCTCGCTGCGCGCCTTTACCTGTACACTGGCAACGCCACCTACGGCGAATGGGCTGTCAAGACCTGGGACTGGATGCAGCATGTCAAGCTCATGGACGAAAACTACTACGTCTACGACGGCGCCCACATCGGGTCCAACTGTACCGATATCACGCCCTACCAGTGGACCTACAATGCAGGCAATTTCCTACTTGGCGCCGCCGCCATGTACAACTACAGCGCCCTCCAGAACGACTCCAACGACGAGGCTATGTGGAAAGAGCGTGTCGGTGGTTTGCTCAATGGCACAGCCGTATTTTTTACAACCAACGATCGCAACATCATGACCGAAGTCGCCTGCGAGCCAGTTGACCTGTGCGATCTGGACCAGCAGTCGTTCAAGGCCTACCTCAGCCGCTGGATGGCCGCCACCACCAAGTGGGCGCCCTGGACATCGTCGACTATCATGCCGCTACTCAACGCCTCCGCCATAGCAGCTGCGAAGCAGTGCACCGGCGGCGACAACGGCCAGATGTGCGGCCTGAAATGGACCACCAACGGCAAATGGGACGGCTCCACGGGCGTGGGCCAGCAGATGGCGGCCATGGAGGTCACCCTCGCGAACATGATTTCTAGCGTTACCGCCCCAGTGACTAACTCCACGGGTGGTACCTCCGAGGGCAACCCTAACGCCGGCGGCACTGACATAGGACGCACACAGCCCCAGTCGGCCCTCAGGCCCATCCACACTGGCGACCGTGTCGGTGCAGGCATCCTGACTGCGCTCATCTTGGCCGGTGTCATTTGTGGTGTCATCTTCATGTTCATGGACGAGACTGTTGAAGCGACGCCCAAGGAACGCTTCGACGGTTTTGTCGCGGCTGTCAACAAGAACGGCAAGCGGCTGGCCAAGCGCAACTTTGGCCGTGACGACAATTTTGGCGACGGCCTAGGCGGTATGTCCGAAAAGGGCAAGCAGCCGCGCGTGCAGTCCTTCCGTGTCCTTGACCGCAGCGATAGTGACCGGAATAGTGGTTCGGTCTCGGTCGGTCCTGGGGGCTGCTTAGCCGCCCCTGAACGCCAGCGCTCTGGCACCTCTTTCGAGAACCCGTTTTCTAGTCCAGCGGATCCGGAAAAGGCTGCTGCCGCAGCAGGTGCCGCAACAGCGCAACCCGCACACCACTCCTTCTTTTCGCCCGCCCACTTCCGTCATCAAAGCACTGGTATTAGTGAGAGCAGTGCCGAGCTGGGCGTGGCGCAACAAGCCCGCATGTCGGACCCGGGGCGGACGACTGTGATTCAGTACCCGCCACCCGCTGCACCTTTTTCAGCGGTCAACAACAACGCGACAGGAAGTGCTGCTGCACCTACCGATGTCGAGGCCACACAGGTCCGCAGTAAAAAGCGGAACTACATCAAGCGGAAAGTGCTGCACCCCAAGCAGTAATCGATCATCGTCTCGTCTCCCTTCTGCATCTTCCTCACGCCCTTACCTCTTCACGTACATATCCTCTGGGGGTCCCTCATGACACACGCATTCACCCTAATGAGCCTACCGCACCAAGGCTCGAGTACATACTTTCTAGACCGCTTATTGTTCGATCGTTTTTGCTTTATTTCACCTTACGCTCTGCATTTTTGGGTTACTCACGGCCTTGGTCTGTTTTCTTTTTTCAATACTGTTCCCTTGGTTTGCATTTCGGCGTCAAAACAAACGGTGGGAGGGAGGGATATGGGTGCTTCATTTTTCATTGTCATTGCTTTTACCAAGGCGTTCGTTCCTAATGGTGGAATTCATGGATATCATCGGCACCAGGCATTCTGTGTTTTTTCAGGGATAACATCAACGGTTGTTTTACTGGGCATCTTCATGACCACACACGCACAAGACAGTGCAAAGGGAAAGCTACGGCTTTGGTTTACGGGACACTCTTTTTCAGTAGTATTGTTTTGAAATACAAAAGGATGTGATCAAGGTCGCGCATTGTTCAACGAATATCTCACAATGACTGTTACTGTGACCTGGTATTCAAGATGTATTTTGTTATATGTTGTTATCTCAGGTTATGCTTTTACGTCATCAATTTATATTAGAAAGTAAATCTTGCCAGATTTTTCTAGGAATTTTTTTACATCAATTGGAAAAGTAATAAAATTTCCAGTAAATGACTATACGCCACTTGCAAAGTTTGACACCACATTATGTGTCGTTAGACGGCTACACAGTCAAGGCAATCTTGTCAATGTTTCTTAATGTCAATATTGCATCGTCTTCACACAGGGATGTCCTGGCAAGCTCAGTCACGACAAAGCGACGCCTTGGAGAGTCAGACACACTTAATCCAGTGGCAAAGACATGTATCAAAAGGCGGACTGTTCTAATATGCTCATTATATTCATTGGCGGTCTCAGCGCCTCCTTTTGTTTTGTATTTGTGGCAATCTTGTCATTGTGCCTTTTCCTGCTGTGGCGGCTCCTTGTCTGTGTCCCATCGAACTGGCCGTCCCTTTTTGTTCTTCAGTAGCTGTTGTGGTTCGGATGATGCAGACGCCGTCGCTGCTGGTGTTTTTGTAGGGGTGGGCGTGGATGTAGACGTCGGCTGTGCAAAGGGAATGTTGACTGTAACCTTGCTCTCGGCACTCTTTGCCTGTGCTTGGGAGGCCACAGCCGCCGCCGCCTCGGCCGCCACTTTCTCTTCGGCTTCTTGCACCGCGTGTTTTGTGTCCGTCGGCAGCTCCCCATCGCTGTTCGACTCGTTGGGGTTGTTCGTCGCCCACAGCCGCGCCACGCACAGCTCAAAGGGCCCCTGCACGCGGTCCGTCAGACCCAGACCGATGGACCGGACTTTCTGCCGCAGCAGCTCTGTCTGTGGCTCCACGACAAAGCCATGGTTCGTCCGCACAAAGTCGGACCAGGGGACCACGACCGTCTCCCATTGGCCCGGCCGCCGTGCAAACAAACGGTGCTGGTGCAAGTCCGTCGGCGCCACCATCGAGTCTGTCTGCACATTCACCAAGTAGCTGCGCCCGTCGGAGCGCACGCGCAGTGCCAGGTACGCATACGAGTCGACGTCCCACAGCGAGCGACCAAAGACTGTGGCTTGACGGTCGGCCGTGCGCCACGCGGCGTAGCCGGTGCGCTGAATGTCCGGGCGGCTAGAGGGCAGGCGTGTGGATATTGAGCCGCGGAAGCGGAGGAAGCCGCCGGTAGGGGGAGCTGTTGTTGTCGTTGTCGCTGTCGTTGAAGAGGAGGAGGAGGAGGAGGAGGAAGAAAGTGCAGCTTGTGATGGTGATGAGGGCACCCAGTCGAGTTCTGCTGTGGAGAAGCCGCCAATCTCGTCGTCGGTCATGAGCTTGCAGTCTTCGAGGGAGGCCTGGTCCTTGAAGGACATGAGTTCGTAAGGGCCCGAGGGGCCATGGACACTTTCCATGCGGGTAACTGTAGTCCCAAAGTTAGTAAGTGTTTCTTCAAGGATGTCCTGGTAGACTCGGTGGCCCGACATACTAATTCCGGACAGCCGTTTGAGCTCATCGTAGCTGCGTCCCCAAAAGCCCTTTGCCGGGCGTGTTAATGTTGCGCGCATTGCTGGGCTGTGTTGTGTGGAGGAGAGGAGGGAGGTTGAGGAAAGGAAAGTATCGAGTCGGGGCTCAGGGCCGGGCCGGGTACGCCGGAGGGCTGATCGAGTCCGAGTCGTTAGACTGGATTCAGTCGACTTTTGAGCTGTGTATAGTCGTTAAGATGCCTCTCAATAGTGTCGCGGAAGAAAACAGGCTTGGGATTGTCGCAATTCGGGTGTGTAGCTGTGTTGAGAGGTCATGCTCGTATGGCGTCGAATTGGCTTGAGGTTGAAGCAAATCAGTGGCAGAACGACGCCCCGTTTTAAGCATACAAGAGTAGGCTCTCAAGACAACACAGTCATTCAACCATAATTTATGCCAAAGTCATAAAATAACTATGCCAGTAAATCAAGGTGAGTATAATCTACACAAATCTACTGTTCAGTTTTAATTGAGAGCAAACTGCCCATTTTGAAGCACCCCATGCAAACGCATTCTCAGTCGTATGCACATATCCGCTGGGAAGATTTACAGTAGCCTATTGACGCTAAACCCAATTAGGACATCTGCAAAGTTTGACGTGCAAGTCAAAAGTTTGTCGCGAGACTTCAAGTCGTGTAATCCCTGTATTTTGACTTTTTTTCTCTCTTTTTCTTTTTCTTTTCAGTTTCTACAGCCTCACAACCTTGCCACGACTCGCAAAATAGGCCAATTGAGGCCTTGAGGTTGTTCGACCATTCATTCGCCATGGCGACAAGAAGGCCGCGTCTGGGCGGCCTTGTGTGCCTTCAGTGCGAATCCCGTCTATTTCACACAGCAGCCCAGCGGCGCCTTCCGCGCATTGCGGCGCCGGCGGTCCTTCCTCAGGAACAGAGACAGACACAGGTCTGGACACAACAACGGGCATCAGTACCGACAAACCACCTGCCACAACAACATGTTCCCTCCTCCCGCTTCCACAGCGGACGCGCCCTGCACGCAACCGGCAACCAACAGCCCTCTACTTTCAACGACATTCCCTCGACCACTGCCTACGCCGACTTTGCCGACGAGCCACTCGACGAGAAGATTTCCGACGACGATGCCGAGAAGATCTGGCAGGCACTACTGGGTGAAGAGGGCGAGCCGACCGCGGCTGAGGTGTACAGCTACATTGACGAGCTGCGACCGACCGACGAGACGATCCTGTCCGAGAAGACCTTTGCGAAGCGAGCCGCCGAGCTGGCCGACGGCTTTACAGTGGCTCAGCTGCAGGCCTACATCCGCAAATACCGCAAGCCGGCAAACCAGCCGACTGTATACCCGTGGGAGGCACGTCGGCGGCCATGGGTGCCAGACACCTTTGGGGACGACGCCGTGGTCGACAGCAAGATCAAGGCTGTTGGCCCCGGCTCTAGCCTCCTCCTAAAGGGCTACATCCAGACGTCCATGACCAACAAGGAGCGTGTAGTCATTCAGCTGATGCGCGAGTGCTGGGGTGTCTCGAAGCGGGAGCTCATGGAAGTCCCCGGCCAGCTTGATATTACAGTCAAGGACCTCGAGTTCCAGCTGCTCCAGGTTGGCGCCCAGACATGGCTGCGGGACATCTCGACGGCGTACTCGACCGTTACAACCACGACAGCCACGACTGACCGCAGCCGCAGTCGTTCGCACAGCCGCAGTCAAGTTCGCCACCACCGTCATATCGAGCTGCTGCCGGCTCGCCAAAAGCTGCGAGTCTTTGCGCCTGCGTCCACAGCCGATGCCATTCTGGCTGAGATCAACGGCATGCTGCGCGAGGCCAAGACCAGTCAGTTTGACGTGGCCAGCGTGATGCAGTCGGATGCTGCCATCACGCCTGCCGTCCTCAGTGCCGTTGGCGCGCTCACGGGCAGCTGGGTGCGTCTGGACGACAAGGGAACTACGGGCCTTGTCAGCTGGGTTGCGCCGCCGGCAGCATACGGCAACAAGAATTTGGAGGACACGGGCGACATGGTCTTCAGGCTGTTGCGGCGCACCTTTGGGCCCCCAGGACTGCCCGCCACGAAAGCGACGAGCATCGTTGACTATGTGCCCCTCGCCCGGTCAAAGGCGCAGTTTTTGGCGGAAACGGACGACGCCAGCCGCGAGACGTGGCCGTGGGAGCATCGTCGGGGCAAGTGGGCACGCTTGATTGAGCCGGCACCGCTGGATGCGTCGACGGCTAGACAGCGTCTCAAGGAGACGACAACGGAGCCGAGCGAGGAAGCTCTTCCCATGGAGCTGACACTGCCGACAACATCGACGACGGCTGACAACGAGACAAATCAAGAGTGGTACGAGGCCAGCAAGACATCGACTGTTGCTACCTTTGGCCGTGTTCTTCATACCCAGCCGTCATCGCAGCCCACGGGCGTGCTTTTCAACATCGAGGGCACTACAGACGATGTGACACCACCGTTGCCCGACGTGGCCCGCATTCTGTCGCCGACTACGCCGCCTCTGCTGAGTCTGGGATCGCTCGCAGACACTCTGCCCACCGCTACGAACGACGCGGCTGCCACGCCCTCTACGGAGGAGGCCATCGAAGAGAAGCCAACCATGACACCATTCCCGACCACCGCATCTACGACGATTGTCCTCCGTTTCCTGCCCGATCCCAAGACGGCCATGGCCAGCCGTGCCCCGCCTCTGGAGGCATTTTTGGACGCCACGCCTGGCTGGGAGCCGATTCTGACTGGCCTGCATGTCATCACGGCCACCAACACGGCCGATGTCCTTTTCCCCACGCAGCCCGTCGATGCCCGCATCACCCAGAAGCAGTTTTTCGCCCTGGAGGGTGCTGATGCCATCGCCACCAGTGCCGCAGCCGACTTTGGGCCGCTCACTGCCTTTTTGACCAAGTCCCGGCTGAAGCTCGACGGCAGTCAGATGGGCACGTCTGTTGTCGCCACGCCCCTTAGGCTGGAGAAGCTGGCCTTGCCTTCAAAAGTTCTTCTTCCTGGAGAGGGCGAATCAGACAAGAGTGCCAACAAGGGCCAACAGGTCCAGATTGACTACATCTTTGCCGGCCTCGAGGTGCGCCGCAAGGTGGCCACAGCGTTCGAAGGCTGGACGGCCGCTCTGACGAGTGTCGAGGCAGGCCGTGGCGATGGACGCTGGACGGAGCTGAGTCTGGAGACAGTTCCTGCCACCACGACGGCAGAGTCAGAAGGACAGTCATTCGAGGCTACTCACACCAAGGAGAGCTTCCGCCAGGCAGTTGGCCACATGGTGCACGGTGGCCGTGTCCAGTGGGTGATGGGTCACCGGCAGGTCGAGTGAGTGCAAGGGAGATGGAAGAGAGGCGAATTCATCGTAAGAACTACTGTTTAATCATTCAATGTAAATATAGCATGGCGCGAGGGGAGAGTCATTCACCATTTTGCCCCTTTTTGTCCCTTTTTGTACGATAGATTTTGATTTGATACCGTGGCATACAATCTCATAATTAGAACGAACGGAGAAAGAACCTCCCAATAGCATCTGGAACAATGATAGACCAGAAAGCAAAGCTTCAATACCACCAATACGCCTTTAAAACCGTACGATAAGAATTCTCTTGGCATAAGATTGGCAAGTCTGACAGATACTCAGGAGTCTACGACGTACGATACGGCGTACATACGCAGCCTCGTCGCCACGGGAAGTTTCGAGAACAGATACAGAGGCGATAACGAAGCTCTCTCTGTACTTTTCTGTATGACGAGCCGCGGCTCTGTCTTCTGTCTCACAGGCAGACGAGATACTGACGACACTGGTAACTGTCATCACACTAAGCTACCAGATAAGATGGCTGGCCTCAATCAAGTGTTTTGAGCTCCTGTTTCGCCTTTATTGCCCTGAATAGAGCCCGAACAGGACGGCAAAGTGACTCATGCGGGACCATGATTATCCTCTGGCAGAGATCCTGTATCAAAAATTCTATCCGCGGGGTATTCACTTTCCTCCCTTTTCTTTCGCTGTCTGTTGTTGTCTGTTGCTTTTCGTTTTCCCATTTCTTTCAACTGCTATTGTCGCTCTTTCGGCCCAAAATCCACAGTTGGGTGTCGATGCAAAACGGTTTAGCGTCTTTCTTTTGCGCCCGATGACTGCGAGACAACTCAGACAAGCAGGCAAGAGGCAAGAGACAAGGTAGCTTCTACCTGCACGTAGGTTTTTTTTTTCTTCTTCTTCTTTTTGTTGCAGCAGTTGTGGAAGGAATGGACGAGCTCTGAACGCTTTGCATGCCGTACAGGGAAGGAAGGCTCTTGCCCCCGTTTTCGTACAGGCGAGCATCGCTGGCAGGAGCTATCGAGACACCACATTCGACGCATTCACTTTTGCATCTTGCACATGGAATTTGCTACACCGTACATCACTCGTAGACTGTGAGCGGCTGCAAATTCACTTGCTGAAAGCTCCTGATACGACCCACTCCCCGTGTTGACTCTCCTTTCCTCTAATTTGCCCCCAAAATAGTACGTCGTACGTTGCACACAGTCACGGGACACTTGCGCCGGCGCCTCAAGCTTGCCGCCCGCGTTCCTTCCTTTCTTGAGCAAGTGGCGATCTGGTTGGCCTGGCCACGCACGGCATGCACGATGGGCCAGCCAGAGAAGAACGGGAAAGAACCAAAACCAGCAACCAAAAGGCTTCTGGATGCGGCCGTCCATTAACTAGGTGGGGAGGGAAGGAGGGGCGTGTGTGTCTCAACAGGGAAAGAGCTGGGGGGAGAAAAGTTTTTCTTTTCTGCTGCTGCAGTTGCTGCTCCTGCTGCAGTCGCTCGCTGCATTTCTTGCGACGGCAACTGCGACCTTGCCTGCATCAACCCTCTGTTTGGGCTGGGGGGGGGCTTTTGCTTCCAATCAAGGAAGGAGGGGCATCGATTTCCTCGTCAGAGCCCCTCCACTGAAGCGGCGAAAAAAACGGGAGGGGACAGACAGACACAAAATTTTTCATCGCTTAGTGTCGTTTTATTTTTCTGCCGGTGGGGCACAAAGCCCTGGCAACCAACCACACCCCGCTCCTGCCTTTATTTTTTCTTTTCGCAGCAACACCGCCCAGCAAAGGCCCCAAAAAAGCCCAAAAAATCTGCTCCGCCCTCTCTTGCCCATTTTCTCCCTTCCCCTCCCATATAAACCCCTCCACGCACTTACTTCTTTTCAAACTTTTTCCTTCCTTTCTCTCCTCGTCTGGCACACCTTGAATCAAGCATTCTGATCTGCTGTAAGTTTTCACTTCCTCGCATTCGACGTCTGGTTTCCATCATCAGCTTCGACATCCCGACAACATCCACGATACATCAAACACCCGAGACTGTCTTCGTCGTCGTCGATTTTTCGCCTTTGAAAAACATCGCTTCTGACATTCATCCCTCTTTCAGATTCTTCAAGACAACACACAAATCAAAACCAAGCAACCTAGCTTCAATCCGTCAAAATGGGGTATGTTTTGGCTCGCGCTCCTCGCTCATGATCAGCTTGGTCGACTACCTCGCTCGCTGCCATTGTCGTCATTGATATTGGATTCCATCGACCAACGGTTCAACCGTTTGATGGCCGCTTGATATCGTGACAGATTGCAACGAGCAGGCACCGACCATCAAATCTTGCATCGACAGGAACATTTTTACTAACAACGCGTCTTGTTCTGCAGTAAGGAAGAGAAGACCCACATCAACGTCGTGGTCATCGGCCACGTCGACTCTGGCAAGTCGACCACCACTGGTCACTTGATCTACCAGTGCGGCGGTATCGACAAGCGTACCATCGAGAAGTTCGAGAAGGTTAGTTTTGACAGCCTTTAGGCATCCTTTTCACACCCGTTTTAGAAGTATTTGAGACTCGTTTCCTGCCATCTGCATCTCCTTTCATTCTATCACGCTCCCCCCTTTTCCCTGGCCTATCTCTGCCCAATTGTCTGGCTGGCAAAAAGAAAAGGTTTTTTTAGCGCATTTTCCTTTTCCACCAGGCTGCGCAAGTCGATTCTTGCTTGGTCTTATCCACCATTTCCTTTTTTTACCTCGCCCCTCCTTGACTTTTCTCATCACTCTGTTCCCCTCCAACACGAAAAAGTGGGGGTAGAGGGGCAAAATCCTTCTCGCCTTTTTTTCTGCCACTCTGCCACTCTGGCGCGTCAAAAGTTTTTTTTTTTGGGGCGGTCAATGTCCCCAAACGCCAAGTCATCACGGCGCACGGGCCATCTCCACCCAGACAAGCTTTGGCGGTCAACAAACCTCACTCGATATCATTTCATCCCCCTGTCGTGTTTATGCAATTCTCGAGTCTCACTGCTTTTTCATGTCCACATGAATACAACAGCTACTAACAACCATTACAGGAGGCTGCTGAGCTCGGTAAGGGTTCCTTCAAGTACGCCTGGGTTCTTGACAAGCTCAAGGCCGAGCGTGAGCGCGGTATCACCATCGATATTGCTCTGTGGAAGTTCGAGACCCCCAAGTACTACGTCACCGTCATTGACGCCCCCGGTCATCGCGATTTCATCAAGAACATGATCACTGGTACCTCGCAGGCCGACTGCGCCATTCTCATCATTGCCGCTGGTACTGGTGAGTTCGAGGCTGGTATCTCCAAGGATGGCCAGACTCGTGAGCACGCTCTGCTCGCCTTCACCCTGGGTGTGCGCCAGCTGATTGTGGCCATCAACAAGATGGACACTGCCAAGTGGTCCGAGGATCGTTACAAGGAGATCATCAAGGAGACCTCCAACTTCATCAAGAAGGTCGGCTACAACCCCAAGACTGTTGCCTTCGTCCCCATCTCGGGCTTCAACGGCGACAACATGCTTACTGCCTCCACCAACTGCCCCTGGTACAAGGGCTGGGAGAAGGAGACCAAGAGCGGCAAGTCCACCGGCAAGACTCTGCTTGAGGCCATCGACGCTGTCGAGCCCCCCAAGCGTCCCACGGACAAGCCCCTGCGTCTGCCCCTCCAGGATGTCTACAAGATCGGCGGTATCGGCACTGTTCCCGTCGGCCGTATCGAGACTGGTATCCTGAAGCCCGGCATGGTTGTCACCTTCGCTCCCTCCAACGTCACCACGGAAGTCAAGTCCGTTGAGATGCACCACGAGCAGCTGGTTGAGGGTGTTCCCGGCGACAACGTCGGCTTCAACGTCAAGAACGTCTCCGTCAAGGAGATCCGTCGTGGCAACGTTGCCGGTGACTCCAAGAACGACCCCCCTGTTGGCGCCGCCACCTTCAACGCCCAGGTCATTGTCCTGAACCACCCCGGCCAGGTCGGCAACGGCTACGCCCCGGTTCTGGACTGCCACACTGCCCACATTGCCTGCAAGTTCACCGAGATCCTTGAGAAGATCGACCGCCGTACCGGCAAGTCGGTTGAGAACAACCCCAAGTTCATCAAGTCGGGTGACGCCGCCATTGTCAAGCTGACCCCCTCGAAGCCCATGTGCGTTGAGGCTTTCACTGACTACCCCCCTCTGGGCCGTTTCGCCGTCCGTGACATGCGCCAGACCGTCGCTGTCGGTGTCATCAAGTCGGTTGACAAGTCGGTTGCCGCCGCCGGCAAGGTCACCAAGTCGGCTGCCAAGGCTGCCAAGAAGTAAATTTCTTGACAATCTTTTGTGCGCTGAAAAAATGACTTTGTGAAGAGGAATGGTGATTGGGCCGTTGGCCAGTCTTGGCCAGTCTTGATGCTTTCTGCCCTTAAGCAGCTGCGTTCGTCTTTTATACTAGGACTAGGTAGACAAAAAAATATCAAAATTGGGCACGTCTTCTATGGCACACTTGTTCACCACGACTGTAAACTGTTTTGTGATTTTGTCTTGTGTTCTTTGTAATGTCTGCGAAGCAATTGTGCCGTTCGACACCATGATCCCGTGATATGTGCAGGTCTCGTGATTTGCCCTATGTATGTGCGCTGTATATGTGCATGTGCCCTTGTCGTCAGGCGTCGTGATGTTTATTTGATGTTCATGTATCTTTGTTTGATCTTTTATTCCTGCCTATCATCACATCGTGTTGTGTGGAACCAGCTGGAAGTATCGTCTGTACACCAAATGCAGAGAAGCTATTTTTGGCCTCAGCAAGTAATGCAATGGTCATGCAGAAACAAAATACCAAAATACCCTACCCTGGTTTGTCATGTATCGTGACACTGGTGATACTTTCACCGAGCTTTTGCATATGTGTCAATTGCCTAAGCTGCCTCGGCTGCTTATGTTTTGTCAACGCATGCTGCATCAAGGACGTTTCCCAGATGACATAAACCTGTACACAAGACGTTTAGTGACCGGCTACTGATGACATTGATTTAGCGGTGCTCATTGTCATTTGGCCACGAATGAATCTGCCCGTCTCTGGTGGGTGGCACAATTCGGTCCTTCCGTGAACGTGAGGTACATATTGTGAGTAATAGCACCAAACGAATGACCACCGAGGCCGTGAAAAAGAGCCCTATTTGGACTGCCGTGATGCTATTCCCAGCTGGAACACGATACCTTCTGGAAGTCAACCAAGCCGAGGTGAAGCCGCACATAGACTTGCCCCCCCCCGCGATTGACCAGGCCAGGCTGACTCTATATGCCATATATATAACCATCATCGTCTCTATTTGAGGAGGAGGGATCCCTCGCATAATGTCTAGGTCGTGGAGTCCTCTCTACTTCTCGACAAGTAGTTGTGCACACGGGACTTTTGCCTGAAGACATGACTGCACGTGACGATGATGTCCTTATTCACAGGCTTGGCATGTTGCTTGCCGGGGCTCACCATCTGGATCATGGAGAAATTGGGTGAGGACGTGTGTGTCTCTTCATGAGCTTCAAAAAGCAGCGTATGATATTTGCCACGATACGTCGAGAGGCAGCCCAAGCCTCATCTGCTCCCTAACGTTCGCCTGGCACATAATTTTGTCTCGGCGCTGCTTGCCATACCCCCCGTCCGTATGATTAGACTTGGTGATGTTGTATGGGCAAACGGGCAAATGGCATGGAGCACTAGCAGCAAGAACGTGTTTGACTGTGATCTCATCCAAGCTTATACAACCATTGCAACGAGTTCTTTCTTGGTAAAGCTTCATTCACAGTGTCCTTTTGGTAGTTACAGTCGATTTTTTCGACATCCCATCCGCACTGGGTATGGTCTACGACTTCACATGAGATTTTTCTTCTTCTTTTTACTTTTTTTTTTGTTTACAGCAAGAAATACACCCCGACATGACGTTCTGGACAGTGGGCATGATTAACTATATAGTATAATCAACGTAAGATACTGTCAACATCTCGAGTCTTGATATTCACCCAGTACAGCTCATGCGATGTATGCATCATGACCCAAAGAGGTAATTCGGGCCCGAGCTTCACAAAAGGGACAGACACGGAACTTTCCATTGAATCTAGAAGTCTCCGGGCTACCGTTGTGGGTTCAGAGAGCTGGACGCCTTCGCCCGAAGAACATGGGAGACGGTCTCGAACGACGGCCCGTCTGTACGATCTTACCTAGAAGGTTACTCTTCCCGTTTCTCGCCCGTTTCTTTCTTCTTGGGATCTCCTCAAGCCCGAGTACGACAACGAGTGCGACAACGAGTACGATGAAAGGTGGGGGTTCTCGATTGGA
Organism: Sporothrix euskadiensis; assembly: GCA_019925375.1. Taxonomy (NCBI): domain Eukaryota; kingdom Fungi; phylum Ascomycota; class Sordariomycetes; order Ophiostomatales; family Ophiostomataceae; genus Sporothrix; species Sporothrix euskadiensis. The sequence goes on along the minus strand of JADHKQ010000017.1, from coordinate 523,325 downwards.
GGGTGTCATTGTCTGCAAGCAGGGCCAGGAGGCCAAGTCCATTGCCGTCCCAACTTCGTCTGCCATGAAGTCCGTCTCGTGACCTCCGTCTCGACCGTTCAGGTCGGCGGGTGTAAACACCCAAGTCCGTGTAAAAGGTATTGTACGGAGTGACGGGGTGCACCTTGCCTTATGTGTGTCCTCAGTTTTTGTGTCCGGTATGTTTATTTTTGTACGGAGTATGTTACTGCCTTTTTTTTCTTTGGAGTAGATCCCGCGAGGCATCAGGGGACAAGATAATACTGCTGCCTCGCGCGCGCGCGGCGCGGCGCGTTTATTGTGGTTCTGATGCCCAGAGCTCTTGGTTTTTGCTGGCGTCGGTTTCTAGCCCCTCCCCGGGAACGGGAAACTTAATGAACCCGAGAGGCTGGGTCAGGAGAGGAGGGGACAAGTACCAAACACAAGAGTTCACACACAAGCGTTCGCACAAAATGAGGGGGAAAGGAGAGAGGAGAGGGGGGAGAGAGGGGGGTTGTAAATTATTGGAAAAAGACAAGTATGAGAATCAAAACGGTGACAGTGTTGTTTTGTCTGGGCAAGTAACATATGAGAAGGATTGGCGTCTGAGCACGCGCCTTCGTCTTGAGAGAGACAAAAAAAAAAGCGACATATGTCGTACGGAGGACAACATTCAAGATTGGCGATGCCAAAATTGTGTTCTATCAGAGGTCCTGCTGCATAACCTGTAAATTAGGTACCGAAATGCTGTCGGCTTATGCGCTGTAGATTACAGCATGGACAGCTTTTAGGAGAAAAGAAAAAAACGGAGACTGTTCAGGAGAGCACAAAGCTGCAACGGACGGACTTCGCACCCGGAGACTTTTTTGGGGGTCAACATTACCACGCTTTCGCTCCCGCTCTTGAGGTTCTTTCTGCCCAGCCCCAGGTCATGCAAAATTCATGAAATGGAATGGAACCCCATGATCCTCCCATCGGGTTACAAAGCAAAGAAAAGGAGAAAAATGTTCAAGTGAGCAGACAAACAAGGAGCAAACGGCAGTGATTTAGCCCGTTTCCGGCGGGCCAACGCCGGCGGACAGAGCGTAAAAGGCAAAACATACACAATACGGAGTAGAGGCGACAGAGTTGCGCCGTGTGGTCCAGAGGGATTCAGGCGTGTTCCAGCAGACTGTGTGGTGCCGGCGCCCAGGCCCAACGAGGCCAAGCTTGTGAATGCCCAAAATAAGGGGTTCCTGCTCAGAAATATAGAAGTACACGGCGGGTGCATTAGTGGGGATAAGAAAGTTAACAAGGAGCCAAAAGCAATCAAATTGTCAGGAACTTTTGGAACCTTTTTGCAATTGAGTTCGCCCGCCTGGGAAATAATCAAAAGTTTGGCTGTGTCGTAGCATATGGTACGACAAAGCTGCTTCGGGCGGGCCTGGACTTTGCGATGGAGAACAAAACGGTCCTGACCGTTTTGATTTTGTCTTCTTTTGATTTTCGAAATGGTCCACAGGCCCCCCAAAGGCCAGGCAAATCGTCTGAAGACACTGGCCTCGCGTTTGCCCTATCCGTCAGCGATCGGGGACCGTCCCGTACGAATGGATCGAAACGGTAGCTTTATGCGAGTTTGCGCGCGCGAGGCCAAAGGAGACATAAAAAGTAGACAGGGGGCCCAGGGGTTTTGTTGTGCGTTGTGGACAACCCACTTTTTTTTACTTCTTTCGAGGGTTTGCAGAGTAACATAAGTCACCAACCATCAGGGGGAAAATAGAAACAGAAACAAAATGTGAGGCTTGAATGCGAGGACAAATGCGAGAGCGAGCCGGGCAAGAATATGCGAGGCAGAGGCAGCATGCAAAGTAAGGATGAGAATAAGGATGAGAAAGGGACTGTGAGGGTCAAGACACGCAAACGACGCCATGGACGCCCTACTGGGAAGGCGACACGCGGCCCAGAGGGGGAAGGTTTGATTGTTTGCCCAACGGGCTCACTGTTGGATGAACGTGTGTGATTCGGACCAGTTATGAAGCGAGTCGAGCCTTTGTCGAGAGGATCATCGCCAACGTCAAAAAGGGGAGAGGTGTGCGTTGTTGCTCACCGCATGGAGGATGTACAGACGCACGTGTTTTCCCATAATGAGCTGGGTTCTCTTTGGTGGTAAGCATGGGTTTCTCTTGGTAAGACGCGGGCACATCGTGCACGGTTCACGGCAGGCCAGAGAGAGACTCAAAGATGGGGTCGGCGCAACTTTGGAGCGGCAATGACAGGTGCACCAAACTCCGTCAGAAAGAGCTAATCAAGGGTCAGATCATATCGAAAATAGCAGCTCCGAGGCCAGCCAACCAGAAGAGAATCACAAGGACGGCATTGTGACAGACATCAAGCTTCCAGGGGACTGGAAAACTACCGTGGTAAGAGAGTGACTGCCAGAACAGGGTCCATACTCCGCGTGCCGCGTCCAAGATTTTTTATCCATTTTTGGAGCTGGGTAAGCACAATCGCTGATGGATTTGGAGGGCCTCGAAAAACGATGCAAAGCCGGCGACGGGCGGGCTTAACTCCGTGACCCGGACGGACGAACAAGGCCAACTCGAGATCTCCACGGAGGAATATGGACTCAAGGAGTTTAGACAGGAGATGGCATCAGCGTGAAAAGGAAATAGGGGGAAAGGAGATTCGACTTAGGAGACAAGGAGGACGAGGAGAGAAGGATCGAAGGACTGAAAGCGAGGCACAAGATCAATGCAGGGCCATTCGATGATCTTGGGAAAAAAGGACATAACGGGCGAGAACTTTATTCTTTTCTTATTTTGCGATGCAATTCCGCTACTGAGTTTGTGGTTGATGACGCCCTGCACAGCCCTGCCAGGCTTTCCTGAACGAAAGCAAAGAAATTTTGATGCTGAGATAGAAATTGGCATTTGAAAAGGGCGAGGGGGTGTAAAACGGACGTTGTCAAGATCGGATCGTAGCTATTATTCTGGTACAACTTCACTTTCCCATGTCCATCCCATGTTTGTGTTTGGTGAATCCAGACTCCCTATTTACTCCTTTATTTTTAATTTGGTTCCCTCTTCGAGAGTTCGAAAGGAAGGAAAAGCTTCGATGGGCTTCTGGTCTTGGACTAGAGACCTTCCATATAGTTGCTCGGATTCCAAAGCAAGAAAAACCCATCACCGACAATTACAGAGTGTTGATTTCAAATGCGGGACCGCGTTCTTCCTCTTCAGGCCCTATTGTTGTCTCCAAAAAATCTCCACAAGGGACCAGGCCGAGAAGCCAAGGCCAGGCCAGGCCAGGGAAGAACTTGAGTGGGCTCCACGAGAGCATAACGCTCTTCCTCCCCTCTTCCTCCCAGCCTTACTTCCTGTTGTCGTCCGCCGCCGGACGGGCGTTTTGAGTTAGATCCCGGACTTCAACCTATGAACATAAGTGTAAGACGCTGTAAGATGCTGCAAAAGGTAATTGCTCCGTACGTCAGACGGCAGTGACTCGAAAGGGAATCAAACCTGTTTCAAAAGAAAAGAACGGAAGATGTTCTGACTGGGCTGATACTCGAAGGAGAAAACGGTCAACCGCTGTAAGTGATTACCTTCTTGGCTGACGGCAAGATAGTACGAAGTACGAAGAAGTACGAAATATGCAAGAGCCTATCAGTGCCGTTGTTGTTCGCCTTTTACTCTTTACAGCTTCTTCTGACGACCCAAGTATTTGCATTATTACGGAGGTAATACGTCGTACTCCGTATATGTATCAACCTTACACCCACTCCTAGGCGTCATCGTCATCATTCTTATTTCCATTTGCCCATTCACGTTGCCCATCCATACATCCATCCAATATAAGTGCGGACAGGGAGACGTGAGAAAGAAACAACAGTACTGCTGCCAGTCAGCCATTTAGTGTCCGAGAATGAGGTCATGACTGCCATTGCTGTAATGCGTTTTGGTGCCAGTTGGAGCAAGGCCCTGTAAGGCTAAAGACTAAAGGAGTAAAACATTGCAAAAGGCAACAGAAAGTACAAAATTACAAAATGAAAAGAAAAGAAAAACAAGAGGAAACAAGAAACAAAAAAAAAGTTGAGATAGCAGACACCGAGTGTTATTGGGTAAATGGCATCGACAGTACCAAAGTAGATGGATAAAGTGAGTGTCTGCAGCTTTTTTTTGTGGTGTATGACACCAGTGTCCCAAGAAGCCCAGGCAGACCCAGACAGACCCAAGCAGCCTAGAACCTTTTGCATTTGTTGCCAAGGAGAAAAGAAGGCGCAAAGAAGAAAAAAAGAAAGGACGAAAAAACGAAAAAGGATGATCGTCAAGAGCGCACCGCCCAGCCCAGCAAGCCTTCTAAGAAGCCAGCCAGTACTCCGTACCAATGGCCGTAATACGCGTGTAGCTCTTCTTCATCAGAATGATTCTCCAATTCTGTTGTTATTCGTCTGCCTAGAAAGAGCCAAGCCTCCCCTGTCCTTTTTGCCCCCTTTTGGTCATTTCCCGTCGTGCTGGTCGTGCTGTCTTTCTCTGGAGTTTTTTATTTCCTTCTTTCAGTCTTGGCCTTCCCTTGGCCTGCATTAGGTGTAGTAATCCAAGCCCAAAAGATACACTTCCTCTATGTTCGTAGAGAAAATTGGTAAGAGTAGTCATCACCCAGCTCATGTTGTAGTGCAAGCTGCATGCTGATAGTTGATGGCGCACCCGTATATGCACGGACTGGTAATTACGTTGTAACATTTGTTGCCCTGCAGGTTGGCGTCTTCTGGTGTGTGTGAGCTCAACTCTTTCCTGTCTTGGCGAGATGCTGCGACGCGACAGACTCCTCCAAGAGACAGAGAGAGAGAGAGAGAGAGAGAGAGAGATGGAGCACAGCCTCGCGTACCTAGTTGCTTCTTGGAAGAGCAAGGCATTGACATGGGCAGACTTTCACGTTCGACAGTAGCCAGGAACAGGAGTTTTCGTTTTGCGCCCGGAACATAGAGGGCTACATTACAGACAGTTTCACTATGTGCAGAAAAATAGTGATATACATGATTTAAAAGGCATGGAACGAGAAATACACTCAATTGCATCCATCACCCAACGGTCAATTAAACAGCTGAAGCTCCTTCAGTCATTCTTCTATTCCTCTCGTGCAGATCCTCTCTCTTCTTCTCTTCCTTCATTTGCTCGATTTTTGCACCGTGAAAATGATTCACATAAGAATAAAAGTTCCCCTATTCAAGATAAGACAAGCCGCCACCCCCTCAACACCCGGGGAAAAAGAACACATGATAAGAACACCACCCAATGCAATGGGGAAACGCCTCTAAATGCAGTCGCAAGTAAAAGAGGGGGGGAAAGGCGGGAAAAGACATGCAGGCCGTCCGTTTATACTGTATTGTTCGTAGGTGGTGAAAATGATAACGCCGAGCGAGCAAATGAGTTCGTAAAAGACCGGGGAGAGAGAAGAGTTGAACAAGTACCGAGCGCGCTTAGAGCATGTTATCGTCGTAATCGCCAGCGTAGATCATAGGATCGCCCATGCCAAGCATCATTTCGGGCGTGTCGATAACATGTGGCTTCATAGCCCCAAAGTTGGACTCCAAAAGGCCCTGGCGCATCAACTCCGCGGTGTAGAATTGTGAGCCGTCAAGCATGGGCATCGAAGACGTAGCCATAGTCGTCGGGATTTGCAGAGAGAGCTCGGCTTGCTTAAAGTTTTGCTGCTGCATTTGCTGTTGCTGCTGCTGCTGCTGTTGAAGACGTCTTTGCTGTTGCTGTTGCTGCAGGAGCTGCTGCTGCTGCTTATGCATCTGGCGTGCCTGTTGCTGCTGCTGCTGCAATTGCTGCAGATGGAGCACCTGAGGCTGCTGAGGCTGCTGGGCAGGCATATCGATGGGTGCTGTCTGTGTCATCCAGTTGGTGTATTGGGTCGCAGGCATGGTAGGCGAGGGCGCGGCAAAGCCGTCGGACTGGTTGGAGCCCACATCGAGGTCGGTGTAGTTGAGGCTTTGCGGAGACATGGTTGTGCTGGCACTGTTCACGCTGCTGCTGTTGTTTCCGCTGCCAAACACGTTCTTGCGGTAGTCGTCCATATCCGAGAAGCCATCAAAGTCTTCGGAGGAGCTGGCTCGGTCGAAGCGGCCGCCCAGGCTGAAGTCAAGAGTGTTGTTGCTGGCCAGAATACCGGTGCTAGCAGGCAGCGATGTAGACATGGTGATCGGGATAGTGGTTGCGGTCGTGGCAGTTGCCGTCGAGGTTGTAGTCGAGGAAGCTGAGGTCTCCTTTGGCTGGCTCTCGGCCTGGGCGGCGGCAGCAGCAGCCGTCACAGCCTGCTCAGCCTCGCGCTTCGTCTGGTATTCTTCCAGCGTAGAAGCAAGTTCGGACAGATCCTGCTCAGTCTCCGGGATGGCAGACGAGCCCATGGGCAGGTCGGGGTCGTTATTCGGGCGGATGCAGCCCAGTCTCGAAGCGATGCTGTGGATGACCGGTTGGCCGCGTTCGTTGAGCTCGGGCTCGCCAAGGTCCCATGCGTTGCCTGCACGCACCATGGCGTACAGCTTGTGAACCGTGGCGACTAGGGCAAATTGTGTGTTCTCCAAAACCTCAGCGTATCTGTTACATTGTTGGTGCAAAGTTAGTAAGCACGTTTGGAGATGTCGCTACAATCGCCCTGTTTGGTAATCGGAGTGGGTTGCTCTCGACCGAAAATCGGACGAGGCACCGCAAGCCCAACGACGACCAAAAATCACAAATGGACATTCGATCATAGACGACAATGGTGGGTGGGGGAAGATGATGCGTACCCTTTCGGTATTTGCTTGTACTCTGTCTTCTTGCGGGTGCCAGCTGTGCAGACAAGACCGTCGTCTTTGCACCGCTTACAAGGGAACTCGCCGTCACACTGTAGACTGGTGTTAGTCGGGCACGGGGTTGAAACGTTATTGGACTTGTTGGAGTTTGATGACTCCAACAAAGCAACGGGCTATCCATAGTTCTCCCTTACCTTGGTCTTCTTCATACGGCACCGCTCACAGGCCTTCCATACACGCTTATGGCGGCCATCGCCGTCGTGATGCGGAGAGCCATGTGAGTGGGCAATTGCGGCTGCTGCAGCAGCCGCTGCAGAGGCAGTGGTGCTGCCTGTGTGGTGAGGTGTGGAGGAAGCTGTATGGTGCGAGTGGGAGTGCGATTGAGACGACGATGTCGGTGTCGAGCCTGACCGTTTTGAAGCACGGTGGCTGTTGTGGTGGTGCTGTTGCGTTGCTGTGCCGGTGGCCGTGGCATGGCTGCCACTGCCGCTCTTGGCTGACCGTGATGAAGGGACGGTTGCCGGCGGCGATGAAGAATTTGAGCTCTTGCGAGAGACTGGGCGAGGCTGTTGTGGCTGCTGCTGCTGCTGGGCCAACTTTTGATTCTGGCCGTCATACGGCGGTGTTGGTATTCCGGTCTGCATGTTGACGGTTTTTGTGGAGTGGAGAGTTGCTGGTAATTCAACAACGGCTCACGAATAGATATGAGGTGTTATGTGATTGTTATGTGATTGTTGTGCAAATAATGTAGATATAGGAATATGATAAGACTGTTCAACGTAAACTACACGGTCGAGACAGACGACAAGGTTGGTAGAGAGCGCCGACGATGAAACACATGGGAAGATGAGACGTGAGGAGGCGTGAGAAGAAGGCGAGTATGCAATGAGACGAGGGATGTAGATATCAATATGACTGGCGGTGTTGCAGGAAAATGTGCAAACCGTTAAAAATTTGAAGCAAGCTTCGTGAGAGCTGGAAAAAGAAAAGAATTAAAAAAAGAGAAAAGGGGGGAGCAGAAGAGAGGAGGGGGTAAGAAGAAGTGAGGGTGGGAAGGAGCAAAGGGAGTGGGAAAAGGAAGCAATATAAAGAAAATAGCAAGAGCAAGAGCAACAAAGACTAGGAAAGTGCGAGCGGGACGCACCTCGCATTTTCGCGACTTGCAGTACCTGAAGCCCAAGCAGTGAAAAAGGCAAAAAGGTACAAGAAACGCACCACCGAGGCAAGAGCGACCTTGAAGCGCACCCTCCACTCCTTCCCTACCAAGACCCAACCAAGACTCTACATGTCCAACAGGCAGGAGCCCATAATAAAACGGACAACGAGCGGCGAACGGAAATACAGAACACAACCAGCCAGGACACCCCTTCCCAAAGCAAGAGTTAAAGGGCGTCTGTCGCTGGATCGCCATTTCGCCCTGTAGCAACTTACACGCCCCCCTCCTTCCCTCGGGCGCTCCACTCGAGCACAAAAACTGTGGGACCACCGTTATAGAGTAAATAAGACGGACAAAACGGCGACTAATAAAGGAAAGCGCGAAAGCGCGAACTGGAAAGAAAGAAAGAAAAAAAAAAGAAGAAAAAAAAGGGAAAGAAAAGCAAAGAACAGCAAAGAAAAGAGGGAAAAGGAGAACACAGTAGACAACCTGGACCTGTAAAATCCAGTATGCAACGCCTGTCATTAACTAAACAACAAACGACCCGTAGGACAGCCCCGTTGCGCATTATTAATTCACGACCCAGCACGGGTTAGTTCCTGCCGTATAGGCACGATGCTCTCTCAGGAATCTTTCTTTCTTTCGCTGTTTGGTAGCGATTTGGAGTGATGCATTTTATTTGATCGTTATTCTGCTCTCCTGGCCAACATGGCTCCCCAGTCATGCTACGTTGCTGGACCACCAATGGGTAACTTTGTGCGAGACACTGAGAGATGGGACAATGGCGGCTCCTTCTTAGACAACTTTCTGTTTTGTCGTTTGCGGTGTTTTTGTCGTTGTCGTAGACGGGACTGAAAAAAAGATCGTGATGTCTCTTGTGGCTTGTAGACTATTGCCATTTATCAATATGGACGAGTAAGGGCCTTGCAGCAGCTTCGTGCTGACGTTGGTTGTGGATCGGCCATCATAAAATCAGCATTTTTGAGGCTGTTGCCGTGTAATGCGGGATTCATGCAGATATGAAAGGGCTGCCGGGGTTTCTCGAGGGTCGATTATGTGATACAGTTGCAATTTCCTCGGTGTGTCTTGCCTCGACATGGACACGACAAAACAGCCAGATCCAACGGCGGGAATCTTTCGCGATGCAAACATGCTCTCTGTCTGCTAAGGCTGACCGCTCTTCTTATTTCTTTGTATCTCCGTTCAGAGCATTCTGTACGTCGTATATTATGTGCGCCCGCCGGGAACTACACGCATACGGCGGCATACATCACGAGAAAAAAGCCATCCTCTCTCGTCGTTGCTGAACATATCGCTACAACCTTGATCATGAAATTTTGAGTCAGTCATCCGTTTTGCCCTTCACTGTCAACAGAAAAGGGTGTGGGACTGTTATATCATCACGGGCATGGTCGACTTTCAAGGCAGGCACAGCTCGAAAAAGATCTAGCCATGTTGTTATGTCCAGCTGGCTGTCAACTGCTCGAATAGGGTAAAGGTCGATTGACGATTGTTTGCCAAAACAAGCCAAAGAAGCAACAGAAGCCAAAGACCGGGTGGGCTGACGGAGCCAGCTTATCGGTCGGCGTGAGTTTTATGTCCGAAGCGCGAATGGGGTAAAATGTGTGGTAAAAAAGCAGGAGCGTGGCACCGTTTGCTTGGTTCCAGCACGGGACTCAAACAACACTGTTTTTACACACACAGATGAAAAGGGACAACAAAATATCCCGATCATGGGGGAAGGAACATAACAGTAGTATCTCGGGGTAAAAGGATCAAAGAATCAAAATGAAGCTTGACAGAGGGACAGTTTAAAGATGATCAACCGTGAGTTCGTGAAAGAACGTTTAACGAAGAGATGGGCGGACACAAGGACACGGCGTCTCGACGAACGGGAACATCCCTTTCTCTCTAAAAAAATTCAAAACGGCCCTCAAAAACCTAAAATTCCAAGATCCCCAAAGCAAGATGATGACTGATTCCATGTTTCTTCGTCTCGCTTCTCCCATTTTTAAGCCAGGATCATCTTATTCTCACTCCCTGGTTGTGCCTCACTTGTAACCACGATACGCAGACGCAATTTGAGTAGTCATCTTTTGGTTGTATTTGTGTTTTGTATTCCAGTCTTTGTTAGACAGGTTCATTGCTTTTCTTGGTCCTTTCATTTGCTGTTGAATTCGAAGGTTCGGCCAGCAAAATGTGTGCTGTGGAGAGGTGGACGACTCACGCATACCTTGCAGAGAGATTACACGGAGACGGCTTCCGTACCCATGCATCGCGCCCTTCCAAGTGTTGTAGATGTGTAATGGAGCCAAATAATGCCGGAGAAGAATGTGGTCTTTGAGCAATGCGTTATGTCTCAGAGGAGCGTGTTAAGAAGCGTGTAAAGGAGCGCGTGCAAAGGAGCGCGTGCAAAATCGTCTTTCTTCTTCGATTCGTTTTTTCTTCTTTTCTTTTTGTGGCTCATGTTAGTGCTCCTCTTCCTCCACAGACTTTTCTTTTGCTTCCGTTGTATGATGCCCTAGAACGCCTGTATTTTTTCTTCTCTTTTTTTTCGATTTCAAATCGCCTTGTCAGATATGTATGACGGCGTATGAGAAGATTATCTCTTTGACAAAAAAACAATTTTTTTTATGGGGACAAACTATGCGTACTCGGGAAGACTTATACGCTAAACGTGCAAGGCGATAGTCTGTGCATCAAATTGTTTTCCTTGTTTCTTATTTTCTCTACAGCCTTCCCACATCTTTTGCTATCTCTATCAGAAGAAGAAGTAAAATAAGAAAATAGAAGACGCACACGGATTCACACGATCATACAAAACGAATGATAGAAGGCCAATAGACTATCCAAGGGCCCAGCGTGGCGATCCAAGCGAATGGTCTTTGGTGATTGCATGTTTGAAATTATCGTGGGTTGTCTTCTCTCATTCTGAGTAAGCGGCCATCATCCTGTATTATCTTTTCCCCCTTACCGTTTTGGCATTTTTGGCGTTCCTGGACATATTGGGCAATTTTGCGTAAGGCGGATCCGCAACGGTGGGAATCCTCTACTAGTTCTTCATCTACATAGTAGTCTTAACAATAGGGACAAATTGGCCGACAATGACAATAGCAGTGGGAAAAAGGCCCGGCGTCTCGTCAGCAGTTTCTAAGCAAGAACGGTGAGAATGAAAGAAACAGCGAAGACTCAAGAAAATAGGCGTCTTGGGCCTATCTCGGTCGTTCTGGTCTCCATTATCTGACTACTTGGATACGAGCTGCAGCTTAGATCTCTACTTTGATCAGCCTTTTCTTTCATCTCCTTGTTTCTTCTTCTTCTTCTACTGTGAACTCTACAAATTATACGGAGGGTGCTTACGTAGATAATCGTCTGGAGGCGATGCAACACTCCCAGTAATAACCCAACACGCCAGACGACAAGTACCTTCTATCCAGAACAAAAAAGTAGTCCGTTGGCGTGCTCTGGCGGGCACAGCGTACCAGGATCGGTGGGCACAGACAAAGTTGCATTGGCCATAATAAGGCAAGCATTTTACAGGGTAACTCTGTGTCAGTCAGAATACAACAAAAGCATTGTCGTGGCATTGTTGTGAACAGACAGACAGAACCCCAGACAAAGACAATAGATATGGATTCATTTCCTCCGTTTCGCACATAAGCTCTTCCCCTCTCATCCTTTGCTCGACCTTGTCCCGTTTCACGCATGTCTCCTTCTCATCCTGTCCCTATTTTGATTTGTCTGTTTGATCTTAACTCCATCCCATCTGCTGGCGCCAGCAACAAAGCCAGCAACGGGCTTCAAATCCAGCTTTATCTCTGTCCATATTACAGCACAATGATGATATTGCAGAATATATGCGGGTCTTTTTTGCGACCAGATATGATTTCTGATCCTTAACGCAACACACCCGCTTCTCGCCTCTGTCCCCAGGGGGGGTGGTCTGACATCTACACCCTCCATCTTCTTTCAACTGCCATAGCCTAACCGTCCCATTCAGGGGACTAGATAGTTAGATAGCAGAGGCTCATTTTCACAGCTTGTGAGTGGTGAAGATGTTTCAAGAAAAGCAATCTATCCCACAGTCTGACGAGCAGCGCGAAAAAGACGAGGAAGGAAATGTATGGCGAGCTACAGCGTTATGTCCACGAGGACGTGCTTTGCCTGGGGCAGGCTGCGTGAGGTTGTGCCCATCCTACCCCAAATCTGTAAATTGTCGAAAAGAAACAGGAACCAAATTTTGGGTCCCCTCCCCCAAGAGTTGGAGGTTGGAGAAGTGCATAAATCACCGCCGAGAAAACGGTCGACGGCCACTAAAAGCCAAGACTATGCCCAGCCTTGACCGTTTTGATAGTTTTGTCAGTTATCTCGGTTATGTAAGACAAGAAGACACTGAACTGGATTCGGCCGGCCGCGCGCATGGACCTTCACTTTTCGGAGGGTTTTTGCAGGGCATACGACGTACGTCGTACACATGGCACGGAGTCGTGAATTGCTCCTTTCCTCCTCTTCTCTTTGGCCCTCACGCGCAGTTTTCGGTTCCTTCTCGCATTCCATTCCTTTGCCCCTTTGCAGGGGAGGCAGGCACCACCCAAAACCCGGGAGAATTGATCAAAGTAATTACTCTGTAAGAAAAAGTAAGAAAACGAAAACAGGACAATCACCAATCTGACAGGCTGCTCTCCCCAACCCAGCTGCACCCCAACAACCAGTCTTCTTGTGATGTAAGTAGAGCTCCTCTGTACGAGCTTCCGTCTTAGGGGGGGGGGGGTAAATCGAGAGATGCTGTAGGGCCTTCTGTAGCTTACATTATGGTCGGCGGGCACAAAGTATCCTACAGATAGTAAGAAAAATACGTCACTGAGCCGAGCCACGCTCTATGTGAGTGCAATACGGAAAACTCCGTACGGAGAGTCCTTTTGGCCCTTGAATATTCCAGAAGCCATTTCCCCAGGCGCCAGATCATTAAAGTAAAGGGTGCTAGAAAAATTAGGGCGTAGGCCCCTAAGCCTTAAGACGGTTGATCAAGGCCGCTGACAAAAAAAAAAAAAAACGCGTGTTGTAGGTAGAGGAGGGAAAAGGGCTGGAACCAACCAGTCAGTTTACGGATACTGTCGATGCACAAAAGACAAGCCAAGCCTCAAAAAGATCTCATCCCAGCTGTCCAAGAAAAGAAAAGACGTTTAGAGGGAAGTCGAGAACCGAAATACGTCGTGTTCGTTTTCGGCAGCCTGCATCTCTTTTGCCTTTTAACTGTTCCTTTCTTTCATTTCCCCCCCTTTCCTCAAAACTCTGTTTCGTAACTGTTTTTGGGGTTACTTGGAGTTTCTGGGACTCTTGGGGATTGATTGTCCACCCAGAGACATCGCTCGAGGTTTAGGCTTTTTGCCTCCAGGGCTCGGGGTATACTGAGTCTCCGGGAGGCGTTGATCTCGATCTACTATTTAGAACGAACCATGCCTCATGGCCCAATCTTGCGGGCTTGTGCCTGTAAGAAAGCGTTTTCAAGTTTCTATTGGTGGCACTTCCGTACACTCTGCTCTTTTTTAGGTGGGCAAGATGGCTTCCGTTTCGGACTCGCGTTCACGTGAGGGCCGTCTTCTAAACTCCTTTACGGATACGCTTCACGCGTTATGGAACAGTCCCAGCAATGCTTGCCGCTCATTGCAGTGTATTTTTCTATCCATTATTTTTTCTGGTCTTTTTGCGCGCGTAAATATCTCAACCAAATTGCGGGCATTGTGTCTCTCTCTGTTCTGTCGACCAAAACGGCTTAACAAAAAAGAGCTTGGAGACACGAGGACCTCCAAAGATAGCCCGTTTCGGACTCCTCTTGGTGTCTCCATGGAGATAGCGCAAAAAGGGCGTGCGGGCAAGACACGGTCGGGGTGTTGAGCAACCCCGGCGTCGGGGTTTAAATGTGCGCTGATAGAGAGCAGAGAAAAAAAAGCAAGGGTAACAGTGACAGGCACGCGCGCACATAATGTTAGACAGCGGGAACTAATAACTAAGCGGTCAAGATCTGTCATATGTACGGAGTACAGCAATGATTGATCCCCCTCTCCAATCCCGCCCCTATCTCATTTCAATGTTTGGGCGACCACTCAATGAACAGGTTGTCGTACGAGCAGTTTGTAGGAAATCAAAAAGGGATTGGATGTTCAAAGGATGTCCAAAAGTCGAGTCCGACACAAACCCGGAATTCGGGCATCTCCTGTTCCTGTTCCTTTCCCTGTTCCTTATGCACTGCAAAAAGGCACCGTTGGGGGATCCAGAAACGGGGGACCGCATTGCCGTTTCCGTTCTGAATATTTATTGATGAGGAGTTCATGATTCGAATTTACCAAAGAGCGGAAACCTCTGAACCCGGGAGTGGCATGCACAAAATAAATGGGCATCAAGGAGGGGAGCGTCGACATCGAGATGCAACGCGGAGAGAGAAAACCATCTGGACGTGGGTCCGAAAAAAAAAACTCAAACATCTAGACATTTTAGAGGCCACGACGGCAGATATGAGCTTAATTCCATGCGCCAATCGATGATTTCAAGTTGCCCCGAACGAGCTGTGCTCGAATAGGATATAGCTGGCCTCGGCATGTGGAGCATCCGTCTTGTCGTTGTGCATATGGTGCAGTTGTGCGGGGCAGTCAATGTCTTGCACAGCTGCCAATCTAAGCGGGAAGAGTCATTTTGTGCAGTTTTATATATGTGACGGGGACGTGCATTATGCAACGCTGTGATGAAGAAAAAGGGTCTGGATACATTTGTGAACCCGAGACCGAGAGGCTAGCCACGAGTCGACGTCAAGAGACAGGAAGAGACTGGTGAGGGTCCTCAAAAAGAATAAAATTACGACGTAATGGGACTGAAAACTGAGGGCCAAAAAAGGACAGCGTCGTTGTATTCTTTTCAATTCACGCGTGGGTACGGAGGACGGAAGACGGCAAGATGGTTTAGTTTTTGGTCCTGGTCTTGGCACCCGATGGTAGTGCAGGCGTGTAAGAGAAGAAAAAGGCAGCAGAAAATTAAGGGGGGGGGAAGCTTCGAAAGAAAGCTCAATGATGAGCAAGAAAAATACGTGGAAACAACAACGTAACTGACGACTCGACTCATAGTAAGCGGTAATCGCAAAAAGTAGACTACATCCTACCCGCTAGCACGTCCGCAAGGTGTGAGAATTTAAGTAATAAGGCGGTGGCCAAGCGCGAAGGAGGATAGGAGAGAAAACAAGCTTCCAGAAAACTTCCTTCCGTGGGTCAGAAACCGTGAGAAAGGTACGGCATGTAGGGTGTCAGAATGTGCCACGAGGTGCTTAGAAGCGCAAGAATATGACAACAAAATACACAACAGACACAAATAAAAGTGGATGTGCCGAGCTCACGGGGGTGCGTCCTTTCTGCACTTCTTGGCCCGTTTTTTTATTTTCGTTTTGCATTGGTACGACCTCTTTGCTTGCAAGTATTTCTGTCCCGTCTCCTTTTCGTTATCGTTCACATCGCTAAGGACGTTTAGATGATATGAAGTTTGAAAGATCGCGGTGAAGCCTCGGTGAGGACTGAGCGCCACGAGGAGAGAACATTGATAGGGCGAAACAAGGCGACGAGGCGAACAGTGTAGATGCCGAAATACGACCGCCACGTTGTTATGCAGGCGCTGGGGTGCTTGGGGCGTTTGGTAACATATTTACCCCCTTCCCACGACAAAGTACAAAGAAAAGAATACCTAGGAGTACGGAGTACTCCGTACTATTCCTACGACTACGGCTGCCGTCTTTCGTCTCCGTAGATTTTAGACTGGCACCCCAAACCTCTTGTGGTTTTATTTCCAGCTTTCCACCTGATCTACGAAGTATCTCTCGCGCGCAAGATCGAGACGAGAGACGAGCGAGCGAGCGTTTACTCGTCCACAATGCCCACTAGGCCCTCAAACAAGTTTGTTTGGGCCAAACTGTCGAAAACAAGGCTGTGCTAATCGCGCTTCGCGCGCAGTGACGTTTCCACAAAAAGAAAAAGAGAGGGAGAAAAAAAGAGAGAAAAAAAGGTAAAAGCAAATCCTTTCGGGCCCCTCCCACTATTCTTTAGATTTTTGTCTACTTCATTGACGTGCGAGCCTGACTACGAGTGCATACTAACCGTGTGTACTCCGTACTACTGACTGACTACATGTACGTACCTATTTCCGCTACAAACCCGCAAAACTACTGCGTACACAACGTCGTCGTCCTCGCCTCGGTCTCGCCCCTAAAAACCGGATCTCGCCAGCGAGAGATACAAGATACAGAAGACCAAAACACCAATCATATATTGAAACTAGAAAAGGGGACATCCCGGGAAAGCTTCTAGCCTCGAATCATGGTTGCCGTCTTACCCTTCTGTTGTTTCTTCGTCTTTCGTCATGGTGGGCCATATGATCAATTTTGTCTACGTCTTCTTCGAGAAACGACACAAAAGGATCTACAGTATCTACACTTCTCGACTGTCCACCACGTCCTGGTGTATCAAGAGACGTACCAAGAAGCCGGGCGATGATGCTACGCGGGAAGGATGTGAGCTAAAGACGGACTCGGGCTCGACGGACAATATATCCAATCCGATGGCTCCCATATGGTGATTCTAGCAGGTTTTCTTGTCTGTTTGTCTGTCTGTTTGTCTGTTTGCTACATGCTACTTGTAAAACTACATCATGTCGGCACTGGGCCTTCTTTTTTGCATCCTTTCGAGCTTTCAACTCCCAGTGATAGGATGAGAGAGAAGACAGTTCATGCAGCCTTGGCACTCGGAGCACGGAAGGTGGATTGAGTTTGATCTATTAGGGTGTGTGTACTGTGTACTGAGATTTACTGTTTTCTCCTCGCTCTCTCGGCTTCGGGCTGGTCCAGGCCCCGCTCCCTGAATGACAGACAGGATGATCCTCTTCATGCGTTGTGCACGGAGATGTGTGCCGGGTTTTCTAGGGCAGGTGACACAAAATAAGCTCGACAAGGTGTATGGGTGGTGAATGTGATTGGTATCAAGGAGATCAGGAAGAAAACAACGCGGCTGCTACTGCTACGAAGAGGCTATTCTTATTCCTGCCTCTTTCTCATGGGGTGGTGGCTGGCACAAACGGCATCGCGCCTTCGCGCCTTCCCTATTCCCCCTTGAGGGTGCATGCCCCCCTGCTCTTTCCCTTCACGGCAGGCAATTCAAATATCTCGCTTGTGCAGGGAGGTGCATAATGTTTATGGAACAGGTTCCCACCCCCGCAGTTTCCCTTTTCATTTTCGATCGTAAATCGGCGATGTGAGGGAAAAGGGAAAGAGCAAGCGTGCATCCCAGGGAAGTGTCTACACAGTAGGCGTGTGCGTGTGCATATGCCTCCGTAAGACATACCAGCTAGTGGGTGGGCTCAAGGCCAGCATCGTATGAAACAAGTCGAGCGTTCGTCCTGGACAATGTCCGCCCGCTGTTCGTCCGTCAACTGCATCGGCTGAGATGTACATGATGGAGTCTACCATACGGTCATGCACGAGGCTTGGTATGTTGCGGGCACAAACAAGTACGATGCAAAGGTAGGGGAAAAAAGTACTACGCAGACCATGCCTGGGCGTGTTCACCACGGCATTTGCCGTTAAACTATCGTCGATCATCATCACAAGTCTATTGTCGTGACCTCCGTTTTACAAAGTTGCCGTGCATCGTTACCGTCCAAGACATACTCTTTCAACCAGAAAGACGAGAGAGAGAGAGAGAGAGAGAGAGAGAGAAAAGACGCATACCATATCCAGACCAAGGACTCGCGGGTTCGGACACTGAAGAGGACGTCTTATTTGTGACACGAAATAAACGCAAGATGCGATTTTTGTTGCCCGAAAATAAAAAATCAAAGAAGGGAGCAGGAGAAGGAGGTCCAGACAGAGATTTCGGGTCGTAAAGTTTACAGGTGCAGCTCGTATGAGTACGACGTCGATGGAGCCCCGAGTACGTTCGTACTATCTCGAGAATTACTCCGTACCTCGAGAATAAACCGCGTTGACAACGATGCTTGCTCCCCAATCTGGTATGTCTGCCACAAAATGGGGTCCTCCCTTACGGCGTACGGCGTACAGCCATCTCGATTTCCACGGCATTTGAGGCATTGGGGCGCTCTCTAGAAATGTGCGCCGTACGAATGTAGAGAAAATGCACGAAAGAATGACAGACGGGACTTCCGTGGGGTGTCGTCCGCGGAGGATGCACGGAGCTCGAATGGGGTTTGGTCTGGTCTTTGCTTCTTTTGGGTCTGTCCTTGCTGCTGGGTGAGTGGAGATCCTGCCTGAAGCCAGGGCTGCGGGCGAATGCCGAAGCCGCGAGCAACCCCCCTACAGTAGTGTGGCCGTTTTCCCGGGCTTTGTCGTGAAATGAGCTGCCCTGACGTAGTGGCCGCTCATTCCCCCTATATCGCAAGGCACCACAGGGCACTACAGGGCACTACAGGGCGTGAAAACGGTGAAAAAGTGAAAACGATTAAAACGGCACTCGCTCCGGTCTAACCTTTTAGAGGTCTGACCCAACGCCTCCTCCCTTTCCAGCCCCAGCCTTATTTTCAACACCGTTCTCAAGACATCTTTGCAGTTTGCACAGACTGAGTCCGGAGCCTGTAAACAGCGAGTTCCAGGTCAGGCCCCCTGGCCTAGCCCATGACGGCCCTAGGTCTACCGAACGGCGGAGAAAGGAAGGAAAAAGAAAAAGGACGAAGAGGATGACAAAGACACCACATAAATAAAAAGAGGAAAAATTGACGACAGGGTCAGTACAAAAAGCAGAGACGGACAAAGAGTATTACACGCGAACAAGAGATCCATGACAGCACGGCATTGGTATTCGTAGATTTCCATGACTTCGGACAAAGTCGATCGAACGCGGACGACACTCTCAGTGGACAGCAGAGTGAGAGCCTTGATGCCGTGCTTGACTGAACCATCCTGACTATACTTGTTTCACTTCTGGAGAGGGAGAAGAGGCCAAGATCGGTCGCAAAGGTCTCCAATCCCCGGGCCATGCCCAAAATTTGAGAGTGAAGACACGGGAGGATGCGATGCGATGCGATGCGATGCGATACACTTCTCCATCAGAATGGACCCGGATATGGAAGTACGGAAGTGCGTCGGAAATAGACCCAGGGCGCGTGGGCAGTAAACATCATGCCGAGCCTCGATCGTGAAACTCATCGAAATCCATGAGAAAAGAAAGTACGGAATAAGCCGTGAAAAAGCATCGCGAGAAGGAGTTGCGAAGTTCAAGAAAACGGAGCCCGCACGACTCCGTTTGCCCGACTGAAGGGGATTGTAACAATGTCCGTTTTGCGTCGTACAGTCCTGAAATTCATGATACGATAGTATTTCTTGCAAGTCTACGAAGCCTTTGATGAGCAGATCCTCTGCACGTAGCCGTCGTATATCAGCGTGAGCATGTCAGCTAGTGCACTTTTCCCCTATAAAAACAACATTGCTGACTTGCAGGTTGACGTGTCTACTTTTCAGTGTGTCTTTTTTTCTTTTTTTTTCGTCTTAAACATGCAGTACAGTATCTCCCAATGGGGACATGGGAACCCCGATTGCCCGAACCCCCGAACTAGCAGGAAAAGGGGTAGCCAAAACGCTCTCTGAAAGTCGCCGGGGCTCGGGGCCGAGCTGCCTCTCATGGATAGGATTACCGTAACCAGCACAAAGAGTTCATCCTTACCTAATCCACGAGCAGCACAGCAGAGTCAGTCACAGGTCCTCTGGGCGGCATCTGCAGCCCGAGTTCGGTATGCATGATTCTATTTGCCAGCCTCACGGGGCCGAGACTCAAACAATGTCATACGAGGGGCATGGACTGTCTGGGGAAGCTGTCAAAGTACGAACTAGACTTCGTGGTCCTTCGCGGGATACTACGCAATAAGTAGCGGCCGCTTACGTAGCTGGAATCTCCGCTGACTGGACTCGGCTACTCGTAGAACGCGGAAAATAGAGGGCAAACGTCAAGACACGGACGAGTACAAAGCAGTGGTCGAGGGTTGCATCCTTGGGTAACGGCAACTATTGTTACCAAAACTGATGACTTGCCCCATTCGAGAGCAGTAAGTGCCGGACCGGTTTTGTTCCCTGTTGGCCCTCCGTATGCAAACAAAGATATGCATACTCGGCCGATGTTCTTGCCGATTGGTTCAGGCTCAAAATATCATGCTTTGCACTGTATGCTTGTTTTCCATATGTATGTTTATTGTGCCCTTTTGTACCCATCTCGCACTATGTCCCACCTGTGCGGAGTGGTGTTTTAACGACTGACTCGACGTGTCGTCAACGTTGGTCCTCTAAATATGTTGCCTTGCCACCGTGAAACAGCAGAACGAAGCATCCCATATTTGCGACTTCTCGGCAGTAGATGGCAATATGTCAACAAACACGCTCAGATAGTAAACAGCGTGAACAGCAGCAACATATACAAAGCGAGAGGGGAAATCAATGTGGAAAGCAAATATGAACAGGGGTGAAGATCAAAGAACAAAATCAAAGAGGTAGAGAACACGCAAAACATGCAGACCGTGCAGATTTCCGTGCAAAAAAAAAAGAAAAAAAAGAAAAAAAGAAGAAGAAAAAAGAAAAAGGCAAACATGAGTGTGCAAATGTACCAGCACAAAGTTACATAATAGTCCATATATATCCATCCACATTGCAAGAGCAGAAAACAAAAGCAACAAAATCGGGGAAAAAAGAAAGAAACTCCTCGTTCTCCGTGGGACCCGTCCCGGGGCCATCCCATGCCGTCAGCCCATTCGTCCGTCTGTTTATAAAGAGAAGAGGGAAGTTCCGCAGCTCAGTCATGTTTCGAGCGCGTCTACTTGCTGATGATGCCGCGCTTGGCGTCCTTAGCGGCCAGGCCCGACAGACCCGTCTCGGGCGCCAGGTGCGGCGGACGGCCACCGAGCACGTCAACGACCTCCTTCATGTCATACCAGTAGGAGGCACGCTGGCGGCGGTTGGGCCAGTCCGTCTCCGTCTCCTCGAGCGTCTCCATGGGCGAGAAGACGACGCTGGCGCCCTTGATGCCAATAACAGCGGCCGACAGCGGGTCCTTCTTGACGCGGTTGTGGGCGTTGCAGCCAAACGTCTCGAGGTGCTCAATGCACTTGATGGCCAGACGGGCAGCACGGCACCGGTCCATGGGCGAGGGGACACCACCCTGCTGGACGTGGCCGGGTATGCTGTCCCGGGACTCGAAGCGATTGTGTGCCTCTTCGCGGATGATGTCGGCAATCAGCTTGGCGCTGTAGACGGCGCTCGACTTTTCGTTGATAAGGATCAGCCGACCGGCGCGGGACTGGCCCTTGTCGTGAGCAAACACCTCCTTAAGGTGGCGGACGTCGGCCGCCAGCATATCGAGGCTGACACCCTCCTCGGGGGTGTAGACGGCCGAGGCACCGACACCGAGACCGGCCACGGTGGCAATGTAGCCGCACTTGCCGCCCTGCGTCTCAATGACAAAGACGCGGCGACGCGTGGCCGAGGCGGACTGCTTGATCTTGTCACAGTAGCTGACGAGCTCGTTAAGACATGTGTCCGAGCCGAGCGAGTATTCCGTACCGGGGACGTTGTTGGAGATGGTAGCGGGCAGCAGGGCCATGGGGATGCACAACGAAGGGTAATTGTCCCGGGCCTTGCGCAGCTGGGACACGGCGTGGAAGGCCTCGAAGCCACCAATCAAGAACAGGCCGTCGAAGCGGTATTGCTCAACAAGGTTAGCAATGAGCTCCATGCCCGACTCCTTCGGTAGCTCACGGTTGGTGCCAATCTCAGAACCGCCCTTGCTGGCCCAGCCG
Source organism: Sporothrix euskadiensis (assembly GCA_019925375.1). Lineage (NCBI taxonomy): Eukaryota > Fungi > Ascomycota > Sordariomycetes > Ophiostomatales > Ophiostomataceae > Sporothrix > Sporothrix euskadiensis. The sequence goes on along the minus strand of JADHKQ010000017.1, from coordinate 501,576 downwards.
TCGACCTCGAGCCAGTCAAAGGGCCGCACAGCGCCCATGGGGCTGTCTCCGTGGTGGCGGGAGAAGCCGGCAAATCCGTTATGAATAGCAATGGGTTCGTGGCCACGGGAGAGACAGTAGGCGACACCGGCGCGAATAGCCGCATTCATGCCGCCAGCGGGAGCACCGACGTTGACGAAACCAATCTTCATCCGCTTCTCAGAGGCCAAGAGCTTCTTGTCGAGAGAGACAGTCGTGGTCATCATGTACGACTTGTACTGGTCTGCGAACTCGGTGTCGCGCAGGCCCATGGCAGTGTCAAAGTCGTGGGCCTCGATAGCACTGGCAACGGACTTGGTGGCCTGAACGGCCTCCATGAGAGGCCTCCGGACGATCTTGTTCTCCGTGATAGCGATGAAGCAAGTCTCAGACTCAGGAGTGGCCTCGATGACGGCCCGGACGGCCTCGACACCCTGCAGGGTTGACAGCATACGGTCGTAGGCGACGGCAGTACCGCCGCGTTGGACGTGGCCGAGGGTCGTGATACGCGTGTCAAGGGCGAGGCCGTCCTTGTCCGCCAGCAGCTTGTGGATCATCTCGGGAGAGATGTGGTTACCATAACGGTCGTGAGCGCCTTCAGCGACGATGACAATCGTCTTTCTCTTACCGAGTTTCCGGTGCTGGAGTACGTTAGTTGGTTGTCTCTCGTGTGGTGCCAGTGGATAGCCTCGCTTGACTCACCTTCATCACGATCTCGCACATCTCCTCGCGCCAGTTGTCCTCCCGGGGCTTCTCCGGGATGAAGATGAAGTCGGCGCCCGTGGCCACACCGGCCATCAGGGCCAGCCAGCCGCAGTGGCGTCCCATGACCTCGATAACGAATGCACGCGAGTGCGACGAGGCCGTGGCCTCAATGTAGTCGACCATCTCACAGATGCGGGCGAGTGCCGAGTAGCAGCCAATGGTGGCGTCTGTGCCCGACAGATCATTGTCAATGGAGCCCACGAGTCCGACAATGTTAAGGTGTGTGTACGGGGCCGTCTGCTCGGCCGTCAGCTCGTTTGTGTTCACCAGCTCTTCGAGCAGCGAAGGCCACTCGGCACGGAACTTGTCGGCACCCGTCAGCGAGCCGTCGCCGCCACAGATAATGAGGGCGTCAATGCCGTTGAGAATCATGTTCTTGGCGGCCTTCATGCGGCCAGCGCGCTCGTAAAACTCCATACAGCGGGCGGTGCCAATGAGCGTGCCGCCCTCGGACAGCCAGCCACGCACATCGTGCCACTCCATCTTGCGGATATAGTCACCGCCACGCACAAGACCCTCGTAGCCCTCGTAGACACAGAAGGCATCACAGCCCAGGTGGATGGCCATGCGGACACAGGCACGGACGACACCGTTCATGCCGGGCGAGTCACCACCAGACGTCATGATGGCTATCTTCTTCTTGCGCTCAACACCGTCGGCGCCGACCGATGACGTGGGCGCCGTTGTCGAGACGAAATCATGGTGGCCGTCGTTGCCGTTCGCTGACGGGGGCGGGCTCGCCATTGTGTACGGAGGATGAGAGGTAGAGAGACTAGAAGAGAGGCAGAATGTCGGAAAGGAGAGATACGAAGTGGCGATGAAAAGAATTGACGGAGGGCGCTTTTGCTGAAAGGAAGGAGTCTACTCTGATGGAAGGGAGTAGACGCCAACAAGCACAAATCGGTCAGCGGTCAAAACGGCGACAGGAACAGAAAAAAAATAATGGCTGATAAGGAAAGAGCAATGGAGAAGAAGAAGTGTAGTGAAAACAGCAACTTCCTTCAAGAAAAAAAAAAGAAAGAAAAAAAAGCTGTGTTTTGAAATGTGGCTATATAATCGAAAAATAGGGAAGGAGAGAACAGAAAGGAAGTAAATTGGGAAGGTACGATGGAGAGAGGTGCACGCCGCAACGAGGAAGGGGCGTCAGACGGTGTAAAATGAAAGTGACGTCGAGGTGGGCGAACCAGTGAAAGGACGTGCATACAGAAAAAAAAGAGTGCAAAAGTGCAGGGCAAAAGAAGGCGGCCTGTGGTTGCTTTTGGCTTTTGCTTTTGCTTTTGCTTTGCGGTGCTTCACTGGCTTGCTGGAGCTCTTATCTTATCGGCTGCACGACAGGCGCATAAATAGCGGTTCTTTTGGTGCTTTTGGTGCTTTTAGAGGGAAAGTGAAGGTGGGATGGGCTACAGTGGGGTAATACCGAAAATCACGCAGGGGAGCAAAGGAAATCGCGACCAGCGCGCCCATCCCACGAGTCCACGAGGGGAAAGTGTCGCTGAAATGGGACGCGGCTTCCCTGGAATGTGGAATGTGCGGGATCTGAGCTTGACACTTTTTAATGAGTGGGAAGGAAGGCACGACTGGAATGGAGACGGTCGTCCAAACCCAAGGCGAAGCGACCTCAGAGACTCCGTAAGCGGCGAATCATGGGGTGGCTGTTTCCTTTTTTGGCGGACGCTTGTACAGTGTCTGAGTAAGGACAGTTGGGGAAGCTGCCTTCTTTTATGGAGTAAAGCTGTCTACGGTTTTGACGTCGGGGAAGGAGCCGATGGCCATGAGTCTACACTCCGTATTGGAGAGAGAAGAAGAAGAAAAATGCGCGGGAAACCGCTTCATGAATACGGAGTAGAGGCCTGCAACTGTAATGTTTAGTCTGCTTGTGGTGGGGTATAAACGGGCCGTTTGTGAGAGAGTGAAATAAGAAGTGAGGGAAGTGAGGGAAGTGAGGGAAAATAGAGAATAATAGGGGGGGAAAAGATGAGAAAATCTTGAAAGTGACGGGTGAAAACAAATAGAAAATAAAAGGACAGCCAACAGCGAATAGCAAATAAGAAACAGCAAATATCAAGAGGACGCCCAGACATATCTGTTTGATAAGAGATATACCAAATCGTGACTACCTTAAAAGGACCAAAAGCCCGCACTTTCTGTCTTATGGCTGCGTTGTTTTCAAGAGATCTCTAGGCATGCACTTTTGTCTATATCTCTATCTGTTTCGTATCATCCTTCGTCTCTTGTGTTTTGAAAATCTACTGCCCCCGTCCCCTCACTGATATATTGCCCAGACAGGCACATGCACGCCTTTTTGTAGCACATCGGGCAATGTGCTGGCATTATGTGAAACGGCAGCTTGCATTTCACAGTCCGCGTTCGGCCAGACACAAATTCTGGGCGGTCTTGGCAGCCGGATATGCAAGCAGTGACTTTACTGTGTATACTCTTTTTGGGCAGCTTTCTGGGCTTCTTTTTTGTTTACTTGGATGCGTTGTGAAAAAGATGTTCTGGCAGCTCCCCCTCTGTTTCCCAGTGTGCCTATTCACTGTGGGGCCTGTCATTGGCTAGTGGGCTGTAAGTGAGAGGCTCCAGCGTACTGTGTTCAAAATGTATTTTCCACACTGTATACACTGTACGCCACAACCAGCCTCAGCTCACTCAATCGCGCTTGCCGTGTTTGGAGCTCGAAGTCCCCATCTTCAACAGCCCTGATCCAAAGGACCCCAGAATTGCATCACGCAGCTCTCAAGTCCGCCGCCGCTCCACCCTCGCATGCGCATCTTGATGATCTTGATGGCCGAGACTGCCATTTGTTGACACCATAACGACCGAGCGTGAGTGTGCGCCCTACACAGCACCATGGCCGACAACAGGCCTCGACCGGCAGCTCGCCCGGGCGCAGCATCGGCATCGGCATCGGCCTCGAGTTCGACCTCTGAGCCTCTCGGACCACCTCCTCCTCCCTCTGCTTCGTCTTCCTCACGGCCTCTCTTTGGCACACGAGACCCCGTCTTCCGGCCATGGCCACTCCCTTCGAAGCAGCCGACCAACATTGGCGAGTTTGTGCAGCGGCTCAAGTTCCAGGGTGTCGACTTCCGCGATCTGTCGGAGGAGAAGCTGCGGAGGCAAATCGAAAAAGAAAAGGCCGGCGAGGCCGACGATGCGACAGCGGTAGCCGAGAAGGCGGCGCTGAAAGAGAAAAAGGCTGCCGAAAAGAGCGCCAAACGCGACACATCACACGACCGGCCCAAGGGCATCCAAGAGATGCTGGCCAAGCGGGATGAGATCCTGTTCTCGTTGGAGTAGGTGGCACCTCGAGTTCTTTTCTTGTTGTTTTGAATCTCTGCTAACCCACGTCCAGGGCCGCCCTGCAGAGCGGACTGATTGCCGTCGACTTCGTCTCCCTCCTCCTGTCCAAAGACCGCCCGACACAGGCCCTGACCACATTGTCGCCCATTGTCCGCGACAAGGCTGGCATCGGCACTTTGAGTGCCGGCCGCATCGCGAATGCTGCCCAAGCTGCGCGCGCTCTGAAGAGCCAGGGCGGGTCCGCACACAACCTCGACGAGACGACCAAGTTCAACGCGCAGCGACTCATCGAACACAAGACGGAGTGTGTCGGTTGGCAGCTGCTGGCGATGGACCGGGCGAGCGAAGTGCTCAAAGTCGGGCGGAAACGGCTGCGGGCAGAGATGCGGCGCGAAGAAAAGTACTGGAGCGAGGTTCTGGCGGTGCGGGACAAAGGCTGGACCTTGTCGCGGATGCCGGGCCAGCGGCGGGTGTTGCGCGTCAAGTTTGGTTTCTCCGAGTCGGCGCCGGACCTGCGGGCACTGAGTTTTGCGCCTCTTCGACGGGTCAAGAACGGACAGGTGGCTTTAGATCTAAGTGCTCTGGGCGCACCGTCGGCGATTGTCGTCACACTCAGAAAGAAGAGTGGCCAAGGCGGGCTGAAGACGGGCCGCTCGCCGCTGGCCACACGGCTGGCCGATTCGGCATCCCTCGAGGACCGCATCTTGGAGGCGCGCAACACCGTCAATGCCAAGGAGCTGTGGCGCGAGCTGAACCGTGAGGCACGGCTGATGATCTCCCACGGTGTGGTGTTCCGGGACTCGGAGATTGTGTTCCCAGCCGGTGCCGACACAGAAGGCACCATCACGATCGAGCCGTTGTACCACCGGCCATCGACCAACATATCCGAAGCTGAGAAGAAGAAGCGGGACGACGAGGCAACGCACGACCCACACCTCAACGACATTGCCGCCGGTCTCTGCACATCACTGCAGCTGTTCCTTGCCCACGGCCACCGCGATCACTACCGGCAGCGCTCTTCCCCGCAGCCTCTCACCGATACCGTCCCGCTTCCACCCATCTACTACATGCTGCGTCCGATTGTGGCCAACCTCAAGTACGAAAAGGCCACCCAGCACATCTCGCAGTACCTCGCCGATGTGTGCGAGATCCTGCACGGCTTGGGCCTTGACGGCTCACACTTCACCCTGTACGAGCGACCGCTGTCCATGAGCATCCCGCCACAGGGTGCCGCTGGACAGAGACCTGGCCAGCCACAAAGATCTCAGTCTGTGCCCTCCGCATCCGAGGGCCTTTGCAATGCGTTCCTGGCTCCACGCGAGTTCTCCTTTGAGTTCACCATCAACCATGAAGTCCGCATTCTAGTGCGCTGCCGCACAACTGTTGTGCCCCTAAAGGCACAGTACTTGATCCAGCTTCTGCCGCCTGTGTCTTCTTCTTCTTCACCTGTAAATGCGAGCGGCCCATTGGCACCGCCAGCTCCGCCACCACCTCGCAATCCACTGCTCGACACCTTCCCGCCTGCCGACAACTACGGCACCCTGCGCGACGTGCTCGACTACCTGGGCCACGCTACAGCACATGTCTTGGCCTCGCATGCCCGCAAACTCGCCAAGCAGTGGGAAGACCGCTCGGGCATGGGCGCCGCATGGGCCACGTCCGTCGACGGCATGGAGATCCGCCAACTCAACAATGCCTTTTGGAAAGTGCGGTTCAGTCTGGTGCCGCAGTCGGCCGTCACCGCGCTGGACAAGCTGGTGTCCCTGACCGAAACGGGCGGAAGCCCAGTAAAGCAGGAGAGGGAGACGGCAGAGTTTACCATTGAAAACGACGAGGACGACTACATTGACGAGAGCCAACAGGCTGCCGCTAAGAGTGGCAACGACTCCGCCCAAGACACAGAGAACGCCCGCAATGTGGACAGTCCGCTGGCCCGTCCCAGCCCGCCCGAGCTGCGTGTCTATGCCTCGTGGCCCATGGCCGAGTCCGAGTCGGCCGTGTACCGCAAATGGGTATGGAGCGCTGCGAGTCTGGAGAAAAGGCCAGCCCGCAATGGGGACGGAGAAGACGACGAGTCGGAGGACGACCTGGAGTCGATTGTCGTGGGCTGTGTGAGCGGCAATCTGAAGCCCATGGTCGACACTCGGCCAAGATAGGAGGGTTGGTCGACGTCGTCCATGTCGAGGTCCATGTCGAGGCCCATGTCGAGATCGAGGTCGGTCGCGCCAGCACCATCGGAGTGTGCTGTCTAACTCTTTTCCCGTTGCGTTCTATCTGGGGTGGCGTTGAGCAGGATAAAAATGCCTTGATAATTTCAAGCCATGAATTTAGTTTCATAAGCGGCCGTTTGCTCATATACGAAGTACAAATACCAAAAGTAAAAGATAAAGTGAAAAGACGCCGCGGATAGGAGAGCAAACAAAAAAAAAAACGAGGACAAATCAAACATCCTCCAGAACAGATTGACACACACCTCCTAGAGCATCCCCACGACAGCCAATATCGTCCCCAGCGCCAGGCCGGCAATCTTGACCGGCGCCCAGTTATCGTTGCCGCCGACACTGCTGCCGCCGAGAGCCCGTGCTAGGCCGGCACCAGAAGAGGTCGTGCCGGTCGTCCCGCTGCTGCCACCAGTTGTCGTTCCACTGTTCCCCGTTACCTCGGCATTGAAGAATGTTGTCGTGCTCGTCAACCCACCCGATGCCGCCTCTTCGACCGTCGCTACACCCGTTGCCGTCACCAGCCCGCCTGCACTCGTAAACGTCGTCGTCACCATGGTCGTCGCCGTCCGGTACGCCCACCCGCTCTGCGAGCTGCCCCAGAAACTGTCGCCGCCGCCCCAGATACCTCCACCGCCCCAACCGCTGCCGCCCCAACCGTCACCGCCATTGCTACCACCGCCGTTGCCACCACCGTTGCCTCCGAACCAGCCATTGGTCGCCCATGGACAACCGGTGACTGTAAACGTCGTCGTGGCACCACTAAAGGGCCGACTGCCACCGGAGCCAAATGGCCCGCCGCCAAAGGGCCCCCCCGAGAACCCATGCTGGCCCGCCGTGGCCGTCACGGTCACGACGCCCGTGCTGCCAGCGGCCGCGCAGGTGGAGTAGACACTGCAGAGGGAGGACGAGATGGACGAGAACGACGAGGCGGCGGCTGATGTAGAGGTGCCGCAGTTGGCACTCAAACAGCTGGCGACCGGGGGAGCACCGGCAGTGGCGCAAAATGCCGATGGGGAGGGAAACGCCGAGGACGACGAGTAGGCCGAGGAGAGGCAGGATTGCTGCTGATGTTAGCAGTGACCTTTGTTTGTCAATTGTCAGGGTACGTACGTACCACACAAGCGGGCGCACCACCCCAGAATTGGGCAGCCGCCAAGGCTGGTAGAGCAGCAGCGGCCATGGCCGAGGACGAGATGCTCTTCATTGTTGGTGCAAGTATTGGAGGATAGAGGGGTGTGGATATGGATATTAGTGATGGCGATTGGAGAGGGATGAATTTGTGTTTGTAGCTCTGCTGGAGGGCAATCAATTAGAGCTGTGGGAAAAGGACGGGGAGATCTTGAAATATATATTAACAAGGCAGGATGCAGAAGAGGCAGGCCAGCAGGCCAGCAGGCCAGGGAGAATAATATAAATGGCCAACGGAAAAACAGGGAGGCTGCGTACTGGAAGGACGGGTTCCGGGGACTGCAATATACGTGGCCAAGCCTTATGTTCTTTCGAGCCTCTTTATTTCTTTTTTTCAGTATTCCGTCTCACGTCACTTTTGGTGTAAGTCGTCTCCCTTAAAGGTCTTCTTGGAGGAGGGTTGACCGTCTACGGGAGGGTAGACAGAGGGTAGACAAAGGGTAGACAGAGTATAGGGATGGGAGCTGCTGCAATCTTCTTTCGAAGAAAAAAGGTGGCTGTCTCTTTTACGCGGGACCGAAGTGAACAGCCAGCTGCCCGTTCCGCCGCCACAACCAGCCCAGCCCAGCCCAGAACCAGCCCTCTAAACAGGACACTGGGAGAGCGCTTCCGTTGTAGACTTGCAGAGCCAAGAACGGTTGAAATGCCGTGTTTCTGCTGTTATAGTAGGATATTACTGTGCTATAAGAGGCGTTAAAGAAAAGACAAACCCCTGCCGCGCGTCCCTGCAGCATGCAACGTGAGATGGAGAGGAGTAAAGATCAAAGTGTTGTCGAGGCATTGTCGAGGCATTGGTGGGAGTGCCTGTGTTGGATGCCGGAGGAGAGACAAAAATCGAGAGAATTACCAAGCCACTCGGGACCGAAGACTATGTGAGGGTGGGCTGACAAGCCAAAGACTACGAACGAGGAGCAAAAGAGGCGTACGTACGAGGGTCTACCCAGTTTCCTGTGTCACAGTGTGAGTGAGAGGGGAGACGTAAGGCTTACGCCACATGGAAAAGAAAACAATCCATGGAGAAACAGAAAACAGAAGATGGTGAAAATAGATTGCTAGGCTGTACGGAGTAGGGCTGGCAACTATACTAAAGGCTGGCCAGCATCTCCTCACCGGTAGTTTGAGGGGAATGTCCGTGGACAGCAGGCCAACAGCGGCGAATCCTGACTCGTCATTGTCAGATTGCACAACAGCTACGACCGTTGGACAAAATGAAAGTGGGCGACGAACTGTGGCAGGGACGAAGACAAGAACAGAGACAGCACACGACTACGTACACGCAAGCACACCCAAAATATACGGAAATCGGCATGTAGGTCAGTCACACGATATTTTGCTTCTTGTTGTTGTTGTTGTTGTGAGTACTCATCGGTGCGGTGGCTTGTTGCGTTGGGTGATGCCAGCTTTTTGCATGACTCGATGAATTACTGCTTAAAACAAGGTCTGTCAACAATTCAATAAGTGGCAGAGACATGTAGGTACTTTTATTTTGTTTTATTTTTTTCAGGGCCAAGAAGAAAAATTTGAAGTTGAGTTCATATAAAATTGTGGAAGAGTACGGTATATTACCAAAATTCAATAGAATATAACTAAAACGAAAGCAAACATGAAAAAAGGCAACGATCTCATTCTCACTTTCCCATGGCTTGGCGAGCCCTGTTCTGTTCCTCCTCCCTCATCTCCTGCACCACTCCCTAATCCCTAGGCAGCGCATACTGTCTTACTTTGGCGACGAGGTCAGCAACTTGGGCTTCACTGACAGCGGAATCGCAACGACGGCGGGGGCTGCAGGCGCGGTCGGCGCGGGAGCCCGCTCGGGAGTATCCTTCTTGAAGACCTCATTGCTGCTGTTGTTTTGGGTCTTGTCCCCCAGAGCTACCGGGAGGGTGGGCACCACGGGAACGGGCACGTGGGTCACCTTGGTCGGAGTGGCCTTGGTCGGAGTGGCCTTGGTGGGCGTTCCCTTTGTGGGCGTGCCCTGATCCGAGGCCTGCTTGGGCGAGCTCCGCAACGGCGACGACGTCGGGGTGTGGATGCTGATAATGCTGCTGCTGCGACTGCGGCTGGAGCCGGAGACGCCCGAGGCAGCCGCCGTGGCCGGGGCAGGGGGGGCGCTGGCCGACTTCGGGGCCGTGTAGGAGTCATCCAGGACCATCTGACGATTGTTGTCAATACATGTATCTATGCAAGTTGTAGGGAAGCTGCGATAAAGATACGACATACCTGTGGTCCCATACTCAGGTGCTTCTTGGTGGTGGGAGAAGGCATGTCGGTGTGCGTTTGGCGAGAAGGCAAACGTGAGAAATTGGCTGGAGCGGTTGTTTTGTAGACTGAGGCTGTAGACTGTGACTGTAGACTGTAGACTGTAGACTGGAGACAGGATTGACTATGATGGTAAAGAGGAGAATATTGAGTTTATAGACTCGAGGATGGAAGATATTTATACCTCTCTGAAAGCTGGCCTGAGATGAAGCTATTCACAAGTTGATGAGGCCACTAAGAGTGACAAGTAGATTCAATCAAGTGACATAGCCCATCACCGACGTTGCGTCATGCAGACAATGGTTTAGGTTTTCCTGGCGAAGCAGTCCAACACATTAGGATCTCCTTATCGACGGCTCACGATAGACAAAAGGTCGCGGTGAGCAACACCTCACAGTTATGAGACGATTCACCTTTCAGTGATATCAATATTGATCTCGCAGTGCCCTCAATGTTGATATCACTGAAAAGGTGTGTCACTAATTACAGTTTACTTGTCACTTGCTTGTTCAAGAGTGTGCATCGAGCTAGTCAGTCGCAACTCACGAGTCGGGTCGACCAGTGCCGTAGACAAACGCCTGCCCCGCCCTGCATACAGCTCACAGTCTTTTCTCACTGGAAAGTGACGTGACTACAATGAAGATTATGACAAGCAAGGCAAGCATAAACGCGTTTTCAATGTTCTCTACACCTGATTTAATCCTCACAAACAGACCCCTTTGAGTTGGAGTTGGGGCAAATAACAAACAGCAAACGATGGACAGTACAACGATCAACGCTGTTTTCCAGTTCCAGTAGACAAAAACATGGCAATGCAAACAAGAAAAGAAAACCAAGACGCAGCAAAAACGTTACAAGAAAAGAATAAATGCCATTTTCCCCTTTTCACCTCCTTGATTGTATAACCCTTCAACCTCCCCGACCCCGCAACTCCCTCCATTTGCCTGCCTCCCTGATTCCTTCCTCGTATTATTACCACTTCGCTCAAAGTAGAAAGAAAAGTAATGGAGAAAAGCAGTAAAACATTCAATGCCAAAAGATGTAAACACGTCGATCAAAAACAGGGTAAAATAGGTAAAATAAAACGTCCCTTCTTACACCAACGAAGCACCCCAAAAAGAAAAACGAAAAAGACCAAGGTCGTGTAGAAGTCGACAGGAGACAAAGACTGAAGAAGAAAAACAGGCATACCAATGTAACGGGGATGGAAGTGTAAAAAAAACAGGGGCAGAAAAATATGGGGAGTGGTAATGAGACAAAAGAGAAGTAAAGGGAACAAGAAAACAAGATGCAATGCGACCAAAAGACCTCCCAAGGAACAATCTTATTGACTCTTTCGTGCATTGCCCGGTGGCTTTCCCACACCGTTCGGCACATCCTTGGCAATGGCGGACCAGTCACTGTTGGCAACACCCCATGGGTCGTGCATCGCACTATTTGGCCACGTCTGCAGTTGTTGCTGTTGCTGTGACTGCCGTTGGGGCTGCTCCATCAGACGCTGCTGCTCTAGACGCTGCTGTCGCTGTTGACGATAGTCGTATGGTGAGGCAAGCTGGCTCGGAAAGGGGCCAGGCGACGTCACGTACGAAGTATCGCCAGAGCGAATGTAGTTCTGGAGGTAGACTTGCTGTTGCATCTGTGGAAGACGGTGCTGGAGATGGGTCATGTTGGGTACGGTGGGCATAGAAGGCACGGTGCGATGCTGGGCGAGCTGGCTCATGTTCGCATTTGGGTTTGGGATAGGGTTATGGCGCTGAAGGTAGTGCTGCTGATGAACGATGCGGTGCTGGGTAAACAAGTTTTGCTGTTGGCCTCGGCCTTGGCCGTGGCTGTAGCCGTAGGGCGGAGGCTGCTGATGAGGCTGAGGCTGTGGTTGAGGGATCCTAGTCCCGCCGAATCTGGCCTGGTTGATGTTGCAGGCATTGCGACTCGCAGCGCGGCGTGGACGAAGTCGCAGCTGCTGCTCTTGTTGTTGTTGCTGTTGAGCATGCTGCTGTTGACGGTTTTGATTCTGATTCTGATGCTGATTCTGATGCTGATGCTGGTCCTACAACATCGTACCATAGGTCTCGGGGCCATCTCTATCCAGCGGCACGCCAAAAGTGTCATTTGTCAGAGGCTTGCGTGGGCTGCTGCTGCCACCAGTAGGACCCGTCTTCTCGCCGTCCTCGCCTGTGGCCGGGCCTGTTTTCCGGTGCCGGAACGTGAAGCCAACAAACAGGCCCTTGCCCATGGACTCATCGCGGTCGGCCATGGACTCGAGCGCCGTCTGCTTGTCGTGCACCTCCTTGTACTTGGCCATATCGGCTTCGTTGGTAAAGTCGTCAAAGTAGCCGGCATCGGTCTCCGAGTCGAGCTCCGGCACGAAGGGCGCCTTGCTCGCCCGCAGCGTCTCCCACTCAACCTCGGCAAAGTAGTGGTGCTTGTAGATGTCGTCGATGCGCGAGAAGCGCTTGGACCGCGAGTTGATGCATGTCGTGATAAAGTTCCACGTCCGGTTGCTCAGGAAGTAGTTGGGGTCCTCCCACACCGGCCGCTTGAGCACATCACGCCAGTGCTTCAAGTTGCGCCACGTCTCGTCGGGGGTGGCACCGGCGAAGGGCGGGAAGCCCGTGAGCGCCTCAAACAGCATGCAGCCCAAACTCCAGTAGTCGACCGTAAAGTCGTACTCCTCGCCGCGCAGCACCTCGGGCGCCATGTAATCGGGCGAACCGACAATGCTCTTGGCGTAGTTGGTGTCCTTATCACGCATCGTCCGGTAGCCCTCACGACGCTCGGCCATGGTGCGCTGCTCCATGGGCTTGCCAAAGGGCACCGACGTCTCCGAGGCCTGCTCGAGGCGCACGCGCATGGACTCGATCTTGGCAGGGGCCAGGAAACCAGCAGCCAGGCCGAAATCGGTCAGCTTGACATGACCCGTCGAGTCGACCAAGAAGTTCTCGGGCTTCAGATCACGGTGAATGTAGCCCAGCTGGTGCAGGGCATCGACAGCACAGAACATCTCGGCAATGTAGAAGCGGGCGTGGCGGTTGGAGAGAACGCCCGTGTTGTTAAGCAGCGTCCGGAAATCGCCGCCGGGCACGTATTCCATGGCCAGGTAGATGCTGGCGTCGTCCTGGAACGAGTAGAGCAGACGCACCAGCCACTCGCTCTTGGCCGTGGTCAGAATGTCGCGCTCGGTCAGAACGTGGCGCACCTCGTCCAGCTTGAACAGCAACTTCTTGCTCATCACTTTGAGGGCGCACACCTCGCGCGTATCCTTCTTCTGCGCCAAGAACACCTGGCCGTAACCACCCTGGCCGACCTGCGTCAGGATCTGGAAATCGCCGTGGCGAAGACGCACACGGCGCTTGCGCAGGTTAGCACGCTCGCGGCCGGCGTATTTGTGCCACATCTGGTTGTAGGTTGCCTCGTCGGTCTCGGGCGGGGCGGGGAACTCGGACTGGAAGGCATTGAGGCGGCCCTGGCGCGCGCCGACGTAGGTCAGGAGGTCGAAGTAGTAGTCGAGGAAGTAGAGCTGTGTCACATTGACGAGGCGGCGCACATTGGGCCGCTTGAGGATCTCGAGCTCCTCGGGGGTCAGGCCGCGCGAGGTGTTGAACTTCTTGACGTTGGGGGTGTTGGGCCGCTCGCGGGTAGGCTGCTGGTAAAGTTCGTGCCGTGAGACAGCGGCGTGGCCGTGGTGCTGTTGGTGCTGTTGGTGCTGTTGGTGGCTGCTAGCAGGCTCACTGGGCACGGGCAGACGCGTCGGGGGTTGCAGGTTCTCCTTGCCCTTGATGTGACCAGTAGACGCCGAGTCAAGACCAGCATTGGCAGTGCTGGTGGCCGCGGATGTCGTCAACGCTTGTGTCTCCCCATTGTTGCCAATGGCCTTGTTCTCCTTGTTGGCGGGCGAGACCGATGTCTTCTTGTGGACGACGCTATCGTCAACGGCAAAGGGGTCTTCGAGGTGCTGCTGTGGCTGCTGCAGGCTGTTGCCCTTGGACGGAGCCAGAGCGTTTGTGTTTGTGTTGTTGGAGGTGGCATTGCCGCTGCCGCCCGACGTCTGCGGCCGGCCGAGACGCACGGCGTTGTCAAACAGGCTGGGAATGGGCACGATGATGTTGCTCTGTTTCGGTCCGCCGTTGGACGCGATGCCGCTGTTGTCGTGTGCTGTTCCAACCTCGAACGCGCCCGGTGGCAGCGTCTTCTTGCTGGGGCTGCCCTGGGGTGTGCTTGTGGGTGTGAGGAAGTTGTTTTTGGTCGGGGTCTCGGGACGCGAGACAGCGGTGCTGGCCCGGTCGAGCAAGTTGGCCATGAAGCTGGCCATTGTTGGTGTGTAGATGTGGAGGGAGGGGGGGAGATGGAGTTTGAGAGCTAGAGAAGAGAGTCCTCAAATGACAGTCAAGACTCTGTCGAGTAAGACAGGGTCGAGAGGGAGAGAGACAGATGAGAGACGTAGAGAGGAAGAGAAGATGACGATGGAGATGGTCGGAAGCGAAAAACAGAGGAGAAAGAAAAAGAAAACAGAAAACACAGAAAAGTCGAAAGTGTTGACTCCGGCTGTGTACTTCTTCTTCTCAGGAGCAGGGAGCTGTCGTTTGCCAAAGAATGCGCGGTTGTCCCGAGCAAGAGGGCCAGGGAAAGAAAGAATGTCGATGAAAGTGGGCAAAGCGGTCCAAGTCAAGTCAATACAAATACGGCCGTTTGTCGCGGAGCTGAGAGTTTGTATTGTCCTCGTTGTCTCTTTTCGTCTTGGGGTCGTTTCCTCGTCTGCAGGCTCGCGTCGCTATGGAGCACAGAGAGGGAAAGAGGGAAGGGATGGAGGGGAGAGACCCAGAAAAAAATCAATGGGAAAAAAACAACAATCTGGGAAGGCACGATTAGGTTTCTCTGCAAAATCGGTAAGTGCTTTCTTTGGAAGGAGTGGAGGGGGAATTGGCGGAGAGTGGGAGGAGCTGTTGGTTTGGCGGGCAATTGCCCCACTACACACAGTATCCACAGTTGCCCCAGCAACAATCGTTCCTTCTTGTTTCGCACCACCTTGCAAGCGCGCGCGGACTTCAATAAGGCTGTCTTGTCTGGCTGTTTCCAATCTAGTCATTTTAGTTGATTGGGAGCCCGGCTGGCAGTACGACGTATTTCCAGCATGCCTACGGAGCAGTACTTTTGCCAATAGCTGGGCATCAAAATGCAGGATTAATTACGGAGCCACCGCCATCGTCGTCAACACGACGGCTTTCTGACGATTTTCTGTCTCTCAACTGCCGCCCGGGTCACGAAACAACCAATTCTGGTAATAATCGCAGGTCATTGGAAAACACTCAATTGCCATCCTGGTATTAAATTATCGCTTATCGTCATCCCAATCATGTCTATGCTATGTGGTTTTTGTTCGTGTTGTCTTCAAGAGATCAGCAAATTATAAATAGTATGTGTGTGTAGAGGGAAAGAGGAGAGGAAAGAGACTGCCACCCAATGTGCCCGCTGTCCGCTACACATCATTCCAGTGCCGCCGGCTGATGATGACTGGCCGAGCCGGATCCCATGGCCCGTAGATCTCGTTCTTGTACTTTTGCAGCCCAATCAGCCACCAACTGCAGCCGCCCATGGCGACAGCCGACAGCAGGCAGGCCACAACCATACCTGCCGTAGCGCCACGCCAGGGTAGGCCCTCGCCCGGTTCGGTCAAGATAATACCGACGCCGGCGCCGGCACCGAGCACGAGAAGGACGGTGAGGCCGACGTGGTATTGCCAGCTGCGGTGACGTGCATAACGCCGAAAGACTGGGAAAAGACCAAAGACCTCGATGGAGAACAGGGTCAGACTGAACACCTGGCCGGTGGATGGCAGCCGACTGGCAAGCATAGTAGAAGCCATGAGCGCAGCGTTCGTAGAGAGAGAAGCGACGGGGAACTTGTGTGCACCGACCCAGACGCCCGAGTAGTCAAAGAAGAAGATGTTAATGGCCAGCAGCCAAAGGGACATGGCCCAGATACTGTCGGAGGACGTCGAGCGGGTGAGAGACTTGAGGATGGGCGACAGGCCGAGCAACGTGAAGTAAATGAGCACGGCCGACTTGATCGTGGCAACGCGATGGTGTCCGCGGCCACCACGAAGGGGTGTCAGGGAGCGCCGTGGTGGCGGGTAGCGAGGAGTTGCTGGAGTCGTAGGTACTTGAATATCACATGCCGCAGAACGGCCATGTGAAGAAGGCGGGCGATGGGTGCTCGTAGGGCCGTTGGCCGCACTACTGCCGTTACTAACTTGGGACAGACTCGAGTGATGGCCGACTGGTTGCCAGGAACTGCTCGTGCTTGTGCCTGTGCTTCTGCCAGCGCCAGTGCTTCCGTTTCCATTGGCATACACATTGGCCTTACCGCTGCCGGCTCTACCGTGGCGGCTGGACATGTTGAGGAGACTCGTCGTCGAGCTGTTCGTGGATGCTGCCAGGCTGGGCATGGCATCGACGGTCGAAGCGGCTGGGTGCTTGGACAGCCGGCTGGAAGAGGCCGAGTGGTGCGCAAGGGACGACGTCGGGGGAGACTGGTCAGCGCTCGTCGCACTCATAGCGCTCGTCGCACCGCCATTTCCGGTACCGTTTCGCCGCCCGACACGCTGTCCGTTGGGACTGGGAAAGCCGTCCGCCAGGTCGCTTCGACTGAGAGGCGGTCCAACGCCGCCTCCACCGAAATCGTCATCGTCAAACCCTTCCGATCTTCTTTCCTGCTGCTCCTGTCCGGCCCACCACTCCCACAGCACCCAGCCCATGCACGTCGCGATGCTGCCCCAGCCGACGACCGACACGGGACTCACACGGTCTTGCGCAATGCCAACAAAGCAAATGACAAACACGATCACCGAGCACACGTGCTGCACTATGACCGTGGAATCGGCGACGAGCGGCCAGAAATCATACGGTTGCAATCGAGGGTTGCGCTGCAGGTTTTCCAGGAACGTGGCCTGGTCCGTGTAGTTGTCCGGGTAGGACTGCTTGACCCAAAGCAGCTTTTTCCACGTGCGCCGTCTCCGGCGGCGGCTGCGACTGCGGGGCTCTCCATTTGCCCCCAAAGCGTTCATAACGCCCAAGGCGGACCGCCGTACGTTGCTACTACTCAATCCGCCCGGCCGTAGAGATTGCCGCGCGCCGAGACGGCCCTCGTGCGGCAGCTCGCTGCCGGAGGCATTGCTTGTGCTGCCTGCAGCAGTGCCGCTTGTAGCATTGTTTCGCGCCGCGTTGCGGTCCCACGGCGGAGAGACAGATGTGTAAAAGGCATCCTCGGGTGCGAGGTGGTAGGGGTCGGCACGGCGGCTGGTTGTTGCCGACGTAGGGCCATTCAATGTCTTGGATGTCGTGGCCACAGATCGTAACGAGGCAGGCAGTGTTGAGGATCGTGTAAGGCTGGGAAAGGGAGGGCCGTCAAAGTCGGTGGTAAGGGATGGGAGGGTAGCCTGCTGCCCCGTCGGCGGATGGGAGGAGGAGGAGGATGTGGTAGATGTTGTTGAAGGAGGCGCTGGCTGTGATGGCTTCAGCGAGGAGGATGCCTGGGTTGCTTGTGCTTGACCATTTGGCCGCCCTGGTGGCAGAGAAAAGACGGCTGCGTCTGCGGCCGCCATTGTGTCGAGATGTTATAAAGAGTGGGCGGGAGTGTGTCGGGTATCAAAGGATCGTAGGATCGCGCGGTCGGCTTCTCCTATCGCGATCGATGGTGAGGGAGATTGCGCGTGGCGAGAGAGAGATATGGTCTCCAAAAAGGGGGTCACCGTTCTTCAAAGGACGTAAACAGTGAGATACGAGCCCACGAGGGGGTATGTGGCAGGAGCGCAGGTGTGACCCGCCGTCCAGGCATAGTCGAACCGTTGATGTGGAAAGAGCGACTCGAAATCAGGAGGGAAGGAGAGGCAACAACTAGAGATTGGCAATTGCTCCGCTCTTTCCCAAAACGCGGCACGTTGGCGGTTCAGACCGGCAGGCTCAAAGCTTGTCGCTGCTTATCGATAAGCTCATTCTAGCGTGTTGCTTGAATTACGGAGAGGTTTTGGCCTTGTCATGGTCACGTGTCCACTGTAACTCAGATTCCAGTGCTAGTAATTTAGGGGTCTCGAACGCCTGTCAGAATACTAAATAGTAAACTGGCCAGTCCGGTTTTGCGGAGAAGAGAGTAAGACATCCAAGCAGACGGCCAAGGTTTAACACGCAAAGCCAGTTGCTAACAGAACGCATCTTCTGATTGATTTTGAACGGGAGGTTAGTACTTCTGAAGTTTTCTCTATATCAGTTAACAGCTCTTTATCAATAATAAAAGATTTTAAAAAGAAAAAAAGAGAAAAAAAGAGAGAAGAGAGGAAAAAAAAGAAGAAAAAAAAAAAGAAAGTAAAATAGAAAGAGGACCAGGTGCCAAAAAAAAAAAAAAAACAAATAGATAACAATTCACTATTAGCTCTGACTTGCCAATAAATTTTATTTCTCTTTCTCTTCCTTTTCGCAAGAACTGGCGGGTGTTGTCCGGGCTCTTCATGACACTCATTCTTGATATTAAGTGTAAGGAGAAACTCGAGTCCCAGAACGTTGCACTATGTGTGATACGATTTTCCTGCAAGTGTCATACTGGGAGAACTTTGCTGAAAAAATGTGCCAAAGTGACTTACTAAGAAGATGCCAATGTTTGGACCCTATCTGCGAGTCTCGAGAAACCGCTATGGGTTTCAAACACGGGCCGGTACTGCTCCGTATACTGGCCTGCCTTCTCGCAATATTATGTTCCACCGAGAAACATATCTCTACCTCGCTGTTGACATACACTACGTGACTTTACATGAGTTACGTTAACTTACGGCTTGGCATCTAAAAGGGCTGCGTAACAAGCATCTGCCCTGAAAAGAGCCACGTAAAGCTTCTTTTGTCCACGTCGTTTGAAATTTTTGTGTCTTTCTTGCATTCACCGTCAATGCCCGGGGTGCTGGACGCTGTGTCTTTGCCGACACACTCTTTCGAAGTCGGATAGGGGTCGGAATGGGAGCCGACGGATGCCCTTTTACGATAGCGTAGACCGATGTCCAGCTCAATAAAAGGCAGTCCTGAGCAACCGGCTGAACTCCCAGACGCTGTGAAACAACTGTAGTTGGTATATGGATAGACTTCGGTTCTTTTGTATTGAATTGTTTTGGACTGCGGATGTGCCGTGTTATTGAAGGTCAAAATGTTCGTACGGATCTGGTACGCTGTGTGTATTCGAACACAAAGTTCGACAAAGGGAGGAAGGCTGTCGAGGGAATATTGGTCAGGGCCGAGATCCAGTTTGATGCCGTGTTCATGAAGTTCTCGAGGGCTATTGACATGTCGCCATCTTTGACTTGCCGAGTTTATATATTTCGAGTTCGAATGTTTTATGTCGAGGTCGGCAGTTGGAAGGCCAAAATCCAAATCAGAAGCGAGCAATTCCGGTGTGTATGTCGAAATATGCAAGGCTGCATAATTGTCCGAAAACTCAAAGTGCCTAAAGGCCCAACTTCTGTAGAGTGTCTTATGAACAATTGTGGTTTGGGGACCGAGGGAGATATTTGAGTTGAATAGAAAGTCTGTCAGTTGAACTGTCAAGTCAAAGACATAAAGGGGACTGTGATAAAACAACTTGGGCAATCAATCAAATTGCCGACCCTTGTATCTTTCCATTATGTTCTTCTGTGACCTATTACGATATCGTCATGATAGCCAGATAACAGCCCAGCTGCTAGATCGGACAAAAGCGAGTATTACCTGATGCCATCCGCAGCACACGTTGCATCATCTCTTGAGGAGATAAGAGACGGCGGCGTGTCCGTGTTTTGTTGGGTCAAGGCTCTTTTGATATCGTACTGCAAAGAGCTATCATAGACTAACGAAGTCGAAGAGGATGACCAGCAAGGATAACAGAAAAGGACCCGCCCCCGATTTCCCCAGGTTTCTTTGACCCAGTTACTATTTTTTCTCACCTTCCGTCCTTGGCCCAACGGACTTCCTATCTTCTCCGTAGAAAGAGAAGGGAATGGGGAAGGAAGAGATATCAATGGGCGGAGGTCTTCAAGTCTTCCGACCATGTCAAGGTGAGGAGATGATAGGGAAAAGAGGAGGTAAATTGATTAAGGAAAGTCAAAGATAGACGATAGAGGAGAGGAGGTGGCAAGTTGAGATACTGGCAATCAACGGGACTTGACAGAAGCTGACGACAGAAGACAAGAGCCGCGTCAAGATACACATATTGGATATAAACAGGACACTTGATAGCACGAACCATGCGAGGCTATCTTTCCATTATGTTAGAGATCTAGATTCGTGAACCTATTTACCGACTCTCTTGTATCGTTGACCTTCTCCTTTGGCTATCGTGATTCCCAATGACAGGAGTGTTTTTGACCGCCGATGACAAGAAAGATACGTCGTAAACGCGGCAGTAGATAAACTGTAAGCAAAGAGACAAGGAGAGGAGCCCCATGTAAAGAAGACAATATCAGACACTTGTAGCAATTGCAATAGACACTTGTAGCAATTGCAATTACGTGACAGACACGACACACGATCAACGTCACATGGATCTTTGAATAAGGGCCAACACACGCCGGCAAAAACTCCTGGTTCCCCGAGTGGCCAGGAACGTAATCAGATAAGCGCTTTGCCGGGGAAGAAGGAGAAAGGAGAAAGGAAAATGAGGTATGACACTGGACCAAGGCCAGGGCTGTCCGTTTGTGGTTGTCGATTGTTCCATCAGGGCAAGGCGAAGCGACCAAGTTGCCCCAAAAGAGGAAGCTGAGAGAAATGAGACCAAAGCCCGAAGGAAGCAACTGTCGTTTGACATGGCGTGTGAGGGGCGTGTGAGGTTGATGATAAGATAGCAACCCTAAGAAAAGGACAGCTTGCCACCTGCCCAGGACGGGCTTGTCCTGGTGCTGAGACACGGCACGAGTTGCCCGTGGGAAAGGAATGAGAGATATGAAAAACTGTGTGCTTCTTTTTACTCTTCTGTTTTACTTTTCTTTTTACTTGCTAGAACCACCCTATGAGGGCTGTATGCTCTTATCCAATCTGATGGTAGAAAGATAGATTGCGGCGTTGTTTCTGGAAAAGGGGGACTTGGTCTCAGTAAGGGTTGAGCCCCCTTTGGCCCCGTAGCCTTATCTCTCGTCCCCAAACCCCATGCCATCAAAACAACAACGTTTGATGAAGGGCGTGTGCACTGTTCACCTTCCCTTTTCCAAGGAAGCAAAAAAGGGGGCTTACGGACTGGGCACCTATTTTTGCCTTGCGATATTGTGCTTGCGGTACTTTGGCATCTCGGCGGATAACACTGTGCGGCGTAGTTCGTATCTCTTGCCTCTTTCTCGCCAGCTTGCAAGCCGTGCCCCCTTTTGCGCAGTAAAATTGTGTGCCTGTTTGGGAAGCCCTGTAACATGCTGCCCATTGCTCCGGCGAGCTCCTATCTTGTAACGCGGCAGATCCGGTTACCAAAACAGCTTTTGTGCTTGTACACTGTGTTGCTGAAAGCCAACCAACCGCGCCAAAACAATGGTCTCTTGGTTCAATCAACCGCGCTTTCTGTTGCTATTGGATGCTCGGCGCCGTAGCTATCTGGGATAACAAAGCGCAGGTATGAGGCAAGAGGACCTGCTGGTAAAAAAGGAAGCACAAGGACTGCCATATTTAGCAGCCTGGCGGAGAAATGGTGAAGACGTGCCAGGTGATCGGCTCGGTCCGATAGATACACGATAGGGAAATAGGGACACAACTCGAGCGAAAAGAACCCATGAGGCAGTGATATCAATAAAAACTGGCACATGCAGGTCCGTGAAGAGTTTTCACGTCATCTGCCCCCTCTATCTCGGTGGTCGTGTATACTTCATAATCGTCGTGTTGCCCATTCTTTCTCATCTTTCTCTTCTCTCCTTCTATTCTCTCTTTCTCGGCCTGGATGCTCGCCTCCCTTGATACCGGAAAGCCTGGAACTGCACATGCCAACACATACCCCGAAAAGATAAGACCGAAACCAGAAAAATACGAACAAAACAAAGCACGAGCCCAAGAAAGAAGCCCAAGTTAAAAAGAGAACAGGAAAACAAGACAAAACACGAAAAAGTCAAAAGGCCATCAGTCACTGCCCACAGTCCCAGCCCTACACTCCATATATTGAGACCCTCTCCCCCAATTTCACCAGTCCTCTTCCACTCTTTCCCACCTTGTCGTTATTCTCCTTTCTACAGCATATTTATTTTCAATATATTTTCATGCCGTCTCCTTCCCTCTTCACCATGTTGTCGACCTCACCTGCAGACACTACCTCGACTTACACTGACTTTGTCACGTGACCTTACACATTGTTGCTCATCTCTATCGCACCTTCCCTTCTAACAAACCATGCCTTCCTGATGTGTATCCAGGGTGCACCTTCCTGTCGAGTGACATGGAATCTAGACCTTTGCTGGCATCAACATCGTCGACGTGTCACGTCGTCAACACTTTCAGACCTCAAACATCGGCCAATTTCAAGACCAACAACCGAAAAGGGCAACGAGCCACCCGGCATCGTCCGAACTCTCGCCGTCGACGTCTCTTATCTTCGAAACCCACTTTATCTGCTTCCTTCCCCCCCACCGACGGCACGAAACGAGATCCCTTATCTCTGGGCTTTCCTCCATCCAGCTACAGCCCCATGTTCCCCAATTTGGTGGATAATGTAGGGTGGAAGGAAGGGAAAGGGGAGAGCGTGCGTTACCCGTTCCCGGCCACAGAGACGACACCCCCTAGGAGGCTGCATTTTTGTTGCGCATGTCGCTCCCCCGAATGTTCGCTTTCCAGGCATGCGAAAGAAAAAAAGGGAGCAAATCGGGCGGCAAGAGCTTTGGGCTCGACGACGTGCATTGAGCGTTGTCGATTGAAGGAGGCTCAGGGGAAGAACGCGGTCTCGACGTCAGCAGTGCCTGCTTTACTGTTCACCCCACGCCTTTCGTGATGGGAAAGATTGAACTGATTTGGCGACAGCCCTGATTGGCTACTGATATGGGAAATGCCGCAGGGGGGCCGACGACGCCAGCGATGCTGGGACACACGCCAAACGACTCGCTGACTGACCGCTCTGGAGCTGGAGAGGCCTTGGAGACATTGGTCGCAGCCGCGGCGCTGTCGATCATGGCACGCAAGGGCCAACAGGAAGCCAGCAAGGCGTGTTTTGGTGTGGATTTTGGACTCCACCTACCCATTATCCTCCACAAGGACCCCCGGGAGATAAGATGATGGGGCTGATACGGGAAGAAAGCTGTGTGTCTTGAGTTTCCTGTGGGTTACGGCATAGCCTTACCAAGATATTCCTTGGCGCTTTGTCTGGCAGGTGGAGCCCGGCTTTTCTCTCCCTTTGTCTCCAGTCTCCAAGTCTCCAGTCGCAAGGCCGCTCAGCCTCGGAGGATTTTGGCGGCTGGAGGTTCTGGCTGGAGGTTCTGGAAGCCCAAAGTTGGGCAGCCACACATACTGTTCAGTATGAGGCTCTGAGCCACACCAGTGTTGGGCGCACAAACACGAGGGGATAGGCCCCTGAGAGCCTCTCGGGAAGGTAGAAGAAAGCCACGATACCTTCGGAAACCGGACAGCATACAGCCTTCTCCAGCGTATGTTTGGTTCAGAGGCGTGGGGTGAGATTGCTGGAAGCCCAGTGTCGTTTAATATCACGTGTCAATGAGTTTGCTGGACTCTGGAGCCATGAGATCTTTGTCGGGCGGCGTAAAGGTGATACCTGGCGCATTGACAGGCCGTTCGTGAGATGGGAGAAGGAGACCCAAGTGACGTATGGGCAAGACTGCGTTGTCAGCCAGCCCAATGTGAAGGGTTGGATCAGTGATAACATGGCCGCTCATGACAGAAAGCCATGATATCAAGCCTTGTGCTCTCAGCTCTGATCGGCAGGGCTGCATGGATCTGAATTTAGACTGCAGTCGTGCCGTCCTTTGCGCTGTATGCCCCTTCACCGCAATTCTTACTCTCACAAGATGAGGCCGGCAACCCGACCATCCTCGGGTAGGCGATGGGGGCTGGGCAGAAGATGTCTGGGAAGATGCGAAGGGTCTCGAGTTTCACATTGTCACAAAGTTATTTGCGGTATTTACGACGGGATCGGCGCTACGACAGACGGCGGCCGACCTCAACAGCTTTGCCAAGCATCACGAAGGGGTCCTGCCCACTGTCCCGGTCTCCGGGTCGTTTTCGTCTTCTTGCCCAGGGAGCAGCAAGCGGGAATGTCTCCCAACCCATTCGCGCCCAACTTTGAGGTTCATCACATTCAGTTCCCCCACCTACGAAACGGGGTTCTCTCTGCCCGATACATCATCCTCGGCCGACAATATCGACAAGCAGCGACAAGTAACGGCAGACGACAAGTAACGACAAGTAACGACAAAACAAAACGACAACACTATTCAAATCGACAACAAGGCTAGGTCGCGATGGGGGGACTAGCAAAGGGGGGCTTGCGGGTCTCTCGCCTCATGCGACGGAGGAAAACATCACGACAATATCACAACTCAAGACTCCGAATTCTGGCCCGGTCACCGCCCTCCTTGATATTTCTTGACTTTCGGATGGGGATGGGGATGGAGATGGGCCCTGAATCTCGTTGCGACTTCTCTCTAGCCTGGGTCTCGAACAATTCAGCCAGAAAAGTCGGTAGGGAAGGAAAGGGACGCCGTCGCACTTTCTCGTTCCCATCAATCCTCATCCTTCCTAGACGAGCATGGTGTTTATTTTCGGTCACTGGTGAGAGGATGGCTGCACTGGCGGCTGGCCGTTTCACTGGTTCAAAATTTGAATGCGACGGTGTCCTGCAGGTCGTGCGCCTGTGTACTCCACTTTCTGCGCTCTCTCGCCCAGCCGCGCGCGCGTCCCCGCTCTTTTTCCCGGTCAGTTGCACAATGGAATCGAGTAATCGATTGTCAGTGACAATGCTGGCCTTACGTCGCATGTTGAGAAACTGTTTGGGGTGCAGTTGGGTTTGTGGACGGTCTGGATATCTTATTCGAGGTTGAGCCTACTCTTCTACTCCGTACGAGATTTTACCTTATCGGCAGCCTCTATCAGGTTTCACTCCGTATGGGGAAAGCGGGCAAACAAAACCACGGAAACTCTTGCAGACAGGAAAGCGAACTCAGGGATGATCCCTGAGTGCGACCTGCGGGGCGTTTCGTTGTGTCGCCATATTTTGGACGCTCGAGACAACGAAACTCGGACCGCTTTTATCCTTCAACAAGGACGGGCCAGGGGGGCCGGAAGCAAAGAAAAGAAGCCGGGTGAGTTTGTCCTTGAGCTGTGCTTGTTCATTTGTTTGACAATATTTCTGATGGTCGATGCATGTCTCTCAACAAGATAGATGTACGTCCATCGCTTTTGAATTTGTTGATAGTGGTCAACCAGATTTACGTGTTTCGATCTCGTTACCTGGCTGCTTCAAAACTACCACGAAAGGCAACTATGACAAGTGGCATCCATGACGATTTCTGACATTATTGATTTTTGGTCTGTTACTTTCGTCCGATGCTTTCCCATTTTCTTTGTTTGCTTACGAGTGGCTGCTGTCAATGTTGCCAAACCCCAAGATGTCTTCACCGCCATCGAAACAAGAAATCAAGAACATGTGCTGCTTGCATGTGTCTGTTTTTCTGCTTCTCTTTCTCCCAAAAAAAAAACTAGGAACAACAGAAGAACGAGCCCGTCGAAACGTTATGCTTCATTTCCACGCCATTTCCACGCCATTTCCATGCCATCTCCAAGCCATTTGCAAGCCATATTTGTGCTTTCGGCCGAACCTATAACACGGCGTTTTTACCGTCTAGCCTCAGAGGCGAGCAGGAATGCGAACTGCCGTACTTTCTTTCTTAGTAGTTCGTGGAGTCCGTAGTCCTCCCGAATTAAAACTCGCAGTAATTCCAAACAGGCCCAAGTCCCAGGGAAGGGAGGAATATGAACAAAAAGAAGAGTAAGAGGAGGGCCTGGAACACTGGCTTGCCTCTTTGGTTTATTTGGCTGAGGCCTGGCCACCCGCCTAGCCCGGGGGCGGCTTTAGGGGCAGAATTGGCAATGCACCTTATTCGTACGACGTACACATACGTCGTATTACTCCGTACTCCAAGAAACCAGCGCGGTTCCGCAACGCCGGAGTACGCATTAGTCGTTCAGTTTTTCTACTAACTGTTTCCTCTTTCAACCAACAACGCCTTGTTTGGGCCTGTTTTCTCGCTGTTTCGTTAGCCAGGGCCCGGGTGAAATAACACAAAGAGAAAACGAGTGCCAGCCGCTCTAGCGTCAGTGGGACTCTCTCCACTGGTTGCTGGCTGTCTGCTCTACAAAGTAATACTCCGTTCTGCCACTTTTCTTGCCACGCGAAATGAAGCTCTTCGGGGTTGACACCCGAGCAGGAGTAGGTACATCCAACTCTCACCGTCGTTGCGTGAAGACACAAGTCAAAGACCACGGCTATTCTTCTCCAGATCCACGTCATTTTGCCTCTGCTGTGGAGAAGAAGGAGAACTCAAGTGGATTATTCGTACACACATGTAAATAGTATACAAACTCGTAGCTGTTCAATGTTGGTGAACAAAGTAGACGAGTAGACAAGTAGATGACAGCTATGTCAAGATGCAGGGGCAATGACGACTGGAAGTCAAAAACTCAAATATTGTCTCGCACGGGATGCATCAAAGTTTGCACATATGCAAACTATGACAATCCCCATATTCGCACAAGACATGGCAATCCAGACAGGGCGCTTCCCATAGTTTCTGGAACACCAGTCGGAGTGCACGAACGAGTGCTGAGAGTGTGGGGAGAGCGACAGTCGACGAACGAGGGTTTATGTTCACGGTATGTACTTCGTGCAAGGCAGCACACAGCACAACAGACAAAACATCCATGCACGTCCGACGAGCCTAGAACCAGACACGGTCAAAACCGTTGTCGCCCACAAGTTTTAGGGTGCAGTTGGTGTCAGTTTGGTGGCAGTTCGTCCAGGTTTTGCCTCCTGTCGCTCAACCCCTTTCCCTTGCGTTCTTTTTGACTTTTTGGTGACCTTGAAGCGAACGAACATAAGAGCATTGGGGGGGGGGGGGCGTCTCAGACTCTCAGTTCACTCTCTCTTGGAAAGACCACGGGAACATTAGAATCGACCAGGGGTCTGACGACTGTCCGTTCGAGGTATCGACTGTAAGCCACCTGCATCCATCCTGCTTGGACGATCTGAAATAGGAAAAAAGAAAGTAAAAGCAAGTTCGATTTTCAGTGGAGTACAGGGGTATTTCACGAGGCAAAATGCGACTGTACGAAATACGCATGCAATACGCCACTGGTGTTTGAGCCGGATGCCAATAGACAGCTAAGGCGGGCGACAAAATAAACGAGAAGAAGCTTTCCCTTTCATTGTTCTTTTCGAGTGTTTTGCTTATTTTTTAATGTACCTGAATTTTGACACTTTGCTTTGCGTTGTTCGTTGCTCTTGCCCCCCTCTCGTAGACACTCTTCCTCTTCCCATGTGGACTGGGCCGTGGCCACCAACAAAGACTTCTTGCCACTCATCCCGTCTCGGCCGGGCTATGGGAAATAAATTGCCCTGGAGCAGCATCTACAAAAGTTCCGAGAGGAGCACCCTTGAGCCTTCAAGGGGCATAACATAAGAACTCTGTGGCTTCTTGTGGCACTAGAAGGCACAGGCCACTGTCGCGTGGTGCTCTGGCGATCACTGGTCTTGAGGAAATGACAAGACTCGCAAGCGACACGTCTTATTTTCGCTTTCGCGCTTTTCTTTCTGGCTTTTTCTCAGTCTCGCTGCTATGTGTCGCATGTCGTACTGAAGAATACCCTGCAATTATCAACAGAGTAGCCGAGGGAAGGATTTAGGTGGCCCCCCTGCCCCCGTTTTTTTCTTTTCTTTTGATTCTCGGCCTGGTGGCCAGGGGGCCTGCTCTCCTTTCATTGCAGTGAAAATAATCCTCCCTGGCCGCCCGTGGGGGTCTCTTCTGTTTCTTTTCTTCCCGCTGCCACCCTCCCTTTCCCGCGCCGCATCGTGAGCTCTTTTTCTTTGTGGTGAGTGGACGCACGGAGCACACACTTTTCTCACTCTCTGCCGGGATTGCACCCCCACTACACTGTTTTATTTGAGGTACAAGAATACATATATGTACATGCGACAGTGGATGTATTATTGCGACGTACCTCGACCTCGAAAAAAGACGCAGTTTGTTTTCGAGACACACGACCACGAGAGCACAATGCAAAACGAATGAGATTTTTTGAACAGGGGAGAGAAGGCTGCCCTGACACGCGATGCTCTAAAAACGGCTATTCCCCGTACTATTTTGTGTAGTGGCATATTCTTTTGTACGGAGTACGGGGAACGAAATTATCTCACCACCTGAATTCCACAGAGAGATACATACGACCTGCACGCCGCACACCACCCTGACGATCACAAGGCCAGTCGCAGTTCGTACGAGAAAGCTATCGGCTGGTTTTCACATTGGTCCGTTGGAGTTTTCAAATTGTTGGATGCCATTGTCCCGTCGTCCATCTTACGACGGTATTGTGGCTGGTGGAACAAAACACAAAAGCTCACCGCATCCTTGTGACGGCATCCTCCGTCAGCTCGGAACCGCGAACTGTAATAGTGGGAGTCACTGTTGTTGCGCGCACATCGTCTCCTAATGTCCGAACGTGCGCATCACGAGCCTTTGACGATCCGACCGTGCCTCTGACTCGACGGCTTGATGTTGTCTCGAAGAAGCTCAAGACCCCGTCTGTACGGAAGCTGCGAGCGTGCGCAATTGCTTCAAACTCGAAAAGGTACGGTGTACAAAGGTACATGATTGAATAGGTGCTAATTGATTGGTCGGTTTGTCCCGCCGGAGTGGGGGTGCATTTGGGCACGGAGCACAATTGCGCTGAAGTGCTCTTGTCTTTTAAGTTCTGGGAAAGAACGATCGTGTTCGTGCAGAGAAGTGCCTTCCTACACAGTCCATGGAAGTTCTAGATCGTGTGAGCAGTTGCATGTATTTTTCAAACAAAAACCATCCCCCCCCCATTGTGGCGTTTTTGTAGTCGTGCGCATCACTGTTCGAGTTGTCGTGCGTTCATGGTTCTTTTTTAGCAGGCGATCGTTGGATAGAGGCGTGCCACTGGGCCACCGAGCCACTGTGAAGCATGTGAAAGACACTGAGAGGGTTGGTCGGGGTGCTCTTTCCCTCTTTCACTCTTTCCCTGGCCCAAGAAAGTACTTCTTTGCAGGTACTATATAAAAGCGGGTCCGATTCAAGAGGCAAAAGTGGGGTCTTCTGCCACGCGAGAAACTTCAAAGACCCAGCAGTCAGCGCAAAAGGCAGCGAGAGCGAAAAATCGTCGTTGTCGAATTACAGAGTCGAAAGAGTAAATAGTATTACGCTACGCATAAACGCAGCAACAGCAGGTTACAAAGCACCCTCATTTACTGCTGCAGCGGGTAGTATTTTTTTTAGTGCTAGGCTAGTGCTGCAGTCGGTCGTGGAGTGAAGAGGCGAAACCATGCTCTGCAGAAAGGAAAGAAGAAGAGAAAACGGGAAGAAAAAAGGACGAACTCACTTGCACGAAACAGTCCTGGCATCTCCCGAGAGCGGGCTTTTATCCAACACGGTGTGCGACGGCGGCGGCCCATCGGTGGCTTTCTGGAGGCTGCCCACTCACACCTCACAGTGCTATTCAACCATTTAAAAGCCTCCAAAGGCATCCCAAAGGCTCCCCGACTCCCCCCAAGTGCTTCCAAGTGCCCCCAAGCTAACGACGCCAACCTGCACGGCCTGGCCAGGCTGGGTTAAGGCTCAAACTGAATTAAAGAAATAAGGGAATAAAACCGAGGAATAAAATGAGGTCCTAGGCAAAATGGGAAACATGATGACGGGGGGCTCTTCCATGCTACTGAAGTCTCAGGGTTCTTTTTTCTGGACGACCGCCAGCGATCTGGACCGTCTCGGTTGCTCCTCTAAAATATGCATTCGTATGCAAGAGTGTGCAAAAACTGTTTCTTGGGAGCCACTCTGCCCCTGAGGCTTTTGTCTGTTTTTGATGCCATTCACCTTTCCGTCTTGTTTGGTTCTTGTTGGCTTTTGCCACCTTCGGCTGTATTTCAAAGTCAAGAATACTGCCGTGGACGATTCAGAGAACACTTTGATGTAAGCCGTAAGATACTTACTCCGCAGTAATAAACAGTGTACGGAGGTACGAGTAAGTCGAACTTTGGACCATGGCTCGTGGGGCACCGATGTGGGCATGTTGGAGAAGGGCGCTCGGATCTTGGAGCACAGACGGGTTGGTCTTTTTGTTCTCTCTCTTCCCTTCTTTTTCGGAGAGGAAATAGAATGGCAGTTCGACTCTTCAAGTTTGGTCCATACACTCCGTACGAAAGTCGAACGGGGATCGACATGTTCATCCTAAGAGCGAATTTGCCCAGCCCAATCGCAAGGTTAATTTGCCAACAGCGCGAGCCAAAAGGACCAACGTTGCGAAGCACACCTGCACACTCACTCATCAACACTGGCGGGCACAGGAGTTGGGGTGTTTCGTAATATTGAACTGTTGATGGTACTCAAATTGAGTCTAGAAGCTTACATCGAAGGCTGGTCATATTCTAGGTACAGGAAAAGGCTCGTGAGTGCGTCGTGTCTGACGAGTACGAAGTACAAGGCATCCATCTCTCGGGCATTTTCTACTGTGAAGAAGTACGGAGGTACGTCGTACTCGTAAACTCAAATCAAAGACTTCGAGTTTGGCCCTCTTTGCCTTTCTGCCTTTCGCTTCTCTCTGCGTTGCGTCTCGCTTTCCCTCTCTTTCCTCTCGCTCCGATTCCAGCCGGGTCTTGCCCGGTAATAGCTGACGAGCACCTTGCCGTTTTGGTCGCTAGTTCTTCAGCAATCTCGAAAAGAAACGGCGCTGTGCCCAGCCCTTCTCCCAGCCTTTGTATACTTTTTGGGCGAGTCTTTGTGTGTGGAAGAACAGGCGAAACGAATTGCGCTGGCAAGACAGCACTAACAATGACAGCTACACTTGGGCGAGGACCCGCTCCGTGTTCATCAGCCGACGGGCCAGGAGTGACTCTCACCATCACCAGTTTACATACAATAGCCTGGCTCGGTTTGCTTGCCACCAACACGCGGTGGACCCTGGCCCGCCACGGCTTCTTTCTTTATACTCTGTACGGAGTACGACGTACTACTCTCTTTCTTCCTCTTTTTTTCGGCGGGACTTTGACGTCTTCATGAAGCAAGGGGTCGCTCGCCCGTTGTACATACATACACTTAAACGTACATCGTCGTAGCGTTCCGAACGGGGAACGAAAGGCGATGAAGACCCTCTCTTGGAGGGACAGCATTCCGGTTCTTCTTCATGAAGTTGCTTGAAGCAGCTTATACTCTCTGTTGTCAACATCGAAACCCACACTGTCTGTTGTGATGTTGAGCCTCGAGCATGTCGATCGGCTACCACGCGGCAGGCTGGACATCACAATCCCTATTTCGTTCCTTCGTGTTGGTGATATGTGATAAAGATACGGAGTACCGAGACAGGAGGACAGTGCACTTATTTTTCTCACTTGTCTTCCCGTCCTTTTACTTCAACCTCGTGTAGCCGTTGCAAAGCACTGTGCGGAAATAGATAATGGGAGCCGTGGTGCATCTTCATCCCACATTCTCGCCGTGAATTTGAATTTCAAAACCTCAGGGTGTGGTGCTGCATGGCGGCTGGGTTTCTTGGGAAAAGATGGCATGCAGCCGATGGTCGGGCAGGGGTACGGAGTACTTCGAGCAGACATCCCAGTCTCAAAAGTGTCAAGTGTGGGTGGGAAGGGCTCGAGTCACAAGTAAACAGACGGGGGTCATTGTCCTTTATTTTTGTGAGGCGTTTGCATGGCTGCTCGGGTCTTCATCTTCCTTTCTTTCCACTCGCCTATTTTCTCCACCGGCCATCAGCTGGGGCCAGCGCGGCATGGCTCGCTGTAAATGCTCTGCATTCGTCCCAAACAGGCACAAATCCCACGAAAGGCCGTGGCGACCCCCATGCTTTTTAGTATCTTACTTCGTACGGCGTACCCCTCTAACATATGGCGCCTGTACGTCGTAATTACACTGTATGTATGAGGTGTACTCGCAACACCATATACCGGGTATGCTGCTGTACCTTATGTTCAGTATGGATAGTCTGTCAATAGAGCTGCCCCGAAAGCAGTTCGTGAAGAGAACCAACCCCCATACAAGTGCAATATTCTGTCCGTCTGTTTCCATCCCGCGTCCAAGCACAGAGCAATGTGTGGTAAGATGTGCATCTTACATTGCCTTTGGCCTGGCCGTGCTGTACAAACTCCATTTTTGGACGTGCTCCGGACCATCATATCCAGGGCACACGGCTGCCAGATGAAAATGAAGCGTGGGATGTACGGTGTAATACCACTGAGAAGGCCAGGAAATGCGAGCTTGAAATAGGCTTGCAGCACGAGACTGTGCTGCCACCATTTCCAATTCTTCTCTCTCTCTTTCGAGGCTTTACCCTGTTCGTCTTCGTCCCCCGTCTCGGCCGTCCATCACTTCCGTTAAAGTATATCGGCTCGTCTCGCTGATGCGCCCATTTTGCCCTGTTCTTCATCTTAGCTTCTCGTTGCATTCCATTGTGGCCGTTATTCTGTTTCGTCTTTCTCTCGTCTTCTCTTCTTCCACTCTCTCCTTCCCTCTTCGACTTCTTCTTCTTCCTCTTCTCCCCCACCTTGTAAAGCGTGTCCACACCCACTCCCACGCCCCTCGTCATTTCGAGATGGCCCACCCATCCGGCCCTGCAGGCAGTTATTGCTTGTCCCTACCGGATCTGTAAATGCGTAAAATGGTCGGGCAAGCTGACTCCTGCGTTCTTGGCTCCGTCGTACCCTGCGCAAAATACACAGTCGAGAAAGTAGAGAAAATAGGCGTCAAAGGCGCAAGGCGCAACGGGAGAACCATACGCTGACGGTCCGCCTAGCCTGAGCCTGGCTCGCCTGGAGGGCCCGCTAAAACCTGAAGCTCTTGCTGCGCCGGAGCACACACGCTGTCGAGGTTAGTGCGGCCGCGCTAGTGTTCTACTACGGTTCTTGCTGGCAAAGGGTGTGGAAGCAGAAGAGGTGCGAGAGTTGTCGAAGCTTTTCTCGGAGTATCGTACCGGGATGTTGATATTGGGCAGTGTTGTTCGGCACTCTCTGATGTCTGGAATGCATATACTATTTATGCCTCCCAGGACTCATAGTATCGTCACTGCTGTCAACTGGACACAACGCCCAGTTGTCAAGACATGTTTGCTTAGCATCACCACATCCATCTCGAGTCTTCCCAAGCCCTCAGTCTCACAAACAGGCCTGGTCTAGCGCTGGTGCGCTAACGCGTTAGCTGCTACAGCGGCCTGGTCGTCCTTTCTTGCTGCGACGACATCCGCGCCTCTGACTGGCCCCAGCGTCTCCAGCGCTGTCGTTCTTTTCGCCTCTGGCGCCCATCCTCTCGTCTCTCTTCCTGCGCGAGCGCATCGTTCTCCGATGTCGTAAGTCGCTGCGACTAACCTTGTCGTCCTTGGCGCGGCGCAAACCCCCAATCCACACACTGCTGCACTGCGACTCTCTCTCATCGCAGAGTGCAACCGCCACCCGCCAACGCGTGGGTGGATGGATACTTGGATACTTGAATATATGGGAACTGTGGATGGGACCTCCCCTCAGGTCCCCACCAAGGCTGCCCTCTTTGCTCTTGAAGACCCTTTGCGACTCGACGTCTTGTTGCTCTCGCTGTCGTCTCATTCGCTCTTCCCTGTCCGTGTGCCTTTCTGGCCCACCCCTCTCCAACTAAGAGCCAACCCGACTCTCCCCATACGGGCTACTAACTGTGGTATGAACAAAATAGTTGCAGGTTGTGTCGGTCGCTGTCTCCAGCAGGGCAAGGCCAAGATGGGCAAGAGACGAAAAGGGGAAAGACGGGATGGAGTCTAGGACTTCAAGAAACAGCTTCAAAAATGGAGAACCGGGAAGGAGCGAATAAGGAACGAGGCAAGTGCACTGTACGTCGTACTCCGTAGCGACACTAGAAGTAGAGTCGAGGAAAGAACGACCGGCCGAGCAAAAACAGGCTCCAAAAAGAAGGAAGCGACAGGGGGGGTCAGAGGGCAGGAACGAAGGAGAGAGAAGAGGAAAACCCCGGTGGTGCGGCCCCCCAACCTCGAAAGACACACAGACAGCAGCGACCCCCATTTTCACTTTTTCCTGGCCCAAAGCCAAAAGTTGGATGTCCCTCTGCGCTCCTCTGCCTCCACCGCCTGCAGGTCAACTCCTGCTTGTCCCCTGCCTATTCCCACACCTGTCGTTTTTGTCCTTGCTCTTTCCTCCGCCCACGCATTTTGGTTTTTGGCCGTGTCCCTCGTGCTTTCTGCATTTCGCTGTCCTGCCCTTCGGTCTTTCCTGTTCCTGTTGCCCTGCGCCACGGTCGTTCTTGCCCACTGCGAGTTATGTAGTCGGTACACCCTCCGTTGTTCGGAGGCAAAAGACCACAAAATGACCACAAAATGACCACAAAAAAGAAGGAAGCAAAACGGAGAAAGCTGCCAGGAGGTAGGAGCGAATGGCAATGATGTAAATGCAAAAGTAAGAGCAACCGCAAGCTCGACGAAAAAAGTAATGGTACAAACTACCGTCCCATGTGGAAAAAGACGAAAGGCGGAAAGAGCAAAGGGTGCGAAAAGGGACTATTCCGTAGCGCCTATACGCCGTCGCTTTTCTTCTCTGTTCTTGCCTTTCGAGTCGTCTCGACATTTGCCCGTCGCTCTTGCCTGGACCGCTGGAGCTACTACTACGTAGGGCGCTGTACGAACGTATTTGTGTACTTTCCCCTCCTCCCCGGTCCCCCATCAATTTCCCTCCTTCGCCTTCGTTCTTCGTACCTTGTCCCTCTATTCCCTCTTTTGCAGTCACTTTTATTTTTAATACTCCCAATTCCCGTTCCACCTCGTTCTTCTCTCATTCTATTCTTATTTTCGATCTCGTTCCTGTCCCCTCCTCTTTCCCTCCTTTCGCATTTACAATTCTGCTTCCTCTCTTCTTCTTTCCCCTCCCGTATTTCGTATCGTTTCTCTTATTTCTCTCCTCTTGGGCCTCTCTCGATTCTCCCCTCCGCCAACAGCATTTTAATTCGCCCCTCGCCCAGTGCGAGAGTCAGAGCCAGAAACCCCCTTGCGACCGAACCTGAACAGCAACGGCCAACCGCAACGGTCGAATTCAGGAACGAGAAACAGCGACTGAAATATCGGCATAAACAACCAGCAACAAACATCGTCAGCCTTGTCGGATCGGTGTGCATTTATATATTATAAAAGATCCGATCTCTCTTCGCCGGCCCTGCGATCGCTTGCGGAAAAGGCCACTGGACCCCGAAGAGAAGCCGCCAAGCGGACGACCCGGCCGACGTGGGGACGCAGAAAGAGCCAAAAAGAGGTTTCTCTCTCGTAATTTTTCGCCCATCCCCCGCGCTGTCTTCTTCTTTCCGTTCTCCATCCTTCTTCACCACCAAACTTTTTGTCGTTGACGACGTCTCTTGTGACGACATTCCTTTGTCGCATTTACTATTATTATCGTCACCATCCCTGAAGGTTCCCCCTCCTTCAGCAATCGCATCCTTCTTCCCCTCTCACATACAAAACAACCGCCACACGCCCCGTACCGACAGAACGGTGCAGACACCACGACAAACACTTTGTCGAGTCAGACAATTGCATTGTGTAGTTTGACGTCTGCTTGAAACACATCTACAAAACGAATCGTCTTTAAACTGCGCCCGTGTCTTGCACGCGCGCTGCGACGTTTCTCTTTTTCTTTTTCTTTTCCCCTCTTCTTCACACAAGCTGGTCGCTATGATGGCCGCCAGCACGACGTCGCCGCATGGCACGTCGAGTCCCATGATGAGCATGAACACAACAACAACAGAGCACGACTTCCGCTTTCCCCGTAGACCTACGGGGGATCCTGGTGCGGTCCATGGTCCTCCTGGCCAACTTCAGCACAACCAGCAACAGCACAACAACCATCACAACAACCTCAGCCTCGACTTCTCCAGCGACCACTTCCAGCAGCACAACTACAACGATATGAGTGCCATGAGCGGTATGCACAGCGCCGGCGGCATGCACACATCGGCATCTGCCGTGGCGCCGTCATATCATATGGCTTTGGTGGCTTCGCCCACCAGTCCGTCCGGCACTGGTCGCCTTGGCCTCGACGTGGATCTGTTCCAGTCGGCCCAGGGTCGTCTGACGCGTGATGATGTGTTTGCCGATTTGCGGCGGGGTGTCGATGGCAGCGAGGCTTCGGCCACTCCCGGTAGCCCAGAGGAGATGCAAAAACAGGATCCTCTGGCAACCGAAATCTGGAAATTCTTCTCAAAAACGAAGCAGCAGCTCCCCAACATGGCGCGGATGGAAAACTTGACGTGGCGCATGATGCACGTTAAGCTCAACCCGCCAAAGTACGTATTTGTGGCTTTTCTTTCCTTTTTCGTCTATTTTTCGGTCTATCTGGTCTATTTTCCCGCAGAGATAACAAGACACAAAGACACACCAAGAGATCCACTTCATGATAACAGAATGCTAATACATATAGGCCCTCCCCTCCCAAGGCCCCCGTTGCCAACGCCCCCAGTGGCATCGCCCAGTTGCGCAAGTCAAGTGAGCAGAGCATGTTGTTCCACAACAACAACAACCAGCAGCACATGTATGGCATGCCGGGGTCGTCCAACGACCCCATGAGCATGGACGACTTCATCGACCCGCGCAATGTTGCGTCGCCCGCCGATGGCTCGGCCGTGACGCCGGATGCCGCCGGTGGCATGATGATCCCCGGCAGCAAGGACCACCGCTCATCGGCCCACGCCGTCGCCGGCGCCATTCCTATCAAGTCTCGCCGGGAGTCTGGAAAGCCCTTTGTTCCACAGAGCGTGCCCGTCGCACAGCACCAGATCGGCCAAGACGAGTTCGGCTATGTCACCCGCCATCACCGCAAAACCAGCATCGACGACCGCCGGGTGCGTCCTTTCCCTCATCGCCCTCCTCCTCCTCATGCTCCTACCTCCCATCCATCCTCCTTTACTTCTTCCTCTCAGGATCCTGGACCTAAGCTCAAGCTAACAACTCAGACGCGGAAACGGCCTGCCAACTTCTCTCCCCATGTGTCCGCCACCGGCAACAACGCCGACCTGGAGGTCGACCCGGAACTGCAGGACTACGCCCTGGATCACACCATCTCTACCGGTCTCGCCAACCACGATCACCCTACCCCCAATGGCATTCCCTTCCCCCTGGACTCTTTTATGGACAATGATACCCTTTTGACCTCGGCTGGCCCGTTCCAGCAGCAATTCTGCATTTCCCCCTCTTCTTCTCCCATGGTCAACCACGGCCTCTTCTCCAACCTGTACGGCAACAGCGGCCCGTCTATGCCTTCGTCGTCTATCCCCACCACGGCCGACTATTATTCGCCGCCTGGCTCGGCTTATCACTCGACTGCTTCGACCCCTCACCCGCTTAACGACGGTAGCGTCGGTGGTCCCAACGGTGAGGGCTTCTACTTTGGCTCCATGGATATTCGTAACCAGGGCCAGCGTGGTCCTCAAGGCTTCCGCCAGGGTCCTCCCTCCACCACGGGCGCCATCTCTTCGTCCATTGCCAGCAGTATCACCACGACGGCTGGCCACTCGGCCAACCCTCTGATGTACGGCAGCAGTGCAGGCAACAACATGTTCCAGCCTGGTTCCGTGTCGACCACGGGCCCCGAGAGCGTGTCGGGCTTCTCGACATCGTTTAGCCACATCGACCCTACCCAAGTCTTTCATCAGCAGCACCACGATGCCCAGGTGTCGGCTCAGTCTCCTGGCCTCACGAACAACAACAACAACCTGCTGAGCGATAACATGTTCTCGTTTGGCGGTGACTCCGATGCCGACGAGGATGAGGCTGGTGCTTTTGCTGAGCGCAACATGGCCATGAACAGCGGCGACTACTCGCCTGGTATGGATGACTCGGGTCTCGATGGCAGCGGCCCTGGCTCGGTTGGCAACAGCAACCTGGGTTGGGACGCGTCTCTGCCTGGTCAGTTCAGCACACAGGCTGCTCGCTACCCTGGCGGTATCCCCCCTCGCAAGCAGGTCACCATTGGTGGCACGACGACGAACGACTTCAACGACATGAACTCGGTTGAGTGGGACGGCAGCAGCGGCTCGGTCAATGCCAACGGTGGCAACAACGTAAGCAACCTGACTCGCTCGCTGTCGCAGTCGTTCCGCAACGGCAGCATCAGCGGCGCTAGCACCAACGACCGTCGTCAGCAGAAGATGCCGCGCACGGCCTCGACTCCCAACGTCAACCGTGCTGGTAGCATCTCGGGTGGCTTTGACATGATGGGTCAGTCGAGTCCCAACTCCCCGCCCAACGATATGGGTGGCCATACTTCGGGCTACAGCTCGGTGGCGCCTAGCCGGCCCTCCTCGCCTCCCATCCCCGGTTCCAAGCACGGCTCGTCGACGAACTTGCAGGCCCAGGGCGAGTCCTCGGCTCCGACGACCTGCACCAACTGCTTCACGCAGACCACTCCTCTGTGGCGCCGCAACCCCGAGGGCCAGCCTCTTTGCAACGCCTGTGGTCTGTTCCTGAAGCTGCACGGTGTCGTTCGCCCGCTGAGCTTGAAGACGGATGTCATCAAGAAGCGTAACCGTGGCTCGGGTGCCAGCCTCCCCGTGGGCGGCACGAGCACGCGCTCCGGCAAGAAGGGCAACGCCTCGGGCTCAAGCACGCGCAAGAACTCGACGCTCTCTATGACTGCCACCGCCTCGTCGTCCGGCGTCAACCTCCAGTCGGCCGCCAATGCCTCAAGTGTTACTACCCCTCCGTCGCAGCTGAACCGTGCCGGCAGTGTCAACGATAGCGAGAGCCCCGCTAGTGGCAACGGAGGCAACACTGCTGGTAGCACCCCTGCTAGCTACTCGGGCTCCGTCAGTGGTGGCAAGGGCGTCGTGCCCATTGCCGCGGCCCCGCCCAAGAACACACCTGGTCCTGGTGCCGCTTCTTTCCCGCGCACCCTCGCTGCCGCGTCTTCTTCGTCCTCGACGACCTCCAAGCGCCAGCGTCGCCATAGCAAGAGCGTCAGCAACGCCAACACGAGCAGCTCAAACGCCGGCAACAACAACAGCAGCAACCAGTCCAACATGGCCGTCACTCCCAGTGATGTCGGTCTGGGTGGCAGCAGTATCATGGACATTGACAGCCCTGCCAACTCGACGGGCTCCAACGATGCTCTGTCCATGAGTGCCAGCACTGGCCTCAGCTTTATGGACAAGCACACTAGCAACTTGGGCCTGGCCAACGCCTTTGGCGTTACACAGCGCCCCATGGGCCCCGGTATGATCGGCATGGGCCCCGCGGCCTCGGGCGGCTCGATGATGACGCCTGGTGGTTCCGCCGGTGGCCCGCAGGAGTGGGAGTGGCTCACTATGAGTCTGTAATCATTTCCATTTTCTGTACTAATTCTGCTCGTCTTTATCTTTTTATTGTCACGCATTTTCTATATGTCTTACGTTTTTGGACGGTTGGGGGACGATGGCAGAACTGTGTTGTGTCTTTTTTACGGGCCAACACACATGACGACGACATGTCTTATAGGGGCGGCTGCGTTTCTTTTTCACTGTTTCTTTTTCATCTTTTCACCTTTGATATCCAGGGGACGACCTGACTTGAATTTTGGAGTTTGCGTTTTTGTCTCGTCTTTATTTGTTCATCTCTTCTTTTCGACTTTTATTATTTTTATTGGCGGGTTTCTCAAGAATTTTTTTGGAATGACAGGTAGAACTTGGTGGGATACCCCTAGTATGGCTTTTCTCATTACTTTCATATTATTGCAATCTTGGAATATAGACACTGCGCAAGGACTGATGCACCAAATACAAGAGGAAAGTATTACTTTACAATTCTGTGCCAACCTTTAAACGTGATTTTGTTGCAAACTATGGTTCTCATCTGTGCATAGTATTGTTTCCGATGTAGCACTGTAATCTCTGTGATATGAGTGGCTGTTTCTTATCGAGAAGGGCCATTCTTATCGAGTCCTTCCCACTTAATTTTTCTGGGTCAACATTAGCCAATTCCTGATTCCCAACAAGCTCTTGGGCTCTCTGCAGATATAGTGTAGTGTGCAGATATAGTGGCGAACCGCGCATAACCGCCCCCAAACCGACTTCTTGTCGCGATTCTGTTAAGCCTTTTTTTTTTTTTTTGGGGAGAAAAAAAACAAAGTATGATGCTTCTGACCTGATCACGACAACGTTTTTCAGCCCTTCTTTCCGCCTCGACCTCCTCCTACTCCTTCCTCTCATCCTTACCTGCCGACCCAATGCTATTCGCTCGTAGCTCTCGACATGCCCTACGGCGGCCACGGCCGCAAAGCTCTGGCCTGCTCGGCCTGAGCTTGTCCTCTTCGTCCTCTTCCTCGACTCCCACGCCCTCCACACAGTCCCGCCGCTCCTTTGTGTCGGATGCCGACGTCGACAAGGCACGGGCCTACTGTGTCAGCCAGCTACGGTCGGGCGACTACGATGCACACCTCGTGCGCCATTTCCTGCCCCGCGGCGTCCGTGATGCCTACCTTGCGTTGAGGACATTGAATCTGGAGCTCGCGCGGCTGCCCGAGACCGTCTCCAATCCAACCATTGGCGCCATGCGCATGCAGTTCTGGAAAGATGCCATCAACAATACCTTTGAGGGCCAGCCGCCGCGGGAGCCCGTGTCGCTGCTGCTGTATGCGGCGCTGGCGGGGCTGGCAGCTCGTGAAGGGGGTGTTGTCAGCAATTTCTCGTCGATCAAATTCTGGCTGCAGCGGTTCCTCTCGACGCGGCAGCAGTACATGGACAACCGGCCGTTTGCAAGCTTGGCGGCCCTCGAAGAGTATGCCGAGAGCACGTACGCCACCTTGATGTACGTGACGCTGGCGATGCTGCCGCTGCGGTCGATGCACGTCGACCACCTGGCGAGCCATATTGGCAAAGCGTGCGGCATTGCTGCCATCCTCAAGGGCGTGCCCGTGCTGGCAGCACCAAAACCGCCACTAAAGGGTGCTGCAGCGCACGCCCTCCCGCAACGCAACCCTGTCCTGCTGTTACCGCTCGACATTCTGGCCGACACGGGCGTGCGTGAAGAAGACGTCTACCGCCAGGGCCCCGCGGCACCAGGCCTCAGTGAAGCCGTTTTCCGTGTGGCGACGCGGGCCAACGATCACTTGATCACGGCACGCGAGATGCTCAAGAACATTCGTGAAGGCGAGGACCCTGGCCACGACTACGAGCACGAGGGCGAGACAGGGCACACCTACGGCGAACCAGAGAGCGAAAGAGACGAGATGCGTGCACTGCAAAAGGGATTCAACGTGCTTCTCGACGCCGTACCTGCACAGGACTACCTGACACGGTTGGAGGCTGCTGATTTCGACGCGTTCCGTGTCAAGAGTGGATGGAAGCTGCCGTGGTCGTTGTACCGGGCACAGTCGACGCAGAAGATATGAAAGAGGTGCATTCTACATTCTACATCTACACGAAATGAATGCCAAGGAGACAAACAAGGTTTGACGAGAGTGTCCAAAGCATCTCCCCATGGGGGAAGTGGAGGATTTGGAACGGCAGACAAAATTGGGAATGTCATTTGCGGGGAGCATAACGGTTACTGGGGAAAAATTCAAAATCATGATACCATGGGAGGCATTGTACGATATTCACGAAGATGGTCGAGGGAGCTTCTCAGTTCTTACTCGACGACAATAATGGGCTACAATAATGACACACTTCACGTAAAAAATATAACATCACAGCTCACATCGTAATAATCATCACGCACTCGCTTTATTTGACAGCACTTTGCACACAATGGTAAGCTAAGCGGTAGGTGAGAGAGAGGTGAAAAGTGAGGGGGGCACAAAACAATGACAGGAAGGAGACGAGCCTCCATACGACGTGCCCAAGCGGCAAGAGATGCACACAGAGCAAGGTAGCAAAGGGCAATCAGCAGCATGAATAGCAAGACGTGTATTCACTCCTGGAGGATCCCCTGCTCAATGTACATATCAGTAGCTGAGGGGCACCAAGTAAATCAAAGTAGACACGGCTGGCAGCTCTTGCGAGTGATCACTTGGTTTTCCTCGTCCTCGTTATTCAAAAGAGGAAGCCACGACGGAGGGCAAGCACGAATCCTCGCAGGCCATTGGTCACTCTAGCTACCAAGGTGAACCGCGTACCTTCCTCGCACGTACCAAGGAGGTCTTGTGACGCCGCGGTGAGCTGTGGTCCCCCATCGTGACTTCCTGTTTTGTCGAGCTTCACCATCGCCCCTTCCCTTTCCTATTGTTATGGTCTTTTTTTGTTTGCAACCGCGCCTGCTGATTTGGCTCCCCTCCTTCCCATTATTTATTCCCCCCTCTTTTTGAGCTCTGCAACGCGTCCTTACTTTCTCTCTCTCTTCTCTCTCTTCTTTTCTCTTCTTCTCTCGTC
This sequence comes from Sporothrix euskadiensis, assembly GCA_019925375.1. NCBI lineage: Eukaryota > Fungi > Ascomycota > Sordariomycetes > Ophiostomatales > Ophiostomataceae > Sporothrix > Sporothrix euskadiensis. The sequence goes on along the minus strand of JADHKQ010000017.1, from coordinate 459,252 downwards.
TCTTTCACCTCTTCATCCTCTCTTTTTTTTTCAAACGGTCACTCTCAACTTTCGTTTCTTATTCGCTTCTTTGATCTATTCATTTATCATCACATCTGTCTTCGGCCTCTGTCGACATCTCAGCCCTCATTCTCCATGAAAACTTGCTGTATTCTTGACATTCTTTCACTTATTTTTCTTTCTTTCTAATCCGCCCATCACCGGCACAATGGCCCATCAGACCCCTACCCAGCCGCTTGGAAAGTCCGCCGACAACATCTATGTTGACGGCCAACAGTTCACCATGGTCACCAAGACCAAGGCCGCTGTCCGTGAGAAGCTCATGGTCGACGACAAGGGCAAGGTCGTTGAGCCCGTCTCGAACCATGACGAGAACCAGCCTGAGTCTCAGGTCCAGGGCGGTGTCCCTGTCTCGCTCGTCTTGGATACCCAGCCGATCAAGCGTAAGTGAATGTCGTGACCTTGCATCTTAACATTTCATCTCATCACATCAGACCTTGCTGACCATTTTCTTTTCATCTTGCATAGGTCAGAAGACGGGCTTTGAGGCCGCGCCCACTCATCCGGTCTCCTACGTGGCAATGCCCATGAAGACCAAGGGCATCACGAGCGGTCCTCCCCGGGCTCCTCCTCCCAATCCCATCGTCACAAAGGTGACCACCACGGCTGATCTCAAGCCGAAACATATTACGCCCGACCAAGTGCCGGTGGCCACTCCCACCACCCCTCGCCCCAACAAAAGCGGGATTTGGCGTACCGAGGCCATGCCCCTGCGCGGCGGTGCACCCGTGAACTACAGACAGGGCTACCAGGAGGGCGGCGCTTCAATCAAGGCGACCAACGATGGTGCTGACGACGGCGCTGATTCCGACATTGACATGCTCAACGATCGTGACGACCGCCGTGAGGTCCGCGGGCTCTCTGAGAGCCCCCACTTCTCAAACGGTACGTCCGTGTTACTGAATAAATGCGATCCTGCTGCTGATAGTGTTGGCGGCCAAGGTGATGCTCGTCATGGTGATGGCAGCGACGACGACGATTGGTGTTTGGTGAGCGGGGGCTAGTCGCCCACCTCCTCCACTACACCAAAGACCTCGCCTCCTCTTCGAGCGAGATTGGCTAAGTTCCTTCGCAAATAATTAGACCCCCGCTATCATGAGCAGCCCGTCATCCTCCCGTGGCCCAAAGGGACCCTTTGGGACCACTCCGTGTCCCACAAGACCCAGCGCGCGGAGAAGGACGCTCGCGAGAAGGCTGAGCGCGAGCGGTGCCGGAAGTGCGAAATGGAGGAGAACTGACTGGGCGTCACCAGCGAGAAAGCAGTGTTGCGGATCAAGATCTTTGAAAACTGACCAACTTTTGTGTCCTCTTTTCCTCTCTCTCCTTCCAGTTCTTGGAGAATATGGTTGGGATGTCATCTGTCGCGACTGCTGCCACCCGGATGACGGGTGGGCATTTTACCTTGTCTTCTTTTCGCTGTTCTTCACGATCCCCTTTCTCATCATGTTTTTTCTGTCCTCTTTTCCCTTTTTCCAATCTGAGTGATCTGGTTGGATCGGGATGGGCATATGTCTTGTATTTTATTGCATTTTCGGTGGTTCCCATTCCCATGTTGCTTGCACTTTTGATCAAGAGTCTGCTTTCAGCTCTCTGATATTCTCTGATTTTCTCTGATTTCTCTGTCATTTCTGGCAAGGGAAAACTTGTCTTGCGTTTTACTTTTTTAATACTGTTCGGTTTGCGGTCATGGTTTCGGTGTCTGTTTAAGGGAAGGATCAGGCGAAGAAAAGAAGAAAACTAGCGAGGAAAATGGTGATGGAAAAGGGCTATATGCCAACTCTCAACTCAATTCGGTGTATTTTAGTTTGCTGTTCAATATCGCGATGCAATGCAAGGGAACCAACCAAATTTTAATTTACTTTACAGTTAACGTCTAAAACGCATAATATTGCAAAAGTGAGAAGTCAAATGAAGTTGAGGCTGAAATGTGGTAGCTGTATTTTGCTACGGAAAAATGAGAAGAAAGGGATGTCATCTGTCGTGCAAAGTGACAATTAAGTAAGTGACGGAGATTTTTTTAAAAAAAAAAAAAAGACAGATCGCTGACACGAGTGCTCGACAAATATGGCCCTTTTATTGTAGTGTAGTGTATTGTATTGTATTGTATTGTATTGTATTTTATATGTACATATTTCCGAGGCTGTCACCCTTAAACACGCGCCGTCGACGTCTGCTCGGCATTCTCGTTCTCGCCCTTCTTCAGGCCGCCATCGTGCTGAACAGTCGTGGTCACACCAGCCATCACCTCGCCGCCGTGGCCTCCAAACGCCCGACCAGGACCAGCGAAATCAGTGCGAGGTAGACGCCGTAGTGCTTTCATGTAATGGCATTGAAGGCAATCGGGGCGTCCAGGCCATGTCGTAGAAGCCGAAAAACAAGAACAAAAAGGGAATGATTGCGGAAAAAAAGAGTACATCAATAAGAAAGAAAAATGGGCAAAGATGATCTAGTGACCAGAGATACCCCACGGAGTATCCCCTCGGGGACATAGGAGAATATCCTAGCGCCATGGCTGGATTATTGACCACATTTCCATGATCTTGTTGAGGCTATGAAAGTCTGGAGAAGTCTGGAGGACGATCCGTACTCGTGGTGTAAGTTTTGGTTTGTTGACTTCCGCCAGCCGCCCGTCAGCCGCCGTCCCCGCTATCCGCGCCGCTAAACTTCCCGCCTGCCAGTTGCCACTTCCCCAGCGCTATTGCCTCTTTCGTTATGTGTTGGAGAACGGCTTTCCCTTTGGGAAGGAAACCGCCTTCCCGCCTTGGAGTAGCCACCTCCCCCTCAGCTATATATATGAGAAGCCAGCCAACAACTACGGAGTATTGACTGTCAACAATTATTACCACACGCAAATCGACTACCCACACACAATATGATGGCCGAACTCGACGAGATCCTCGCCCGGTACACCCACCCGGACAGCGGCAGCATCCACGGCGCTTCCTTTGTCGCCGTCGATGCCCAGGGCAACGATTTGTATCGTGGCGCCTTTGGCCGCACCAAGGCCGACCCGGCCAACCCGGACAGCAAGCCTCTGGATCTGGACACAGTGACATGGATCGCTTCTCAGAGCAAGCTCATCGCGTCCGTGGCCGTCATGCAGGCTGTCGAGCAAGGGCTCGTTGGTCTGGACGACGATGTCCGCAAGATCGTGCCGGCTCTCAAGGACATTCAGGTGCTCACAGGCTTCGACGAGAAGAACCAGCCGGTCCTCGAGGACGTGACTGGGCCGCTTACGCTGCGCCAACTCGTTTCTCACACGTCGGGGTTTGCGTATGATGCCCGCCACCCGCTGCTCATCAAGTGGTCCAAATGGTCCGGTCGCACGGCGCACATGTTTGACGGCACTATTGGCGGGCAGACGCATCCGCTCGTGTTCCAGCCCGGCACATCCTGGATCTACGGCCCCGGTCTGGACTGGGCGGGCCATGTCATCGAAACGCTGACGGGGGGTACCCTTGACGCCTTCCAGCAGAAGAACATCTGGGGCCCTCTGGGCGCGACCAACACGACCTTCTTCCCGGCGAAGCGCGGTATCACGGCCGGTGACCTGCACGAGCTGGCTCTGCGCACCCCTGGCGAGGGCACCAACAGGGCCTGACGGCCGGCACCTCGCCGTGGCCGATCGACCCCCAAGACTCTCTGGGCGGTGCCGGTCTCTTCTCGACCGCGAGCGACTACGTCCGCGTTCTCAAAGCGCTGGTCGGTGGCGGTGCGCCCCTTCTGAAGCCCGAATCGCTCAACGAGATGTTCCGCCCTCAAGTCAGTGCTGCATCTGATGCCGACATGCGCACATTCATCACCTCTACAGGTCCCAAGAACTCCAAGGCCTGGCTGTGGACCGACGACGACACCAAGCACTGGAACGATTACATGGAGGTGCGCCAATGCCTGTGTGGGCTGGTCAACAGCGAGGATGTTGTCGGCAAGAACGGTGCACGCCGCCGCAGCAAGGGGACGGTCAACTGGGATGGTCTGCCGAACCTATTGTGGTTTGTCGACCGGGAGAGCGGCGTGGCCGCTACGTTCTTTACGCAGCTTATGCCAATGGACGATGCCGTGGTGCGGAGGCTGTGCACCGAGCTGGAGGAGGCTCTGTACCGGCTAGTCGCAAGCAAGGCTGCATAAACGGTAGGATAGAGCCCAAATAGTTCTGCTTGACACCTGCCCTCGGTGCAAACAGATCAAAGCCGTGTGTGCAGCCTGGAAGACATGGACAGTCGTCTGTCACTGCTTCCCGTGGCCTGTACAGTCGCAGGAGAATGTTGTGGCTGTCAGCGGCTGTGACGTAGTAGTCCGCTGTTGCTGCACCAGCCGGCATGGGTCCAGATAGGTACTGCGCTGGTGGCGGTGGTGGCTCGTGACCGGCCGAGAGTTCAGCCAATTCAAGAGGCATAACTGTCTGTAATAAAATATAATCAATCATTCAAACAAGACAAGCTGGGCTTAACCAATTCAAATATATCCCGCATGGGACGATGGCTAGCCGTCGCGATGGTAACATGGTCAGCCACATCGAGTCAGTTCAACACTACCACCCCCATCATGTATACTGCGAGTGAAGTGCATCAAACCCGGCTGCCACAAGACTCTCGCCATACTCAACACTGTCGCCTGCACCGGTCCAGTAAAAGATCCCGCCTAGCCCCATCTGCCTCACGAACTGCGCTTTTATCCGCACCGTTGATGGCACGTCCAGGCTCACAAAATTCGTGCCGTTCTTCCCGTTTTTGCGAGGCACCAAGGCCCACGCCGCCGCATAGTGTTTTGTCACCTTGATCCCGCCCGGCTGCATCCATTCTCGAGGGATGTCACGGTAGTCAATCTCCGTCTCTTCGTCCTCGCATTCAGTCCCTTTTTTGTAAAAGCCATCGCCTTCGTAGCGAGAACCGACAAAGACGCGGGCATACGCGGGGATGCCTAACAGGATACGCTGCGGCGGCACGCCGCGGTCCAGCAAATACTGCACGCCGGCTTGGGCGGATGGCACATCGGGCCCTGACGAGTAGAGCTGGGCATGGTGCCCCGCAGCGTTGCTCCAAGGACCGGTAAAGTCGTAGCACATGAGATTGATGTGGTTGACGGCAGCGGCGATGCCACACAGATCGAGCCTGCCCAGAACAGATGGGTCGACAGGCAGTGCCGTCGCCAAGAGATGCCGCGGCATCGGCAGGACGGCACGGCATGCCTGCAGCAAAGAAAGCAAGTTGCGCCCCTCTTCCGGGGTTTGCGGGTGCTCCCAGTCGACTGTCTGTCAGCGAGCCCCAGCTTGTTCTGTAGAATGTGTGGGGGAACGGCATACTGTCGATTCCGTCGAAGGAGTACCGATGCACCCACTCGCGGGCTGCCTGCGCAAACGCCGCGCGGCCTTCTTCACTGGCAGCAATCCCCGCAAATGCCCCGCTGCCCGCTCCACCGCCAATCGACAATATGGTCCGAAGGTGCGGGTTGTCGCGCTTCACCCGCGCGAGGGCGTCCAGGCAGCCGTGCTCGGCGTCGACGTCAATCTGCGCATCGGCATACTCGTCGAGGAAGCCGAGTCCGCCTCCTTCTTGGGGGCTAAGTCGTTAGTTAGCAGGCGTCCTGCAATCGAAGCCACACAGGCACGTACATTGCAAACGCATAAAATATTGTCGAGATCTTGTCGAGGCGGAGGCTGGATGGCGGGATGCCCTTGTAGACCCGCCATGACGGGTAGTAGACGGCGTTGACGAGAGGCGGCGGGTGTTCCATTATGATAGAGGGGTAGGACCTAAGCGATGTCGATTGACAAAAGAAGGGAAAAGAAGGGAACGATGTCGGTGGACAGATTGTGTGAAACGATGTGAAGAGCTGTGCCGTGCCGTGTGAGGAAGGTGCGGCTGTGTTCCTGTGGGCGGAGGCCTGTCACACGTGACTTTCAGCTACGGAAGTTGCCGTCTTCATCATGGGACAGGCTTCCATTGAAAAATGGACGTGGGAGTTTGGAACAAAGCACTGGATAGGGCTGGCATAGCCACGATGTAGTCTGCTTGGCCATGTTAAAAAAGACTATATTTTTCAGCCGCAAATATGGGGTAACTGGTCCAAAAATATGCATCCTGCGAGGCACACATAAAGTGGAACAATAGAAACGGAAGTAAAATCAAAGAGGGGACTGGATAGGTATAAATAAAGAATAAAGTAAGACGGGCAGGTGTGTGGCAAGTTTGAAACAAAACAAGCATCGATCTGGAGAAGGGTGTGTCCGTAGTTTTGGCGACGGCTTCCTGTCTGCTTACGGATACCCAAACAGTCGGGAACCACCTTGGGACGGAAAACAAGCACCATGTGGGACAGCCCGGTGATATACAGGCAAAGACGGGAACAAAACGGCCATCTATATGGAGATAGCTTGATATAGGACACCCGAGGGAGGGGCCGCCTCATCAAACAAGCATGATAGTGTGGGTGTGGAAAGAAGTTGCCACATGTGCCCGACAAGAGGTCAAGAGGTATGCGATCTGTCCGATCAAGGAGCACCCAGCAAGCTTCATATCCTGATCAATAGGGACATAGCACGCCTTACCTCAATCGCCTTGGGGGCATACTGTAGCAACATCTTGGCGCAAGGCAGCAACATAAGAAACCGGTCCCACTGCTTGGCCTCACCCTCCTCTTCAGCCCTATGCTATGGCATGCCTTGCCGTCTGGCGTGTGGGCTGTCCGCCACTCATCAGTAGCCACGTTCGAGTCCCCGCTCTGATACATACGAGTAGCTTCCTACGGAGTACTGGCACGGTTGGGACTTGCAGCGGGTAGCTACAGGGAGCCAAGAGAGGCCAAGACGGCCAGGTCAAGCTTGGAGGCCCTGATCTGATGGAGGGTGGGCATGAGTAGGCCCTATCAGATCCATTGGATAGTACGTCTGGGGCAAAAACTCCGGTCCAGTCCAGTGTGAGAGGTGTGTCGTATGGGTGGTGTGCATGCTTAAGTGTGTGTGAAGCCAGTATATAATGTGCCGTGTGCAACTGAGGACGGTACATCTGAGTACATTAGGGAACATTGGCATTCCCTCATTGTCTGGAGGCTGTCGATGCGCGTTCTATGTATATATATATATATATATATATATATTACCATGAGAGACTGTCGAGAGGAACATGGCGGACGTGGGGAGACCCTGCTCGGCATCATCCGGAAGGCTTGTTGACGGGTATCACACCATACGCAGGGGGCGAGGAGGGCAGGGCTGTACAAATAAATATTGCCTGTAAGCTATATCGGAAAGCAATGCCGACGATTGACATATATATGCGATGCCATTCCTACTAAAGGGAATGTTGGTGATTTAGACTGCTCTTCTTGAAACGTCGTGGGATTTGTTTATTCAACAGAAAAAAACTATGTGCCGTACGGAGAATGTTCATAACAACAAGAGCTCTATTAATTCAATGGATCGAGTCATTTCAACAGAGACAGGGTGAAGGGTTCGTTGGTCCAAACATCGCAAGCTCGATCAAAGGAGACATATAATCAAGCCTACTGTATCTACGGTATAGAATGTTGATTATCGTCAAGTGGCACATAATTTTATCTCGCAAATCGGCTGTCCTCTCACCGAGCAATGAAGTCGAAGAGTATGGCAACGTTTGCGCTCTGTTGAAAGCGTCGTTCCCAATCAAGCAATAATACGTTCGTACATGATACGAGTACAAATCCACTGACCGTTTCTCGCGTCCCCGGTATGAGCCGTTTCTAGGTGGTTCCGGAGCAGGCGGATGGTAGACGGTAGTCAAAAAGGTGGACCTTCGCTCATGTGACAGGTGAAACTTAAAACTTCAACCCGGGACTTTTCGTAGTGGGAGGCGAGGAAGGAATGAATGGAAGGAAAGAATGGGGACATGTGGGAGAGGATGCCCCGGATGCCCCACTGTACTGTGTAAACGCGCTGTAATTTTAGTGTCTCTGTTAAGGCGAGCGCGAGCTGTTCGTAGGGCGAAGGACGAAGGACGAAGGACGAAGCGCGCGGTGTCTTGCCCGAAAGGCGTCGGAAATACAGCCTGGCCGCGGAGATTGTCCCCGGTAGGGCTATCACCGAGTATCCGGCAGAGGGCTACAGACTACAGCGGCCAGTGAAACAAAACTGCCCGATAATCGAACCAACCGCCAACTGACAGGCCTGACAGACAGGTAAACAAAAGGCACCGTCATTGACAGCCAGGAACAGCCACAACTGAGGCAATAACATGGACATGGAATGGGGTTAAAATCGATCAAATGAACTACCATTACAAGAAATCAAACCGACACACCCCTCACTGTTCTTCGATGTCCGAAATTAAGCGTTAGGCCGTCAACAGCTGCACATCGCCGGCTGTCGGCGGCCGTCTACGGACAGTTCCATCCTTTTTTTGGGTCGTCTCATGATTGCTGTGAGCATCACGTTATCCTTACTTGCAGTAGTATTATGAAACGTTGGGGATTATTTCAAGTTTATCATTGCTTGTCTTGCTGTCGTGTCATTGTCGCTCTTCTGTTATTGCCGTTGGCCGACGACCATTGGATAGTGTCTGTTAGTGGTGGCTGCCCGTTTTGGTCGACGTGCAGGGTACGGTGTTGAGGATTGAGAGTGTGGTCCTCGATTGTGTTATTCTGACGCATATAAAAGCTCCATTTAATACTTTTCTATCTTGTCGTCCAAATGCTTTTTGCACGTCTGACAGGGATCCGGTACCGAAATCGGTGAAGAGAATGGGTCCCGTTACAAACCGCGATCCCCGCTCCGCTTCTTCTTGCCGTTTTAGAGAAGGTTGATGATCAATCAAGAATTCAGAGAGTGACTGGAAATAGGACAGAAGCAGCACCACTGCCCGACCATACGAGGAGGTTGCATGACAGGAACCATGAGAGGAAGGAGCAGCTGTCAGAAATAAGAATATTTTGGAAGCGAGAAAATGAGAATGCCATATGAACCATGCTTATCACACCAACTTTTTCAGCATCGTCTCGCCGTATGACTCTTTCACGGCTCCTCTTTTTGGTAGGAGAATGCGGAGTAATAAAACTACAATATTCTAACAGTCTTGGCATTCGTTATATCATCAATGAGCATCGACGCATCGCCGTCGACACCCCCATATCCCCGGTCATCCTCCGCTAGCTGAGTCCGATTCCGGCGGGATATGCAGGTCGGGTGTGCACTCCATGAGGAGAGGGCAGAGGAGAAGTCAAAGGGCGTGCATCGTGTCGTCTGGTCTTTTCGTTCCACCCTCGCCGGGAGTTGCTCGTCAGGAATTCACTAGCAGAACAAGGGTGATCATAAGAGGAGGTGGAGAGAGAGGGAGGTACCTCACAATGCTAATAAAGAAATAAAAGCGCGACCGGTGGGGCCCGTAATAAATTGCGCGAAAAGCCGGCACGGGACTGCACTTTTTTTTTTTTACATGTCTATGCGGCCAAGAGAAGAAAGAGCGATCAAATACAGACGACGGCCTCGACAAGGGGTCGGATCAAATACCGGTGGTAAGCCCGTAAGCCCGCAAGCCCGCAAAGCCGTGAGGAGTCTGTTGTTGAAATGGTGGTGGTGGTATTGACGCCAGAAAGCGGAGACCGGCACGCCTGGGGAAACAAAAGACGCCAGAAGGGTGTGGGTCGTAGCGAGGGTCAACCATCAGAAGTTTGAACCTTCCTCATAAAGAAGTCCCATAAGGTCGAGAGTCGAGAGTCCAGGCTGAAAAAACTTGCGGGATACTGGAGCCTGTTCAATTTTATTCAGTGGGCAATCCGGCGCGGCATTGCGTGGGCCGATAGCAGGAACGACGAGGCGACGACACTGTGGGAGACGAAGATCTGCGGAAGAGTACTGTTTATGGACAAGAAGGACAGCGGTCATGCTGGAACTGAAGATGATAGACACCGTGGTTATCAAACTTTCAAATGAAGAGGGGCTGCAGCAAGAAAAGGGTGGCCACATGCAACCTTCCGGATTGCCTACCCTCACCGCCCCCGCACATTTCCGGATGCTGTATTTCCATATGCACAGAGTACTTTTTTGATCTTCAATAGAAACCGGATACCGCCGCGTGCTTGTAACCCGCGCAGATTTGCAGATTGTTACTGTTACTTGTTATGGATGGTCCGGCTGGATGATCTTCGGGTGTTCTTTGGGCGGAGTTGACCTGCAACAGATGACGGTGTCGGGGCTCTAAATCGACAGCGGCGGGCTCATGTTGTTGCACGTTCGTCCGTGGATACGGGGGTTCCGTAGGACGGCCAGGGCGGTCATGCCTCGCATGATCATCTGAGGATGTTGGGTCAAATTATGTCTGTTAGTCGATAGCTCTTGCCGTTCTTAATCTCTCTTGCCTCTGTCGGCTTCCCTTCCGTAGTTTAAGTCGGGATGACGTCACTTTGTGTACGGCAAGCTGAGGAAAGAGTCAACCGTGGTCCCACAAGAGGAAGGACCTACTGTACGTGATACAGACGGTATTGCTCATCGTTTATTAATTCACTATTCACGCCATAAATCAATAAGACGCTTTTCGAGCGGTGTGGGAAAGTCGTTGGACGTGAAGATAAAAGCAATGCAAAAAAAAGTGCAGGGTGGCATGCTTTTCGAGGGCGGCGCTAGCGAGAAAATAATTAGCTACCCGCACCCACCAACTCGGAAGCGTCGGGACAAGCAGCGATCAAGCGATCAAAAAGCGACAGGCTGGCCAGACAATGGGGAACAACAGAGGAAGGGACGACAAAGCGAGTGTACGAACTCTCAGCACTCGGTAAAAGACTGTTCAAATACTCCGTAGAGACACAACCTTGTTGCATTTATCGTACGTCGCCGTCTATTCGGATAATGAGTATTCTTCTTGCTGTATTGCGTGTACATGTCGAACCATGCCATATCGCAGCATGTTTTGTGTTCTGGTCGATTTTAGACATGCTGGAAACACACGACATGGCAAAACATGAGGCAAAAGAAAGTGCAAAGCCACAATAAAGCGTATGACCTTTCATAAGCTGTTTCGTTTGAAAACGAAAGCAGACACAAAGAAATGATAGAACAAGAGGCCAGAGGAAGCTGCAAGAGGTACATTGTGGAAATGGAGTGCTCGACGAATGTTTGGCAGAAAAGGAATCCGACAATAGCCAGACGATACTTTGTAGATAATGCGGATGAGAAGGTGGGATGGCACACAGATGGCATGGTCAGATACACAGTACATGGGAGTACATGATTTTGTTGAAAAGGTACATGCCCTCTCAGTTGTGTAATTTCAGCTCAGCATAGAACTGTCTCTGTCGAACGAGTTGACGAGCATCAATGTCCGGCAAAACTGTGAGCCCCAGATCAGAAAACTTTATTTTCTTCCCATGCATGGCAAAGCACCCCCACTCGCTCAAGCAAACCATCTGCAGAGGTGCACATCACACACACACGCCTAGGGGGTGGGACTAACACATCCGCACGCTTTTGCCAATGACCAACACGCCCCAGGTTGTCTTGTTCCCTAGCTTCTTTTGGCTCTTTTTGATGGCCTTCTTTCCTTCTTCCTTCCTTCTTTCAGGACTGTTTTAGCCATTTGTGATTTTGAACGCCTCCCTTGGTCCCCTTGGTCCCCTTGGTCCCCTTGTGCCTGTCTGACCGTCCCGCCTTGTCCATTGTCCGTTTTGTTTGCTTGTACTCCCGTAATTCGTACCTTGTAGCGCTCGCGCGATCGGTCTCTCGGGACTACCAGCCTTTTCTTTTTGTTGTATTACCCTGCTTGCTTCAGTTTGTCATTCCTTGCCTCCTGACTTTCCCGCGTCCATGATGGCCATTATTACTGACGCATGACTGATCGCTTTTGCTCGTCTTTCTCATCTTTCCCAGCTTTGCTCATCCAGTCTTGCTCTGTAAGCAGGAGACTGTACATTGCACCTCTACAGTCAACGGAAAGATGGTGCCCCTCCTGTTCTTACTCGTACTCGTCTTTGCTCAATCTCCTTCTCTGCCATCTCTCCTTCTCTGCCGTCTCAACATTCTTTCTCTCCTGTCTCTCTTGACGAGGAGTTTCCAGGTGTCTCCGATGCTGCCGGTCCTATAGGATAAAAATACTGCATTCCAAAGTATGAGCTGCTTTTTCGTCGGGCAACAATGTTGATTCCCATCATCGTGAATATGTTTCGTTGTCGCTGTCGTTGTCGTCATGCTGAACGTTTCTCAAGTAAAAGGTTGCTGTCATCTCTACCGGATTCCACGAGTGTGTTGGCTGTTGTTCCACGCCCCCAAGACCTGGCTAGTACGTTCCCCAAAACGGCGAGGACGGAGCCCAAAACGGGCCTAAAAGTAAGAGGCCCACTTTTGACTAACACGGATTTTGGGGGTTTGGAGGCTTTGGAGCGAGGTGCTGTCGAGATTGTGGCACTTTTCGGGGCACGTTTTGTCTTGGCGTTGACACTGTTTTGGGCCCGGCCTTTACTTTTTGTCTCTCGTAGTCTCGCGTTAATCGTTGGGCGCGTTTGTGAGAAGAGTAGAGCTCCGTTCGTTGATCCGTACCTTCCTTGCCTTTCTGCCGTTCCTTCCCCTTACAGCTTTCTTTCGCATGTGGTCCCTTATGACCCTTAGGCTCATAGCTTCCCCTCTCGGAAGTAGACGTGGCCCAGGGGAAGGCCGGAGAGGTAAGAGCGATGGGCGAGCTATCCTTTTCTTCTGAGAGGCAAGCCCTTCTGGTTTTTGTCTTTAAATGACCGACAACCTCCGCTCCTTCTCTGGTTTCCGGGCTTCCCATCTCTACTCTTCCTCTTCCTCTTCATTAAGCTTCACCTTGAACATTCTCATACATCAGAGCATCTACTACAGCTCAACAGAACGTACCACAGACAGCAAACAACAGCCTCCACATAAACCATACATACCACACACATACCACATACACATACAAAACACATCATACATACTACGGTAACAATGAGCGCCGCCGTCATCACCCAGGCCCCGGCTGCCGTACCAGCAGCAACAGCCACTACGACCGCACGGCCCGGTCTTCTCGCCAACGACCGCTCGAGCACGTCAAGTGCCCAGAGCAGCGATACCCTCTATGATGCCACCGAGGCCAAGCACCTCGAGCCGGCCGCGCACAAGCTTCGCAAACAGTTCTTCCACCTGCATCACAGCAGTGCCCACTCCAGCAAAGAGAGCGTGGCCGTCGTCGAGGAGCGGTCCGCGTCGACAAAACGCACCAAGACGTTTATCAAGTCCTTCAAGTACCTCAACAACCTGACGCCCAAGCAGGTCGACGATTTTATGGCTTCCTATGTGATTTACAACCTCGACTGGGAAGACGAGCCGGCCATGATTGCCGCGCTGGGTCCGGACTACAAGCAGAAAGTCGGCGACTCCCTGCGTGCTTACTACGGCGTTATGAACCACTTGTGTGCTCTGGGAGCCGTCGAGAAGATGTACATCCCGCCACTGATGGACAAGCACGTCTCGGTGCTTGACAATCAGCTGCTGTACGAAGAGTCGATTGCCCGCGATTTGGGCCTCAAGCCCGGCGACCGCGTACTCGACATTGGCTGCGGCCGTGGCCGCGTCGCCGCGCACATGGCCAAGTACTCGGGCGCCCACATCACGGGCATCAACATTGACCCCAATCAGCTGGCGCAGGCACGCGCATGGAACAAGGAGCAGGGACTGAGCAACACTTTTGTCGAGCGCGACCAGAACGACCTGCCGCTGCCGTTTGAGGATGCCTCGTTTGACGCCTTCTACCAAATCCAGGCTTTTAGTCTTTGCAAAGATCTGCCGGCCATGTTCCGCGAAATCTACCGCGTCCTAAAACCCGGTGCACGCTTCTCCATGCTCGACTGGGTTTCCCTGCCGGCCTACGACCCGACCAACGAGGAGCACGCGAAGCTGATGCGCCGCGTCAAGCCCTTGATTGGTGCCGTTGGCACACCCACGCCCGCCGGTCTCGAAAAGGCGCTGGCCGACGCCGGATTCACCGTGACCCGCTCTGACAATGCCTCTGTCGGGGGTCTGCAGGCACCCCTTATCGACAAGGTCGACATCTACTTCCGCGCCGTCCGCCAGATGATCCTGGGCCTCGTGCGTGTGCACGTTCTGCCCAAGCACTTCAAGACACTCATCAACCGTCTGTGTTTGGACGGACAGGCTTTTGTCAAGATGGACGAGATGCGCCTGATCACGACGAGCTACCGCATCATTGCACAGAAGCCGCTGGATGCTCCCGCCCCAGTTCAGGCATAAACATTGGACCTTGCAACATTTTAAAAAAGGCGTTTCGGCTGGGTTTTCTCTTCTACTTTTTCTCTTCTACATATTCCCTCCTTCTTGGCTTACGCATTGCACTGCCTTTAGCTTTTATTACCTTTATTTTGCTTCTATTTACACTTCTTGCACTCCTTCACTTTGTCATTTCGCGATAGACCTTTTAGAAAGATATCCATGGTGTCTGGGAGCTTTGGATTTTACTTCTTTTTCCTCTTTACATATTCTGACAGGGGAAATTCTGCCTGCAAACAAAACAATAAAAAATATGAAAATAAATCCTGTCCAATGCAGTGACTGTGAAAATATTGTGGCAACGATGCGATGCGATGCGATGTGACAGTAAACAGTAGAGTGGGAGAACGTCAAAGTGGCGTCGGAGTTGGAGTCGGAGGGTCGCCTTTCGGGGTAAATTGCTCCGCCGTGCCAATATAACCCGCGACCGCGACTCCCATACGGAGGACGTTAACACGCCAAAGCAGCGTGCATTTAGCGGATTTAGCGCCTGCATCTCTAGTTCCGAGCAAGACTGATGGCCGGGCTTTGGCGTCCTCAGAAGGCCTCAATTCTAACGACTTCGCCGAACTTTTACCAAGTCGAATTAATCAGCATTTTCCCAATTTGACAGTTTCGAAGCCGAGATCTACCATAACCAGTGAGCCAAAAACCTGCAAGTTTTGTTAGGAAGGAGAAACAAGCTTTTGTGCCAGGCCCGTTTTACTCAATGGCAGATCTGGCGGAAAGACAGCAGGAGGCAGAATAGGAAGTAAGGGTTGACAGTCGAGCCTTCCCTCGCAGGCCGGACAGCTAAAAGGTCTGGCAGCTGTCGGTTGCTCTTTCCTTCCGCCCAGTCGAGAGTTGCTTACTCCAAATTGCCGAATTGGGCACTCCGTAAGAAAAGGGCAGGAAGGTGCGTGACATTGACATCTTTCGAGTTTCTCCTCATTTTTGCCAACTCCTAATCTCATCTCAATCTCACGCCCCACGCAACCCTCTTTAGCTCTCCCTATCTGTGCCCTACGCCTTATGCCACAAAGCACGGCTGCTGACGAAGAATGGAAAGAATCAGACGCCGACGACGGCAACGACAAGGCGGCGACCAAAACCAAAATACGACGTACGGCGACTACCATCAACATTCCTCTCGTCTTCTTCAAGACCTCTTCAAACACAATGCAATCAACTCAAAGACAGTCCACAATCTAAAGCCATCAACTACCCCGGCACTAGCTTGAATAGCCCCAGTCCCCAGCAGATAGGGCAGGGATCGAAACAGCCAAATCGGGCCAACAAGAGCCCCGCCACCGTCTGACGTCTTTTAAGGTTTCAATTCCATGCAAAGTGGTGTAAAGGATCACCACTGCGCGATTGCGACAACCAACCAGACGAATCAAACGAGCCAGGCCCCAGTTGAACATTAAGCGCGGACGGCAGGCAACAGATAGGAGGCCGTCGACATAAACATTCACGAGTATCAACGTTGACGACACTTTGACTAGACACATCATCGACGACGATCATCGATGCCACACATCATCGATGCCACACATCATCGACGACACACATCAACGACTCAACCACGACAACTAATCTACCCGCTACGCAGCCCTCTTCGGCATGGGCCGCGCTCCAACCAGCGGCAACTGCCACACGTGCCGGCAGCGGCGCGTCAAGTGCGACCAGGCCCGGCCAGAATGTGCGCGTTGTGTGCGCGGTGGGTTCACGTGCCAGGGGTATGAGACGGTGCTGCGGATGCAGAACCATGCGGTCGTGGCCGGCGCAGCGCCGGGGTCGGTTCGGCTTGCCAAAGTGCAGGAAGTGTCGTCGTATCCGAAAGCCAAGCCGGCCACAGCAGCAGCAGCAGCTAGTAAATTGGGAGCGCCGTCTACCCCAAGGACTTCTTCATCCACTCCCCGTACGGCAACAAGGAGAGTCGCGGCGGCGGCGACTCAGCCGGTGACAGCCGCACGATCACATACATCAGCATCAACGTCGTCTACCTCCCCATCCATATGCACACCTACGCCACAGTGCATCCGCGCACTTGACGCAGCCATGCCACAAGAGCTCAGCCTCGTCGGCTTCGTCGACGACATGGCCTTTTCCTACTTCTTTCAGGCGTATGGGTGGATCAACATGCACAGCATCCTGCTGCAGGACAGCGCGATGCGGCGACACCTGCTGCCCGCAAACAGTGTGGCAAGCAGTCCTGGCGCATCTCCCTCATCGCATCACTCAGCGCCATCATTACGCGGCGACAGCATGGCTCATGACAGCCTGCGCGCCTTGTGTTATGGTTTACTTGGCCGCGACAAGCACGTTCCCGCTTTACAGGATGCCGGCCAGCGTGTTTACGGCAAGGCTATTTCCGAGTTACGGGCTGCTATCACGACACCCACGTCCCAGACGGCCGACTTGGCCTCTCTCGTCAAACCCATCTCGCTCCTCGGCGCTTACTCTGTCGCCATTGAAAGGGACCGCCGCTTCACTCACCATGCCGGCCTGGCCCGGATCCTGGAGATCTGTGGGCCTGAAGCGTTCCAGTCGCCCGCGCTATTGCCCATCTTTGAGTCGGCGCGGATGACACTCGTTGCCGACTCTATTGTGCGTCGTCACGAAACAACCTTCCTCGACAAGCCCGAGTGGAAGTCGGTACCATGGGCCCTCGATCCGTCGGCAAAATCGGCCACCAATCGACTGTTGGATGTCCTGTCCACCGTCCCTGCCATTATCCAGGGCACCTGGCAAGTATTCAACGACCGTGTGGCATGGCTGGCCGGCGGCGGGCCTCGTGAGATCCCACGGATTGAGCATCCAGACACCGTGCCGGCACTGCAGGCGCGGGTCCAGAAATTGAGGCAGGCGGCCGCCGTGTGGCACCGCGACTGGATCTCTGAGAGTGACTCAGTACCCGCCGAAGAGAGCTTGGCCCGCAAGCGGGTCCTGGCCTGGGCATATGCTCAAGTTGGCGATGACACGTACCGGCCGGGCATCTTTGGCGTCCAAGGACCTGATCTGTTTAGGACATCCCTCCACTCGGTCCTCGCATCCTGGCAGAGAGACGGCTCTTCACCCGTGCGGGGCCTGCCTGCCTCGGACCCGGCCTTGTTGGCCATCCACATGCAAGACGCCGCCCTCTACACCACCGTCCTCGTCTGGTGCGATCGACTGGACCGGTACCTGGGCCATGCAGCGCGGTCACCCACCTGCACCGATTTCTTTAGCCGGCCCTTCCGGTCACCCTGCCCTTGCAGAGACACCGTCCCGCCCAGCATGTGCGAAACCGTCCCGCCGCAGCTCCAGCCTAACCGCGACAATACATCCATAGCCTGGAACGCGTCGACGTGCACCATGGCCGGTGGGCCTGTGCGGTGTGTCAATGCCGTCCGGTCGGGCATGGAGTGGCCGTCCCCCGCGACCTTCTCCCTGCTTTCACTCACCACCTCCTCGCCGCCATCAGGCGGGCCCGCACTAGCAGGATCCCCTCTGACACCGGCCGACCTCGTCGACTTGACAGAGATCGCACCCGAGCCGCCATCGCAAGATCGGACTCTGGACATTGGCACCTACGAGAACAACATCTTGTTGCCTGGCGATATTCGTTTTGTCGCGCACATGCGCATTCTGTCCTATTTGTGTGCCCGTCTGCCCGCCACGCGGGGACCTGTCCTGGCCACCCTCGCAGCTGTCGGGCTGGCCCACTGCGCCCACGATGTGCGACCCGCCGAGGGCCATGCAGACATTGCCGCGGTGGCTGTGGCCAAGGTATTTGACAGTACGGGTGTGGACGGCGCGGCAGACATCCTGTTGCGGCGGTACACGCCGGTGAAGGCAGTGGCGGGATGATGGCACGGTACTGTCCGTGGTGATTCCTTTAGGTTGCTTCTTCTTCTTCTTCTTCTTCTTCTTCTTTTTTTTTTTTTTTTTTTTTTTTTTTAGTCTTTTTTGGATTCATACATTTTATTTGGCACACAGCATGTCAGGATATACGGAGCACATAGCGATTTTGATTACAATTTTTACTGTCCTTTCCCCCCCAACAATTCGTAGTCTTTCTTCACTTGAAACTCTCCCGATCTCGACATCTCGACATCTCGTACGACAGACAACATACCTCTTCCGTCCAGGAAGCAGCGCTTGCCCATGTCCATGTCCATTGTCGGATAATGCCCTGCAAGGTTGCGAGCATTCTGCTCCTTTGTCCCTTCTTTTCTTCCTTTTCCTCCATTTACATTCCTTTCTTTATTTGATCATGTTGTTTCTGTCTCTTCCCACCTTTTCTGATATGTGACTGAAGCGATCGTCTGCAGAGTGCAGACCGCAGCCCATGTGCAGGCGATGTGCAGTCGATATGCAGCAGACAGTCGTATTGCGCACAATCCCTGTGCGTCTTTCAGCTGTCTTGCTCTTTCTTCTCGCCCTTTCTTCCCATCCTGACCTCTCCTGGCCTCTTTCTTGCCTCGAACACGCACTGGCGTCGTATTGCTGCAACCCCGCTTCCACTTTCACCAAGCCCAGCCTCCGTGTCTCCCGTTCCTGACCGCCGGATGGGGAAAATGGTAGAAGGAGGAGGCTGAATTGCAAAAAAAGAAAAAAGAAAATACTGTTTAGGAGACGGCAACGGAGAGAAAGCTACGATCGGGTTCTGCAACATCGATGCCGAGGAAGTAAATCCCAGAGAAATAAAAGGATGCAACAGTACGGAGTACACAATGATTTGCAGACCGAAGGACGGCCGATGCCAGGGGACATCACACACACCAGCCCCTGTAAGTCTGGTGGTTGTCCATGGAGGGGTATTTTGTCCTTTGACTACGACGTGCCAATCTTTTGTTTTCCAGCCTCAACCAGACAAGAAAGAGACTGCACATGAAGCAGACTGCCAACATCGCCAAAAAGCCTCCCTTTTCTCATATTATCTCGCTTCTTTTTCGCTTCTTTCTCGCTTGCATT
This sequence comes from Sporothrix euskadiensis, assembly GCA_019925375.1. Taxonomy (NCBI): domain Eukaryota; kingdom Fungi; phylum Ascomycota; class Sordariomycetes; order Ophiostomatales; family Ophiostomataceae; genus Sporothrix; species Sporothrix euskadiensis. Next base: position 440,009 of record JADHKQ010000017.1, on the reverse strand, counting down.
ATTTTATGACCACCCTTGCCTACTTTTCTACTTTTTCATACGTCCCGTGTTCTTTTTTCACTCATTTCACTCAGCTCACTCACACTTTTCTACACCGCATGTTCTCGCTTATTGCCCAATACATATGCAAAAGCTTTGGCCCCGACCATCAAGCGAGGTCAAATGGAAAATAGGATGGGTAAAATCGACAAGTGTCTGGCTGTGGCTGTCCTTACGAGTGAGTGTCTTACGACTGGGCGGCTCTGATGAATACGTATCCAGACAGTCTCACAGTCTAGGCCGTTTTCGATGATATACGACGTATCAGATATGGTGCAGCATCTCTGTTTTGTGAGTCTCCAAGACAGGCTGGTAATGTGGAATTGCACTTTACAAGCAGCCTTTTCTACTTTAATCCAGCTACCTGCATCGTCTACTTTCAAACGCGTAAATCATGGATACTGGAAAGTAGAGGGATCTGTAAAGGGATTTTCAATGTGACACGGGTTGCTAGCCTGCTTCTGGGATGCGCATGTACATATGCACGACAAAGGGAGGCGACAAGCGTAGCCGTTTCGGACGAGGCCTGGAGGGGCCAGAATATCGGATTACTTTGCAGATGTACGAAGTATGTCCGTCGCAGCCCAGGTGGCACACTCTTCTCCACCGTTGAGAGACCCGAAACTAGGGCGGGCAATCAAGAGTAAAAAATAAAGAGACTTTAAAGACATTTGAGACATCCAACGTTGACGAGGCGGCAAGACAGCAGCTGGACCATGGATGATGGGTATGATCTCCGTTGCCAAGACGAGGCGGGGATGAGGAGCTGCAGAAGGCAGGAAGACGACAAAGAAAGTAGACGCAGCAAACAGACATCCCTCCTCCCAATGGAGCTCTGTTGCCCAAAGAGGCAAGACGATAGTCCTCGCAGAAGCACGGAAGAGGAAGTAAAAGCAGTCTCTCCGATGCTCTCTTCATCTTGTCCCGTCCGAGAGAGTTCAGGATCCACGTACGACGTATTGGTACACATACTAGCAGATGAAGGCCAAGTATCTCCTCGGAATGTCTCTTGTTTCCAACTTAGAGTGCCGGCTGTCTTTGCGTCGTCCGAGGATCAATGGAAAAGAAGGCGAAAAGAATAAAGAAACTTCGAAAATCTTTTGTTCTCCCGCACAAGTCTGCATCCATAGCCTGTTTCCGTCTGTCAACAGTCTATATGCTACAGCACTCTATTCTCCACTCGACAGCCGTCGTCCTGTCTAAAAAAGTAAAACATTGAGGCTACTGTAGCCCAACGGCCACGGTCCGCGCCAGGGTCAAGCCAGGTCAGGCCCACCCCTCGCACAAGTTTTTTTTTCTTTTCTTTTTCTTTTCTTTTCTCTCGTCTTCATGTCTCAAGTTTTCTGCCTCTAGATCGATACTCGGCAGTATCGTCAATCCTCTTGTTGGAAAGCCTTGTTTTTCAGCCTTCGTGTATGTCTCTCAGGGTCATGCAATAGCCGCCGGCAGTTTTTGTATCGCAATGGGCTGATGTGCCCAAATCCATGGCTGACGGACTAACAAACAGAAACACAGACTAGCACAAACCATCACAGAAGTCAGCCAACAGACAAACAACCGGTGTGCTTCGAAAACGACAACTTGGGCAAATAGCACAATGCGGTATCTGCCCTGTGGTGTGCTGCAAGACCCAGCGCCAACAAGTCTCCATCACCATCACATTTCACATTGACTTCCAAGTTTTCCGCCACTCTCCTCTTCCTTTCTTTGTCCTGTCATTGTCGAATTGCGCGGTTTCCCTCCAGACAAGAGGGCTACAAAAGGCGCCCTATCCTTAATGCTCTTGGGCTGCTCTTGGGCTCTTGGCTGCTCCTTCCCTTTTGCGGCCTTGTCGTAAGTATCCTCAATTTTATGTCGCCTCTTTTGTCTCCTTCGCTCCTGCATCTTCGGTGCTGCATTTCGTTCTTTGCTGCTGCACTTCTATTGTCAGCAGACTTCGTTTGTTACCTGTCACTTTTTGGCAGTCGTTCTTTCCCTGTTTGTTGGCAATCTGCGCGTTACGACGTGCCTGCTCGTGCAGCCAAAAGAAAAGAGGCTGCCCCTCTTCATTTTGAAGTATCTTGCCCTCGCTCCTTCCCCCTCTATTTTCATAGCCCGTACGGAGTAGCTCGGTCGTGCTTTCCCTCCAAGGGGCAATTTTGTGGATGTGTCTGTTGGTTGCTGCTTACCCCCTTTCCTTTGGTTCGTCAGTTGCTCTTGCCATACCACGCCGTACTGTTGCTATTGTTATTGCTTTCCAGCTGCATTTCTTTGACCCTCGTGCTTCTTTCTGTGCCTCGTCCCTACCCCAAGAAGTGCTTCCATCGCTCTTGCCGGGGTGTCAAGTGAAGCTTCCCTTCCTTCCCTGTTGTCGGGCTGTCTGTTCGCTGCTTCTATTGTCTCTCCTTAGGTATCATGTTTTGCCCCTTTTTTCCCTGGTTGATTTTTTGGGGGTTTTGTCAATTTGTTTTTGAGTCCTTCTTTACCGGTCTCCATTTGTGATCCTCACCCGCCTTTCCCCTCCACGCTACCAACCGGGTGTTGTTCCGTGAGGCGCGGCCCCGCGAGCTAGCTGCCTTTCGCATCATCCCTTTAGCCCAGAAGCAGCGTGCCTCTTCCACTCTCGCAAACTGGCTCGACGAGGTAACGTTTAGATACTTTTTGTACCTTTGTACTTCTGTATCTGTGACCGACCAAAGACTAAGGCCGAGACTCAACTGGAGCCAGGAGACTTGAGACCTTCGAGACCTTGCACCGGGTATCTTTTGCTGCACGTCTGTTTCCCGTGAGTCTTTCCAATACCAATTCTTTTTTTCTCCGTTGACCCCCATTTTTCTTGCGATCTGCATATCCAGAGCACGTACGCATCACAAGAGCAACAGCAAAAGCAAAAGCAAAAAGCGGACCGACGACGCACTTCCTGTTATCACGGACATTAAATTGACGGAGAAAATACGATAGAAAGACGATAATTGCGACTGCGACTACAACTGCGACTACAACAGCACCGACCCGACGACGGCCTGAAAGCCCGATCGAACCAGCAAAAGAAAGAAAACACATCAGAAAATCCGACAAACTCCCTCCCGAATCGACTGCGAGCTGCCCCCCCAACGACCATTCAACCCGTCTCCTTAACGGCCCATCAGCCCAGCGACCAGGCTACCTACCGGTTACCGGTTACCGCATACACGGGACCTCTCGGCTGCCCTTTAATTTGCAGCTGCAGCACCTGTCTTACGTCCACATTTGTCCCATATTGATTGTCCCCTCTCCCCTGTCACTGGCACTGGCACTGGCACTTCATTCGACACCGACTGCACGGGATACACAAAAGGCAAAAGCAAAAGCAAATCGTAGAAGGGGCCATCACAGATTCCGGTAAGTCGGCGCAAGAATCCCATCCTTTTATTTTCGTCTTTGCAATACAGAACTCGGATCGAGAAGCACTACACGGGAAAGCACGAGAGCAGTACTACGAAGTACAACAAAACAAAATACACAAGTACACGCAAACACATGGTATCGGAGAAGGACACGTCCGTGCGACAAGTGCGACAAGTGCGACAGGGATCGTCGGGGATTGCAAGTGGAGGGGGAAAACAGAAGATTCGATATAGAGGAGGGCAAAGGAGAAGCACGCTCGAGGCACGGAGAATGGATGGTCCTTCGTCTTTGCCCAGCAGAGTGCCATGCCCAGAACTCCGCCGTTGCGCACAAGACGACGCCCGCATAACCCAGATAGGGTAATGATGAGAGTCAGCAGCATTCGGAGTGGGCTTCGACGACGAGACAAGAGGAGAGAAACGAAAAAATGAGCCGGCGCACAAACGCCCATGTTTCGCGCCATGGGCAGTGAGTGGACCGGGCGTTAGTGTCCTTGCCTTTTGCTCAGTTCCTGTGCCTTGTCTGCTTGGCTCTGGCCTGGCTTTGGCTTGTAGCTTGTCTTTCTGCTCGACAAAGCCAAACGTCAGAAACGCCACGCGCGGGCAATGATGACAGAGGGGTGGTATCGGGAGAAGAAAGGTGAGAAGCAAAGGAAGGAGACATGGGGTGGGATAATACGGAGCAAGAATGCAGAGTAAGGAAAGCTCCTCGCTCCCGCCGGCCCAAGATGGGGTTTCCCACAAATATGGACAAGGTCCTCGATGTCTAACTGCGTTTCCTTTTCTTGCCATTAATCTTCTTCCGCCTCTTGTTTTTCTTGCTCTGCGCTTCGTCTCGATCACTCGTCCCTGATTTTAGCTTCCTTTTATTTTATCTTTCCTGTCCCCTGCTCTTTTGCCGCCGCCGTCTCTGCTCCTTTGACTCCACTATTTCGACACCAATTCGAGAGCTTACCTTGTCCGTCACTAACGTCTCTCCGTCTCTCAGCCTCTCCGCCTCAAAGCACCAGATCAGGCTCTATCTCCAGGAACATCTCCAACTCTAGGCGAACACAAATATGCTTTCACCGCCACCGCCGCCATCAGCTTCGACTTAACGACAGTCGAGCTTGTTTTTCTTTTCTTCTTTTTTTCTTTCTTTTTCTTTTTCATTCTCATTCTTACACAACCACATAAAACACAACGCACATCATGGGTACAGGGGGAGAGGAGCGCCTCTCTTCTCCGGTAAGTCTTCTATATCTTTTTTTCATACTTGACGGCCGCCCTCGGCGGGGCTCCGAATACTGTCATTATATTCAGCCACTAACCCGTATTTTCAGGATGCTGCCGGTACCACAGCCGCCGCCGCGCCTGCTCAGGAGACCGCATCCGCGCCGTCCAAGGCCGCGGAGGCTACGGTGACCTCTCCTGAGACGGCCGCCGAGACGACCGACGAGAAACCCGCCGGGGCCGAGGCAACCACCGAGGCTGGATCCATGACGTCTGCACCCGCCATCGATGCTGCCGCCACGGGTGCTGCTGCCATGGATGCTGCTGCCACCGATGCTGCTGCCACCGATGCTGCTGCCACCGATGCTGCCGCCACAGATTCTGCCGCCACAGATGCTGCAGCCACGGGTGCTGCTGCCACGGGTGCTGCTGCCACCGATGCTGCCGCTGCTACCGCCACTGCCGCCACGGCATCCGCACCTACAGCTTCGTCAGATCCTGGCCCTATCGACGCTTCCAACTTTGACCCGATCGAGCCTATGCCCGCCGCCGCCGAAAGCACCACTACCAATGCCGATGTGACCGAAGAGACCGACGACCCTGGCTTCAGCGACACCGACTCGGCCATCTCCGACCCAGATTACTTGTCCTTTGTATCGCTGGCTGATAGTGTCCGCAATTACCGGGAAGAGAACGGCCGGACATATCACTCTCTCAGCGCAGGCAGTAAGTTGAAATTGGCGTGAATGGCTGTTGGGGCTGGCAGTATTTTCTTGTATCTCACATATACGAAAAGTTTAATGTGCCAATGCCTTATTTTCTGCTTTTGATCCATAAGCTAACCGTGGCTGCAGAATACTGGTGCCCAAACGACGATGTATGTTCCTCTCGTCAAATTGCCTATAGTCCCTTCTAGACAGAAGCGTGCAAAACAGTATTCGGCTTGGGTTTTGCAAATAAAGGATACGAATACTAACCATATATCCCCTGCAGCCCGAGAACAACCGTCTTGACCTTCAGCACCGTGAGTAGAGCTGCAAATCAGGCAAGCACCGGGCATCTTACTAGCTGACTAACTTAACCTTTTGCAGACGCTCACCGTTTGACTTTTAACAACCAGCTCTGCGTGTGTCCCAAGCAGCAAGGCGCCAAGCGCGTGCTCGACTTAGGCACGGGTACTGGTATCTGGGCCATGGAATATGCCGAGGAGCACCCCGAGGCCGAGGTCATTGGTGTCGACCTGAGCCCCATTCAGCCCGAATTTGTCCCGGCGAACTGTGTCTTTGAGATTGACGATATCGAGAAGGAGTGGACGTGGAGCAGGCCGTTCGACTTTATCTGGTGGCGCGCCATGCTCGGCTGCTTCGCCGATGCCCAGGCCATGGTACAAAAGTGCTACGACAACCTCGAGCCCGGCGGATACCTCGAAATGCACGACGGCACTTTCCCCCCGGAGTGCGACGACGGCACCCTGCCTGAAGACTGCGGTCTGATGCAGCTCACCCGCCTGGCTGCCCAGGCGTCGGCCGCCCTCGGCCGCCCCATTGACATATCACCGCACTACGCCAAGCTGATGCAGGAGGCCGGTTTCGTTGACATTGTCTTTGCCAAGTACAAGTGGCCTACCAACCCATGGCCGCGCAACATTACACAGAAGACAATAGGCGCATGGACACTGGGCAACGTCGATCCAGGTCTCGAGGGCCTGTTCATGGCACTGTTGACGCGCGGTTTGGGCATGTCGGTTACGGAGACGACGGTTCTCTGTGCCCAGGCCCGTAAGGACATGCGCAACCCCAACATCCACGCCTACTGGCCGGTCTACTACTGCTACGGCCGGAAGCCGGAGTAGATGACGGACGGCAACTCCTGTTTTTCTTCTTCTTTTCATGTTTGTTTGCAGATTCTGCGTCACGACCCGTCCACGAAATACATCAGACCCTCAAACGGCATTTCCCCTTTGATATCACGAATACCACTTCCCCAACACCCACTCTCAACAACCATCCCCTATTTTTGTCACTTCAATCGACACATACCACCACCCTTTTTTCTTGTGTCTTGTTTAAAATTCGTGGGGTCTCAATATTCCGTTAACGCAGTTCTATGCCCTCGTTTGAACGGCGACAGCAAACTGTTTTGACGTTCTTCTTGCTCCATGTGCATGTGTCCATAATCCAGATCATCTATTCTCTGTTGCCATTCCCTTCCTGTGAGCCCGTGCCTGATTAAAATATAAATATAAAAAAGGGAGAAAATATTATGTCGCAATCTTGTATGATCAACAGAGGTGAATCCAATCCGAAGCCGTGCACTTTGCTCTATATGTGGTGACTTACCAGTTGTAATGGTTGTTCGGCCAGCATCAAACGCTCAGGATCAACGGTGACCGGTGTGCGAGATCAGTCGGTCTCTTGACTACGCAGAGCGACTGCCCTAGCTCTGGGATTTCTCTTAGCCCTTGGTCTATTGATATCTCGCTGTTTGGGTTTTATTGTCCGCCACAGCCAAACGCCAAACCGTTGGACTGTTCTCGTGTATTCTTCGCCACAGGGCGCGTGATCTACTGCAAGCATCGTATACACCCAGTCTGCACGTTATATGCTGCTTTAGTTGTGCGTCTCGATGTGTGCCGTCTGACCGAGTTCTGTAAAGCTTGCAGCTGGATCTCTGTGCGCCGTCATTGCTTGCAGAGACACTTCGGCGCGGTTTTTTTTTTTTTTGGGGGGGGGGGGGGGGGGGGTTTCTTAACTTTCTTTTTTATGACCTCGTATTCTGCTTCCCCATGATCACACCGCTTTCTTGATGTTGTACGTGGACTGCGACGGTGTTGCTCCCGTTGAAACGATCGCCATCAAGGTAGGACTTTGATATGCCACCTATGTCGCCTCACAAGTCATGCGTGTTGGAAGCTATCCGGCTCCTCACGGTTACTCGCTGTTGGGTTGCTGCTCAGTTGTACGTAAACATAAGCAAGTGAGCCCTCACCTGTGACGCAGGCCAAGACTTTTTTCGGCAGAGAACAAAAAACATTGGGACGTCTTCTTATTCTCTTTGGTGTCGTTTTTGTTTGGCGCCTTTCATCATATCTCGTACTTGATGGGGTGGTTCAGTGTAGGTGGCCCGCCCGTAGTGTCGATCGTTCCCGCGTACGATCTCAATACGGTTCCCCAGTTTTCCACTTTTAACTCTTGTGCACCCAACCCACGGCCCGCCTTTCTACAAACAAAAAACGTCACGATCTGTACGAGGTACTTTGCTCGAGTCAGGGCATGTCGACTCAAAATAACCCTCTTTCAGATCGAGCGACAAGTCCCTCTTTCTATTTCTATACAGCATGCTGGAGTCACTGTCTTGTTTGTCTTGAACATTAATGTACGACTTGCATCGCACAGCGCAGTCTTTGAAATACGAGGATTGCTCCACGAACTGCACTGCAAAATCAAAATAGAACGGTGATCACTATCCACTGTCTCCATGCATACTGTGTATGGAAAACCAGGTTTGTGCAAAAAGACCAAAGCCTCAAATGATTTCCTACGAGCACGTCGAGCTGTTCGTCACAAAAAGAAAAGAAAATGTCCAACTTGCCTCGTCCTTTGTAGGCCTGCTTCTCCCGGTGGTTCTTTATATCAAGATTCCGTCTCCTTGCTCCCTTCCCTGATGGCATGGAATCTTGAGTTTCCCACGTTCTTTTTGTCTTTGGAGTACCCTGAAAATAAAAGACGACGAAAAGAAGGTGGTGTGCAGCAGCGGACCGCGGAAGCATGTCTTGTCTTTGCCCCCCAGAGCCAAGGGCCCCCAAAAGGCCCCACAAAGGAAAGGAACCGGGTGAGGCTTGCGAGCTGTTAGGCGGGGATTTTGGAGTCTCGGAGTCTGGGAGTGCAATGTATTTTGGAGCCGGCGATGCACACGACTAAATAGTAATACCAGGCCTTTGGTGGCGACCCTTGATGTGGAGAAAACAAAAACTGCAGGGGAAAGAACCCGGGAAGAGCAGGAGAGCAGTTTTAGCACTTGCACTTGCACTTCCAGTTTGCTATTTTTATTATTTGCCCATTTGCAATAGTCAGTTGCCAAACTACAGTTTTGTGCACTTCGTAGTACACTTCAGCCTGTACTTGTACGACTCGTGTCGTCTGATGATGAGTTAAGCTTGTTGACTATGTTGTGGAAGAGCTCGGCACAAGCAGCTCGGCATAAGCGCTGCCCAGCCGAGCCAGCCCAGTGAGGCATACAAAGGAGGCAAAAAACGCACGACGCAGTTACACAGTACAGAAGCAGCCGGTGTCCGGTTCTTCGGTGTCCGGGGAAAAGAATATGACGTTACTCTCCGTGTGAGCAGAAACAGAAAAGAGAAACAAAAGTGATCGATGCTCCCAAGATAACCTTGAGGAGGCCGTCTCAACCGTTGTGTTTTTTTTTCTTCTTCCAAAAATGGAAATGTGCTGCACGAGCGGCAGGGTCAAAGTCACAGTCGTACATGCAAAGGTACGAAAGTACGAAAGTACATTGTGAATACAGTTCCAAGTTGTGCATTCTCTTTTGACACTCCCAACATGTGTTTACTCCGTGTCGATCACCAAGCCAGCGGCGATTTCAGAACCCTGCACGAACACGAGGTTTTGTGCAATATCCCTGGGACTTGAGGACTCTGAGCTCCAACTAACACGGCTCGCACAGCTGGAGAGTCGTCTTAGTCTTGCCGCCTCTTCTTCCTTGTCTTGGCGTCCGTCACTCCGGGTCTCACGTGTGTCCCTTTTTGGAAAATCCTCTCGTATGCACACAAGCTGTGCTCAAACAAAGGTACGCTTTTATCCAGTTTATCCCAGAAAGCCCAGTTCGGGGATGGGAAAAGTCAACATGGGAGATGCCGAAACCGTCGGGGCTCGTCTCGACACTTTGACAACACTTTGAGGCGGAGATGATGGTCCCAAAGCTCGTATTCAGCTCGATCGTTTTCGGCCCTCTCTCTCTCTCCACAGCCTTGACCAAGGTTTCTTGGGCACCGTCATGGCTCCGTTTGATCGGGAGATACTTGTGATGGCCGATCTTACACAGGCCTTGTCCAAGATGTCTTCTCTTGAGAAACAAGTATAAATGAGGCCATCCCAACCTCTCATTCCCTCCTTTTTTTTCGCCATCATCAACGACAACATCTCAGCTCTTAACACCACACTTAAGAGCAACTCACCCTCAACAAGAACACCTTCAACTTTATCACCTCCCCCACCTTCCCACCTTCCAAATGACCAAGTCTCTCGGCCTCGCCCTTGCTGGCCTGCTCGCCGCCGCCGGCACCGCCCACGCTGACCTCCAGACCTGCGGCGGCGCCCAGTACGACCCGGCCCAGTACGTCTGCCACAATGGCAACTTCTTGTGCCCCATTGTCGCCGGCGAAGGTCTCAGCTACTGCAGCGGCGCCTGCTACTCCACCACCATGTACACCTGCACCAACAACGTCTTGGCGCCGCTGCAGCCCCTGGCTGGTGGTACCCCCTTCACCATCACGGCCAGCAACCCCTCCAACACGGCCGTCGACGGTCTCGCCGTCGGCGCCTGCGGTCAGGTCTGGAGCCTGGGCACCAAGACGTGCTCGTACTGCCCGGACACGGGCATTGAGTGCCCTGTCGGTGACACCGCCGTCATTGTTGCTCCGGACACGACGGCCGGCGGTTCCGAGCCGGGCATGGACGTGATTGTCCCCGGCGGCCAGGCCGTGTACTTGAATGCCAATGGCGTTGTGGGCTACACGCAGGCACACTCGGCGTCGATCCCGGCCAACGCGACGCAGGGCGGTCTGGTCGCGTACGGTGGCGGCGGCGGTTTCGTGAACCTCAACTCGGGCGGCTACGGCTGGGCGGCTTGCGCGTTGGACAGCGGTTACGAGCTGTTGGCCGTCAATGAGGCGAACAAGGACTCCCTGGCGAGCTGCGTGCCCGTGAACCTCAAGGTCAACGTGCAGCCCGAGGGCACTGTTGGTGCTTGGCAGTACACTTAGAGGAAACGACGCAGTTGTTTCTCCATCTCGGTAGCCAGTGGTAGTAGATGAGATCGAGTGGATGAGATCGTCGTGGAAAGACCGGGCCTGTCATGAACCATGTTATGCATTGTTCTGTTTCTTCATAGTTTTTCAATATGAATATACGCAAACTTTTGCTTTCTCTTATTTTCCCGTCCAAGTCCAATGTCCAAAATGCTGTTGATATCCAAAAATGCGAATGTCCAATATGTGCTGTATTATCATTAAATTATATGTCTGTATATCATCAAGCCAAGGTCGTTTTTCGTTTAGCCAAGGCCGTAAATCAGAATGCAAAATGCAGGCGTCAAAAAGCACTTTTGGGGTATCCTGTTGTCGTGTATGCTGTATGCTGTATGCTGTATGAGATGTGTCCCTCTCGCGCCGTTTACTTCCCCTGCCGTTTACTTCCCCTTCTCGAGGTCGCGCGTCTTCTCAAAACTGGCCCGCCACCCGCGGCCAGCACTGCTACCAGCACTGTATTTGCGCCCGTGTGCACCATCGTCTGCACCGCCACTGCCGCCCGACATGGCTGCCACGGAACCCGGTCCACCGCCGCGCGGGACCATGCCGCTGCCTGTAACGCCTGTGCCGGCCGCAACAGCCCATGCTGGCGGGTGCAGCAGCTGGTGCTGATGTGGATGCGGGTTGAGAGACGGGTGCAGAGCATTGATCTGCCGCTGGTGCGACGACAGCCGGCGCAGGTCATGTAGCTGCTGCTGCCCGTCGTCGGTCGACTCGTACCGGCCGTGGCTCGGGTTGTGGGAGTGTGCACCACCGGACATGCCATCGCGGCTGCGGTCGCGGTTATTGTTGTCACCAGACGGGCCACCGTTGTTGCTATGCCAAAACGCGGGCCGGCCGCCACTGGCACCACCGCCGATGCTCCAGCTACGGCTCTTCCGTCCTGCACCACTGGCTCCTCCTCCTCCTCCCCCAAAGAGTCCTCCACCACTTCCACTACCGCCGCCTCCATTACGCGAGTGGTTCCCACCGCGACTACCCATCAGCAGGTTCCGCTTCACTTTTTCAATGGTGGCCAGGCTCTCCATATCACTGTCGGCTTTGTCCTTTCCGCCGCCAGGGAGGGACAGCAAATCGGCACGCGGGTCGCCGTCGGCCCCGTGACCGCCCGACCGCTTGTTGTTAGACCCAAGGTGCCAGCGGGCGCGCTGTACGTGAAAGGCCGCCATGATGTTGTGTATCGCATCGTAGATATCGCTGACAGTGAAAGCCATAATGACGAGCGGAATAGAAATGCCAAGACCGATACCAAACAGGTACTTGGACACATAACCCAGCGACAGGTCCGAGGCCCAGTCGGTAATCTGCATCGAGAAAAAGGACGAGATGAACGACATGGGCAGGAAAATGATGGTGACGATCGTAAAGGCCATAATGGTCTGTCCCTGGCGCGCGGCAATCATGGCGTGGTCACGGGCGAAGCGGGCTTCGAGGGCGTTGGAGTGCTTCTGCTTCAGGTCCAGCAGGTTGGTCAGGCTGTTGTAGATGCTCTCGGCCTGCCGGTCCATGCGTTTAATGTCCGTTTGGTGCGTTTCCAGCAGACGGCGCTGGTCGCGTGAGCGTTTACGGATCTCACCGACGATACTGTCGACGGTAATTGGCGTGCCGAATCCGCCAGCGGCCGTAGGCATCATGCCACCGGGCCCGCTGTTGCTGGGCATGTAGTTGCTGCTGTTGTTCGCTCTGCGTGAGCTGGTGCTGATGCCGTCCGGTTTAAGTTCTTCCGTGAGATGGCTCTCAAGCTCGTCAAGTGTCGTCTGCTGCGAGGCTAGCACGACGGACAGAATGTTGAGCTCGTCACGAATGTCCTTGATCTCGGCAAGCAGGGACGTCTCTGTGCCAATATCGAGCAGGGCATCAGGGAACACGGGAACCGTAGCATGCAGCCGGCCATCACCACTTGCATCCGTAGGAACAAGCGACGGCTGTGATGGGGAGGAAAGCGACGAGGCCAGGCCACCGACATGGCGGCGAGAGGGCCTGCGGTGCAGCTCAAGCCACTCTGCCGACAGCTCCGAAGCCTTGTTAAAGCGGCTGAACAGCTCGCTCTCCGTGTTGGTAACGAGACCTATAGAACTCTCAAACATATCCAGGAACTGGTAGTCCTGGTCGGCGAGGCGGTAGCGGTCAAACATGCCCGAGCAGCGGTTGGTAATGAGCACGGCCAAGTCGTAGGCGGACTGGATGGGTGGGCGCGTCTTGGCATTCGTCTCCTCAATGATACCATCCACAACGTTGAGAGGGTCGCGCGCCGGCTGGTCCCAGCGTTGCGGGAAGCATGTCACCACCAGGTCTTTTCCGAGCACCCACAGCCACAGCTGGTCCACCATAAACACCTTCTTCTCAATATCGTGGCGCTTGCAGTAACGGTAGACGACCTGGTCCGTGTCGCGGATGGACGTGTCGATGCCGTGGTAGAAGAACTGGTCGAGTGTGCGCCGGGGGTGTAGCGGCGGCGTGTTGTTGATGTAGCCCTTGGTCAGCAAAATGTCGCGCGGCGAGTCAATGGGCGGGTCCCAGCCGTCACGCACGAGGTTGATGGCATGTGTCATGCGTTGGCGGCGCTCGTCGGTCTCGTAGTGGAGAAACGGCATGGACAGCACGATCTTGCCATTCAGTGGCGGTAGCTTGGACGCGTCCCACACCAGGGGAGCATTGCCAGAAGATCGTGCTGCTGCCGCTGCCTTTATGGCCTTGGTGCCGGGTGGGTTGCCAGGCGGGCCACTGGCACGCTTTGCTCGTCGCGGGTGCCGCTCGGCAATCAATTCACCCTTGCCCTTCTTCTTGTCAGAGCGTGGAGTGCCCGAGGCGCCTTCCCCAATGTCGGTGGCTGAGGCCTTCCTGGGTGTGGGTGTTGTCGCGCCGTCGGTACTTGTTGTTGTTGAGACTTTGGAGAGGTTTGTGCTGGAAGCCATGTTCGTCGAGGCAACGCTCGCATCGGTGGGTTCCTCGGAGAGTGTTGGGAACGGCTGTTTAGGGTCTCTATCGTTGGCCGGATTTTGGCTGTGGGGTTGACCGTGAATATGTGAGATGCGGTGGCAGAATGTGCGCATAAAGTGAGCGTGGGCCAGCGGGCCGCGATGTTCCTGGTCAAAACACTTTTCGAGCGCCTTAAAGTGCTCAATGTCGCGGGAACCGCCCTCGATGAACCACTTGGACAACAGCGTCTCAACCCAGGTGATGTTGTTGGCCGGCAGATGGATCCACCGAAACTCGGGCTGGTACTTGATGTTCTTGATTTGCGTGTCGATCTTGGGCTTGCCATTCTCCTCGTCCCACCCGTACAGCACGTCAAACACAGACCGCTTAAAGACCTGGTGCTTCTTGTCGTCACGAAAGTTGCCAAAGTCGACCACAGTGGCCTTGAACTCTTGGCAGGCCGCGCGCGCTGCTGGGGAGAGACGCCCTGCTGAGTGGACTGGTGACAGAAGCTGGACAATGTCGCGGTGGAAACGCTCGGCAGCACACAGCATGGGCGTGCGATCGAAGCTGTCCTTGACGTCGAGTTTGGTCTCTTCGCGTGCCAGCAGCAGCTTGACAACATCCTCAAAGCCGTTGGAGGCGGCCCAATGCAGTGGTGTCATGCCGTTGGACAGTTCCGCGTTGACGTCGGCATCCTTGGCCAGAAGCAGGGCTACCACGCCGGCATGCCCATTCTGGACGGCATTGTGTAGCGGCGTCCAGCCGCCGTCACTGGCCGCATTGGGGTCCGCCTTGTGTTGGAGCAACAGCCGAACCATGGCCTCGTGATTGGCTTCGGCTGCCAGGTGCAGTGCCGACCGGCCACGGTTGTTGGCCGCCGACACGTCTGCCGCCTGCGCGCCACCCAATGATCCATTGAGTAGGGCCTCGACCAGCTGCAGGTTGCCGTTCGTGGCTGCCCACAGCAACGGTGTCCGCCCAATGTTGTCGCGCACCTCAATATTGGCGCCGCCTTTGTCAATCAGCAGTTTGAGTGTATCCATGGTCCATTTGATCTTCTCCTTCTCGGAGGCCAGGTATAGCAGCGGTGTGCGGCCCTCCTTGTCGCGGATGCGCACATCGGCGCCGTGATCTAAGAGCAAACTGACAACCTTGTTGTGGCCCCGAAAGCACGCCGGGAACAGTGCTGTCTGGCCCAGTCGTGACTTTAATGCAAAGTTTGGGTTCGCATTGTGTTGAAGCAGCTCTTGTACAACGGCAAAGTGGCCTGCCTCGGCCGCCTTGAACAGCGCCGGGAGCTCGCTCTCGCGCCGCGGCTCGACGTCGGCACCCTTTTCCAGCAGCAGCCGCGTCACGGCGAGGTTGCCGCGCGCGGCTACTTTTTGCAAGGACTGCCGTAGTGCATCATGGTCGTGCCGTGTGCTCCAGACGCTCTCTTCAGCCAGGATTTCGCGTACGCGGGTCTCGTTGGCCTGTGCCGAGGCAGCGATGAGCTGGAGGTGCCGCGGATCGGGCGCGCTGCTGGCGATACTGGCCATTGTGTCGAGGGAGGGGGGTAGATGATAATGTCGTGATAGGAATTGGCCAAAGCCACTCTATCGTGTTGGTTGAGGAGTCGAGGGGAGTTGAGAAACCGTCAATTGTTCGCGGCCGCAGCCTCGCGGCCTCCTGAGGAAAGCGTGTTCGCCTCTCGGCTCAGGGTGACAGATCCATTCGCGCGTGTCGTCTGTCTAGTGGTCGTGTATAGTCGGAGGGAGGCGATGTGACAGAAAAGGGGCGAACCAGAATTGTCTGTTTGCGGTAGAATCGAATTGTCGAGATAGTTGAAAAGAAGGGAAAGAGCAATGCAGCTCAGCACATGTGCAGAAACACAAGGACGTGGAAATTGACGGCGAGGAAAGTGCGAGCGACCAGAAGCACAAGCTTTTTTTTCTTGCTGTCGCACGGGCGCCAAACGAGGAAGGAGGAACCAGCCGCTTTTCTTAGCTACTCCGTACTCCGTAGTGGTGGTGGGAATCAACAGACACTAAGACACGGGCAATCCAGCACTGGTAAAGCTGTCTATTGTTTGCATGCTTGCAGGCCCCATCGGCCCTTGTTGCCTCTCATTTAGGGCGCTGACCCCAAACTCGATGGCGAAAAGCTCGAGGCGAACTGTCAGAAAAGACATTTTGTGACAGGAAGCTTAAAAACGAGACCTAACAGGGCTAGCCTGAAATGGCAATTCAGCATACTTACACTGAAAATGCCGTGCTTCGGGGGAATCGATGGGCCTAGAAGGGCCTGTAGCACACCAAGTTTTGTATCCCAGCTGAACGCCGCCTTTTAAGAGCACACCTTCTCGATTGGCCAAGCAAACAACACGGCACAAACCTGGTTGACCTTTTGAAGACGGCTCTCGTGGAGGACACATGACAATGTTGCACGTTTGTCGCACGTTGTGTGACACACGATGCAGGGTTCGACGCAATATCTCTGCAGTATTCTCGTAAATGACGAGGACAATCCCAAGACATGAAAGACAGGAAGACAGGAAGACAGGAAGACAGGAAGACAGGAAGACAGGAAGACAGGAAGACAGGAAGACAGGAAGACAATCCCACGGGCGATCTAAAACAACGTCTTAGATTTTGTTAATGTCTGATCGAGTCTTTGGGCTATGGTACTATTGAGGCTCGGTGTGTTGTCTGTACACATACAATGGTCGCGGCTAAAATGATATAAGAAACAAAACCGTCTGAACCCGTCTGGATTCGACTCAAAGCGAAACAATACCCCTGCTTTTCCGATCTCTCGTAAACGATTTCCCCAGTACTCCGTAATACTCCGTAACAAACGCCTGACAATGCATAAGAATGTGACAGAGACAAAAAGCTTGTCTCGGCGTGATCTCTCGTCCCGTCCCGCCCCTTTGTCTTCAGCCTCGTTGTCTGACCCCACCATCTATATGAGATGCTATCCGATACTGAATTGCAACATGCCGAGGGTTAGTCGTAGCTAATCAAGTAAACAACTGTCATTGTGTAACAGCCTAGGCAGCATCAGCCCGCAAATCAGTGCGCGGCGTCGGCAGCAGCGGCTCCGACCGCCCGGCCTCGGTGGCCTCGACCTCGTGGCCAATGGGCACCGCAGTAACGACCGTCTCCGTCAGAGTCTCGGCCGTCACCGTGTGAACGATGGCTGGAGCACCCGTATTCTCGTTTTCTGCTTCGGCCTCGCTCTCAATGACAGCTTGATTCTGCTTGCGGCCACAGCAGCAGGGGCAAAAGATCTGGCACTTCAGCTGGAACGGGCAGGGGAAGCAGCATAGGATGCTCTGCGAACAACCGCAGCAGCCGCGGCAGCTCTTGTCCGGCGGGGGCTCGCTCCGGTGGAGGGGGCACGAGTCGGTGCCCAATTCCGGCTGCGTCTCGTTCTGGCCCGGAAAGGTACCGGGCAGCTCGTCACGTTGGGTGGAGTTCATGATGGCCTGCTCATCAGCATGCCCGTTGGCAGGTCTCTCGGTCAATTCCCCGACATGAGGGTCTCGGGTCTCAATGGCCGCTTCGGTGGCGAGCGGCCCGAGAAGAGGCTGAATCTCAGCGGCCGCCTTCTTGGATTTGCCGCCCTTGCGGAAGGGGAAGAGAGTTCTGAAGCAGCCCATAATGAAAGGGAGGAATGCAGAGGGTGTATCGTGTGTCGTGTATCGTGTGTCCTAAGGATTGAGATTTTTTGGAGTCTGGCTGGTCTGCGGACTGGTGTGCTGTTGTGTCAGAAAGCTGGAATGCGAGTAAGGGGGCGGCGATTGTTGACTTTGTGAACTTTAACACATGTTTTGAACAACATAAAAAGTACCAGTAAATAAAGGAAGGTGCATGCCAAAACACAAGCAAGCAAGGAAACAGCTACGTATGCTCCTCAAAGCCAAAGGGGGACATGTCCACGGTGTACCTTCCTGTCATATTGTTTGTGCCGGCCAAAATGGCATTGCGGAAGGAGACAGGTGCAGGCGGCGAATTCAAGGAGAGGGAAGGAGCGCTTCGTCACGTCTAATACGTCTGCTGATGATAAAGGCGTCTTGTAAATGAAGAATAATGAAGAATATTTCTGTATACGAAACTACTTGTCTTTTTATATATTCACAGTGAAAATGCCAAAAAAAAAAAAAAAGAAAGAAAAAAAAAAGAAAAAAAGAAAAAAAGAAAGAAAAAAAGAAAGAAAAAAAGAAAGAAAAAAAGAAAGAAAAAAAGAAAGAAAAAAAGAAAGAAAAAAAGAAAGAAAAAAAGAAAGAAAAAAAGAAAGAAAAAAAGAGCGAAAAAACGAGAGAGAAAAAGAGAGAAAAAAAGAGAGAAAAAAAATAATGAAAAAAATGAAAAAAATGAAAAAAGGCCCAACAAAAAAACCGCCCCATTAGCCTCAATAGAATAGTTTTAATGTTATTCAAACATGAAAATCACGAGTTAAATCAAGTCGAGAACAGTTCAAGTAATCGAGTGAATGTTTGGTAACCAATTGTATACAAAAGTGAATTGAAATTAAGGTCGGAAAACGAGAGCAATCATAAACAATCATGACAAGATGCAAACGGCAGAACACAGCCAATAAGCCATCACTTCTTTTCCGTTGTAGCGTCAGCCTCGGCCTCCTCACCGGCTGCCTGCTTCGGCATCAGCGGTTGCGCCGGGTCGTAACCAACAGACTTGATGATACCAAGACCTTTGGTTCGGCCCTCGCGGAACAGCAACCGGTCACCCGGCACCAGGAACTCGGGCCGCTGCAAGAATCGGAACGCAACAAGTGCACGCTCGCCTGTTCGTAGTAATGGCCGGTCCATATCCAAAATGACACAGGTCTGGTGGACGGAGCCCACGTGCAGGGTAGCCTGATACTTGCGCTTGATGGTGGTGGCGTGCGACAGGATGAGCACTTCGGCGACAAACTCGCGGTAGACGCGGGGCGGGGTGGTGTCGTCGGTGCGGTGCAGCGCGACTTGGCCTTTGCGGACATCTTTCCGGCGCATCTTTTTGAGAGCGAAGGAGGCCGATTGACCGGCCGAGGCGGCAGGCACACCCAGCCGTTTGCGCTCAATGGAGCGGATAGTGGTGGGCGCAAAGTGGCCGTTGGCGTCTGGGCCGATCCAGATGGCGTCGCCAGCGTGCGCCACACCCGACTTCACAATACCACTGACAACGGTCCCGACAAAGGGGACAGAGTAGGTGTCGTTGACATGGAACTCGAACGCGCCGCCCGCATCGTAGCGTCCGTGGTGTGGTAGGATGTTGAGGAAAGTGCGCACTAGATCTAGGTTCTGGCCGGTGACGTTGGAGACTTGGAAGACAGGGCAGATACGCTGGCTGACAAACTGGGTCGCCGTGCTGACGCAGTCGTCCCGGTTCTTGATAAAGATGGGAATTTTGCGGGCACCGGGCGACTTGAGCACGCGGGTGATTTGTGTAATGGTCTCCGCCAGAATGTTGGGCGGGCAGATGTCAATCTTGGTGATGATAACCATGATGGGCACATTCAGCGCCAGGGCAATGCCCAAGTGCTCTTTGCTCATGCCAATCAGGCCGTTATTGGCCGCCACCATCAGCAAACAGTAGTTGGGCGCTGTCGACATCATACCGAACATGGTGGTGCGCAGGTACCGCTCGTGGCCAGCCAGGTCAGTGAACGTAATCACTTTGGCGCTGCGCTTGCCAATCTCCTCCCAGGACAGCTTGCGACCTGGTGTGTCCGAGGCGACAACACGGCCCCGCGTGTCAAACCCCAAAATCTCCATACCCACGGAACTGGTGCGGCCCGTCTCAAACTCGTGTTTGTGCCGGAACAGATTGACACGCGCTTTGCCGCGGCCATCATCTAAATCGCCCTTGACGAGCACGCCCAGCAGGGAAGACTTGCCGGCGTCGACATTGCCGACGACAGCAATGCGCGTCTCAATGACCTCCTCAACCTTGCGCGGGCGGCGGCGGACCATGAGCTTGCCCGTGCAGTCGGTGCTGCCAAAAGTGCTGGTGGCGCTGGCGCCCTCCTGCTGCACAACGTCGAGCAGACCCCCCACGTTGCGCGTCAGCAGCAGCTCGCAGTCCGCGCCGGCCTGGTCGGCAGCGCGCTCAACCCGTGTAAGGGCGACAGCCCATTGCTCGCGGGTCAAACCGAGCGTGTCGCCATTGTGCTCAAAGCCAAGGTCCAACACAGCCTCGCCGTTGCCGTCGTCGATGCGCTCGGTCAAGAGAGTACTGAGAGCATCGGCGTTGGCGTCCGACTCGGGCGCGGTCAGGAGTTGCCGCATGGGCACGCGCGGGACAGCATCGTCAAGGTCGAGGGCGTCGAGAATATCGTCTAGCTCGTCCAAAGTGTCGTCGCGGGGCACCGAAGAGGCGGCAGTCGAGGCGGCGGTCGAGGTAGAAGCAGTCGTGGTAGTCGAGGCGCCAGCGCCGCTACCGGCAACAGCGCCCGCTGTCAGCGGGTAGCGGACGGCTTGTTGTCGCTCGACGTAGTCTGCAAAATCGCCAAGGGCCTGGGGAGAAGGTGGAGTTAGCAGCCTGCGCGTACTTTTGTAATCTGGGCGCAAATGATGCCCTACAGATTCGCCTTTTCGACGCTCGTGTGGTAATGGAGCTGATTTGGCAGCCATGATTGCGGTTGCGGTTGCGGTTGCGGTGAATGTGGATGTGGACGTGGACGTGGACGTGGACGTAGTCTCAGTCTCAGTCTCAGTCTCAGTCTCAGTCTCAGTCTCAGTCTCAGTCTCAGTCAAGACAATACGAGTTGTGGGAGGTCTTTGCGTCGGATGCTATGGAGTGAGCAACATGGGAAGACTGCGGTTGGGTTTTGCGCAGCAGCTGGGGGATTTTGTTTGTTGCGGTATTCGAGGAATCATCGATGCAGCTGTGAGAGAAAAAAGGTATGGAAAAGGGAACGGCGTTGCTGTCGTTGTTGTCGAATGCAGAAGAATATGTTGGTCGATTGAAAGCTAGAAGTCCA
The DNA here is from genome assembly GCA_019925375.1 of Sporothrix euskadiensis. Lineage (NCBI taxonomy): Eukaryota > Fungi > Ascomycota > Sordariomycetes > Ophiostomatales > Ophiostomataceae > Sporothrix > Sporothrix euskadiensis. The sequence goes on along the minus strand of JADHKQ010000017.1, from coordinate 419,456 downwards.
AACAGGGGATGGCGGGTAACGGGAAGGTCAATGGTGTCCTTTATAGGGCCGTCAAGGGAGGGAGAATTGTCGAGAGAAAGAGATAGTAGAGAGAGGGGGGAACTCAAGTATGACTCTACGATTTCAATCAGGCAAGGAGCGAAAGGTTCACGCATACGCACAGCCTTACGGGGCCAGGAAGGAACGAGCGGTTGCAGAAGTCGAGGAAGGAGTGGAAGTGCGTAGAATCATTTACTCCGTAGGCACAGCTCACAGCCGAGTAAAGTATTGTTCGTACGGCGGCGGCAGCAGCAGCCTGGCGAGTGAGTAATTCGGCGGAGACAAGGCAGTGCGAGACGTGCTCGGCGTGTTACTGGCTGTTTTGCGGGGACACTTTAGCACTTTATTAGCACAGTGGTTCAATGGTTCAGCCCCCTTTCTTATCGATAAGAGATTAATACTGGGCGGCCCCGCGCGAAACGCGCCCAATAAACATATATTATGGGTCCGTCAGGCTGTTCGAGCGTCAATGGTCCACTGGCGTCAAGGTCTCGTATTGTCTAAGACTAGCAAGTTGATCGAGACATTGCGTCCCAACAAATGAGGCCAACAGACAGTGCAGTTCTGCTACCGTCTAGTCTTTTATGTGACTAAGTTGACAACTTGACAACTTGACAGATTACTGTAGGTGTCACTTTTCTTAGCTTTGGTGTGATAAAAAAAGTATGTTTTAAAATGTTTATTCATTTTGTGATAATAATTAAAAAAGTACGTTCGTATCCTGAAATGTTGTCCAGGTAAACCGTGAAACCCAAAACGCCCACTGTCCTATCCTGTTTTTCGGGGACAAGTATGCTCTCTGTCGCATTTTTCATTTGTTTTTCTCTCGTCGACAGCTCTCTCGTCGACAGCTCCAAAATGTGGTATATGATATGTACTAAAAAGACTTTTCCAATCCAAACGCGCCCGAAGATAAAAGATGAACAAAAGAAACAAAAGGTCGTGGTCAAATAAATATATGGAGGGAAAAAAAGGAAGCAAGAGTAAAGGCTGCGTTTGCTGTCACTCGCTTTACGAGAGAAAAGAATGGAGGACAAAAAAGAGTATGATGAAATAGTGACAAAAAAAAGAAGAGGGGGTATTAAGTGCCAAGAGTAAGGGTATAATGACGTAAAAGAAGAGTCATTGAGCGACAGCCCATGCCTATGCCCGGACACCATCGAGAGGCTCAATGTAGTCAGGGAGAGTAGCGCCGCTGCTAATCTCCTCGTTGTAGGAGGGCGGGCTCGGCGGCACGTCCTGGTAGATGGGCGGCGCCTCGTTGTCCCACGAAACACCAATGCCGCCGCGCTGCGTCAGGATGTCTGTAAAGTGCATGCGCAAGATGCGGCCGACGCCCGTTTGCGTGACCATGGACGGCTTGTTGGCGGGCGCCCACTCCTGCGAGACGACCATCTCGAGCATCAGCTGGTGGGTGACCTCGGTGCCGTCGCGCGTGCGGGTGTCGCACGAGTACTTGGCTTGCTTGCCCAGCATGTAGTCGAGCTCGAGCTCAATGCTGGAGTCGTCGGGACCGCTAAAGTTGCTCTTCCAGCCGCCCAGCAGTGTCTTCTCGCCAATGACGCGCGTGTCGGTGCGCGGGACACCCTTGGTGGCGGGCGTGGCCTCGGTCTCTTCTGCAGGTGGTGGCGGCAGGTGCTTGGCGCAGGCGGGGGCAACGGTCTTGGTGGTCTCCTCGAGGCGCCAGGTCAGCTTCTTGAGCTTCCAGAACTCGAGCGTCTTGGACTTGGTATTGAGGCGGGCGACGCCGTCGATGCGGAGCGAGAGCGTATTCTGGCCAATGGGGTAGATGACCTGCGGGAAGTGGACGCTGGCCTTGATGTCGGTGGGCGGGAAGATGCGGACGGAGTGGTGGGGCAGCTCGGGCGCGGGTAGCGACCGCTTGACGTCGAACAGCTTCTCGAGCTTGACGGGCAGACCGGTGCCGGCCTGCGGGATGGCCTCGGCGTGGAACTCGTAGGCAATGGAGACGAGCTGTCCGTCCATGCTGGCGGGGAGGTGGCCAGCGAGCAGAACCGAAAAGGGGTAGCCGTGTTGGCCCTTGGTGAGGGTCATGGGGCCCTGGACAAAGGACCACTTCTGCAGCTCCTTGTACTGGTGGATGCAGTCGTGGCAGTGTGCGGTGTAGGGGCGCTTCTGGGTGGTGTGGATGTTGAGGGTGGCGGCAAAGGAGTCGAGGTGGACGGGTTCGTCCTTGACTGTGAGGAACAGCAGGCCGGAGACAAGCGCGCCGGTGCTGTTCTCGGCGTCACCGTAGAGCACAATCGGCGGCGACTCAATCTTCCACTCGACCGTCAGGTTGGGGTTGACGTGTGTCTCGCGGCTGGAGCGGCCAAAGTGCAGCGGGCCGAAAGACAGACGGTGGTGCACGCCGTGCTCGGCGGCATGTGCGGCTTCGCGGTCGCGCCGCTCGGCAGAGGGTGTCCGCTGAAGGGACGTCATTGTCTTCATCGTGCCGTGGTGCGACGGCTGCTGTGAAGGGTGCTGGTCGTGTGCTGGTGGTGTCACGACACTACCGTTGTGGCTGTGGTGGTCGTCGGATGCGTCGTCGTCGCCGAGAGACGAGGCATACGAAAAAGTGCGCTGGCCGTGCGCGGCGCGGATAGAAGACGAGGAGGATGTCGAGGAGCCCGGCTTGGGTGATGTGGGTGATGGGCGGCGGACGGTGGCCTTCTTGAGGCTGGCGACTTGTGCTTCGAGGGAGGCCGATGGGTTGCGGAGGAAGTTACTGACCCGGTGTGGCATTTTCTGGGGGGAGGGGGGGCCTTTTGTTTGTTGTCTGAAGAAATATTGTGGGAGGTGGTTTCCTGAAATGGAGGGTAGGACTGGGAGAAGAAAGGGAAAAAAGAAGGAAGGAGGGGGGGGGGCAAAAGAATAATATAAAAGAGGAAGGAAGGGGGTGTGGTTCAACAAAAAAAAAAAGCAAAATTGTATGAGTCGCGCCTCTCACAAAGCCCGTCCTTTCGTAATGCCTTTTTTTCTTTGCTTTTCTTAGTCGCCCGCTTACACGAAACCAGCCGGGGTCTGCTTCCAAGAGGGGAAACGTCGTAACGGAGCAAAGAGGGGAGGGGGGTGTGCGAAACGGCGCTGGGAGTGGGGCGAAAAATTTTGGGCCCTGGCACGGGCTATGACGACAGGCGAAAGGGAGAAAATGGGTGGAAATGGCGAAGCAGCAGAGGTGCTCGAGTCTAGAGCCAAGTACCTGTCAAAGGAAAGAGCGACCTGCCCAAAACTGGATGGTTTGGTCGCGAATTGCACCTGTTTCCGGTGGGATTGTTGATAGGGAAGGCGCGAGAGTGAAGATCGCGATTGTTCTTTCCTGATGGAGGTAAAATGACGAGAGATCTATCTCGATTTGTGGTCTTTCCGTGTCTGTACGGAGTAAAATCTGTCTGACTGACCGCCAGGAAGGAGCAAAGGGAGCTAAATCGCCGGGGGATTGGAGATATGTGATGACTGCAGGAAAAGAGCCGAGAACGAATCAAGGCAAGGGCTATTTCTGTTTTGTTGTGCTCAGGTGCGGATGTGAGAACGAGGCAAGCGTGCCGTAGCGGTGTTGGCTTCTCCTCGCAGAAACCACAGAAAAACAAAAAAGCTGGTCGGGTGACCCCTCTGACAGTACAACGTTCCACTCTTTTCTGTTCCTTTTTTTACTTGTGCGCCGGTCGCGTCTTTCGTGCCGTTGGACAAGACTGAAAGGTGTGTGTGGTTCCCTTGTCTTGTCTGGGGAAAGTGAGAGAATTGGACAGGCGTTCGCGCAGTTTGTTTGGACGTCCGGCGGCGGCAACGGGTGAATTATTGGATTGGGCGTTGGGCGTTTTGTGGGAGGCCTTGAGCTCGGTGCTTTCTGGCCTGTCAAGTGCTGCAAGTCGGTGTTGCGGTGTGGTCAGGCTGTTGATTTCCCCAGGTTATCCACAGGCTTGGGTTCGAAGTAGAAGGGCGAGCCGGGATCTGTTTCCGACGACGGCGAATGGCAGATGAGAGAAGATGGCCAGATGGCGTCGACGACTGGGCCTGGTGGAATGACGTCGAGGATGGAGTGGATGGCGAATTGGCAAGTGAGGTAGTAGTCGAGAAGAGTTTTTGGCAAGTAAGGCAGGGTAAGTCGAGAAGAGTTTTCAGAGTTGTTGTGGCGGCAGGCTGATAGCGCGGTCGCGATAATGCAGAGATAGATGCTCGTGCGTCTGGGGTTGGTCGTAACGATGGATGTCCGAAATGGGCATGAAGCGGCAAAGCAAACAAGGGCTGAACAGATAAAGATTGATGGGGATAAACAGATGTTCTCGAGGAGCAAAATCTCGTGATAGTTGGTGTCAACAAAAGAAGTGAAGTTCAAGAAGGAGAAACAAACAGAACGTCTAGAACCTTTGCGACTGGGCGGGCCTACGTATTTAATATTTATTTCACTTTGTTCTTTTTCTTCTCTTCCCTTTACTCGTGTAAGTCGTTCCCTTGCCTCTTTGACGTGCACTTGTACCTTGTATGTGGCCATTGATGTGCTGCAAGGCGTGCCCAGGAGACCAAAAACGTGCCCCGAAAAGCACCAAAAAGAGTGCAGCTTGGGTTTTCATCAAGTAATTATGTGTCATGGTTTGCACCCTTCCCGTCCGTTTTGCACCCAAAACACCACAAGCGGCCGCTCTCCCTTGTCGTCGGTGCCTCGTTCCTGGGAAAACGGTACCCCAGAAGGCAAGCAACGTGCGTTTTCTCACTGCCGTTCAATGTCCTTGCTTTGTACGGAGTACATCAACCCAGCTGCCGGCGCCGCTGCATTCCTTCAGCAAAGGAGAAAGCAAAACGGGCTGGGTGAGAACGGAGGAAGCCTTCTGACCAGGATTGTGTCTCGCGATCTGGCGGGTATTTCCCTTTTGGGACAGACAGCCAGACGACACTCATAATAATTAAAGTGACTGAAAAGAAAATATAAAGAGGACAAGAGGAGTACGAATGCAACAGTCTGAGTAAGGGCAGCATCACGAACATTGGCATCGTCACATTTGAATTAACAAGCCGTCCTTAACAGCCACACGGCTGATCGTTTCCAGAGTCCACTAACAAGGAGAGAAAAGAGAGTAAAGAGGGAGAAAGAGCATATTACACAATGCCACTATTCTTAATTACGACTACCTGTTTCCCCCTCTTCTCATCCAAAATTGCACAGCTGACCTGATCATGACAACCATTCCTGAAGAAGAGTAAGAGCACTACCACCACCTCCGCTGGCAGGCATCGAAAAAAAAAACTACAAAAAGGAAACAGCAACGAAGCGAGAAAAACGCAGCCAAGTGGGTACGAAACCCAGGTGCATCGACACCAAAAAGTCCTGTGAGTCAGGCTTGCTTGGGCCAAGAGGGTGGCTGTTTCTTGGGCTCTTGGTCATTTGTGAATGGCGCGTAAACACGTATGGCGTGTTCGTTCGCCATTCTCTGGCTCTGGCGGCTGCCAGAGCACGTAAAGCACGTAAAACCCAAGCGTATTACGCCCGTAGGAGGCTAGGCCTGGGATATCCGGGTGTCTTGAGCCTCCTTGGCCCCTGTTGACGACACAAACCAAGGAAGCTGGAAGACGGCAAAGGGAGAGGCCCGAGATCGCAGCGGCTAGTCGCAAGTGATTGCAGGTGGTCTGTGCCGGGTCGCCGTAGCAGAAAAAGACTGAAAAAGATCAAAGAGGAGGGATCTGGCGTCACGAGTGGACAGAAGCGCAGGTCCCATTGGCCAATCTTTGCTGGAACAGGAGGACGTGAGGAGGTGTGGTGGTCCCCTTTTTTTTTCCTTTTCTTTCAAGCTTTTTTTTTTTTGCTTGTCAGCTGGCCTCGCCAGAAGCGGGCTTGCTGCTCCTCCTTAGCTGGGCTGGCGCCGCGTGGCGCAAAACGAACCCAACAGGAAAGGAAATGTAATTACTGTGTATGAACCCTCTCAGAAAAATTTTCTTGTACCCATCGGCGGTCTCCTACCCTGTCGTTTTCTCTCTCTGTTTTTCTGTCTTTCTGCCTTTGCTAAAAAAAGGTACCCACAGTTAGCCCCTCCTACCCGTGTTAATGACCGTTTTCACCTTTCCACACCCCTGTATTTTTGAATTTCAAAGTTTTCTCATAGTATCCACCGAAGACGGAGTTCCAGAGACAAAAACGGAGACAGCATCGAGATCGACCACGGCCGCAAGTTGACGGGACGTGGTTTTGACTTCATAGCTTTCTCCGTCATAAGGTCCACGTAGCTAAGCTATGCCCTTCCCAGCGTTGCATCTTTCTCCTCTCGACTTTTCATGACTTTTCTCGAGTTGGCGCAACTCTTTGCTTGGATCTGCACATAGGTGCGCCAGTGCACACTATGCATGCATACTACTCCGTACATACATACCACACGAGAAAACTTTGACGACGAAGGAGCAGGAACACGAAAGAAAAGGATTAAAGGCAACTTGGTCCATCGGAGCGTGTCTCCCGTGAAAGTGTGGTAGATGTCAAAAGTGAGAAAGAAAAAGGCATGAGCGAATGGGAGGGACGCATTCGTACCGTAGAAGCCAGGTGATCCATCTAGATTTTTCTTCGTCGACTCCCCGCTTTGTTTTCACATTGTCCAGCGCACATGTATTGGTGGCTTTGCACAAACATGGTGTCCGGGTAATTGGTTGCTAGGAGGGGGAAACGAGAGGGGAAGCAAAAGAGGAGAGCAACAGAAAGCAACAACACATGTTCTCTGCTTGGAACCGGACGCTGCCGTGTCAAACCATGGCGCGACGGCCAGAGCAACATACCGTACAGAAAGAAAGAAAAAAAAAGGGGGGGGATGGCAGAAATGCATCGAAATGGAGGGTGCAATTCAGGAAAAGGAAACAACAGAAGACAGACGCCGTCTTCCATATTTTGGCTCCTGTCTGCCAAGAGATTGATTAGATGGGGCGAAATACATTCCCTCCATGATGCAAGAAAACGGTGCACCCGTTTTGCCCATCTCCGCGGACGGCGCATCGGAGTTTTGACGGTGATCAGCACTTTGTCACTCACGTCCGTCTGCCCTTGATCGCTTAATCGTCTTTAATTGCCTGTTTCGTCATATTTCAATTTTGTCGATTCTGCCATTCTGCAAGCTACGTACGATACGCACAATTCACACGACACAAATGAAAACACACGATGATGCTGTGCTCCTGTTTGAGCTTCCGACAATCTTTTATTTTTTATTTATTAATTTTTTTTTTCGTTTTTCTTTTTGGGTTACCAGCTCTCCCCGACTCTCACACCACATGCATGTCGTAATACGTAATATCTGCGAGGTTCTCTCCTGCGTTCCTGCGTAAAGTTCGGCGTTTGGCAGGTCTGAGCTTGGACCATCTGTTTTGGTGCTGTCACGGCCTGCCTCATTGCCGGAGCTTAAAAAAAAATAAAAAAAAATTGAAGCAAAAGTGAGCACAGATCAAAACAAAAACGCAACATCTTCGCCAAATGGCACAAGCCTCCGAAATAATGGCAATTGCCAACGCGGCAAGTCCAGGAGAGAGCTCCTCCTTTGTCAGGCCGTTCACACGTTTACGATCGGACACGATGTGGACATCAGGGTGTATGGACATGGTGGAGCCTTGAAAGACGTAACAAGGTAGCACTTTTCATAGTAATACACAGTAGGGTCAACCTTCTAGACCAGCGAGACCCGCTCGCATGCCAGCAACCGCAACTGCCTTCTTTTGTTTTGCCGTCGCCAATGTTCAATGTCGCCTTCTTTGCCTTCTTTGCCTTCGCCGCCTTCTTTGAATGTTCTTTCGCCTCTGTTCTTTCGCGTATACCCGCTCAATGGGCGCCCCTGTCTTTTCTTTTACTGAGTATGGCATGGTGTTGGACGGAATGGAGAAGTGACCCAATTTCACGGTTTCGCTTCGATGGCGTTTGGACGTTCTTCAATGATCTTGAATTTGAGACGAAGGAAGCCGACACATGTCCATAACGGAGTGGATTTCGTAATTCATACGCCCTCCACACCCTTCTTCCACCGTTTCGTCGCGTGTTAGTTCCTGCCCACTCGTTTTATTGCGATGGGGACGTGAACGATAAGACGACGAGAATGGATAGTGAAATTTTCAACTCTAATAATAACGGGACGTTTTGTCTAGGCCCGTCAAAGTGAGCTGAGAGGCAAGACTCCACTGACACTGGAATAAGGAAAAAAAAATATGTGAAAAGCGGCTTGTAGCGGCGGCGGAAAGCAGAGGCTGAGGCTCTCACTCTTACTCACAAACCAGGCCTAGGCAGGCAGTTGCCATTTTGGGAACGAGTCACGACATAGACAAAAGAAATGAAAAATTGCCCAAAACGGCAATTTTCACCCAACAACTAAACATTATCAGTTGAGCGTGAGACTTACTCTTTTTGTCTAATACAAACAAACATCGTACGCTCTCACTTTTTGTTGTCGTCCGCACTTTCCCGCCCAGGCCGGTGACTCGTCATACGGCACAACTTGATGTCCTTCTAGAAGTTTTCGTGTCCGTCTCGTCCAGGCATCATATTCTCTGCTAACGTTTTGTTTCTCTGCGAGCACATTCTCTCGTATTGTTTTGCCCCCTCCACACTATTACTAGGCAAAGTTCCGCTTCTACCCTTTGAGTCCGTCGACGATTTCTCCATCTTTTGCCGCGTCATTCCTTTCAATTTTTTCCGGGAGTGCTGCTGTTCACACTCCCCATTCCCACTTCCACCCCATTCTCCGTTTTGTGTTCTCCATTTTCTAATTTTATGGATGAGCATAATAGACGTCTAGAACGTCAAGATCGGAGGTCAATGACATTATCCAGCGGCAAAAACGTAAAAATACGGTGAAAGGCAAATTTGTGAGGACAGAAAAGAGACCCTCCTTCCTGATACGGTGAACCTTCCGTTCGTGGTGAATAACACAATCTGAAAGAGATGGAGAAACTTTTCTTGTCCGTATTTTCTAGCAGTTTCGCCCAGGAGAAACTGGGAGGCCACAGGCAAATCAACACAAAAGCAGGCATAAACATAGAGACCTGAGAGTCCCATCGGCGTTACGAGAGAATAACTGAAAAAGGCCCGTCTCGAGTTACCATTTTAGGACAAGGCTGGATGAGACTTCAAAGAGAGATCACCGTTTTGCCTTGTAGGCCATCGGAGCTCGCCGGTGCGGGTGACTGGTACGGTCTCGTCCGCCGCCTTACAGCTTCACCGTTACTGTTGCTGAAAACAATAAGGCATACTGTGTAGAGCGGCGTACGTAAACACGGGCAGACGTGGCTGATGGAAGTGGCCGATGATTTGGTAATGAAAACGCACGATGATTTATTCAGACTCCATTTTGCCTCCTTTTTTGCTTTTTTGCCAGGAAAATTGTGGACGTTTCGCCGCCAATTTGTCCATTCTACCAATCTATGACAGAACCTTTTGTTTTGTTTTTGCTCCAGATGCCTCCTCACCGCACTTTTGGGCGTGTAGCTCGCGCAAACATAATACGAACATCGTGTTTTTGATAGCTGATCGTGAACGGCAGGCGGAGATACGTCGCTAGATATTCGGCGTCGTCCATAGTCGTGTTCGACACAATGCAATATACGCAAAAACAATGGGCAACACCCTCAATTGTTCTAGCCCATTCTCGTAAGTCCTTTCTTAGTATTTTTCTGGACGCCAATGGACACCAAAACCGCCTCTGTGAACACCAAACGACACCAAACGGCGAGGCCCGCGTGCGTACGACCGGGCACGCCTCACCCGCAGCCGCCCTCGTCCGTCTTGTCCGCTCTCGTCCACTCCCGTCTACTGTGTTCATAGGTAGAGTCCAATTCTCCACCGGGCCATGGGACTCCTTTTCTTTCCTCCACCCAACGGCGGGCTCCTAGCCTCGTTTCTATTTCCTTCGTTGGCCGTTTCTCCTCCCAACTTCCTTCCATTGGAGCTTCGTCCCCGGAAGATCGTCCTCTAGAAGGATGTACCCCAGATCGCCAAACAGTATGCACGATCGTCACACATAGTTGTGCATACTGAGTAGATGGCGTCTCCGGCCTTCATCCGTTTTGCCCCAGACTGGCCGCACACTCCCAAATGGTTGCGTAAACCGCCGTTGGCCGATGCCATGTTGAAGGGGGCGTGAATCTATTACTGGCACCCATCAACTGCGCCGTGATAGCTCGTGCTGCCCTGCTGCATGCTGTTGACTGACGGCCGTTCTCTAGGGCATGAACCAATAAGAGCTTGCACGGCTGTCACGCGTCTAACGAGGCTCTCTTATGTGGAGTGTATAGGTGTAACGGCTGCTCATTGGTGGGTGGTCTAGGCTACCGTGCAGAACGTAATGCGTACTGAGACGTACATCTCGGCGGTGTCCACGTTGCCCATCCGGACGGAGACCGGGTGCCAATCGATGTGTTTTTTCGCGCGAGATGCCGGGCCCGACAAATGGTCTGGCAGGGCAGTTGAGCCACTCCCATTTCCAGAGAGTACCGACTGCCCACCAGTCTTTGCAGCTCTAGATCTTGTAGCCCATGTACTTCATGTACCCGCCGGCAAGTGCCAGACTCGGCACTGCCCACGCCAGGTTCAGCTCAATCACAGACCAGATCCACAGGCAGCCAATGGGCGGTGCCTGCTTGAGGACCGCAATGTAGCTGTACTCGTTGGTAATGTGGATCAGGTAGCAGCCCGTGACGGTGCTCGTCAAGAAGAAGAGCATCTGGCGCAGCGGGTCCTGGTAGCGGGTAGGCAGGCCCGGCATCAAGCGCGGGTCGGACGGGTGCCGGTGCAGGTTGTGAAAGATCAAGCAAAAGACGCCCAAGGCTTGCAGGGACCGCTTGATGACGACGTGCCACTCAATCTCGATGGCATACTGGTTTTGGACGAGGACGTCCAGAGTAAAATGCAGCATGGCGAGGCTGACGCACCACAGCAAAGTGTCCAGAATGCGTTCGGCGAGGGGAGACACAACGGCCTCGTCCTCCTCTTCGTCGTCCTCACTGTCGTCATCGGACTCCGGCTCGCCAGTTCTCTCTCTCTTGAGCTCCCGTTGACGGGCATCGGCTTGTTGGAACAGGTTCTGCTCGCCGGCAAAATCGAGGAGGGTCTTGCCCTGAGGACCCGAGCGGTCCGGCTGGACGAGCTTGATACCGGCGGCGTCAATGTCGGCTGCCGAGGAAGAAGCTGCAGCGGCTGCGGCCTCCTTGCGAGACTTGCGAGTCGTTTTGGCCATGTCGGAGGTGGGAGGTTTCTCGGGGAGAAGAGGTAGGAGGGAGAAGGAGATGTAGTCGAATTGGGTATCGAGAGTATGCCGTGCTAGCCGGAGAATAAGCTATCGTGGGAGCTGTTGAGGTAGCTCGGCCGAGGTGTGGTTGCCAACTCGTGGAGCTTCCGAGGAGAGCTTGGAACACGTGTAGTTTTTTGGTAGAGCTTTTTGGTAGAGCTTTTTGGGACGCTCTGAACAGCGGATCGCGTCAATGCACGGCCACGCCAAACAGGAAGGCGCGCTTGGCTTGGCTCTTTCCCCCCTATTCTTTCGCTGTCCGTTATGCACTTGTGTGCCCCCAAACCGGGAATTTTGGAGGGAGTCCAGCTATGAAATCATGCGGCGCTGCAAAGCGGGTCTTAGCGCCGAACCGCAAGCTGTCTTCTGGTCGCTCTTGCTGTTTTATGGCTGTCTTGTGTCGCCTCGTGTCTTCCTTGTGCCTGACGCTGTACTCCGTAATTAACCCCCTCTTCGCGCACTTCGCGCCCGCTGCAGAAACCAGAACACATCGAAGTTTGAGCTGGCCGGGGAAAGGGAAAAGGAGGGGATACTTGAGACTTGAAGATACCCGCGTGCTCATAAAACAACCGAGACGCGGGCCCCAACAAAATTTAGCTGCGCATAGCAAGCTGGGGCCAGTTAATTACAGCTCTCGCTCAACCCGTGTTTTCTCTCTATTCTTCTTGTCTCTCCCCATTTCTCGTCACTTTGCGACCCGGCTCTTTCTGACCAGGGGGGGTCTTATTGACTTTATTGACTGTCTTCGACAAGGGCCAGGTGGCATTATCGTCGTTTGTATTTCATACTGTTAACACCCCGGTCGCGACTTCCTTCTCACGAGACCACCCACACCACGATCGCGCCTGCCTTTCCAACTTCTCTTTTTGTCGCAACTGCCAATTGCCGCATTTGTCGCGTGCGCGAGCGAGCCCCTTTTGCTTCTCGACCTTTCGACCTTTCGACTTTGCTTCTCAACAGCTTCCTCACTCTTGACGCACTACCTCGACACACCCCCTCCCACCCCGCCATGAGCCTTCTCGCGATCCTGGGCGCGCTCGTCGTGCTCGTCCCCGTCCTCTACATGTACACCGTCTCCGTCGTCGCCGGCCGGTTCCCGACCCTGCGCAACAAGCGCATTTGCCTCTTGATCGCCCACCCGGACGACGAGGCCATGTTCTTTGCGCCGTCAGTGCTCGCCCTGACGAAACCCGAAACGGGCAACCACGTCAAGATTCTGTGCTTGAGTAGCGGCAACGCCGCGGGGCTCGGCGAGACGCGCAAGCGTGAGCTCGTGAAAAGCGCCATGACGCTAGGTCTGCGCGCTGAGGACGACGTCTTTGTGGTCGACAGCCCTGATTTCCAGGACAGCATGACCACCGAGTGGGACAGCCAGACGATTGCGACGCTGCTGGCGAGTGCGTTTACGCCGCCTGTCCCGGGGGCCAAGAAGAATGCAGACTCGCCACCGGCGGCCACCATTGATGTTTTGGTGACGTTCGACGACCATGGCGTCTCGGGCCACCCCAACCATATTTCTTTGTACCGCGGCGCACGCCGGTTCGTCGCCGCTCTGACCCAGGGCAAGCCGGGATGGCGGCCGCCCGTCGACCTCTATACATTGACCACGGTGTCCATTGTGCGCAAGTACACGTGGGTGTTTGACGTTCTGCCGACAGTGGTGTCGTGGGGTTTCCGGCTGCGGTCGGCCGATCCCAAGATTGCCAAGACCAAAGAGCACCCCGGCGCGCTGGTGTACCTAGCGGACTTGAACCCGTCGGCGACGGGTGGTGGACTAGGCACGGCATGGCGGGCCATGACGACGGCGCACAAGAGCCAGATGGTGTGGTTCCGGTACGGCTGGATTGCGCTGAGCCGGTACATGGTGATGAACGACTTGCGGCTGGAGGGCAACTTTGGTCCCAACGATCTCAAGAAGCCATGAGCGCGCAAAAGTTCGCACATGAATTCAGAGCCGATCTTGACAAGGAGACCGAGCCGCCACAGTACCAGCATCGACACCAACATCGTCATGAAGCATACCAACATCAAAGACAGTAAACCAACAAAACGAACAAAAAAAACATAAACGAATTTACGATCATTTTCATTCCACGATATTTTACATCACACAAGTTTTCACCAACACATATAATTGCATAATGTGGTCCAGCTTTGCATACATTCCAGGCTGGAGAGGATAGGAGAAAGGGAAGAGGGGATGTGAAAGGGCGGAGCATTTCATATGTCTTGATTAGGGACCGACCATTGCTTATTGCATTGCCAAGGCGGCCCTATCGTAATATCTCCTAGAGTCATATTTGTATACCAGACTGTATCAATTTTGGGGGGCAGAGTTGCAACCTGTACATATCGGAGGGAGCAATGGGGATGTAAGAAAACGAATCCAGTTACCATTTTATTTACGGGAAAATAAACACCAGTTTAAATTCAGACAAATCAGAATATTTACAAACAGAATGTTATATACGAGAAAACAATTGACTAGACCAGCACGCCCCTTCAAGCAAACTCACGAATTAGGGACTCGCGATTACGACCGGGCAGACCTCTGTTATTGACCAGAACATTGGGCTTGGCCCGCTGCCGCGTGACAATGCGCCGCAGATCAGCACCTGGCACAAACCGACGGTCGTACCACCGCAGCTGCTCCGCGGTCAGGACATTACCGGCCTTGTCCACCACTGAGTCGTTGGCAATGCCGTCAATATCAATCTTGATCTTGACCTTGTAGTCCTCCATCTCGCCTTCGTCTGCGGCAGCCTCGGTCTTGGCCAGTTGCATATCGGACTTTTTGGGGTCACTGCCTCTAGTGACGGACGATCCGGAGAAGAATTGAGGGTCAAAGTGGTCCACAGCATGTGGTTCGCCGTAAGGGTCGGCTTCGTCCAGGACAGCAGGATCCTTGTTACGGAACCGGGCCGAGGGACGCGTGGTGGGAATCTTAAAGGCAATCTTCTCCGACACGAGCTTGGAGTGGTTGTGCGGTTCACGCAGCGTCACGGTGCCTGTGGGCGTGGTGTACCATGTGTAGCGATGCACAAACGGACGGAACTCGTCAATGACTTTGGGGATGAGACGAGCGATGAGTTCACCGCCGGCCTCGGCGTGAGCGCTTCTCTTCAGAATGCGAAGACACCACGAGTGGAAGTAGAACCACACGCGCCACTTCTCGGCAGTGATGCGCTGCAGACGGTAGTTGGCTGCGCCGCGGTCACGGTGCAGGAGCTGGCGGGTCTCGGCGAGCAGCTGCATTGCCTCGACCTGCTTCGTTAATAAGGTCTGGTAGTGTGGCTTGAGCTCGCGCATGAGCTGGAGGGCAGGCAGGACCGACGAGTCGTTGTTGAGCATGGACTTGATCAGGATGTTGTACTGCTCGAAGCCGGGCTCCACATTGTATGGCTCTGATGTCATGACGCCCCAGATCGCCTTGACCATGCCGCGCGATGTGCTGCGCTGCGGGTAGCCGGCAATCTCAAACTCGCGGGTCACCTGCGGTGAGGACATGGCGTAGGCCCAGTTGAGGAGATCGTACCACGTCCGGTCGGGAATCTTGATATTGTATTCTTGAGAGATGTGGGTCACCGTCTGAAGGGCCAGCGGGACCATGTTGCTGCCGCAGTAGATCTGCACGACGGCATCCAGGAGTGTGGCAGACGGGTACATGGGTGAGTCCTTGGGGAGATCTCTGCTTCCCGTCACCGTGTGCCCGCGGGTGTTCTTGATGCGTCTCGTCTTGATGCCAAATCTTCTGAGAAGCATGTCCTGGAGCATGAACAATGAAGAATTGCGACCCAGTGCAATAAACGCAGCTGCCTGGACGCGCTCGTCGTGTCCTTGGCCGGCAATGCATGCTTTGGTGTACACCTTTGTGAGGGCCTTTTTGCTCCGGAGGACACGCGTGAGGTGTTCAAAACGGTCGGGCATGTTGACGTTCTGGCCGAAACGATGCAGCATGCCACGTTCGGCACGGATGCGGATGCGCTCGAGATGGTAGAGTCGGGAGTTGTGGATAATCTTCTTCATGCGGTGCATATTGACGGCCCGCACACGCATGCGGACAGGGTCGTGCTGCACATAAAGGCGTTCTGTCAAGAAACGCGCCCGCAAAAACTCGCTGTACAACTGTGAATGGCGCATCATGGTGTATTCAAGAGGGACCATCTTCTTCCAGATGAGCCTGGCCCTGACAATGTCAGAAGCCGCGCCAGCCGCACGAAGAAGCACAATGAAGTCGTTGAGCAATAGTTTACCGCTCTCACCCAGAGCCTCCGTTCGCAGGTTCCAGATGTAGAGAAGCGTGTGTAAGAGGCGTGCATAAATGATGCGGACACCATAGACGTTCACGGCAGATCCGAGGGGCGTCAGTTGAGCCATGCTGGGTGAGACGGCGATGTCGGCGAGCGCGTCAACGCTTTGCGAGACGACGTAGGGATCGAGCATGCGCAGTGCCTCGGCGAAAGTGACAGGAGGAAGTCGTGCTATGACCTCTGCCCGACTCTGTCTTTCCTGTTCCAACTGCTCCGAATCAACGTGTTTTTGGCCATCGGCAGGGTCGAGGGCAACGACGGGGTTTGTCAGCCAGTTGAAGAGGGATTGGGAGTCTTTTTCGCGTAGAGTTTGGAGGACGAAATCAAGGCGTTGATCGGATGTGGTGAGTCGACCCGTGCGCTCACGCGACGTTGTTGTCATCGCGGACTCTTCGGTGGATGTGTCGGGACGGGGTTGGGAGTAGGAGTTTCGGCGTTGTTTGTCTGGCAGAGAGAGGAGAATGTCGCGCAGAACCAGGATCTCGTCTCCGGGTCTGGACTGTCGTAAACCGGAAACTGGTCTGTTTAGCTGTCTTGATGATGCACCAGCAAAAGACTCCCACGGTGCCGATGCATCGACGCCTGTTGGTGCATCATCATGATCGTTTGATCTTGGCTTTCTTCTTGATAAACCAGGTGATGAATCTGTCAGGTGTTTTGCCGATGCCTTGGATAGAGACGGCCATGATGAGTCGTTGCCCGAAAGAACCTCTGCAAACGATCGCAGGCTCGGTTTGTCGAGTCTGTTTTTGAGGACACGCAACGACGTGCCTCGCGGAGAGCCTGTGAGAATGCCAATACGCGAGCGAAGGGCCGAAGGGGCCCATACTGCGGTGTTCATCGCGCAATGGTGATGCGGTCGTCGTGCAGGATGTTTAATATGTGAAGAAAAATGCAAGCATCAACAACAGAACAACGGCAGCACATGGAATCTGCTGGTAGAAATGGCTCACACATATTTCTACGGCAGAGAGAACGGAAAGGGGGGGAAGACCTGACCCCCAATACGACATCTGTTGGGTAATATTGTCCCCCATCTCGGAAGGTACACACCCAAACATCCAAAGGAGGCAGGGACATCAGCCTGCCCTCACGGCCAGACAGAGAAGGTGCGAGGTGCGCACGCACGTTCGCCAGAGGCTCCTTCCTGTCCTTCCTCGCATCAAAGTCTGGGGAAATGGGGAACGCCAATTCCTTAGGCGCCGTTTCCCCCCATACTTTTTGGTGTCTTGGGTTGTCTTTGGTGCGTTTTGGTGCGTATTTCCCCCTCTTTTCGTGGCGCCAGTGGGTACGATCAGCCCCCTGTGTAAGTCGTTTTTGACGCCAGTGTCCCCTGTTTTGGTCTGTTTTGGTCGCTAGAACGTCTTTTTCAAAAGAGGAGTCGAGGCAAACTGGGTCCACTGGTCCAGTGGAAACGAACGGATTCCTTTTTGACAGCGAGAGAAAGAGCGCCGGACTTGTCTTCTGTACTCCGTAGTGCCTGTCGCATTGCCTGTCCTGGGCTGACGCTAGTCCATTTCTGACCGGCTTGCTTCGTTCGCTGCTTCGGCACGGCCACACATTTCTCCGCGACAAAGGCTACTGCTCAAGCCAAAGCTCCTGCCTGCCAGACAGCAAGGCGGCCCCTCTGCTTCAACTGGCTGGTCCCCACTAAATCAACGTGCTGAACGATCGCGAAAACCCAATCGCCACTACGACCAAGCTTCACTTTGCGCTGACGTATTGCTCCCCGGCTACCGCTCCAACTTACAACCACCGAGCCGACAACGACGACCCCTGTACCGACAGACTTTTCAGTTCTCCTTCCCCTCCACTCACATACACATAATGGCCGACGACGCGTCCGACGCAGGCCCGGTCTCGGAGCCGCTTGACCTCGTGAAGCTCCTCCTCGACGAGCTGGTGTTTGTCAAGCTGCGCGGCGACCGTGAGCTCAAGGGCCGGCTACACGTATGTTACCGAGCTTCTAGGGAGGCAGAGCACACACCGGATAACTGCTAACACAAGTACAGGCCTACGACAGCCATTGCAACCTTGTGCTGGGCGACGTTGAGGAGACGATCTACGTGACGGAGGAGGACGACGATGAGGAGGAGACCCCAGATGTTCGGGTGCGTATACAACCGTCCCCAAAAAGTTTGTATGCATTGGTGCCTTCACTGACCTTTTGCGTTGCGACAGACTGTGAGCCGGAAGTCGGAGATGCTGTTTGTTCGTGGTAAGTTATCGAAACGACATCCATGGCTGTGGCGGGCCTCAATTTACCTGACTAGATATTTTGCTGACCATGCCCTTTGCAGGTGACTCTGTTGTCCTCATATCACCAGTACCGCAGAGCTGAGCGCACCGATGACGAGCGCATCGCACCACATAAGAAACGAGACGCACGGAAAACCGAACCCGCCTGACTCGAGATGCACGGCACGACACTACATACAAACGACCGCATCAGACGGGAACTGAACGGCCCGAGGACATCTACATGATTGCTTGCATCCAGAAATATGGAGGCGCACGGATATACAGTCGGCATCGGAATATACGAGGACAAAACCCTCACCATGTCCCGACTATCACATTTTGATTTTCAAGCGAGCCCAAGGCCCTGCCTTCACACATAGCGGCCAAAATAAAATATCACATTTTTTGTACCCAAACAATACAGGACAAGGGCACCGTAAATAAATAGAAAAGTCATCAGAAAAGCAAGAACAAGAAACTATCGTTACTGGCATTTTCCCCAATTTGAGCCCAAAGCAAATCCAACAACAGTACTGTCTCGTTGACGAGCACCTAAATGCAACGCCGCGCCCTAGTAAGAAAACGAACGTATGTGATCTGATGGTAAAATAACGAAGTAATGCAAATGGCACAAAATAAGGAAACACAAATATAAAAAAAAAACATCAAGTCATGTTGGGAAAAGAGTAAACAAATCAGACATTCGGGCACATAGTAAATAGTCAAGCCGCATTTTGACAACAAGCTGATGTCAAGCCGCAGGCGGTGGCTCAGACGGACCTGGGGCACCATCACCTGGTGTTGGCGGCGCACTGTCCGAGCTCGACTTGAATGACTTGGATGACTTTGAGCCACCACGGCGGCGATGACGATGGCGGTGCTTTTTCTTGTGGCCAGTACGAATGCGGATGGAGTAGCGATATCGATACATGAACGCTACCACACACACCACAAACAGTGTCAAGAAGACGGACACAACGACAGCGATGGTGACATTGGTGGCCTGAGCACTTTGCCGCTTGGCAAGGATGCCCATTGTTGTTTTCCCATCGTCGTATGTGGCCGGGTTTGTATAGCCGCAGAGGGACTGTATGGCTGACCAAAACCGGCCGGCTACTGTTGGAGTTGTTGTTACATGGCTGTCGAAGGCAGGAGGAAGTGTGGAGGAAGAGATTAGAGGTGGCGCCGAGTGCGGCGGCGAAGAAGGAATGTGGTATGGTGAAGGCGGTATGTACATCTAAACGCCCGATTGGATGACTCGGCAGTGGGCTGAAAGGGAGACCGAAGTAGAGATGCAGATGGCAAGATCCGAAGATGAGATGTCAACAATAAGATCCGAAGAGAGTCGCGTTGGTAAATGTGGCTTGCGTAAAGGTACCGAGAGTATGGTCGAGCGTGGAGAGCGGGAGTAGGCCTCTGGGGTCGATTGGGCAGCTGAGGTACATATGAGACGAGGATGTCGGATGGAAACGGACAATGAGGTTGATGAGAGCCCAAATACTCCGTGCTTTCACTTGGCTTGCAGAGTAAGCTATAGCCACAGACGTATAATAGAGCAAACACGGAGACGCTGGTTGGCGGTGAATATCAATGGTGTCAAACAAACGACAAACAACAAACAAATAGTGAATGAAGACCAAAGAAAACAGACACAACCAAAAGAGGAAGAGAAGGAGAAAGAAGAATAAAAACAAAGGCAAGAGGCAAACAGACAACAAACCATATGCAGGGCGGCGGAGACGACGAGGATATATCGCATGGGAAAAGAAGGGACTTGCAGGAGAATGCGTTTTACCCTTGCAAAGCTGTATGTGGGGGGTTGACTTTTGCGCATCGTCGGCGCCGGCGCTTCCCAACCGCACCGTGCCGAGAGGGGAAAAGCAAACGCAAAAGCAAACAGGGTCAACCAAAGAGAAACAACTGGCTGTATTCACAAATAGAAAACGACATATATTCTCCACGGTCACGACAGGGTGGGAGAGTGGGAGGAAGAGGTATGCGGTGCGACCATTGCGGGCGCTTTTCTTCTTCGATGTCTGGTGGAGACGCCGTGCAAACGCACTTTCGAATGGATTGTCCGTTGCAGCCATTGGAACGGCCAGTGAGAAAGAACCAGGAGAGGGAGAAAAGGCAATCATCCAGATGCAACTGCATGCTGCAGCAATAAAATGTACAACGCAGGCCACCACAAGATAGGTCGGCTGTGCCGGAGACCGGCCGAAAGTCTCTCACTTGCCCGTTCCTGTCACTTCCCTTCCCTTCTTTCCAACCCCTTCTAGGTCAGATACAGACTGCAGCGGCTGCATATGGCGGATTGGATGGTGCAGACAGTTGTGGAGGTGGCAGACTTGACATATTGAAGCGGGCCTGGCCTGGTCTGGCATTGCATGTTGGGCTTGGAACTGGATTTGTGTTTGGTATTCGCCTTGCGTTGGGCTCTGCGGCACATGATGTTGTGTTCTTATACAATGGACTTTGGAGTGAGTAACTGAGATAGCCAGTTGGAAATCAATCATGAGGTCAATGGAGGAGTCAGAAGTGAGGAAGACAAATGAGAAGATGCCGACCAGCAGAGGCTTGACAAAGCTCAAAGAGGTATCTTACCACAAAAGCAGGGCGAGATGTTAATTCGGAGTGTGCGTGTCAAGGGCATGCAGCATTAGCGTTGGGCAGCTGCACACGTTTGCAAACGCATCGACGGCAGGGTGCATGCGGCCCTGGGGATTGGGGAAAGGAAACTGATATCTCGAATCCTGCTGGGCGGTTAAACTGAGGAGAAAGTGAAGCAAAACGTGACTTCAAATTGAAAGCTTTGGCAACTGAAATGAATCGGATAGCCATACGATTTTCTCGTGCGTGGGAAGTTGAGGCGAGTATCGGAATAGGTATGAGCCCTGCTTAGCTGTCGAGGGCAACTGGTGCTGTCCGTCAGTGAATCGTGGTGACGAAGGTGGGAAGAAGAAAAGAGGGAGCCTGGAATTCGAGAAGGCGAAGTTTTAACAACAAGACAAAATGTTTTTGGGAAAGAGCAAGTATGCTGATTCCGTCACCGTTGTTCCTTCCCACAGAAACTGATGTGTGGTCGTAGAGTTGACTAAAAAGGCAAGAACCAGATATGGAGATGACGGGAAGTCGGCAACTGCAATTTGAACGCAGCGCACAATAAACGGCAAGAGCAACTGAGGCAGACGGTGCTTAAAAACCACATTCAGAAGAACGTGAGAGCACGGCGGAGTTGATTGCCAAAACTATCATCTTACTTTTTGGTCTTCAAAGTGCAGCATGTCAGTGAACGCAGACTGATCGGGCCCCAACGGCAACAATGCGACATCGAGCTGCACAGCGACAACCACTCAACTGTCGCCGCCTCACTTCGAACAAAAACCACATGAAGACAAGCAAAAAGGGACAGTTGACTCGACGGGCCGTGAGCGTTCACTATCTCCAGACTTTGCTCTCCCCGTAAATTGTGACTTGTTCGAGGTTGCGTCGCACGCATCTGCGTCGGAGTCTGGTTCGAGCTGCTCGAGTCTTTACACAGTATGCACACTTGGTTGTGACAGGCCGATTGTTATCGAAAATCGAAAGAAAGAGGCATACTTGTGTTGGGTTAATGCGCAGCCTATAAGATGCCCCCTCCCCCCCCCCCCAAAAAAAAAGAAGAAAAAAAACAGGGCTCGTTGCATGAGCATTTTATTAGCCAATGATGACGCCGGCGCAATACGATAGACATGTCCTTCAAGCAAATCATACGACGTATATCACATTCACATTTCGGCACCAGGAAAGTATCGCATCAAGGTATCGCATTAGCAATTGAGTATGTACAAATTTCCACCTCATTATATTACACTTTCTCTCTCCGTATGTTCATACCGTCTCACTCCGCTGTCACCTAATGGTACATAATACAGTACACAACCGCCACTGCGGCCAGAGCCGGGTGCAACTTCGCAGACCCAGTGGCTGCCGCATTTTTCGATGATGTCGTCGTATGTTTCGCCGTCCTGCTGGCCTGGCTGGCCTCGCTCACCTGGAGCGCGTTCGTCGCCAGGCTCGTGGCCATGCTGCCCAGAGAAGCGCGCGTCACCGAGTCGATTGTGGTCGCGCAGGGCGTGCCGTAGGACGAGGCAGTCTCAACGTCTAGCAGCGTCGAGCAAGTCGTGTACACCGTGCTTGGTGTGTTGCTCGAGTACACGAAGTCGGAATAGACGGTGCTGGTCGCATAGTCGGAGAAAATAGCACCGAACGCCGGGCAGTCGGGCGCCTGGGCAATGTCGGCGGGGATGGACGAGTTGTCAGGCTGATAGTTTTGCTGCATCTGCGACTCGACGCGGAACAGAAGCCCAGCCAGTGTGGTGCTGCCAGGCGCGGGTAAGTCGCACATATAGGTTAAATTCCAGGCGACGTGAACCTGGAGCTGGACGCGGCTGGTGTAGTTGAGACGGCCGACCCATTCGGTTATGTTGGAGTAGCCGATCTGGAGGGTGTTGTCCGAGATATTGGACGGGATAAAGCGACCGCTGTCGAGGAAGTTGTTGATGCCGAGCGTCCCGTCAGGGTCGTAGATGTCGAGACTCCAAATAAAGACGAGGTCGCCGACATTGCGGACTTCGGGCAGGCGCTGGACATTGATGGCGACAGGGAGAATCTCGGTTTCCTGGTAAGTCTCATTGCGCGGGAAGATGACATCGACTTCAAGAACGGGAAGAAAAGGCGCTGACGCATTGCTGCTGGTGCTGCTGGTGCTGCTGGTGCTGCTGGTGCTGCTGGCGGCAGAGACGGTTGCCGACAATGGTGATGAAGCCTGGGCGTGTGCGAGGCCCGAAAACGCGAGGCCAGCGATGCCTACAAGGCGCATGGCAGACGCGACTGCGTGCCGCGACGAAATGAGCACCATTGTTCGGTGCAGTTGTGAAGTGTTGTTTGACGATGGGTAGTTGAAAGAAACAAGCGAGCGTAAATCGTAAAGAATGAAACAGGAAGGGAAACAACAAAATAAGAAAATAAGAAAATAAGAAAATAAGAAAATAAGAAAAGGGCGAAGGAAGAGTCTTAATATTAAGTTAAGGTTGTCCCCCCACACGTCGTCTTTTCTGAGCCTCAACTCAATACGGATGTTCGTGCCGTGTTGTGCAAAGGGTCGTCGGTCAACGTTTTGGCGAAGGAACTGCCAAGCTGCTCGGCGGTGCTACTGTGGTACGCAAGCACTTGGCTGTACTCCGTAGAACTCCAGCGAGAAATGAGTGAAAATAAAAACACGAGATGCTGCGCCCAATCTACTGCGCCGCACATTTTATGCCTTCAACATCGTGAACGTTTGCAAGGCGACACAAATCTTTCGAAAGAAGAAAAAACAAACCCGTGTTAGCTCAGTGGACCATTTGAGTCCCATAGCCTGTGGGTAGGGCAACTTTGGAACCCGATTGTCGAAAAGTCGCTGCGCCCAGCTGCTGACATTACTGGTGGAGAGCGAGTCGCGAAATAGAGGTAATTTCCCCTAGGGGTGCAATCAGGCAACGAAGCAAGCGCCAAGCGGAGGTCTGGGGGGAAATGCGACAGCAGAGACGGCAATTTCCGGGGAATAGCGGCGGTGAAAGTCGAGGTAGTCAAGGCAAAAGTGAATGTCGGGATGCAATTCTGTCGATGAGAAGCAAAAGTTAAGTCGCAACATAACTACGGAGTACTTCGTAGTGCACTTTACAAAGCTTAGTCATTTATCAAAAAGGAGAAGTAAACAAGCTCTGTATCGAGCCTTCCTAATATGGCAGGAACACAGTGCCCGCGCTTTCCTCTTCTGAAAAGGAAAGAACGATTGCTGAAACGCAATCGGTAGGAAGGAGTGCCCGAGATGCAGCTGAGATTATTCCCAATATTTTTAACCTAAAATAAAAACATTACTCTCCTCTTCACTTTTCGAGCAAACGTCCATTTCTATCCGCTTTCGCAACATCACACTAGCGCCACGGTCGAAACACCTCAGGCGGGCTGAACGGATTGCTTCGTACGACCATTCGGGTTTGGTTGAGGCTTCCCCCGCTATGCGGCTGAGTCGAGCGCAGCCTCGTCAGGCATACCAAATGGAATATCGTCCCTTTTCTCATTTAAGTCCAGTTCAGTTCCCGTTCTCGAGCTCGACTAACAATGTACTCATAACAACACCTCGCAGGCACAACTGTGATTGAATCGACTGTGCTCCGTACCGACAATTCCCCTCCAACGATGAAGCTTTTCGACTGTCTCACGAAGCAGATTGCCGAGTTTGTGCAGGATGTGCCTCCCTACGCCATCCTATCCCACACGTGGGAGCTCAGAGAGCTGACTTACGCCCTTATCACTGAAGCCAAGGATGCCCTCCGCAAAGGCAATCCCTGCGAAGCCACACAGCGCAAGGGCTGGGCAAAGATTTATTGGGCGTGTGAGCAGGCCCTGAAAGACAACATATACTATCTCTGGGTCGACACCATCTGCATCCACAAAACGTCGTCGGTCGAGCTGTCGGAGGCCATCAACTCCATGTATGCCTACTATCGCAAGGCCGCCGTGTGCTATGTGTACATGTCCGACGTCTGCAATGGAACAAGCATGTTGTCAACGCCCGGGCATGGCTCCTGCAGCTCAGACCGCGTTGTTCCGTTTGAAAAGAGCCGGTGGTTCCTGCGCGGCTGGACACTGCAAGAGCTCATTGCCCCGCAGAATATGGCCTTTTTCGACCATCACTGGAACGAGATTACCACGAAAGCGAAGTCTCTCAGTTTGCTAGCCAAGATCACAGGCATCGACGAGTTCATACTCAATGGCGGCAACCTGCGACTTGTCAGCATTGCCCGCATCATGTCCTGGGCTGCACGCCGCATGACAACCCGAGAAGAGGACATGGCCTACTCACTTCTGGGCCTCTTTGGCATTTCCATGCCGATGCTCTACGGAGAGGGCTCTGAGGCGTTTCTCCGGCTGCAAAAGGTCCTCATCGAGACATACAACGACCAGACAATCTTTGCATGGGAGTTCCCGCCCAACAACACACTTGGGTGGGATGGCGTGCTGGCCCCGTCGCCGCGTGTCTTTCTCAACTCGGCAAGCATCAGCCCAAGCCAGTACAGCTTCGCATCTTCAAAGATGTCATGGAAGGTCAAACCAACAACCATTACCAGCCGTGGCGTACTCTTCAACTCGTGTGTCTTCGCTGCAAAGACTCTTTTCGAGTTGCCCCGTCTCCAGGGGATCATCATGCTCGGTTGTGTGGACATGGCGCAGAAAGGCTCCATGCATCCTTCGAGCTTGATCACCATCGACGTTGAATTTACCGACAGCACCCGCCAACGCTGCATACGGAGACGCAATACACCCCTACGCATACGGAGCGGTCGCAGCCTGACCGAAGTTCACGACGCCTACGCCAAGGCATCTGGCTGCTATGCGATCTGGGACCGCTCTGCCGACAAGCACTGTGTTGTTCAAATCTGCACACTGCCTAAATGGCCGCCGGGGCAGTCGTACACACGCATTTTCTCCTCAGCAGCGGACGCACACGACCGTCCCCCAGGGCTGCAACTAGTTGTCCGTGATTGTTCATTTATTGTTTATCGACAAAACTCGAGGTCGATTGGGCTTATGTCCACAGATGACGAAGCCGACGAGATCCAGCACAAAGCACCCCACTTTGTCGTCTACCTCGTCCACAGAGCGCATCTGGGCTTGGCCTCTGGTTTTGACCTAGAGCTTGCCTCGTCGGGAACGACCCCAGCTGGCCT
The DNA here is from genome assembly GCA_019925375.1 of Sporothrix euskadiensis. Lineage (NCBI taxonomy): Eukaryota > Fungi > Ascomycota > Sordariomycetes > Ophiostomatales > Ophiostomataceae > Sporothrix > Sporothrix euskadiensis. The sequence continues at coordinate 393,872 of JADHKQ010000017.1, read as the reverse complement.
GGCCATCGCTGTGCGTTCTTTTGAAGGATATGCAGCCGTTCTGGACAGCGTCAACACTCTGGGAACCGATCTTACATGGAGCGACCTGTCGTCCCGTGCCGTGGAATACCAGCGACCAGGCGTCCGGCTCAACGCACACCTCAACGTGTCGGACACGGACGGCTCCTACTGCCTGGATCTTTTTGCCCATCCTGCCGACGAATTGGAAGAGGTCAAGTGTTCACGAATGGAGGACTGGCGCAAAGATCCGCAGTCCTCAAGAGATACACCTCCTACCGCCCCGCCATAGCTGTGTGCACAGGAAGACTCTCGAGAGTACGCGCCGCCAGTTGCAGGTGCTTGCCGAGGCTTGACAGCATCCTCAAAAGCCCGCTGCGGGCCTCATGACGTTCAGCTACACCTTGCAAGACACGATTGGTGGGAATCATTGGCACCGACGGCGGCGTTCGTGGTAGATTTTCTGTCACCTCGGCCGCCTTTGGGTCTAGAATGCTTGGTGCTTCGGGGGTGTCAATCTCGAACGGTGCATCGTCGTTTTTGTCGTCGTTGAAATTCCAGTCCGGAACGTTTGTCGTCAGATCATCGTCAGTATCGCCGACCCCCTTGCACCGCCAGCCGAGAACAAAGATACACGACCGCCACCGCGTGCCTGCCAGAGTCGATAAGCCGAAAACATAGTACACGGTAGTGCCGCCGGTGTAACCATCTTCCATGCAGTTGTGGATCTGGGGCACACGCTTGTAGGAGCCGTTGCGGGCCGGGAAGTACAGGTTGGCAGTCCAGTAGTTGGGCATGTCGTCGGGAAAGTTGCAGGTGGTGCAGGAGGCGATACCCGAGACGTCGGTGGAGGCCATGGATGCATTGAAGGCGCTCTGACTGACAGTAGACATTAAGAAAGAGTGAGAGGTGGGTGAGACATACACCGCCGATGACTCGATGGACATGAGGTGACGGCAGCATGCCAGGGTTGACGAGACTGTCATATTAGCCAACGGTCCCCAATAAGACAAGACTCAAAGGAGGACTGAAAAGAGGGTGATGCTCACGGACCGAGACGCCCAATGACAACCTGAAAGCAGCCAAAGCGGACGAGACTTGTACTGTGGCCAGTGCTGCCTCCACTGCTGCTGCTGCCACCACCGCCAAACTGGGGCGCACCGTATGCCAGCGAGGCAAATGCAAGTAGAGCTGATCGAATCATTCTGCCAGTATCGAGATGGTAAGATGCACAATTGGTGAGCTACAAAGATACAAACTACGATATTGGGAGGGAAATTGTGTGCCTGCCAATATTAGTGTTTGTGGGGAGCTTGGTTTTCTTTCTGCAATTATCTTGGTTTGTCAGGTGGTCTTTCTTTGACTGTGCAGAACTTACTGTTGAAGTGTCAATATTGTATTCTTTGAAAGATTTATTGTATTTATCGTATGTTGTTTATTGTGATACTTTATGTCCTTTTCATTTTACCAACTTCTTTCACTAAAATATTCAATAAAATACAAAACGAAATGGAGATAAAAGCAAGCATCAAAGTAAGCACAACAAACCCATACATAAACTCAAACGATGAATTCAGTATACTCAAAAATGAAGTTTACGTATTTTCCTGTTTATAACATTGACAGGGGTTCCAGTTGACTTCTGTAAGAGCTGCGAGACAGCAACAGGTGATGATAACATCGAAGAGTAGTCAAGAACGATTAAAGACGGAGTTCAGAGTTCTAAAAGCCAGCACATTTATCTACTGTATCTCTTATTTTTCTTGGAGAAAAGAGACTCAAGGGGTATCCGGGAGGACAGAGTGAAGCAAGAGGAAGCTGGAGGGACGGCTTGCATGCACTCGACATGGATTCAAAGCAAATTTGTTGACAAAACAAACAAGTTTCTGAAAGCCTTGTTTTACTGATTTTATCGAATATCTTGATGTTATCGATTGTATCGATTTTATCTTTTTATTGATAAAATAAGAGTACCTCTGTACATTTCCAGAGAAACGTGGGAGCCAGGTGGAAGTGACAGGGCAGCTGAAGGGGGGCCGAGATGGATATCAAAAAATTCCCAAGAAGCCAATAGTAAACAGAGTATCACTTTCTCTTTTTCTTTTTGCTCACACCAGCCTCTACCGCCCATCAACCCCCTTTTGCCTTTCAAGTCAAAAACAAGGCACCCCAGGGGATACACCGTTTTGCCGTGTAAGCGGCGTGGGATGTACTGCTTGCAAACGGAGCTCCAGGGCCCACTTCCACCTCTGCTCTTGAGTGTCCTCCTCCCCGGGCGAGTATAAATACCCCTGCCCCCCCTCCCCCTTTCCTCCCCTTCTCCTGTCTTTTTCTTTTCCATCCTCTTTCTTGGCTACTTTTCAATATCAAACTTTAAGATTTGGGCCTGCAAATACCTCTGCCTTTGTCATGATACTTTCCACCTTCATTCTTTGAGCCTTTTGGCTTTAATATTGCCTCCTTCGTCATAATCTCATCGTCCATTTGTCAACTTGGGCATTGCTTGGCATACCAAAGCATTATGCACCGTTCTTACTATATGAGAAGTTGCCACCGCCGAGATGATCGAGCTTTAAATATCACCACCGAGCTCCTAACACTCCAACTCTTGTCAGTCGAGCACAGAAGCAGCCGAAGCGCAACTGCATCAACCTTCTCCCGGGTGTCGCCGCAGACGCTGTGCAAGTGCTCTTCAACCAAAATGCTGGCCATGCCCCTGCTGGGGCTCTTCCTCAAGTCTCTGTAGGCCCCCACTGCGCCTGCTGTCGCAGCTCCTGTTCCTCAAGCCGCAGGGGTTCCTGTCAACTATGGCGGCGACCCTTCATCGCCGAGTTCCAGTGACTCGAGCGATTCTAGAGACGACGTCGATATGGGCGACGGGCCCGCGGTTCTCAGCCACGATCCCTTGCCGGAGCTCGGCGTTGACCCGATGCTCAGTGCCTGCTGCTATTGTATCGGGCGCGCAGCGAATGCATGCTCGGGCGCCTCGCCACGCTGGCTGCTGTTTTGCGTGATGGGCGCAGCGTCTCGCTGCACTATCTGTGAGGCCCATCACAAATCTTGCGAGGAGGTACCCGCGTTGATCTCGGCCAACGTGCGTGGCGCCTTGCGGGCTATTGCCCGGTGTGTAGAACTGTGTCCCCAATACTCCCCTGAACTAGGGGGCGAGGCACCTGTCCTGTTTTTACTCGCAAGAGGCATACTTGCGCCGATATAGGATCTACCATCTACTTCTAGTGATACAGTTCAACGTTGCTATGCGTCGGTGGTTCATCACCAACCTTCCCATTGAATTACTTTTGGCGTCAAAGTCGAAAAAGTGAAAATGAGCACACAAAAGATCTCGAGATGATGGCGTGCGTGCATGCTCCTTTGCTGCCTGCAATAGCAGCCACGGAAGCATGTGGCTGGCAGACGATAAGAATACTCTGTTGTCGAGTACATGGTGTACAAGTGACGGCCCTCAACTCTTGAGCTATCGAGTTTGGTCGTCGCATTCCGATGGCACGCACACTTGAGGCGGAATCAAAATGTACAGCATGCAGCCACATGCTAGTCTTTGAGCCACCGCTTGCGAAAAATTCAAATGTCCAAGCGGTAGCTCGACAACTTTAGTACAACAACGAATACTATGAGACACGGCAAAAGTAAGGTACTTGCCAAATGAAAAGTGGCACACAGAAACATTGCTGCCTACGATATTCAACTACCACGATGGCGCCTAAGCGCAGCCAAGTGAATCACAGTGCGGCGAGAACCGCAAAAAGAGCAAAGACAGCCGGGCCTGCATACAGCCCACCGGCCGTGGCGTACACGAAGGACGCGAAAGGCAACGCCATTGGCAATACCTTCAATTATGGTCACGTCCTCGAAGAAAGATGATCGACCTACGAAACTGCTAGCTACTAAGAGTGACACCAACAACAGTTTTTTCTCAGCAGAAAGAATAACCACCCCCCAGAAAACAGAAAGTGTGATCTTACCCTAGAAAGTACGCAGCTTCGTCTATGAGAAAGAAACAAGTCTGCCACCCTGTCCGATGACTTGGTGCCATATAAAGACGCCAAAGAGGCACATGAGTCTGGAGTCGGAAAAGATAGACAAAAGACCTGACCAGTGACGCAAGTCTGGGCAACAACGGTCTGAACATGAGCGCTTTCAACAGCACACCAGTTAACGCTTACTCCAGATTCAGTAATCAGCAACTTGTTGACCTGGCTTATTCTATGCTCAAAAAGAAAAGGAGATTGGTGAACGTGCCACCCCTTGAGTTTGATGACGATCGCACCATATTGTCGATAGTGAAAACACGAATCTGACGTACTTACCATATGTTCGGTCAGAAAGCAAAAGTACACGAAAACAGCACACCATCTGCTCGCCTCGTCAACAAATCCGACTCATGGCCCTAGCTATTTACACAGGTTCTTCTTTTTCTTTTTTTGCTGTGCAATAGCCGGCAAGGCCATGCTCTCCTAGAATCATTCTTCTGTGATCTTGACAAAGACAGGTCAAAGATACGTCGAGCTGCTTTGCTTGTCACGAGAAAGTCAAAACGACTTCAACTTGATGAAGCACATTCTCTTCACCCGGCGATAGCACACAAAAACCAAGTTGAGCATTTAAAATAAATTAAAATCCAGCCAACATGGAAAAGTGCTACCAAAGCAGAGCACTTTCTACATGAAGAGCAAGAGAAATACGTGAGAAAGAGATTGCATTGAAATTACTATCAAGACGGAGACGTCTTTATGCAGCCTAAGAATTTCTCTACAGCCTACGATACCGGTAGAAATCAGCAAGAATAAATGCCGTTGGGTATAAGTACAACCACCTACACAGCAATGGACAACTACCACAATGGAAGTTGTGATATGAGCCACGCAAACGCCGACAGTTCACTGTGGAGGGGCAAAGCTCAAAGACGAGTTTAGTGCAATACCTTACCAACAAGTACACGCAGCGCACAAGACTGGATGTCCAAATAGCGTGTCACAGTTTTTTAACGGCTTTCTGGAGCTGCTTGCATGGCTTTTCGTGGTACCCTGCGCCTGCTGAAAGCATGGCAGTGCTTCATGAGACACAACCCGTTTAGCCCAGTAACGAGGCCGCCTTCCGCGATGCTAAACCATTTCATTCCAGAACGAAATGGTGATAAGAGAAGACTACCTTGAGCTCTTTGAAGGACATGATGGATACGAAGTCACCATGGCCACCGTGTATGATCTACGCAAATGAAAATGTCTTTACAAAATCACCGAGGACCTCAAGTTTTCCCAAGACATCATGCATAAATCTAGCAGCCAATATATGCCACAAGAGCAACCCTCCAAGTGGCCAGCAGACAGTCTATATGAATACCGCTCCCAAAATCATGAGCTGGGAAGACCACAGTCAGGCTTGTCGACAATACGGCATCTCAATGGTCTCACCAGCCCATGAGGAATACGACAACTTCTGCCCAAGGCATAAAAGTGTCCAGAAAGAGAAGCAGTTATTCTTCATGACGCAGACACATTACACAGAGGAGGCATGGTGATGTGACAGTACCTATTCATTTCACGAGCCCAGAACAGCAACCGGGGTGCTACTGAGGAGATGCAACATAAATTCAAATTTTGTTGTGGAATACATGAATTTCTCTAACAGAAATTGCAGCGACCAAATCCGAATAAGGGGCACGCTCTCGCAGCCCAAAATCGAAAACTGTCTGGGCCAACAGAAATATATCATCTACACTACGCCGAGATGATGAGATATGCCTTAGGAAATAGGGCAAAGATGGGACGTCCACATAGACTTTGAACTCGAAACATGAAGTCTGGACTCCTTACCAGCGACAGTGACTTATCTGACCTTCTTGACCACGGCCATATTAAAGTGAGGTCCAAAACGACTTGGTGCTCATGCTATGAAAATAAAGAAGTTTCTAATGAGATAAAGTCTGCCACAACTCTGTCTGCAATACCAAGATAACCTCGACTTTGTGAGGTTTGGTGTTATGCGAGACGGTTATATAAACACCGTTTTCCCCAGCCAGCTTGGGACTCAACCCCTTACAGCTCCAGATGAGGCTTATCCAGAGTCAGCAAACAAAAGCCATCGGCAATGGACAAGTTATGCTTCCCAAGCGACAACAACACCTTTGGTAATGAGGTGAAGCAGAAAGATAGAAGGAAGAGTGAAACTTGGAGAGAATATGAGTCTCGGGAATATTCCAACAGCAGCCCCATGAGACTTCTAGAGAGGCAACTATCAGAAGCTAGAAGGTATGAGTAGGAAAGAACGGTGTTGCTTGGAGACCAGCATACAGACAGTTTAAGCTGGGAGAGTACGGACTTGATCTATCGAGCAAACAAAATAAAGGCGCACAGTGACTACCCTTGAAAGAAGGTGGTGGCGATTACGAAGATCACTGGCATCTTTCGACGAGTTGTGGTGGGCATCACGAAAATCACAGGCATCTTTAAAAAAGTTGCTGGTTTGGGAAGAGTTTTTTTATATCAATGTTTTTCTTCTTCCTGTACTGGTGATTTGACTATTATGAGAAGAGACGGAGGTTAAGCAAAAATCAATATTAATTATAAATGGACTCTGTTCTACTTCTTATCTACAACTGAATGTTCCACCTCTAAATTTCCAACGTAGTATGCGTAAACTCTCTAAAGTCGTGCTTTGCCGGAGTGCAGACTGTCCCAGTCATCCCGTGTGAATGGGACATACGTAGCGCCCTTGCCGTGGCCATCAATCCACATAATGGTATCGCCCTCGGTAACCTTGTCGGGGTCGACACCTTCGTTCTTGAGGGGCACCTTGTTCTGTTTGTTGTTGTGTGTTGTCGAGGCTTCCTGGGAGTGTCGGACAAAGACGGGGACGGCGTACTTCGGGAGGTGCTGGCGGGCGTGCCTAGATTGTTAGCAGGGAAAGTAATCAGGACGGCAAGGGGCGTTCACTCACTCTAGGAACGACCGATGGTCAAAGTTGGCACGCTGGGCTGGGTCGATGTGCAGCGCCACGGCACCAGCTTTGCCATCGTGGCCAGGAAGACCAACACCGTAGACGTTGGCTTCGAGAACACCGGGGTACTTGCCGAGCACCTCACTGACTTCGGTGGTGGACACGTTCTCGCCCTTCCACCGGAAGGTATCGCCCAACCGGTCCATAAAGAACCAACGGCCGTCATCGTCGCGCCGCAGAGCATCGCCTGTCCGATAGAAGCAGTCACCCTTCACAAACACATTGCGCTCCATCTTCTTTTCGGTGGCGGCCTCGTTGCCGACATAGCCGCCAAAGACGCGCTCGCCAGGAACGCGAATCAACACTTCGCCACCTTGAGAGTAGGGCACGCGATAAGCGAACCCTGTATCCGGGTCGCGGGCAATATTGCCCGTCTCGGGGTCAATAGCGACGGTGATGTACTCGTTGCTATACCGCCAGCGCAGCAACGCACCGTGGTGGCCTACCGAGTGTTTGTGGAATTCGCCGCGGCAAGGGTTGTCGAGTGGGAAGACGCCCTCGGTGCTGTTGAAGAACTCAAAGATGCGCTCAACACCGAACCGGTCGCGGAATTTGTCCCACACATCAGGCCGCAGACCGTTGCCATAGATGGTGTGTACTTTGTGGTTCTTGTCGTCCTCGGAGGGCGGCTGTGCCAGAAGGTATCGCAGGGTTTCGCCGACATAGACGAACCAGGTGGCCCGGGAGTCGCGAATGTCGCGCCAGAAGCCCGAGACACTAAACTTGGGGGCAATACACAGCGTCGTGCCGCACAGGACTTGGGCCAGGGCGTTAATGCCACCAGTGCCGTGGTAGTAGGGCATGCAGACATAGTATCGCTCGTTGGGGCGGTCGACGGGGTTGAGACCGGTGTAATTGCCGGCACCGTGGCCAAAGGCTACTGCAATCGGCAGGTAGCATGCCTTGGGCATGCCTGTGGTGCCGCTGGTATAAAACATCGAGGATGGCCAGTGTGGCTTCACGCCGGCACGCAGCTCGTCGCCCGGTCGGCGGGCATCGGTGGCGTACACTTCGGGACGTGCTTGTGCCAGATCGATGACACGGTAGCCCTGGGCGTCGAGATCGTCCTGGACAGCGGCAATGCGAGCGTGGGCGTCGGGTGGGCCATCAAGAATAATCAGTTTGGCCGCACTGATACCCAAGCAGTGCAGCAGCGCCTTGCTCGTCAAGTTAAAATTGATCATGGCGGGTGCAGCACCAATGGCCAAGAGACCAAGCCATGCTGCGATAAAATCGGGCGAGTTGATCATGAAGAAGGCCACCAGGTCACCGGGTTGCACACCTTGCTTCAAGAACCACTGAGCATACTGGTTGGTGCGGTCGTACAGTTCCTTACGCGTGTAACAGCCTTCGCGGGACCAAATGGCTTCGTAATTGGGGTCTTCGCGAGTGTTTTGCTCGATAAGGTAGTATGGCGACAAACGCTTCTCCTTGATGGCTTTTGTCATCATCTTGCGAAGCGTGCGCCGGCCGCGGATGTATTGAATGTCTTTGCGGATGTGGAAACGAGCCTCGAGGTAGGCCAGGCCGGCGGTTGTGGCCGCCGTTGCGGCAGCAGCAGTCGTTACTTGAAAGAGCAAAAGAAGTGTTAGTCAGGTCCGAGGAGATGCTCGACTCGAAGATAATAAAAGACTTCGTTTCGGCGGTAGAGTATGTGACAGGTGTCAGACGTACAGAGTTCCATCTTTGCTGACGTCAACAGTACCCGAGTAACGATAGGGCTGTAAGATGAAGTAGAGCTGTAAGTGCGGAGGAAAGTCGTGATGTTCAGACTTGAAGCAAACAAAAGACCAAAATAGAAGACAAGAAAGGGGAGGGAATGAAAATTGCGAATAGAGAAACGATGAAATTGGAATCCTTCTGCTACCACCTCGCCGTCACACGGCAGAGACAGTCCGTGAATGGGGGGAGGCGGCTGTATTAAAAACAAAAAGTGAACAAGAAAGAGCTTCCCCTCACTGGAACGGCAACTCCTCCTCCTCCTCTCGCGTTGTCCGCTGTGACAACACCTGGGTGCCAGCCTTCTCGCTCCTTTCGCTGCGCTCTGCTTTTGCCTAGCAAATTAATTGCCGAAAGCGACATAACTGCTTTTCAGCGTTCCTCTACCTCACTTGAGAGCTTTTCCCGTGCATATTCTTCTCCTCTTTTGACCCTGTCCTGCCGCCGATGGTCATTGGCGGCTGCATTGAGCGGTTGCTCTCCACCTTTGTTGAACAAGGTTGTCGACTAACACATTCCCCCAGATGTTGTACGGGTCTCTGCATAACTTCCTAGGCAAGCTTGCCCCGCAAGAAAGGATGTGTTAGCTAGCGAAGACGGGAGAGCCAAAAGGATTGATGCAGTCTGTGTGGAAAAGATGGGACTGCAAAAGGCAAAGGCAAAAGGCCAAGTGCGTGGCCGGGGGAAGCGCGGGAAACGGCCATTGCCCACCTGCAGGCCCTTGTGGCTGGTCGGCAATTGGCATGCGCACTCTTTCGGCACATGGGAGGCGGTCAAACTGTGGTTTTTTGGGTGGCCGAAGAAGGGCAGAAAGTTCGTTGAAAGTCCAGAAAACTTGTGTTTAGTGCAAAGTTGTGTCTACCCCTGAAAATTTTGGGATCTCTGCTTTTCACTGCCATATAGGAGCTGTGCTGCATCGCACCTTCCCTCGATGTTTCTGGTTGTGTTGCACAGCATGTTGGGCAAGAACACTGCACTTGCACGCTCTGTTTGTATTGTAGACTTGCTAACCAATGAGGGGCGTCGGCTTGTTCAATCCGATGGCCCACTTTTGACGGGTCTCCACAAGCCACAAATGCACGGCCACAGGTTCGTTTCGGGGAAAGAATACTTGGGTCATCTAGCTGACATAAGTTTGGCGCTAGCGCCATCACCTGCGCAAAGGGCTGGCAAGCCCTAGACCTTTTTTCTGCAGGGTGGGTCGTCTGCCATTGGTCCCTTTTGCATTCTTGCCAATTTTTTGTCCAAAATTTTCTTAGCAAAGCGGGCCCCGCCAACCAAACACCAAACGAGCCAAAAGACTTTTTGATCGTTCTTCTCCTTCTCTCGATCTCGACTTTTCCACTCCTCTCCTTTCGACAACCACGTTCACGCCCAACGATCTCGACGACTCTACACTTTTTTCTCCCCAAACCCCAAAAACAAAAACCTCTTTCAAGATGGGTGGTGTTTCCGTTCGGGATGTCGATGTAGGTGTTTTCCCAGGTTGAAGCAAAGAAATGATCAAGCAGAAATGAAGTCCCAAAAAACTCGACGAAATCTCCCTCACGTCCGCGACCTTTTCGAAGAAGCGCAAACCCGAGCCCAAAACAAAAACGAAGAAAACATGGATCGAACTGTTGTCGCGCGAGTCTCTGGATAGGCGGCGGCCATCTTGTTGCCGTTGCTCTTCTCTCCGGAAGATGGGCGGAAGGACAACAAGGTCAATTGAGACGGCTGCCGCCCGACCACGAGATGGAAGAACCGGAACGCACGTCCCCTCTCTCGCCTGTATCTGGTCCTGAAAAGGAAGATGAAGAGGGAGAACGCAGGGACTGCCCGTGCCGACCACGCACGACATGCACGATGATACCATGGGAAAGAGGCGGGAATGCATCTACACAGACTGGGCGACGTGGGATCTTTGTGGAAACACAAGATGGCCACACGGCAGTGGGAACAATATCATTTTTGGAGCAGGCGTGAGGGAGTCGAAAGACTTCCTATGACGGAATATTTGCTAATGGGGTTTTCTTTTCCTGGCTCTAGGCCCAGAAGTTCATCGTCGCCTACGCTGCTTTCCTGAAGCGTCAGGGCAAGCTCCCCATTCCTGGTATGTTCTTTCCCCCAAGATTCTAGTCGAGTCGTTTCTGCCTCTAACACGTTGTGTCTAGGCTGGGTCGACACCGTCAAGACTGGCCACGCCAAGGAGCTCCCTCCCCAGGACATTGACTGGTTCTACGTCCGCGCTGCCTCGGTCGCCCGCCACGTCTACCTCCGCAAGACCGTTGGTGTTGGCCGTCTCCGCAAGGTCCACGGCACTGCCAAGAACCGTGGCTGCCGCCCCGGCAAGCACGTCAACGCCTCCGGCTCCGTCGACCGCAAGGTCCTGCAGTCGCTGGCTGCCATTGGCATCGTCGAGGTCGACGAGGAGAAGGGTGGCCGCCGCATCACCCAGGCCGGCCAGCGTGATTTGGACCGTATCGCCCAGACCACCGCCGAGGAGGAGGAGGAGGATGAGGATGAGGATGACGAGTAAACTTGTCGTCTTTAGCCAAGTCATGACCAAAAAATAAAATAAAAGGGGCTTGAGGGCTTGAGGCTTGACCTCAAGGGCAGGGAAGAGCGTTTCTTACGACATGATCTACTAGTCCACTGAAAAATGGATTCGGGTTCTCGGCGCCATCGGGGGTCTTTTTTTTGCTTGTTTCACTCTCACTCTTTTGCGTTCACATCTTTCTTAAAATACCACATAAAAAAAAGAAAGAAAAATTCAAAAAGAAAAAGGAACAGGTCCCTCTACTTTCTATTTGCTCTGACGCCAACATTCACTGTGAACTCGTGTTATTCTGTGCTGACATGTGAAGACGTATTGTGCCTATGCTTATATAGAGCTTTATGTGTACGGAGTATAGCTTGTTGTGTTGTGTCTGGTCTCTTGCTGCGTTCATGGCGTTGATGATTGCTGCAGAACTGGTGTGCACCTAATTTTGGTGGCGGGCTGTTTTGTTGACATCCATCTCACCTCCCTATCAGATACTAATCAAAACTCCAAAACTCCAAAACTCCAATACTCCAACACCAAGGTCACAAAAGATCAGATGAAAATTGTCATTCACTCACCCATCTTGGCGATCCACAACTAGAGACCGCACCTGGCCACAGTGAACCCGCCGTTCATTATGGCCCGCGTGACTGGACTTGACCAGTTGTTGCCTTTTTTGTGTTGTGACTTTTCGTCGTCTCCCCGCCCTTTTCCGTCTTCTCGCCCCCCATTATTTACTTCTCCCACTCCATGCATTTTACATCATCACCGACTTTGCCTTTGTCATTTTTTGTGCCCTTTTCTATCTCAACACCGCCTTTCGTTTCTTTTACTTCGGTTACATAACATAGTAAGTTTTCATGTTCTTTTCATTATAAACACCTTTCATTTATTGACTTTGACTGAAACATCACCAGATCCGTCACATCGCGTGTGTTTAGCAGTTTCTCACCTGTTTACAACTTTGCTTTTTTCTTCTCTTGCTCTTCACCGTAGCGACCATGACGAGAGCGGACAAGCCCAAGCTGCCCAAGAAAAAGGGGGACACGTCAAATACGGCCAAGAAGCGTCACAAATCCGACCAGAAGGAAAACAAGAAGAGCAAGCCCAAGGTCTCCTTCGTTTGGAAGGATCGAGGACGCAAGCTTAGTGTCGTGGAAGAGATCGCCGTCACCGAGACGGGCCTCCCTCCGACATCAAAGATTCAGGCCACTCCTGCGTGCCTGGTTGCCAACAACACGACCGCTCCCCTCAAGATCTGCACCAGCGGCTGGCGCCCGGCGCCCGGCTCTGGCTTGAATTTAAATGGCGAAAAGTGGACGCAGTTGGTTCGTGAATTCTGCGCGGTGATCGATTTCCCCCTCAAACTCAGCATCCGCGACACGCCCCATTCGTCGGAGCGGGTGACGGCCAACGACGGCAGATACGACGCCTGCCACGCCGAGAAGAAGGTAAACAGGTATCTATACATCTTTATTATTATATATTTTCACTTCCTAATTTGATACAGCTCGGACTGTACTTTCTTGCCAAGCAGATGCAGTTCTGCAACATGAAGCTTCGCGACGCTCTGAACGGCGAGCTCCGCAACGCTGGACTGTCTGCTCGGCGGATGGACGCCAAGATCTACCTTGGCCATAAACCTTGCACGAGCTGCTGTAAGTACACCTGTACATACCAAGACAAAATCAATATATATATATATATATAAATACAAACAGAAATAAAATACACAGGTTATCTACTAACATATACGTTGTATAGACAACTTCCTTCGGTGCATCAAATATATATTCGGCATCAACATCAAAGCCGTATCGTGCCCTGTCCTCGCAGAGCATACCCGCACGCGTGTTTTCTTCAACGGGCAGTCCACTTTAACCGGTGCTTTTGGTGGTGGTGGTGGTAGTGGCCCCCCCGACCAGAATGACAGATTCAAGAAGCTTCTCGGTGGTGACGCCAATGAGAACAGTGATGGCGAGGATGAGGATGGTGACGTGGACGGTGACTGCGTCGACAAGACCAGAATGTCCAAGAAGAAGGGCGACAACGACGATGAATACGAAGGTGACGCTGATGCCGAAATTGTCATGAGCGATGACCTTGGCCCACCTGACGCTCTCGAAACCGCCGAGGAGCTCATTGCCGGCCTGCCCGTTGGCAACGTCGTCCGCCCAGTTTCTCCCCGCGCACCTTTTCTCAGCCCTCAACCTCGCCCCGTCACGATGATGCCCATCATCCACCAACAGCCACTCGTTGTTCAGGAGCAGCAGCCTGAAGAAGACGCGGACTCTGGGTGCGGCAGTCCTGAGCCCAGCGTGCCCGACGTCCAACTCCCCGCCGCACCTGCAACCGAAAGCTCGGTCCGCAGTTCTCCCTCGCCGTCGGTCAGCATGGCCTCTGTCATGGACGCATCGTCCGTGATGGACCCTCGCGACCGCTTCCCCGTATACACTTCGCCCTCTCGTCGTGGCGGCAGTGCGGCTCCTCCGTCCATCTGGGGCTCCCGCCACAAGCCTCCCACCACGCCGTGCCTTGAGCCTCCCAACTTTGCCGGACAGGGCCACACGACCGGTGGCACCAACAACAATGGCGTCTCTTCCTCGTGGGTGGCCGCCAACGAGGTCTCTTTCTTCTTCAGCACGCCAAGTGCCCCAAGCGCTCCGAGCCTGCTGAGTGACTATGCCGGCCCCATCGAGATGAGCGGTGCCACAGTCCGCCGCACACTGTACCAGCAGGGCACACCCGAGGCTCCCATCCTGGTGCCCGAGACACCTGCGTCTCTGTCTCTCCGCGTTGTGGAGCAGCCCATGACTATGAACCCAATGGACCTGCAGCTCCAACCTCGTCCTGCGCCTCCGGCCCGCACCAGACTGGAGATCCTTAGCGATGCTGCCCACGCTGTTTCGAGTGGCTCAGTGCAGGGCCCAGCTGCTAACGGCCAGGCTGTCGTCGAGCAGGCTGTTCAACCGGCTGTCCAACCGGCTGCTGAAGAAAGCCCCGCAGTCAGCTCTGCCTTTTCTGTGGTTTCTTCCAGCGCCGTCTCCTCAGCCGAGAGCGTCAGCAACAATATGCCTGCCTACCTTCGACAGATGGCACGCAATGCCACTACCAACTTCTTTGGCAACGGTGCTGCGACGACCAACGGCATTAGTCGCACCCGCCAGACTGCGCACGGCGTCAACGGCACCATGGACCACAACCATCGCTACAGCCAGTTTGCTGGCCAGGCCAACATTGTGATTCATGCTCCTACTCCCCGCGGTGGCGGTCGCTCACCTGTCCTCCCGCAGCCGTCGACGTTTGGCGTGCCTGTCATCGACTTGACCGGTGACGTTGATGACCGTTCCGACACTGCCTCACGTCTGCCGTTTGTCCGCGGCGAGGTTGAGAACCCGTGGGACCCTCGGGACTCTTGGGACCCTCGCACCACAGCTCGTCCCCCTCAGGCGGCACCATTCCGGTCACAGGCACCGGCTCGGCGTACCGCACAGCTTCGACCTGCCCGCACGCAGTCCCACGATCAGGAGAACCGCACACCAGAGAACCAGGATCCGGACGTCGTGGTTGTTGGCAGCCGCACCCGTCCAGTTCGTCCGACCTTGACTCGCGGCGTCGCCTACATTCCGCCGCACTTTGCTGCCACATCACCGCCGCAGGCAATCAGCCCCCAGCAGTAGAACCGCCGGGAGCGGCCTCGGAGCAATGTGAATGGCGCCATCGGTGTCAACGGCGTCAACGGCGTCAACGGCCACGGCTTCCAGTCGTCACCTCCCCAGCACCCAATTGTCGGCAACAGCTCACCTTCACCTCAGAGCCAACGCCAAGCACGTCGCGGTATTGCCCAGCCTGTTCGTGGTCGCGGCCGTGGTGGCCGTAGCGGTCATGGTGGCAGCAACAGCCGTGGCGGGCAGTCGTCGTCGACTGGCTCGCGTCCCTTCCCTGACCTATCGGGGTACGTCTACACCAACGGGAACGTCAACGGGCGCGGCAATGGACGTGTCAATGGTCACGTCAATGGTCACGTCAATGGTCACGTCAATGGTCACGTCAACGGTCATGTCAACGGTACTAGATCTGGCAGTGGCAGTGGCAGTAGCAGCAGCAGCGACAGCAGCGGCTTCGGCACTGGCTGGGTGTGAATGACAAAGAGTAAGTGCGACGTACTCCGTACTTTGAAAGGAGAGAGACAGCTGACGAGGGGGTTAGTGGAGAGGCGAATGCTTGTGATTCACTTACCTTTGTAGGACGAGCTACGGACGGAAACGATTTTCATCTTGTCTGTCAATTTGTTTTCTGATTTTTATTGTCATTTGTCATTTGTAATTTCTTTTTTTCTCCTTCTTCACCGGGTGGCTCAAGTGAGCCCAGGGGGACAGTACGGACTCGGACCGCATCTTTGCTCTTTGCAAGTAGCTACACGGACATGAACTTGTTTGATTTTCCGAGGGGAGTTATATGGAAAGGGCAAGGGACCCACGGATGGATCGGTTTGCTTTTCAGTTTGCTTTCCGACGGAGTTTATCGGACAAGGGGGAAGTTTTCATGACAAACAAGGGACTGATGACGCACAAACGACAAACGACAAACGAAACGGCATGGGTGTACCGATATGGAAATGCCGGTATATGCATGGAGGGCGTATAATGAGTCTTGCGAGGACACGGAACGGGCTGCTTCTACTGCTGTACTTTTACCATCTGCCTGACAATTTGTCATGGACATGCTTTGGCACAACGGATACGGTCTGCTTTCAAATGAAAATAATAATATTGCTTTGTAAGATATTCTGTCTAGCTTGGAGATTGTGAAAACAACAAACTCTAATGTAAATACTCCTGAATATTCCCTGTTTGCAAGATCTTTGGCTAATACGCTGGCGCCAATATGAAAGCGGTAGAAATAAAGAAATATGAAAAACAGAACAACAAATTCAAAACGGCCTGAACGCCATCCTCTCGACCGCCGAGAGGAGAATGAGATAAGAAACAAAAAGCAGCAGAATAAAAATCTGTGAGATCCCTGTAACCCTGTGAAATGGCATGTCCATGCCCCCAGTCGCACGCTATGAGTAGAAGAAAGAAGAAAGAAAAGAGAGTGCAGATGCTCCGTATTAGGAGAAGACAAAAGGTCTACGCCCACTTGGCCAGCAGGGCCATCAGGCCGACACCGACAGCCACACACAGGAACGCCAGCATCTGTACGCTCAGCTTGGCATCCCGCATCTCTGGGTTGAACATAAACTCGTGCGCTAGCAGCTCGACGAGCGCCGTGTACACCAGAATGCCCGAGCTGACAGCGTCAAAGATGCCATTCACTAACTGGGACAGATCGGGGCGGGCGTTGAGACCCGCATTGACGCCCAGACCAATGGCGATGCCAATGGGTGTCGTGACACCGTAGCCGACGGCCATCAGGTAGCCCGTCCAGGCCTTCCAGTTGGACGGCCAGGAGGCCACGGCCAGCCGCGAGCCCAGACCGAGGCCCTCAAAGAACTGGTGGAAGGCAATCACGATCAACAGGATTTTGAGGTTATCGGAACCTGCCAGACTGAGACCAATAAACAACGAGTGGAACACGACACCAAACTCGAGGATCAACAGCGAGACAATCTGGCTGCCGTAGCTGCCGTGGGAGTCGCCGTTGACGTGTTCGTGGTCGTGGGCCAGGTGGTCTTCGTTGCCCGGGGGGTAGCTGAGGTGGCTGGGAAGACCGCCGTTGCCGTTCTGGGTCTGGACGGGAGCCAGGACGCCGTTTTCGGGTGCGACAGACGTGGCGTCGGCGTTGGCGTTGGCCTCCTTCTTGTTCTGCGACGAAGCCGAGTCTAGAGACATGCTGGTCGTGCCGGTCTCGAGGTCGGGTTCGCGGTTGGGATCTCGTTCGAGATTGGCCGTGGCGTAGGCCGCGAGGCCGCTGAGCGCGCTGTTATTGACGCTCTGGCGCCACTCGGTCATGCCGGGGGCGGAAAGGTTGCTGGCGTTGTTGCCGTTGGCACTGCGGACGCTGCGCAGGCTCGGGGTGCGGCCAGAGGTGTGTTTGGCGTGGCCGTGGCCATGTTCGTGACCGTGGCTGTGGCCGTCTGTTTTCTTTGAAAGATCGCTGGGCGAGACA
The DNA here is from genome assembly GCA_019925375.1 of Sporothrix euskadiensis. NCBI lineage: Eukaryota > Fungi > Ascomycota > Sordariomycetes > Ophiostomatales > Ophiostomataceae > Sporothrix > Sporothrix euskadiensis. Next base: position 376,504 of record JADHKQ010000017.1, on the reverse strand, counting down.
GCCGGTCCGCCGTGCGAGTGACCACCACCAGATGAGTGGCCAAAGTTGAAGTTGAAGCGCATGGCCATCAGCTCAATATAGAACATGGCCATAATCGTCACGAGGCAAATAACATGACCCCAGTCGTATTCGGGCAGGATGTTGGCGAGGCATGCGTCTGACAAAGCTTCGACGGCGGGCGACAACAGGTGCATAAATGCCGTGGCCAGAATAACACCACTGCCAAAGTACTTGCAGACGAAGAAGAGGAGTTTTGAGTAGCGGGAGTTGGGTGATGTGCGGGCAAGGGCCATGGGCAGGAAGACGCCCAGCATGGAGCCAGTAAGAATAATGAATATTGAGCCGATACGGAGGCCCTTGTCGGAGAGGTCGGTGCCCCAGCCGGAGCACTGCGGGACGGCACCGGTGTCGGCGTCCCGCTGGGCGACGTATTGCCTCATGATGGGCAGATAGGTATGCTCACGGACGGCGTGGCAGTTTGGGTCCGGAAGGCGAGGGTGGTGATATCTCTTCATAATGTCAGCATGTGTACGTTATCAAATGTAGACAGTAAAAAAAAGTGCATCGACAACGCATTGTGATATCGGAGAAAAGAAACAGTGACAAAGATATCGAACAAGATAAAGGATCGGGGGAGTCACGCAAAGGTGGTCGAGGTGGCGGACAAGGCTGAGACTGTGGCAGTTGCCTCGACCGCCCTCGACCGCCCTCGACTGTCCTCGACCGGCCATCCCTGCATGCCGCGCAAGGCAGCCAAGAACCTGGACGGCCACAAGAGCCAAGAAAGAGACACAAACGCGAGCCAGACAGTCAGACAGTCAGACAGCCAGACAGCCAGACACAAGGCCACATGTTCAGCCTCGTCGTGCCCAGACACGTCATTCTCGATCTGGGCTGGCCGTCCACACACCCAAACACACAGAAAGTAGGCCGTATATACGAGTAGAAAAACGGCAAGACTGACAAAAAAAAAAGAAAGAAAGATGCCAGAAGCAGAGCCAAAATCATGGCTGGGGCATAACTGACTCACCTATTAGAAATACTGTAAACCGGGATAGAAGGGCGATGAGGTTCTCGACGGCGTGGATAGTTGTCGTCGGGAGGCGAGCCGTCGAAAGAGAAAGATGGATGAGGTCCGGCTCGTCAGTGTCGTCAAGGACGAGTATCGATATTAGGAGGTGAAGTGTTTGGGATATAGTGTCATAAAAAGACAAACATAACGAAAAAGAGAAGGACAAGCAAGTAAAGACGAGAGGTGAGAAGTGGGGTCGTCTTTCAAAAAGTGGCCGGTGCGACAGGAGGCCGGAGAGATAAACGAGAGCTTGGGTCGTCAAAAACGATGCGACAAGAGTGCCGGAGAGATAAACAAGAGCTTGAGTCGTCAAAAAAGGCTTGGCGTGAGGGAAAAGAGGAAGAGAGCGGAAACAGGGACAGTGGAAGAGAGAGAGAGAGAGAGAGAGAGAGAGAGAGAGAGAGAGAGAGAGAGGATAGGGATCAAGAGGAAGGAAGGCTGTCGTGGTTGGAGTGTGTTTGTCGAGAAAGATTCCGTGTTTCCAGAACGTTTGTCTATATTTTTGAATATTTTTGTTCTTTCTTTTTTTTCCCGACCGGGACTGCTGGTAATGATTTCTGGACGGCGTTCGCTGTCTTTTTTTCCCCTTTTAGCTTTTAGGTTGTTTTTCGTGGTCAAAGACTCAAAAGTCAATTTGGTGGTGGGCAGTTTGGATGTAGTTCGTATTGGTGGTGTAGTTTTTATTAGTTGATACGTGAGTGGTGGTAATTGGCGACAGAAGAAGCGACAGAAAACGACAAAGAGAAGAAAGGTAGAGAGCGCGGGCGAGAAAAAGAGAGACGGCGGGCGGCGGGCAGGCGCAGGTTCTGCGCTTTCCCGCTTTTTTCGAGAACCCGGATGGACAGCTCTTTGGTTTCTTGGGGGTTTTTCGGGGGTTTTACTTCTCTTAGGGTCTTATGCGGCAAGCGCAGTGTTTCGCACCTGCGATTTGCGGCCAAACCCAACAGAAAAACAGAAAGAGCTACAGTCAGTGGAGCTTGACTCGCAGAAGAAAAAGAGCGAAGTGTACATTTACGTTTTGCTCTTTTCGCTACTTTTACGTCGTACTTACCTGCTGACCGACTTCATTGTTTTAACTTTTCTACTTCTTGCTCTTCCTTTGCTGCGAAACACGCAGATCCCGCTGCGTTGTCGCGAGTCGCAAGCGCAGTCGCTCTTTCCAGAAAATATAGGGCGGTCCTTCCCTTTCTGACAGCTGGCGCTTTACATGTAGTACCGCGCCTTCTATTTCTCGCATCTTCTTTCCATCTGTTCCTTCCTCCCCCCTGGTTGTGTCTCTTGCTTATCTGTTTCGTCATCAAAAAGCTGCGTGCTCGCCCGGACGCCCTTTCTGTTCAGTCGCTTTTTGCCTGTTCGCCCTGTCGGGCCAGCCCAGAGCCCAGAGCCCAGCTACACTATCGAGGACGTCGACTAATCTCTGATCGCTGATTGGCTGGCGCGTGCAAGTCCTGTCCCAATTCGGAAGGAAGACCAGGTTTCTTTGCACGGACCAGTGGGCGAGGGGCTGGCTGGCAAAGCAAATGCAGGCAAAAGAGAGACGAGAGAGACAGGGGCCAAGGGCAAATTTAGCTGGGCTGTCCATCCGGGTTCTCATTTCATAGTCAACTGTGAGAGTGGCCCGCAAAAAACCAATCAGCACGCCTGCCACGCCCTCCGCAATCTGAGACAATGAACACGGAAACTGCGCAACAAAGAGGGTCACAGACAGAAAAAAAGGATCTGAAGAGAATCTCGGAGGAGGGAAGACGTCAGACGATAAAGCGAGGGGAAGACCCCCACTACGACCTATGATTCCAATTCAAACGAGGCAAAAGAAAAAGAAAAAAAAGAAGTTTTGCTAGCTTCAACAGTCACGATGGATTCAGGGTCTTTCGATTTACGGAGTAGTTGTTCATTCAATGCATTGTATTTTTTGTCATTATCGTTCTATTTTGCAAGAGATGGAATATGTTCTGAGATGTGAGGTCGTGGCTTTTACCAAAACCCCAGATCTATCAAGATCTCACATCGCATTTCATCTGGAATGGATGGGCTGGGCACGCCAGCACTGCCGGGCAACCCAGACTCCAGACTGCTGGTGACTACGACGAAAACTGAATCTCCAGCCCGAGCGTACGGAACGGCTGGTCGAGCCGGTGCAGGTCGACAGCAGACCCGAGACTGAACAACAACGACTTGATGCGTCCCTCCCACAGCAGACCAATCTGCAGGTTCTGGTTGAGACGGGCCTTGAGCACGCCCTGGTACTTTTCTTCGCCGGTGGGAGCGTCTGTATCGACAGTCTCGACGAGCGATGGTGATAGTGGTGGTGGTGGTAATGTCGGCGCTTTCGCCGAGACTGGTGTGGATACTGTGTCCGACTCTGGGCTCCTTGTAGCAGTCGCGGCAGCGACTGCATCGTCTGCCACCACAGGTGCCGGTGCCGCCGCCTTCACCTTTACCTCATCCAGCCGCCACTCCATCTTTGCCTGGTGACTCCGTTCTGGGACGCCAAATGTGGACGTTCTCGGCACGAGTGTAGGCGCCGCCACAGCCTTTTCGTTGTCATCATCGACAGCCACCAGTCCGGCCAGCCGTCGCGTGCTCCACAGCTCCATGCCCACCGACCACTCGCTCTCGTAGCTGTAGACATTGAAGTCGAAACGCGTCGCCAGAGAGCAATCCTCGCGCGCCACGACCGCATAGGCCGCCGACAGGTTGCCCATCAAAGGGTTGACTGTCAGTGTGGCGGTCAAGGGTGTACCCGCCACTCCCTTCTTTTTCGTGGTTGCAGAGTCTTCGCCCACAGCGGCCGTCTCGAACCGCGCGCCAAAGGACACGCCGCCGGACTTGTTGAGCGTGCCGTAGTAGATCTCGCCGCCCGCACTGAAGCGGCCATGCAGGCGGTCCTCTTCCCCGGCAGCAGAGGATGCCGCCGCCGCATCGTATGCAGTCCCAAAGTTGTAGAGACCTCGTACACCCAGCAGCCCACCATCCGATGACACCAGTCCCTCTAGGCCGTAGCGCCCACGGTCGAGCTGCATCACACCCAAAACAGTACCTCCATTGGGCAGCTTCGCATCACTGACGGCGCGCAGCTGCAGCTGGACAGACGGCGCCAGCCGCTTTACCATGTAGGCCTCGAGCATCGATCGGGGCAGGTAGAGACGGCCGTACAGCAGAGCAGGCTTGTCGACGAGAGCGCGGGCTTCGTGGACGGCAGCAGCGAGCTGGTCGGCAACGGGGACAAGGAGGGTGTCGGCGAGCATGGCTGTTGATGATGGCTGTGTCTGTGCCAGTGGCGGCGAGGCCGTCCCTGTTGTTGTTGTTGTAGTGGTGCCGTCGGTTGTTGTTGTGACGGTAGTGGCCGCCGTAGCCGCCGTAGCCGCCGGAATCCTGGTGTGCACTGGCACGCCTAGAAAGGGCAGGATGCCTTCGAGGGTGACCCGCTCCCGTGGCGGCGTGACAAACGCCGCATCCAGCACCGGCGGCAGCCCGCTTCGTGGCCGCTGCCTGTAGGACCTCAACAGAGTAGGGAGGGGTACTCGGCTCGACTGGGCCACCACGTTGCCCAGGGGTACAGACGAGTACAGGTACGAGATGGCGCCATCCACCACGCCGACCGACCCCAGCGTATAGCCCGTGGCAAAGTGCGGCGTGGCCAGCGACGACAGGCTCATGCGCAAGCCCCGCGGTGTCGGGAAGTTGAGCAGCTCGTTGGCCGCCACGTTGAGGTCCGAGTAGCCATTGTCGCGGCTCCAGCCCGTGGCGTCCCGGAAGGACTCGAGGACGTAGCTCAAGAACTCTCTCATTCTTTGTTGTCCTCGTCCCTGTCCTCGCTACTCTCAAAGGCAGCTGTCGTCTATGTCCCCGCTTCGCTCAAAGGTAGCTGTCGTCTGCCCTCGCTTCGCTCAAAGGTAGTGCTACACTTCCAGTGTGCTCGATTGGCTACCGGGCGTGGCGGCTATAGCGCATTGGATCGTATGGTTCTTCCCGTTGAGTCCGCGTATCACCCTAGCCGTCGTTGTGGTTGTTGTCGTCTTTAGGACTGTCGTGTGTTGCCGCCGTTTGCGCGTGGTGGTGTCCTCGGCTGTTTCGACTTTGACGTTGAACGTGATCCGCAATCGATTGGGATTGGCCTGGCGCCGGTGGCAAGATGCAGAGCAGCGTCATGGCTCTGGCCCTCTGGGGAAGGAAGGTGCTACCAACTAGCCCAAGTTTGGCGGATAAAATACCGGCCCGCTATACAAAGGCGCCCTGAGACGCCTGCCATTCTTTTCTTGTGGGTCTTCTGCCAGGCACAAAGAGGCGCTGGGAGGCGCTGGCAGAAAGACAAAAGACCGCTCTAGGCCCTAATATGAGACCACTGTTCCTGACAGCCTGTGAGCTATCTTTCTGTACTCCGTATTACCCCGCGGCCGTTGCCGATTCAGTGGTGGGCCTCACTTGTCATACCACATCGACGGCGTCTTCTGACAGGAAACTTTGCGGCTTCCATTCATCCATCAACATGAGATGAACCGGATCAACTTCCCCTAATGGGCTTCGTCGGTCTCTGTTCTTCAGTTCCCCTATTCGGATGTCACGGAGCGGATGCAGCCGTCTTTTTCTTTTCTTCTCTCTCTCTCTCTCTCTCTCTTTTTTTCCCCTTCTTTTTTCCCTTTTTGCTTGTTATTCACACCTCTCTTTTCTCTCGTCCTTCATTGTCTGGTGCATGATCGACGGTGTTCCAGATGCATCGCCCCGGCGGCTGATATTATTTGTATGCGAGCGGCGGTGATCTAGGGGTCTTTGTGAAAATTCACCTTGAGACTGATTGAGACTGCTTTAATTGTGTTCCTCAATCGTCGCCCTGCACCGATGAATGTCGTGAGTTTAAGCTTTTCTTGTCGACGCCACGATCGTGCGCACAGAAGACCAAGATCTAAATACCAGAGATTGCATTGTCTCTTTTCTGCAGAAACAAAGAATACAAGTGCCTGGTTTATGATGGCAGTGCACGTCTTGGCGAGCATGTCAAAGTGAAGAAATAAAGCCAGGCGACGCGGGACGGGAAAACCGGCCCGGGTTGATTCATATTGGGGCCGTTGAGAAGATGTAGAAAAAGAAGACAGAATAAGTAATTGTTGTTTAAAATGCTTTCTGCTTCATTTTGATTTATTATTGTCCGCCAGGACTGGGTAATTGTTGTTTCAGATACATTTTCCTGCTTCATTTTGATTTATTTACATCCCTAGATCTTCTCCACCAGCCTCTTCAACCGTGTTTCCACTGCTTTGATGTACTCTGTCGTCGTCACCCACGACGTTCTGTCCGTCAGCCCGCACGCAAACGCCAAATCTTTGGTCATGATGCCATCCAAGTCGACTGTCTCGATGCAAGCTTGCTCGACCGCCTGGGCAAACGCGACGACACGCGGTGTCCCATCCAGTTCGCCGCGCTTCATGAGCGCTCTCGTCCACGCAAAGATGGACGCGACAGGATTGGTCGATGTGTCCCGGCCCTTTTGATGCTCCCGGAAATGCTTTGTCACAGTGCCGTGGGCAGCTTCGGTCATCATCGTGCGGCCGTCGGGCGTGACCAAGAACGAAGTCATAAGGCCAAGCGAGCCGAAGCCCTGGGCGACAATGTCGGACTGGACATCGCCGTCGTAGTCTGTGCTCCCTCGTTAGCAGATGGACACATCTCAGAGGACCAGCTGTACTACTTACTCTTCAGGGCCAGCACATAGCCGCCGTCTGACTTGATCATGTAGGCGACCATGTCGTCGATGAGGCGGTGCTCGTAGGCCAGGCCGGCCTTTTCGAATTGTGGGCGGTACTCTGTCTCGTCCAGTGCCTCGAATATGCGCTTAAAGTGGCCATCGTAGACTTTGAGGACGGTGTTTTTGGTACTGAAGAACAGCGGAAGCTTCCGCAGCAGGGCGTAGCGGAAGCAGGCGTGCGCAAAGTCCGTGATGCTTTCTGTGGTGTTGTACTGCGCCAGGCCGACACCGCCGCCCTCCGGGTAGTCAAACACTCGGATCGTCTCTGGCTTTCCGCCGTCCTTTGGTGTAAAGACTATCTCCAGCTTGCCCTCGCCCTCAAAGTGTCTCTGAACTGCCCGATACTTGTCGCCGTATGCATGCCGGCCAATCACAATGGGCCTTGTCCAGCGCGGCACCAGGCGCGGGATGCGTGGAATCACAATTGGTTCGCGAAAGATTGTGCCACCCAAAGCCGAGCGGAGGGCAATGTTGGGCGACGGCCACATCTCCTTGAGGTTGAATTCCTTGAGGCGGGCCTCGTCGGCGGTAATGGTCGCGCACTTGATGCCGACGCGGTGTTCTCTGATGGCAGCGGCCGCGTCTGCTACAACGGCATTGTTGGCAGCATCGCGGTGGGGTAGCCCCAGATCAAAGTATCGAATGTCGACGTCAAGGTAGGGCAGTAGCAGAGTCTCTTTGATGGTGGCCCAGAGGACGCGGGCCATTTCGTCGCCATCGAGCTCGACTACGGGGTTGGTGACTCTGATTCGAGGCATGGCGACATGACTGGCGGGGGAGGAGGAGTTGGCTATGATGAGAATGCAGAAAGGAAAACCAGTTGCGTTGACAAACATATTTAACTGTCTTGACGAGATTGTGACGGAGCTGTCATGACGGAGTGTTTGCGTCCGCAAGAGCAACAAGAGGTGGGCGATGTCGACTTACACGAAAGCGGGGCCGTCCCAGCCAATCACAAGACATGGCCTCTTTTGTACGGAGAATGCATGTGGAACAACGGACAACACCTCCCCGGCACCACTCCTCGCACTTTGCATCATTCACAGTTCTTGGTTCTTCGGATGTATTCAAATTGTCCCATAAATTGTAGACTACTAAAAGACTGCCTCTTTGGGAGTCTACGGTCGGAGAGTGAGCAAAGACACCATAAACGCCATGTGGCAAATGCACGCTCCAGCCTTGGGGGAACAAGTCGGAGATGGCTTGGTTTGATTGTGGGTGTACGACGTAATACTGTTCTGTGGACAATTGGCGCAATTGCTGTGCAGTGTGTATTCTGTAAGTGGATGTTGAGTTTGTGTACGTTCGTACCGAAATGATTGAAAACAATGGCCGACGATGAACAAAGACTGAACAATGAGATGCATCATGAACAACAATGAACAGAAAATAAAATAAATCGAATACCAGCTTGAACAAAGACGTTGATACAGTTTCTTCTTTTATATTATTATTTCTATTATTTGTAAATAGAAAGAATGACTTCAAAGATGGACAAGTCGTGCCACATTGTTCTGTCCTTGAACTTGGCCTCAACAAAACAACATGGACAACATGAACAACACAGGTCAATAACAATACACAAAAATACTGAACAGCATCACCACCATGCACAGTAGTGAACAAGATGCGCAAGAATACAGACCGACTGAAATGTATAAAACAAGGTCAGCTCGTTTCTCTGATTCCTGTCTTGTTTCTCTTTTCCTCATCACCAACAACAACCTCAACACTCTCAGCCAGATCTCAACAACAAACAGCTCTCGCGCCCAGTCACCCACGGTGTCTTTGCAGTCTTTCTAGATTCACTTTCTCTCGTCTTTTCTTTTCAGGAAAAAGAAGACGAAAGAAAAAGGTGAGTACCACCATCTAGAGTCAGACATCTCCACTCTTCACAACCACCGCACACAACTGCAAAGATGCCTTTCCTTGACGCCGCCGACGAGTTCATCCGCCTCTCCAACGAGCGCTACACCGCCATCGACGAGGCCCGCTGGCGGCCATGCTACGACAATACCCTTCGCCGCTTCATGTGTCGCGGCCAGCAACCCGGTGAGTCTCTCCTCCAGTACTACTGCCAGCAGGACGTCTGCTACATGCCCCTCAAGCGCAAGGATGCCGAGTGTGTCGCCTTTGAGGACTCCAGCATCATCGGCATCAGCGGCGTCCGCCGCGACATTGTCATTATTCTGGCCTGCCCTACTGCTTGCATCATCGTTTGTGTTCCCTCCCGCTACGGCCGCGAGGACGACATTCTGAGTGTCGAGGCCCGCGTGGAGGCCGAGCAGGAGGCCCACGAGTACGTCCACCGCCTCGCGGACTTGATTGCCGAGTGCAGGGAAATGAGCGCCAGCAATTTTTCGGACCCGACTGCCATGGGCTGCGTCATGTTTGGCGAGTGGGACCCGGCCAACCGGGGCCGGGTCGAGACCATCGTCCAGCAAATCATGCTAGACGGCATGGCCCGCCTGGGCATTTCCCACTGCGACCAGCTCCAGCACCTGGAGACGGACGGTGACATGGACGCCCGGCCTGGCTTGGGCTCCATTGTCGTCATGTCGCCCGGCATTGCCTCCAACGACATGCCTCACATTGTCATTGATGATGAGGTTGAGTGGGCCATTACGCCTGCCGAAGTCCTCATTCCCTCCATTGAGCGGGACGAGGACGAGGAGAACCAAACTCCGGCAAACTAACCAAAAACACTCCCAAAACAAAAAAGGTAGGTTCTCGTAGAGTGGCAAGTGTCAAACAACCGCCGGTCGGTTCGTAGACATAAACATCTGCAAGTGGTTTTTAGTCTTTGGTCGTTTCTTCTTCGGTCTTTTCGTAGTGAGGGTAAACGGTCTGGAGTCTGGTTAACCTTTGTTGAGTTTTGGTAATCACTACGTACATTTCAAATACATTACAGGTAAGCTTTTTTCTTTCTTCAAACAACTTTTTCAAAATGCATAATGTGACAGGTAAGTGAATCTTTCTTTTTTTCACATTACTACGGCGAACAAAGAGCTTGTACGGTCTAATCATGAACAATAAATCACCGGAAAGACAACATGGCCACAAATCCTACGATGTGATCCGACAACACGCAACCCGAGTGTCTTCGAAAGCACCAAGATTCTGAACGCAGTGAAAAGTACCCTTTAATTGAGTTGATTTTCGCTTCAAATTTCAGAAGCTCACAAGTTTCGAAGCATGTCAAAATGTGGCGTGTCTGTTGGTGAGGCTATTCATGAACAATGCAAAGTGACAGGCTGAACAAACCTGACTTCTTTGTGCATCGACAAGCTGTGGATATCAGTTCAGTCTCAGTTCAACCTGAACAACAACTCAACACAGCTCGTTCAGGCCAGTGATGAAATGTATATATACAGCTCACGATTCGTCATTACAGTCCTGCTATTCTCTCATCTTCTTTCCTCATCACCACAAACAACAACACAATCATCACTTCGATCACCTAGCTCCACACTGATCACCAACACCATTCTTTGATTACAACAGAGCCCCCTCACTCAAATCAACATGGCCCAATCTCTCATGGACGTTTACGAGGGCCTGGCGGTGGTCGTCGACGCTGGCACGATGGGCAGTGTCAACTTTACGCAGCAGCCCGCCATTGGCACGGAGTTTCTGGACGGCTGCACGGTCATCATGATTGCCTGTCCGACCAAGGCCATCATGGTCCACATCCCTCAACTCTCTCCTTCGCCGACCGTGGCCACCATCAACAACTCGCTGGTGACTTTGGAGGGTGTCATGGCCGGCGTCCGGGGCCTCTATGCCAGCCTCTCGCGACCCGCCGATGGCAGTCTCCACTTCCGGTCGCTGGACACCAAGACATGGATCCTGGCGGGCGCCAACGAGGAGGACGAGCTGCAGCAGACGCACCATGTCACCGCGGTTTGTACGGAGCTGAAGGGCATGGGACTGGAGCCGGAGATTATCCCTTACACGTTCAACTCTTCCCCGGACGCCGACACGACGGCCATGCTGATTAACATGGACTTTGGCAACGCCCAGGAGATGCCCAAGATGCACCTGGGTGGCGAGCACTTTGAGTGGTAGGCCAGCAGCAAGTGAGAAGGCGGGTCCTTCAATATCGTGAGTATCGTGAGTGGTGACAACACAGCTTAGGTAAGTACAATGCAATTTTTCACTCTTTCTTTTTTTTTCACATTTTGACTTTGAGTTTATAGTATGCAACGTGAGCGTGATGTGCCTGTAGACAGCTGACAGCCGAGCCGGCTACGCCGTCTTCACTGGCTGCGCTTTGAGTGGCACCGCCTCGCCTTCACCGACGGCCATCCAGTTGCGCGTCTGCGCAATGTTGTCGAGTTGGTTGTTGTAGTAGCGGTGGAGGACGCCCATGAGGTCGCGGCCCATGAGCGGGTACGACTCGTAGACGGCACCCTCGGCGCCATTGTCGGACATGAACAGCACGACCGTGTTGTCGAGTTCACCCGTCGTCTCGAGGTAGTCGTGTCTTGGGGAATGACGGGGTGCGGCACGACATCTTGGCCAATGAGCCCCAACTTCTTGAGGGCGGCCAGCCGTTCCTCGCGCAACACGGAGGGCCCCGCATCGTAGCGTCCCTTGTACCGCTCACGGTCTTCTTTGCTGCACTGCAGCGGCCAGTGCGGCGCCGAGAAGGGCAGGTAGGCGAAATAGGGCTTTTCTTTCTGCTCGTCGGTCCACTCTTTGAAATAGCGCACCAGGTTGCTGGCATAGTACTCGGACGAGTAGAAGCCCGTGTCGTACGCGTTGCCCTCATTGGCCTCGAACACTTTTCGCTTGCCGTCCTCAACGTACAGGACCGGGATGCGGGCAAAAAAGTCCATGGGCTTTTCGAATTGCGGCTCAAAGCCGAAGTGGTTGGTGCAGCCCGGCAGCAGTGCAAACGATCGGTCGAAGCCGCGCTGTGAGGGGCCGTTCTCCGGTTTCAAGCCCAAGTGCCACTTGCCCGACATGAAAGTCGTGTAGCCAGCATCTTGCAGCAGCTCGGGCAGCGCGGCGACGTCGTGGTTGAGGTAGCCCTCGTGGCCGCCCTTGTTCCATCGCTCAAAGTCGTTGGACCGCTGCTCGCTCATGACACCGACGCCGGCCAAATGGTTGTCGGTGCCCGACAGGAGCATCGAGCGTGTGGGCGAGCATGCTGCGGCGGCGTGGACTGACAAGTTAGGAGAGGATTTGTAAGAGGACTTGTAAGAGGACTTTTAAGAGGACTTGTAAGAGGACTTTTAAGAGGACTTTTAAGAGGGCTTTTAAGAGGACTTAAAAGAGGGATTATAAGAGGAATTACGAGATGAATGCAGAGGCCGACTTACAGTCTGTGAATTTAATGCCTTCGCGGGCAATGCGGTCGATGTTGGGCGTGCGGATTTCGGAGCCAAAGCAGCCCACGTCCGAGTAGCCAAGGTCTGTTCAGAGAGAGGATGTGTGAGTGAGTGCCAGCAAGACAAGGCGGCAGTTCACCAAGAGCAATAGGACAGGGATCTCCCGGCACACTTACCATCTGCTACAATGAGCAAGAAATTGGGCCGTTTTGCTGTCATTATAATGTTCTTAACGGAGATGCGTGTGTAGGAGAGTCTGTTTGTGCTTGCGTGGATACGACAAAATGTCTTTGATAATGCAAGCTGCAGATGACGACTTTGAGGAGTAAGGTCGAGAAGGAGTTTGATATCAAACAATAACCCGTTTGGAAACAGGTTCTCTGATTTGAAAGAATCAGAATCAGAATCAGAATCAAAATCAAAATCAGAAAAGAAAAGAAAAGAAAAGAATGGAGTAAGGGCTCCTCCTAGAAATGATGTGATCGAGCTCGTTTGTCTCTAAGCGGTGCATTGTCGTATAAAAGCCACGGATGTGCAGGCCTGCCCGACCCTCGTCCGCGATGGGCCCCAGTCGAGTCTGATGTCTCGCCCGATGTATCGCCCGATGTCATCGGTCTTGGCCTGTTGGCGCAAGGCACTGGGCCGACTTCACGGCCAAGTGCCGCTGGATTCTCCGCTTTATCGCTTAAAGTGGGACGCCGCGCGGAGTTGTCTTCTTTCTCTGCTCCTTTTACTATTTATTCACTTCTTCTGCCCGACAAACCGGGACAAAGCCTTGCAAACAATCGTTGGCGCCTCTCGCCTCATTTATATGCCGGATGTTGTCATCGATAGGAGGGTCTTCCATGGGTCCGTAGATGGGGCCAAACAGAGTCTGGGGACCTGGGGAGCTTTTCGAAGCTTTTTGACTGCAATTTTGAACGAGCTGCAGCTGTCCCATTAAATCTAGTTAGCGATACGAGGAGGCCGTGCCATTCTGTGAGTAAAGATTGGCGTTCAGTGGGATACTTCGTTAGGGTACGGAGTAGTTTGCAGGGCATTACCGGCGACTGCTGGTACTGGGTTTTACTGGTGATTGCAGTGAAATAACTTGCTTCTTCTTCTTTTGTTTATGTTTTGGTGAAGATTTGCAGACGCCACTGATGCTGAAATATTGACTGGAATCATTGCTGAGAATAAAGAGATTGCATTGACAATAAAATACGCGTAGCCGAATTCACTCAGCCGTAGTTGTCGGCCGAGTCATGTCCATGCTTGGCCGTCGTTTTCGTGGCGTCTTGGTCGGCTTTTCGCAGCTTCACCTTTGAGAAAGAAAGCCAAGAGTCGAAAGTGAAGCCAAGTGAATTGCCGAGTTCAATGGAAACAGTGGACATTGGGGTGCTCCTTCCCTGGCACGGCGTGTCAGTGGTAGCGACTGCTAAATTAGGAAGTTTTGGGTGGAGGCAAGTCCCCTACGCCGTACACCGCCTTATTCTGCCACATTTACTTATCGTCTATCTAATCGCTTATCGTCATATGAAAATGTACGAAAACGGTCCCCAAAACAAGCAGCTAAACTGGACCTCAGTAACAGAGCTCCAAAACAAACACAAAGCAAACACACTTTGCATCGAGCTTTTCTCACGAACGCGGCCATCGACAATCCATCCGCACGCCGACTCTATACATCTCATCCAACGATCAAGAATCTGCATCCATCCCGAAGAATGGCCGATCAACCGCAGGGCAAAAAGCCCAACAACCGCCGGCCGAGACATCGTGGCCGTGGAGGAGGAGGGGGTGGTGGAGGGAACGGAAATGGCGGCGGTGAGGACGGTGGCAATGAGAGTGGCCGTGGTGGCCGTCGTGGAGGCCGCGGTGGCCGCAACGGCGGAACCCGTAACAACCAGAACCAGAACCAGAACCAGACGCAGGGCGACGATGGCGATGTCGCTATGGTCGACGCCGTCAACACTTTGCGGCCCTTCCCTCCTCCCCTGGGTGGTAACTCGGGCGTCTCGTCCAACAACATCTCGGGCGTGGCCACGCCTATGCTCAGCGAGGCCGTCCCCTCGGACACACCCCGTTTCACCGACATCAACGCCAACGGCACCGTCGTCGACCCGATCCTGATTGACACGATTACCCACGACCTCAAGTTTGAGCACATGATGCCCGTGCAGGCCGCCACGATCCACGAGCTGCTGCCGCCCAAGCGTCTTGACGGCCTGGTGCAAGCCAAGACGGGCACCGGCAAGACCATTGCCTTTTTGCTGCCGGCCATCCAGACGATGCTCAACAAGCAAAAGGAACTGGGCAAGGCTCGCGGTGGGCCCTCGACCCGCCAGAACAACCACATCTCGCTGCTCGTCATGGCACCCACACGCGAGCTGGCCATGCAGATTGCCAAGGAGGCCAAGAACCTGCTGCAGCGGATGCCCGACTACCATGTGTGCATTGCCGTCGGCGGCACGAACAAGGACCGTGAAGAGAAGCAGATTTTGGGCGGCTGTGATATTCTGGTGTCGACCCCGGGCCGCATGCTGGACCACGTGTCGGGCACACCGGCCGTCAAGGACGCTCTGGCCCACCTGGACACACTGGTGCTCGACGAGGCCGACCGGCTGCTGGACATGGGCTTCCTGCCTGCCCTCAAGAGCATTGTCGCCTGTCTCCCCGACAAAGTCTCGACGAAACGCCAGGGCATGCTCTTCTCGGCCACCGTGCCCTCGCACGTCGCCCAGGTCGCCAGCCTTGTCTTGAGCCCCGGCTACCGCTCCATCTCGACCATCCCCAAGGGCGAGGCCTCGACGCACGCCCGCGTGACCCAGCTGCTGGTCGAAGTGCCCACGTTTGCCGACCTCGCACCCGCTCTGGTCGGTGCCATCCGCCGCGAACAGCAGCAGCTTGTTTCCCAAAATGCCGGCGGCACCTTCAAGGCCATTGTCTTTGCCCAAACCGCCGCCCTCGCCGACTTTTACGGCTATCTGCTCGAGAACCTGTCGGACATGCCGCCCTCCTGGACCCTGCACGCCCGCCACGCCCAGTCCAAGCGCACCAACGTCACCAATGCCTTCCGCGGTGCTGCCACTGGTATTCTGGTGGCTACCGACGTCGTTGCCCGCGGCATGGACTTCCCGGCCGTCACCACAGTGTTCCAGGTTGGCCTGCCCATGGACAAGGAGTCGTACATCCACCGTCTCGGCCGGACAGCCCGTGGTGCCGCCGGCTCGGATCCGTCCAAGCAGGGCGGCCCGGATGCTGCGTCGTCTTCTGGTGCAGCTGAGTCCGGCCGCGGCGTCTTTTTGGTGGCCGCCGTCGAGGCCTACTTCCCCACCCGCGTCCTGCGGGAAATCAATTTTGTGCGCACCGAGCCGGACCTGTCGTCGACCCAGCAGCTCGGCCCCATCATCGACCGCATGGAGGAGAGCATGGTCGGCAAGACCTACCAGGCCTGGCTGGGCTACTACAATGGCCACATGAAGGGCCTGCACTGGGACAAGGCCCTGCTGGTGGCGGCCGCCAACGAGTTTGCCCGCGACGGCCTGCACGCCGTGAGCACCCCGGCCATCCAGAAGTCGACGGTCGGCAAGATGGGTCTGCGGGGTACGCCGGGGCTGGTTGTTGTGGCCGATGCGCCGCGGCCGCATAGGGGCGGTGGCGGTGGCGGTGGTGGAGGACGCGGTGGAGGGGGTGGTGGTGGAGGACGCGGTGGTCGTCGTTGAAGGCGTGACAACGGAGAGAAGAAGATGACTTTTGACTTGGAGGGGAATACCGATACCAAAGTTGTTTGTTTTTCGTATAGACCAAAAAGACCAAAAAGGGCAATGGGACCAGGGGAAAAAATAAAGGGGAAATGGTTTTGTTTTGCAACAAGGGCTATTAGACGGACGGTCTTGCATTTTGATTTCATAATTTGTTTCTCATTTTTCTCTTTTATTGCCACGTCTTCTATACACATAATCTGCGTGTTCACCCATTCATACCAAAGTCGAACATGGCCATGTCCTTGAGAGGAGCCACGTACTGGGATCCTTCGGCCGACAAATCGAGTAGTTGGGAGAGCTAATAGTCAGCAGTGTACAACGTAAACAAAAAGAAAAAGAAAAGGAATAAAAAAAATAAAAACGGAAAAACAAAACAAACGGAAATAAATTCAATCAAAAGAAAATTGAACAGTAACAGTCAAACGCACACGACATTCTCTAATGCACAGAGTATTCCACGTCTTTTTATAGATGGGATCTGGTCGATTCAACTTTATTTGCTTGATTTTGATCCAGTCTGTATCTAAGTGACTACCGTTGACTATGTTGATTTTCCACCAAGGCTCTTATTCTTCTGTCCTCATACTTCTGTCCCCATACACAGCATTTATGCGACAGTCTCATGATCGACGACCTTTCCGTCCTCGAGCTCGTTCTTGTGGTCCCTGTTGTTGAGGGTGGCAGCGACCTGGCTGGTCATGACGGACTCGACGCGAGGGAGGAAGAGCGAAGTAATGATGGCAATACCGGTAAAGGCAATCGTGACCAGGAACACCGTGCGGTAGGCATCGACATTGGCCTGCTTGTAGGCCTTGGTGCCGGCGGCAGTGATGTCGGTGGTCAGGCCGGCAACGCCCGAGTAGTCGCCCGAGGTCAGGGCAGCAATGAAGGCGGCCACACTCGATGCGGGCAGGCCGGCAGCTTCGAGGGCGGGCGGGACCTGGGCAGCGACGGTGCTGGCCAGGCGGTTGTTGAGCACGACGGTGTAAATGGTGGAAGCGATGCTGACAATGAGGAAGCGGACAGAGCCGGCGAGACCGCCAGCCGAGCCCAGTTCCTGCTGGTTGTTGATGGAGAGAGTAATCATGGTAATAGCCAGAGACTCGGCCCAGCCGACAAAAAAGACACCCAGGGTCATAATGGTCGACGAGCGGGCCTTGCTGTCGACGGTGCTGGTGGCCATGCTGCCAAAGAAGATGCCCGACAGAATCAGGGTGATGGTGCACTGCAGCTTGTAGTGCTGGATGTACTTGGCGGCCATGCCGCCAAAGATCTGGCCGGCAATAATGCCGAGACCAACCAGACTGGACAGCCAGCCGTTGACGGTGCTGCTGCCGTCGGCATACAAGACACCGACCATGGAGGGCCAGATGAGAGCCAGGGCGTAGTACATGGACGCGCCAAGGCCCGAGACAACAACGGCGGCGGACCAGCGCTTGTTGCGGAAGTACTCGACCTGAACCAGGGGCTCCTTGAGGTCCATCAACGTCTCCCAGAAGCCGAGCGCAATGAGGCCGACGGCGCCAGCAACGAGCGTGCCAATGACATAGCCCGACTTCCAGGGGTAGACAGAGCCGCCCCAGGACAGACCCAGCACAAAGATGAGCAGGCCTCCGAGGTACAGAACGGTGCCAATGTAGTCAAAGTGCTTGACAAAGGCCATCTTGCTGGCGTTGCGGTGCTTCTGCTCAAAGGTGGGCGGGTGGTAAAACAGGACCCAGCACAGCAGGCCGAGACCGTTGACGCCAATCAGCAAGTAGTAAACACCGCGCCAGCCGACACTCGGGTACTTGCTGAGGAACGTCTGGCCCAGCACGGGGGCCACACCGGAACCGGGAAGACAGAAAACGTAGAGGAAACCGTTACCGGCGAAGCGGTACTTCATCGGCACAATCTCTCCCATCACGTAATAATAAGAAAGCTGGGCGGATGCGCCGATACCAATGATGGTGCTGCCGGCAATAAGTGCGCCAACATTCTGTGCGGTGGCGGCCACGATGCTGCCCACCAGACCGAAGACGGCACCGCCCACAAAGACCCACCGGCGACCGAAAATGTCCGACACACGACCGATAATCGTCAGGAACACCGCCGATGTCAGCGTGTACGTCAACGAGACCCAGGTAATGTTGGCACTGGGACCCAGATCGTTGTTGATTTCCGTCAGGATGGGTGCCGCGTAACCGAAACCGGCGACACCGGCCCACAGACCCAGAGCCATGGCGGCCATGGAGCCGACAAAGAAGCTGCTACGAAAGTAGCCCGGCTTCAGGTGGTGGGCATCGGTCTCGAAGCCACCAATGGCGAGCTCCTCGTGGCTGGAGTGGCCATGGGCCGTGTTGTCAATGTCGTCTGTCTTTTCGACGGCGACGGGGCGATGGCCGGCCATGATGGGGGTCGATGTTGTTGATGGCACTTTGTCGATGGAGGTTTCCTTGGTGTTGGAGATGTTGGAGATGGAGTGTTGGAGTGTTGGAGACTTGGAGAAGGGAGAAGGGAGAAGGGGGATGGGCAGTGTCCCCGACTTATGGAATGCACACGAGTCAAGCCGTTGCAGAGGAGAACAATAATGAAAGAGACAGCGATGAGGAAAAGGCCTGTTTCACATGGGAGAAAGAAACAGGAACAAGAACAGAAGCACCTCAGAGAACAAAACACTGGTTTCTGGAAAAAAGAAGAAGACATAACTGCCGATCTCTTGGCTTATGTAGTCTCTGTCTCCAAGACGTCCAAGACGACGTTCTCTCCAAGACACACTCGCAGCCAGCATCAAGGTCCAGACTTTCGGGAGACGTTACCCCAATGCACCCATGAGAGTGTGACGTGAATAGGACCCTGTCACACGAATCATGAGCACTTCTGAATGCTTCTCCGACTCATCCTGTGGCCGTCATCTTTTCCTTCTTTTGGAGAAGACTTGTCTCGCTTGTCTGGAAACGGAATACGGCCGTGCCTGGTCTGCATTGTGCTGCATGCTGCATGGCTACACGGCAAGGGGTGAAGAAGAGAAGAATAGAAGACCCTAATGTCCTGATGTAATTGGACGCTCAGAGGCGGTCGAGGACATGGTAAACATTATTATTTTGTAAAACATACGGTCACCGCTGTTATTCTTCCGTCCCAGACGGCCACATCAGACCCAGCCTCTCACATCGTCTGGAAATAAGTAACTGCCATTTTCCTGGGGAACTCTCAAGTGTCCGGCGGGGAGTGGAGGTGAACGGCAGAACAAAATCTGGAGTAATACGGAGGCATGGAGAGGCTCTGGGGAAAAGACGTCAGCGAAGAGCAAAAAAAGAGGACAAACGAGGATGAAAGGGCTCGCAAGGATAACATCTGCCGCAAAGGATGCAAGTGATGTGGAAACAGCCCGCATCTGTCCTGTCTTCGGTCTCTTCGTGTTGTTTAAACAACCCACATCTGTACTGTCTTTCGTCTTTCGTGTTGTTTTTGCTCTTTTGTTTGGCTGCTGCTTCTCTGCTGCTTCCCGCTGTTTCTGGGGGAGGACCGATCCCGGACTATCCCACAATTCCCACACTCTACGACGTGGAGATACTCCGAGCTGGGGGGAAATGGAGCAGAATGGAGCAAGTATGGAGAAGATCCTTATTCCCCACAGCCCCCGGGGGATGGTCAAGGCGTCTGGGGAGAACTCCGTAAACTCCTCTAAAACGACTCTTTTGACACCATTTCGACGAGACAAATGAGAATGAGAGCAAACGGCGAAAAGACAATATGGCAAAGGGCTAAAAGACCAAGCCACGAGATGTCAGTGGCTGACAAACGGTGTCAGTTTTCTCCATTTGGCCGGTGTCTAGTGATTCATCGCGCTTGGACGATGCGGGGAAGATGGGGAGTAAAGAAAGTCGAGACGGCTCGCGGGTGGCTGTTTCATGGAGGAGGTGGAGGAGAACAGGACAAGAAGGCGAGGACAGTTGGTGACATTGGGGGAGACAAAAAGAAAGTCTCCAGGAAGTTGACTCGTTAGTGGCCAGATCGGCAGCAAGGAGGCCGCTATGGCCGCGCTAATGACGCGGGCTCTGCCGGGGCTGTCTCCTTGTGGTTGTGGAAGGGGGAAAGGCGGAGGAAAATAATACGACGTAGGAGACAACGAATGGGGAATGGATGCGAGGTTGGGGATGAAAGACAAATTAAGGATGACAACTCTGCAGTGAACACAGCTTCATAAACTACAGAAAAAGACCCCATGCACGATTGGAGGCTTGAGACTTTAGAAATACAATTTACAGACGAGATCTACGACATTGAAGCGTGAGGTAAAACGCAATCGTCTTTGGAGTGTTATGTGAGCTAAGAGTGAGCTCGCAACAAAGGAGAAAAATGAAGAAAACAAAAGCAAAGTCACAGTGTGGGTGGAATGCGAGTGACTTGTAGGTGAATATTCCACGTAGTTGGTACCATTGCGTAGAAAACTTGCTCAATGATTGGAGACTTAGAAAATGTACAGATGAAGCTTGCAGCAAATGCCACGAACGAGCAGAAGCAAAAGTGAGGAGGAGCGTACAAACAAAACGTAAACAGAAGCTGACACAATATGTGAGGCCTTGCTGACAGTTTGCAGAGAGGAAGGTGAAGGCAGTTGCATCTTTTTGAAAGCGAACTGCAGATGAAGTAACTGTGATGGAGATGATAAGCCTGTACTGAAAAGTCAGTGAGAAGTTGAAAAAAATCGAGCTTGAGACGAAACACGCAACTGACTGATGATAAAGTAATATAAAATGTAAGAGATAGATGCAGTGAAAGAGAGAAAACTGTGAAAGAGTCCGTTTGCTGACGACTTGAAGTGCAATTGACTGGAGCCTCATGGGACAGGTGAGGCCCAAGAGCAGCCAGACTAATATTGATCAAAACAACAGATTATCAACGTCGATAAAATGAATTTTATTTTACCTCTTAAAGTAAGCTGCGGTTTGCAGTGTCAGACTGCGTTTGAAGATGACAGCTCCTTCCTATCTTGACAAACGACTGTTTGCACCTGCCTCCCCGTCACCACTCACAGTCACTGCCTGCTGGCCCCTGGATTTGTATAAATAGCTGGCTCCTCCCGTCTCCTTTTGCACCTCTCCTCTCCTCTCTCTCCCTCTCTCCCTCTCTCCCTCTCTCTCTCCCTGTCTATTTTCATCATCTTCTTCAACGGTTCAGACCTCACATCATGGCTCGATTTCATGAGCAGTACATTTGTCTCTTCTTTCTACCAGTACTTGTTATATCAACAACTTCAGCTTTGGCCAGCACAAGGCCCAATCCTTGACGGGCTCAACTTACTCAAGGCAGCCATCTAATCGTCAATTACTCCCCGCCCAATATAGACAACTGGCGGCTCATCGTGGGAAACTTGGTTTGCGATACACACTCTAGCTGGCACTAGACTGCACGGTCAAAACATGATGTCACTCAACATCAACTCGCCACATTTTGACAAGAAGCCCGCAAGTCGAAAGCCTCAAAACCTCCACGTCGTCATGCCGTTGCAGCACACACAAGGCTCTCACAGAGCTGTGAAATGGCAAGCCAGCTCGGTTAGTTTATGAAAAGAATACAAGGGTGCGGCTCGCGGTGCAGCAGGCTTTCATGAACTCTTGATCAGCAAATTTGTTTTGTCCTTGAGAGCGGCACACCTGGCAATCACAAACCGGTGGGCGCGGTGTCCAGCAGATAAAAAGAAAACTGCACTCGTTCTGCACCGACAGGGCATGGAACATGAATTTGCTCCAGCTTCCCAAGTCTTGTCGTGTTGCACCACCCTAGGCAGTCACAAAGTTCCGGCATCATTCTCTACGACTATCACAGAGGAGAGTATACATAACTTGGACGACGAGAATATACGATACGTACGTTACCTTTGAGAAAGTCCGCGATGCCCGCGACATTCTCGAAATCGTCGATAAAGCCCGCGACCTCGCCTTCATCGTCCGCAACTGTATAAAAAAAATTTAATCGCTAGGCTTTCCTTTTACCAGGTCGTAACAATCATTCCACCGCGCAGTGGGCGTACTTACTCTTTACACACCTATTAGAAAATTTTATTCTATCGCAAAGTAGTCAGAAGCTGGGCTCGAGCTTCCAACAAGACTATGCAAGAAGAAATGAAGATTCCTGTCACTCACTCGTTAAACCATTGGCAAGTTTTATGCGGTCAAGATCATGCGGCTGAGTGTGGATGAGACTGGTCATGTTAAGGACGTTCAACAACAAGACAAAGAGCGCTCGCATGCCGGGGCACGACAAGCAAGCTGGATTCGAGCATCGTGGACAGCCCGCTCAACCAGATACGACTTTGTGGCGGGATTTGCCCAAACTTGATAGCTAAACAAATGCCGTATTCTATCCATCGGCAAGCCGAGGAAAGCTGGCGTCACATCAACTAAGACGACGACGTGACAAACACCAAAGTTGTTTTTGGCATCGTGAGCGAGTCATCACTTCCACGAATCATAGAAAACGGCTGTGACTCTTACACTACCAATGCCAAACATGTCAAGGTTGATTCAATCTCCACCGATCTCTGCTATGCTCTCGCTGGGATTTGTGAGTGGGCACGCAGCCAGATTAACAGAGAAGGAGCAGCAAGGCTATTTGCACTACTATTCTTTCAAGTCGAAGAGAACGCATGAAGACAAGTTTGAGATTTTGCGTTTTCAAGATTTGAGCGCTGGCACCTCAAGACTCTGTTTGGCACCAACGAGCAGATGTTTCAACTACCTCGCCATCATTGACGATAGATGCATTGACGTCTATTCTCAACTAACCACCTGCCTCTTGCGTGACTGGCAGGAAGTGACAGTGAGAAAACCATTGCACGGACGAGACAACGGCCCCCCTCCCCCATTTACAATCGTACGAGTCCAGGACCGCAGTGTCCTATCACCACTTGTCCACAACATAACCCAGCGCCGCGCCCTGGCCCTGGACGGCGGCGACGTAGTCGTCGTCCAGGGCAGCGTACGAGTCGAGCAACTATTTTCGCACAGACAATCGTACGTGAATGCAATGCTTATTGCAAGAGCTGGTACATATTCTTAGCAGGAAGCGTGCCACCAATGCGTCGAGAAAGCATAGCGGGACGGAGGAAGCCCCCGCCCCTTTCCTATCTACGTACAACTACCCGATTTCTTTAGCGGCGCGTATGCCAACTACAAGTAGCCGGACGCTGGCGCGGGGTGCTCCCTGGTGCGCGGCGTCTCTGTAACGTTAGGCGGCGGGCGGCCTAGCTCGGCCGCCCGGCCGCTCGACTTGATATCGTACGATGACGACAACGACGTCGAGTACGTTGGCGAGGCCAGCAACATCAACAACAACAATACCGCCGCCGTACGCCCCCCTCGACTAGATAGCCGGCCGGGCGCGCTACGCCCTCGTACGATATCCACCCTGCCGCGCGCCGTTTCCGCCTTGCGCCTGTCCCATCGCCCATGCCGCAGCTGGTCGTTAACCTGGTTGACAGACGGCCGGCTGAACTGCGTACGACGGACCGCTGCATCGGGGGCGGGCTCTTCCCGCCTGGCTGAGAGACGAGCAAGTCCGCCCACAACGATCCCCGATACTGGCTAGAAGACATCATGCAAACAGACGTGTTGTAACTCAACTGAGTGGGTAACCAAGCGCACCCATCAGCTGAGGAGAAAAAATAGGAGGCAAACCCCTGCAGCCCTGCTCATGTTTTGCCATGGGATCAAGAGAACACCAGAAAAGATTTTGCCAAACATAGCTGGAGTAAAATCTAGCAACTTTGAACACAAGATTCACGGGGAATTCAATCAGGTTTCAACCCGCCATCAATACAGCCCCAACCTCAAATGAGAGCTAGCTACCAGCTACACCCAAGCTTGACGGAAATTACAAGCACGAAAATCTCCCGGTCTCGTCGAGTTCTACAAGACCGGTTTATCACAAAGCTTGCGCCATTCTACACGGTGGTTTACCTACTCGAATCATCCATTCTACTCAAACAACTTGTGTTGGACAGGTACTGCGAGACACTGGCAGTAAGAATGATCCACGCCACCAACATCAACATCATGCGGCTGTGGGACTACAATTGACACCAGCGACAAGTTGAAGATGCGCTCGCCATCCTAGGCACAGAGGGCGTCTACGAATACATCGATCGCTGGTGGATGGGAAGAGCCTGACGTGCAGGAGTTAGAGGACGTGTTGGGGAGACACGGAATGTGCGGTGACACGTCTTTTGCAAGCTGTCAATGACGTATTATGAGGCGTCTACAACCGCCGAGGAACACTACCGTGGATACTGCTCTAGCCGTCAAAGTGACAAGCTGTAATAGTATCTAGAAGCTTTGCTCGTCGATGTCGCTGGCTGGTACAATCAGACAGTGACGGCTCGCTAGCCAAGTGCCCCCATGATGGTCAAAGACGCCTCCTTTCTAAAGCACAACGTTCAGTACGTCGGAGATTATTCTATCGACCCAACTCTATAGCAGAGGCCAGAAATCATGCAGCCGGCTGTATCTACTGGCGGCGAGACAGCTCTACCACCGACCGCAAAGACTTTCAGCTATGCGGGATACATCCAAGCAGAAATAATGCTTTACAGTTAAAAGGCAACAGCAGGTTGTCAAAACCACAGACATGACAATAGCCCCGTGGCAACAACGTCATTACCTAGAGTCATTCTTCAAGAGAATGGGCTATGGAGAGTCGTGACTGGCCTTGCAGAAGCTGCCGATCCAAGAAAAAGCACGGGAACAAAATACGTTGCATCAGAGGCTGGTGTGGAAGTTTGCCAGATGGCTGTGACATCAATACATCATATCCCCGTTGTATGATGTCGGTGTTTTTACTTTCACGAATAGCAACTCATGACAAGTTCTGCTTGTTTTTATTTTCTCAACGGGCACAGGCGGCGCACCCACACCAATCGTCTCCACGCCCATTGATACCACAACTGATGGCGAGCAAAGTAACACTACGCGCGGCGTATTCGAAGATTCATAACGCCGCCAACATGGCTTCGAGACCAGAAGTAAACCTCCGCACAATATTAGGCAGGCTATGTTGGGCTACCTGAACTTCTGGCAAAGGGAAGCTGTGCGAATTGATGAAGTTCCTCTGCTTGCAAGACCAGATCATGAGTGAGCACGGCAATGGTAGCCTACCAACATACGACACAGAGTCAGCCTGCACAGAGTCAGACTGGAGACGACACAAAAGCTCACAATCAAGAGCTGGGCAACAAAGCCCCACATCTGTTTCTCCTCGCCGGCGAACACCTGCGCCAGATGATCTTATTCAGAGGCTTACAACTCATTCAGACAAAGGAGAAATATACGAGGGAGACTATACTGTCGTCCTACTGACGGAAAGTAACCAGTTTATGTCTCTAGAGTTTTACTGCAGAGATCCTGGGCAGGTTTATTTCCACCGCTCGGCATGCCAAGGCCGAATCATCAGACGCCACTGTCAAAATGTCCAACAACAGTTTTTTTCCATCACACAGTTCTGCCTCTGCGTGTAGAGTAAAAAGGCAAACTCGGACCTTGAGCATGCAAGTGTGCAGTTCTCCAGCGGGTTTGTGCAGTGAAGTACAAAGTCTTGCTCATTGATGGCGGAGTCGATGGCCAGAAGTGGTTTTCCAGCAAAGAGGACGATGAGAACGACAAGTTTGACAAACGACTCTGCGGGTTCACTGTGGATGGCTGGTGCTGGGCATACGCCCTTTTCCGCATCTTTGAGAGGCGACGCGGGTCCATTCAGGCTTCGCACCGTCCGCAACTCCTTACGATCCCTTTGTCATCTCGTTGACAGAAAACGTGCTCAATCTATCAACTCCTGCTTCGAGCATTCTTCACTCTTGTGCCCGGCGAGAAAATGGAGATCCAGCATCACAGCGCCATTTTTTAATTTTTACAACTAAAGTTGCAGAAAAGACACCGATACAATCCAGACGCGAAACATCGACTGAGAGTGTGAAGGTACCGGACCTAGTCAGAACGTTAATACTTCACCAAGCAAAGAATTCGGCCAGGCATCAACGATAACTCGCAGTCAGCTATTCATATGCACGGTGGAGTGCTTCTACGGCTGTGAAAAGGCGACTCGTTCCACAGCGCGATGGTATCAAGTAATGACAGCGGACAGCAGATTCACGGCAAACGCCACGATATTGCATCGCTAAATAAAAGCGGTAGAACATACACGGAGAACATTGCGTGCTTGTTTTTTTGAGGGAAGAAAATTCGCCTGAGAGCAAGTACTACATGTAGAACGCCTCATGAGCTTCCCCATTACAATATTTTCACATCACAAAAGAGAGCTAATCGCCAATATACCACAAAAATCATACCACCTTCGGTGAAGAGATTGAATCCTTGGATAAAAATCGAGTTCTCTACAGTCGAAATGGCACAAAACACCATTCAAACGGCAAAGCACAGATTAGCTCCTGCATCAGGTCCTCTTTAAGTGGAATTTGCTGTGCCTAAACATGTTTTCATAAGATACACGTTAAAACTGCTTACAGAGCGATGTCTCTCAACCCCAGCCTTGCCGCCGAGCCTCAAGGATGTCACACAAACCGACGAAAGAACGTCATGATGTTTCACAGGCAACTGCATGACTTTACAAAGTTTTTACTCAAGCTGAACGCATGTTTGGGAGTGTTCTTTTACGGCTAAATAGACGTTGCACGACAATTCTACAACTCTTATGGCGTCCATCACTGTCGGAACGAGCACATCTAGTACCCGGAGGCGACAAATGAAATTGCAAAAACGATGCATGAAACAGTAGCATATTTCACGGTCAAAAAGTGTACAGCGCGAGAGTACAGGTTTTTACGGAAAGAATAAATCTCAGTTGCGACAAAACACCAAAGCCCGAATGAAAACGGTCGAATTTCCAGAGGCTCAAGCTGACGCCCGGCACACGAAACGTCGCTCTCGACATGCGTAGTTGGGAGAGGAGATGAATGGTATATATCAAATCTAACCAGAAGACTTCCTGTCCTGCTTCCGTTCTAACCTTCTTGTTCTAGGCTCATATCCGACTTATGATTGTTCCAAATACTTGCAACAACAGCAAAGATGCTGCCTGCCGCGTGGTGCGCTGTTGTCGCATATCGACAGAAGAATCCTGACACAGACTGGAAGATCACCCACCTTTGCCATTTATGTTGGACAATCTTATTTTCCACAAGTTACTATGAGAAGGGAGCTTTTGCCATTGGAATCCTCTCGTTGTAGCGCTCAACACTACCATGAGAGCCACACCAGCTATTAGGCACAAAAGGAGCTATGCTCAACGCTTTCAGTTGTTAGCTAGGAGTGTGGCATAATTATGTCCAGGCGAAGAACATTCAACCCCTTTCAGGACCTCGATCGTGGCTGCTTCGAAAGAGTTAGTTGACTCATAGTCATGTGTTCTATGCCTACCAAGCTGGCACAAAAGGTGCGAATAACAAGCTGGTAGCAGAAAACATTGATGATACGCCTCGTCAATATTTGCCTTGCTGGCTGTGGTATCCATGCGTCAAGCCAGTATGTCTAACCAACGTGTGAAAGTGCTTTCACAACAAAGCACAGAAAGAGGTGCCATCTGCAAGCAGAAACACGACATCCACAGACAGCGGTTTGGCTCATACGATGAGATTTTGGCCAGTGACTCTGGTGCGGCCATTTTATCATTGTGAAGAGGGAAAAATCTCCAAAAAAAAGTTATGTGCACGTGTCAAAATCTCGTCATTTTCATCAGCTGCACTCTTTGTTGTACTTAAGAAAAGTCCGCTGAGAAGTCAGAACAAACCACGTGCAGCAGCCACGCCAGCAGCCATGTTCAGCAGTTGGCAAAAGCAGGCAGTCAACAAGTTGCAGAAGGCCGTTTCGATTACGTATACGGAGCGGTCCCTGTACATAAAGTTGAACAACGCACGGTCACACGGAGAGTTATCTCCTGAAAGAGAGCTTCGTTTTCTTTCTTTTTTTTTTCAAGGAAAAACCAGACATCTCGTATCTTCAAGTTTACTGCTGCAAAGTCTCCTTCTCGACACAATCATCGCAAACAGTTAACACTTGAGAACTAGGTTTACACTGGTCACGGTAAAGCTAGACACGAAGGCGAGCCCTGCCGCGTCAATGCACCCAAAGATTGGATGTTTGCAGAGCGTCCGCGGCGGGACTCCCGCGAGGAGTTTGTAAAAATCAACGCCTCGATCTGGCTGGATCCGTCTGGCATCCTGTGCTACGATGGTGACCGATAGAGAGAGATGAGGATCTTCCCACGGCTTCCATCTGGCAGGGTATCAAGGTTCAGGGAGGTCGTAACGATGGCCAGCGCCCATCCTTCAAGCTTGAAAGTGTGGACCAGTTCTATGGAAGATCTCTGAACAAGAACATCTGTAACACGACAAGGACTATCCCACAAAAAGTGCCTGTTGCTCTTCATAATGAACAAAAAAAAACCATGCTTGGCTATCCTCCTTTACTTATGATGCAGACTATTCATCGATAAAGTCAAAGGCTACTGGAATATTCAAAAACCGCTGGCAACAAACTATAGCCGAAAAATGCAGCAAGCACGTGTACAGTTATCAATAGATACAACCTATTCCGCGACACAACTGATGCAAATATGCGTCGACATGGTTTCCTTAACGCAATAGCAGCTGCTGCATGGATAGTTTCACCGTGCCAAGCAACTCAAGCCGGGGAAAACATATCCAAGTCTCCGGGGCCGGCCCCAACCCAAGGCCCTCTCAGCGGCGGCCACTGCTAGGAGCTCGAATATTTTGACAACATATCCTAGAGCTTGAACGTGGCTTTAGAATCCTTAAGTCTCTCTCCATTTATTCAGAGGCGCAGTCACGGCATGCTCCGCCCCACGACAATTTTGATTACTGCCAGAAACAAACACGACCGCCAAGAGCTCTAGGAAAGCACTGCATCTTTCACCTGCACCACACGATTCTCCCAAATACTGGATGGCGGCAAAGATGTACAGCCACGGATTATTCAAAGCGCGGATAGACGAAAATCCGAGAACCCACTCGATGAGTACAGGTAACGCTCTGGTAGTCAGGCACAGGATACGGTAGCGACGGACAAGATCAAGCCGAGACCACCGCAAATCGCCTCTATTTACGCCATCGTTGTTGGGGTGCATAAAAAAATGAATAGAGGTGGCAGAGTGAGGGCCGGCTACTCATCAAAGCTCCCCTGGTTTTTGGCATTATTTGGAACTCGTGGAACACCAAAGCCGTCCATAACCTCACGATGGAAGCCATGTGCGTTTCGTGCAAGTTCAATGGCAAAGCGTGACAACCAGTTGGGGGAACCAGTTGAGGGAACCAGTGTAGCTGAGGGAACATGTCTCCGACAGAGAGCAACATATCTTGTTGTTGATGGGAGAGCCCGGCCAAAACTATTGCAAACTTTGAAGCAGTTAGCACATCGACTAGGCCACCACCCCGAGTCCATGCCGCAATCGGGTCGGCTACCTCTCGCATCACAGGCACTCGAATGCATTGCGAAATCAGGATTTATCGCCAAAACGAGCCCGTCTACGGTTTCAGGCTTTGATTATGCCGACGATTCCCAGTATGGCACCCTATGTCATCAAGCCTCAGCGAAAGCTTCTTGGGTCATGCTTGTCCAGGGCAAGCACCCAAACTTTTACACCGTTCTGCATGTTGCCCGTCGAGGTCCGATAGCAGATTCAACAAGTCACACTGATGAGAAGACAACAGAGCATATGGATGCCAGACAAAGTCAGTTCATACCAAGTCATCCTCGCAACGTGGTGTGTGCAAAAGTTGTGACCACATTGGAGTCTGAAGCATTCTGTCCAGCTTGCTAATGTTCACTTGGCTCTCACGGGCAAGTTGGACACGATAACAGAGACGGTGAGAAGACGGACTGCTCTATACGATGGAAGACCAGGCCAAGAAATGGCGCAACGTTGAAGCGCGGGATCTAGCCGGGAGCATCGAAGTAAGGGAGCTCGTTCATCAGAATATGAATCAAGGTCTGCAGTCCATTTCCAGCAAAACTTCCTACTAGGCAATTGTATTTTGGTCCAGTCGTCAACGAACGATGTGAGCTCAGCACCCAAAAAACTCGAATCAACACGACGTGATGGGAGCAGCACGGGGGGCCGAATGAGTAGGAAGCTTCCAGAAAGTGCAACTGCTTTGCAAAACAAGGGACGATTTTATGCGCCTCTCAACCACAAATTGGAGAAGACGTGGGTGAAAACTGCCTTTGTCTGAGACAACAGATGGTCCACGCAACGAAAGAGTCTAGTCCCATAAGGCACGCCCTGAAAAAGACTCAAACCTAGGACGCATCAAGAAGACAAACGGACAGTTACAGCATCTAAGCATACGGCACACATGTGCATGGTGCGTCGGGCCAGGGTGAGTTCCCGAGGAGACTCACTGAGCAAGCACATGCAGCCACGGTTGTTGCAGACAAAGACATCTCATACCCTAGGCATTCCTTTTGTCGTGCCAATTTAGTGGGTATTGGAGGGCATCGTCGGTTCACACACGATTTTCAAAGCACAGGGACCACTGAGTTTCTGGTGCCTCTGTTCCTGATGTACAGAGTGAGAGAATATCATCTAGCAAGCCTTCTGAAGAAGCAGAATTGCACACGCCGTGAAACCTTCATATGATAAGGCACCTGCTGAGAAACATAAGCCATGCAACGTGGCACTCCAAACGACAACACCGTGAGAGTAGATCTTCCGCACTTACCCAAAGGTATAAGATGGGCCAAGATAAACAAAAGACATCTATCACCATGCCATCATGTCAAATCTTGGAGCACAACAGGAACGACGCTGATTTTGGCATGCTACTTTGGAGGCGGTACAAAGTGTTATGCTCTTTTTGAGCCATGACCGATAGAGTGAATAACCTACACGAAGCAGCCGGCCATACGGTCACGGGCACAAATTCAGGAAGCAGAGTACAAGAACGTACCATCGACAGGGCACCGTCCTGAGCAGCCCTAGAAGGCACCTCAAGCTACCTGTGGAACAAGCGGATGCATACCCATTCTACCAGTTGCTTGTATCTATTGCTCAGGACAGCGTGTTGCATACCGTGTACGCCGTACAGGCTTCCGATATCCACCGCAGTCAAGAGTGTCCAACCTCTTTTCGGTGCCACGACTTTGACAGTATTTGACATGAGATCTAAACAAGTTACTTCGTGACGATTTTCTGAGGGTGACTCTGGCGTCTCTCCAAAGAGTGGCAAGGCATTCAAACCCATTTCATTTAGCGTACTGAAGGGCAAAATCGCATACGCAGTCAGTAACGACAAGATGGGCAAAAGAGTACAAAATAATGGTTGCCGACGCATGACCGTTACTACGTGATACCGTATACGCCAGAGAAATGAAGCGACTCACTCAGGCAAAGCCACTTGAATGGTGTCTTCTGCATTGGCCGGTCTCGTATGAGTCTGGCAGTCCAGTATCAGCGAGCGGCATAGGCACTGCCTTGTTTAATACAACCACCGACCACGCATCGTCTTCCCAAACCCCGTCAAGACGAAAAACGGATTTGGCGTAACGGGGAATAATATCAAACCTTTCCGCATCATCACATAGGCCTCCGGCAACCAGACTTACTCGATATCTGGCACATCCGTGCGGGTTCTATGGATATGACGGAGGAGGCCCAAGGAGGCTGCTGTCTGGCGGACGTGGAGCCCTAATATCTCCCTTTTTTTTCGATGGGCGACCGTCGACAAACACAAAGGCAATTCTCTTGGCCGCATCGACGGAGCTCAGATTTCCCACACTCCGTCGATGCAGGCAGTCTGGCAAATTCGGTGATGTGGGCAGAGCCGGGCTCGTTGCAACGGACTGGCTACAAACGAATGCAGGGTGTGCAAGCCGCCTGGGCATAAATCTCTGACAAAGCCCTCCACCACCGTCTCGTCCGAGCTGTGCCCGCTAACCCAGACGCGCTGCCGACGCCTGGCGCGACGCCCGGCCCCAGTGGCAGCCAGGCCGCACAAGCTTCCACCTCAGCCGCGGACAGCGCGCCCGCCCGAGCGCCCGACGCAGCGCCCGCCGCCAAGACGCGTGAAGCCTTGGACCATCGTGCGCTGTCTCTAGTCGCGTTCGACGCCGCGTGCACGCAGGTGTTGGCGATGTACAAGAATAAAAAGAACCCGACGTTGGGCATACAACAGACGTCCCGATTCAGCGGCAGTGGTGGTGAACATCGGTGGCTCTACGAGTTGACGCTCGTAGACGTGTTGATGATTCCGCCCTGCGAGCGCCTAGAAGCGATCGCCTGGGTAGTGCGGTGTTCCCCTGTACGACTTTAGGTTAACTACTAGGCCGATTAACGTAACGGTTCGCTCGCGTTACGACGGCGCAGTTTAAGAGGCTCGTAACGCGTATTTACGCGTCCTACTCGCGGTTAATAACGACGGCACCGAAGCCGAGACGGGACTGTTATGCGCGGGTCCCCCAACTCAACAACATGCCGATTAACCAGCATGGCCTGGAGGGCGGTAGTAGCGACAATCAATCTTACAGGATCAATCCGCCGCAGAAGGTTAACCTCATTTATCGCCTTCCACTTCTATGTGGCCGACTAAGACTGCTGCCTCAAGATAGGCAGCTGACGGGAGAAAGCTTGAAGATAAACCTGCTCCAGCTGCGTTTGTCATTGCTGCATTCCTACTCAGGGTAAGGGTCACAAACAAAATGGGTGCTTGGATGATGGGAGACTACACGACGGGAGGTGCGGAGAGAATGGTTCTCTTCCACTTGCGGAACCCGAGATATGCGCCTTTGGCTCCCTTTGTGGCCTCGATTGTACGGACTTTGAAAGGCTATGCAATAGGGGAGGGTCCAATGATTCATTTTTCTAGATACTCTTGTTTTTTATTCTTCATCCCTTATTTCAAGTAGTCATCTAGATAGAAAAGAAACCTATCAAACCTAAGTTATACTTTTAGTAAATCACGTAAGTCACGTAAATCAAGTAAAAGCGTAAACGTGTTTTTCTTTGTAATGTTTTGCATTCATGTTACAGCTATTATTGACAAGTAACTATTCTGCTGGCACTGCATTGTTAACAAAGTGAAAGCCGATTGCTGTTAAGCACGTGTTATTGACGGCAAGCATTGCTTTCTTCTGTGTCTATTTTACTGTTCCTTGTTCTCTGATAATTCAAGTCATGCAGTTATTATTGAATGACTACTTTGCATCGTGAAATGCACAAAGAAATTCATAAAGAGATGAGTTATTAGCCCAGCCCATTGATCAAAGAAGGACAAACACCAGAAACACCAGAAACATCTGCATCGCTGATTCTTCTCGGCGTTGATTCGAGAGATCGTCCAAGACATGCATTTCCCTCTAGAACCTTTGAGTTTTCTACTTTCCTTCTAGTCGGTCGCAGTTTCTCGCAGCCGTTCACATTTCGCTTCTAGATCTCCCTGGCTCCCTTGCTGCAGGGTTGGGTCAAAGGAATGGCAACCCCCGATGGACAACAAGCAAAATCTGCAGAGATGTGTTTGATTTTGTATTCTTTCCAATGCCATTTTATTCATGATAAAGCATACAAAAGGTAATGACCGTGCACGCATTTCGACACGTTTATTGTGGGTGTGAATATTTCACCGCTGTACGGAGTAATTACTTACCAGTTAGTTCACATCCTCCGTCTCAACTTCTACCTGTCTAACTCGACGGTCGCGGGGGATTTATTAGAAGCTCGAATGGAATAAGAAACGAACCAAGCTTGCTCATAACCCCACTGGCTGTCAGCGCTTTACATTGCATCAAAATGACGACTGAATCACGAAAGGATACCACGAAAGGATACCACATTGTTCAGTAAAGGGCGTGGCCATACGGAGTACATGATTTGGATTGTTGGCGTTTTGTAAAAAAAAAAATTCATCTTGTAATTGCATCATCATCTACTCCTATCAACATCATTCAACAACCCACCAGTTCACAACACTACCATGTCTCTGTCCACCAGCGGCTGGGCAGTTTGGTTACCCGCAACGCCCAACTGCGCCGCGCCGTCACCTGCAACATGCGGTTCCACAACCCATCGTGTGTGTCGCTGGCGATTGCTACTGCTTTGCTCCAAGACAAGACAGCGGGCATCAAGTACCAGTAGGGGTGAGTCGCAATCTCCATTATCCCATCTCCTTCACGGTTCCGTGGTCTAGTTGGTTACGACGTCTGCTTCACAGAGATTCTCAATCTCAAAGATCGCAGAAGGTCCTGCTCGACGGCGGCGTCGGTCTCCACCCGTGCGAAGAGCACGCAGAGACACCTGGGCAGTTCCGTTTAGTGTTTAGCCAGGAGGGGAGGACCCTGGAAGAAGGTCTGAAGCGGTTGGCTACGGTTTTAAAGACAGGAGTGTTCAGTTTGAGTTTGGGTTTGGGTTTGAATAAATGGAATTCCAGTAAAATTGAAAAGAGAAGAATAGAACAACTAGTCAGGGTGTAAATCAAGAAGAAATTACAGCCCCTCTCCGGTCCACGCAAATTTGTACCAAAACCAGCAGGTGAAACTATGTACAAGCGCGATCCCAAACGGCATCGCAAGCACCAGTGGTTTGTCATCGTCGTCGGCGTCACCAATCATCAACAGTCTCTGTCTCCGTCCCCATCCCCATCTCTTGTCATCCATCACTCTCCGTCGCCAGTGGGTTGTCGGCCTTTGACCGTCATTGCCGATCATTGCCAATCTCTGCCAATCACCATCGTCGCTCCGGCCTTTGGCCGTCACGTTTCGACCTCGTCGCTCTGGCCTGCAGCCGTCGCTCCTCGGTTGATTTACAGGTCCTTGGAGGCCCAGCCCAGAGTGGGCGAGCTGCCGCCGTTGAAAACAACAAAGGCAGCCTTGAGGGCAACATCACCAAAGATGTTGATGCCAATGCTGGAGCTGTCCTGCAGACCACCGAAGCAAGTCGAGGAACCAGTCGAGACGGGGCCGAAGTTGAGGTAGTCGGCGGGGATGGTGATGCGGGCATCGTCGACACCGAAAGTAAAGGTGGGCAGGGTCGCGCTGCAGGGGAAGACGTAGCCACCGTAGGTGTTGGAGTTGGAGGAGCCGGAGACCTTCTTGTAGTAGGCCTTGACAATGGACAGGGGCAGGTACAGCAGGGTGGTGCCGGTGTCGGCAATGCCCGAGAGCGAGCTGGACTTGAAGGAGCCCGAGCCGATGGCATAGCCCGACGAGGTCCAGGTCCAGTAGCCCGGGTCGGTGTTGACGGGCACGTAGGTGATGTCGCCCGTGTAGAGCGACGAGTTGATGAAGCCAAAGTCGTAGGTGCCAGGCTCGTTGTGCTTCAGGTCGGCCGTGAACAGCGGCGAGTCAAGCTGGCTCTCGGCGTTGTCAAAGAAGGTGTTGACGGCCTTGGGCGAGGCCGTGTTGAGGCTGTCGAAGCCCAGGCCGACGAGACCGTCGACGGCCGAGTCAGAGGTGAAGGTGTCGGAGACAGTCTTGGCCAGCTCGACGGCCTGACCAGTGACGCTGACGCCGCCAATGCTCACAACGTCAGAGTAGATGTTGCCGCTCGACGAGCTGCCGTCGCCGTAGCTGATGGACCAGGTGTAACCCGACTTCACCTTGGAGGTGGAGCTCTTGGACGGGTCGTAGACGGTCTGGCCGTTGACGTCGCTGGAGGGGGTCTCACTCGAAAAGACCCAGAGATCAGACGAGCCCGTGTCCAGGTCGAGCTGCAGGACCTGGGGCGGGGTGCCGATGCTCACCGGGATGGTGTAGGCATCGTCAAGCGAGTCAATGGGCGAGGCGACGGCGACACCCTCGGAGCGCTTGGTGATGAGACCAGTGCTCTCGACGGCAGCCTGGAGGTGGGCCGGGATAGGAACGCCAAACTTGAGGTAGGTCTTGTAGACGGAGATAGCGCCGTTGAAGACGTAGTTGGGGT
Source organism: Sporothrix euskadiensis (assembly GCA_019925375.1). Taxonomy (NCBI): domain Eukaryota; kingdom Fungi; phylum Ascomycota; class Sordariomycetes; order Ophiostomatales; family Ophiostomataceae; genus Sporothrix; species Sporothrix euskadiensis. The sequence goes on along the minus strand of JADHKQ010000017.1, from coordinate 340,687 downwards.
TGCGGACCTGGTGCAGCGTCGAGGACGAAGCGGTACCGATCTTGGGGCCGGCGGGGACGGCAGCGGCCAGGCCGGCCAAGCTGGCGGCGGTAAGGAGGTGGGTGAGGGGAGCCATGGCGATGGTGGTGACGACGGCGAGGAATATATCTCGAAAAAAAAGAGAAGAGGAGACTGAACTTAAGGTCCAAAATAAGGTTGATGAGCAGGGCAAGTGCAGACGATCAAGGGAGAGTCCGAGACAAGGGACTTTGAAAGTGAGGGTGAGACTGAAGAAGTGATGAGAGCTGGCGATCTGGATCTCAGACAAGAAAGCGAAGAAAGGGAAGAGCGTGGCCCGTCTTTTATGTTCGTCGAGAGGCGGTCAGGAAGAGAGGAGACTGAAAGAAAAGAATGGAGAGACGATCGATGTGATTGTCAAGCCCGCAAGCTCGCAAGCTCGCAAGGCAGTTGGGATGGCAGTCACTGTCGTCTGTGGCAGTGTTTGGGCTGTCGTCTGTCTTCCGTCCCAGCTTCCGGGCCGGGATGAGGAACAACAAAGACAAGATGTCGCGAGATGACAACAGACAAGCATCATGCAGCATCAGGCACCAGTCAGCCTGAGCCAACCTGAGCCAGCCATCGCGGCAGTCGAAGCTTTGCCAAGAAAGGAAGGTTTGGAAGTCGAAGCTTCGTCTTCTCCCCCTTCTTTCTCTTTCTTGTCGCCCGCTCCCTCCTTACGATCCCTGTTGGGGGCCGTGGTCACCGGCTATCGCGACATGACGATCCCCAGCACGAAATCGGTCGAAAGAGGAAGCTTCCCCAGCTGCGATAAGGAGAACCACAGAAGGCCTAGGGTGCACCCAGCTGGTCGTCCCTGATCATCGCGACGGTCGATACGATGGTAGGGCAGGCGGGCCAAGACCGGGCGCGTATTGGCGACGAGATAGGCAGTTGGTCAATGATGTGCAAGCAAGTGTGTGCAAGTGTGTGCAAGTGTGTGCAAGTGCAAAGACGACGGGCAGATGTGCGAGGCCAGCATCTCCGACACGTTCGGCTTGCCTTCTCATTCTCCTCTCATCTCCCGTGGACCAGTGATAACGGAGATGGGGGCGCGGGCGAGGGCGGGCCACCCCTGTCGTTTTGTTTGTGGGCTGTGGACGACCAAGCTGAAGAAGACCAGAAACAACTCTAAAAGAGTGGTGAGCGGCAGATGGCCGATGGCCCCGGGATGGCGAGGGCAAACAGCGCAAAGAGGGTCACATTGAAGCCTCTCAATACTACCTTCCCCCAGGACACATAGCGATCAGCGCGATCTCCCCTTCCCCACCAGAGATTAGCCTTGTGCTTGTTTTTGAGTAGTGTCTTTGAGTCTGGGTTGTGCTCACCAGTGCACACACTTTGCAAAAGCATGTGCCGGTCCTTGGCGGTTGGTGTGCCTGGTTCCTGAGAGATTTAGGGTTTGTTATGAAGACGGATAAGATGGAAAGATGCAGAGATTCGGTGCTTGTGTGGACGCCCAAAAAAGAAGGTGAGATTCACAACGACTGTTGTGGAAGGAACGAAGGCGAAGCCAAGAGGAAGGTGCGACGACCACTCGCCCACTCAGTTGTGGGAAAGAACGAACCACGGCGGCCCATTGCACCTTCCCCGCTCATTCTGAGACTTTCCTGCAATTCCCTTTTCCAAGCTCCTTTCCGTCGCGGGCGGCAGTGTTGTCAACGCTCGGAAGCATGTGCCAGCGTGCGCCCGCCTGCCCTTTGATTGTTGTAACTTGTAAGCCAAGGACCTGCCGTATCCGGCATTAGTGGCGGAAGCCAATGACGCCATTGAGGCACCTGCGACTGCCAGCGACTGTTAGTGACTGTTTCGCGACTGCCAGACGTCCGATTTCCCAGATTTGGGTAGATTTGGGGGCGAAGAGGAGTGTAAAAAGGGGGTGACTTGCTGTAACTGGGCCATTAACAGTGAATGTACTGAGTAAATAAGGTAAAATAGCACAAATAGGAGATAGAAAGGAGAACGATTGTTTGCCTTTAGCCGGGATTGTTACGCGCGGGTCTCTTAACGGAGACCTAGCGTACAGCGCCACAGGTGGCGCGGCCTGTGGAGGCCGCGCCACCGAACAAGATAGCTTTTTCCTTACTATTTACAGTTACTTTCGTACTTGGAACTCTGAATAAATAAACAATTATCACACATCACAATATGTCATCAGAATGCCTTCATATAGCCTTCTTCAGCACCCGCTGTGTCCCTTGGACAGAACACGATCATATGCCATCGCGTTTGCTTTTCTTACAAGTCCGCCGCCTAGCATCACGAAGCTAGCCGTCGATGCGCCTATACGTAATAATAAGATAATGTTATGTTAAATAAAGTTGTAGCAAAAAGTATGTAGAATCCTCTTGAATGTCGCTTAGTCCGCATGCAAATCGTTGACGAGAACCGTCTTTGTCTGCAGGAATTCCTCAAAAGCCCAATGGCCTCCAAATCGGCCCCAACCACTGTTTTTAAACCCTCCGTGCGGCAACGTGGCTTCGTCGTGCACAGTTGGGCCATTGACGTGAACAGAAGCGACATCCAATCTCCGTCCGAGGTGGATGGCTTTTATGTCCGACTTGGTGAAGACAGCCGCGGACAAGCCGTACTCGCAACTGTTAACCACAGACACAGCCTCATCAATGTCCGCCACCGTCGCCAGCCCAACGACCGGTCCAAACGACTCCAGCTCCCAAAAATCCATGTCCTTTGTTACGCCCTCGATAATGGTTGGGTGAACTCTGCTCTCCGGGCTGTCCTCTTTTACCAGGACGGGCCTGTCCTGGGCTGTTATCAGCTGCGCTCCTTTGCTGGCAGCATCTTGCAGCAGGGCATGGATACGCGCGCGGCTCTTTGCGCTGATGACATGCGTAGCCTGCGCAGACATCTCGGACAAAGCTGCCCGCAAGGCCCGACACAGGACCGGCTTCGTTCGTTCCGACACCAAGACGAGATCCGTGGACATGCAAATCTGGCCCGTCTGTCATGTCGCCATTCGTTAGTCGTCAATCTATGGCAGTACAGCTGGTACTGGGGCATGGTTTAAGATGTTTGATGCTCGAGGGGTACAACCTACGTTTAGAAATGCGCCTTGTAGAATCATCTTGGCCGTCAATGTCACGTCAGCGTCGTCAAGCACAATGGCAAAATTCTTGCCTCCGAGCTCAAGTAGGACAGGTTTGAGGTGGTACGCCGCCCGCATGGCCACCTGCCGGCCAACGGCCGTGGAACCGGTAAAGTTGCACTTGCGGATGGATTTGTGTGAGATGAGCGTTTCGAAAATCGCAGGCGCGTCTTCAGGTCGGTGCGTCAGGAAATTGACCACGCCGGGGGGGAAGCCTGCGTCTTGAAAGAGCGTGGCCAGGAAGTAGTGCGTGCGAGGGCTCAGTTCCGACCCCTGGTATGTTAGTATAGACAGAAAGAGCAGAAAGAGGAGTTACAAAAGGCACGGCCAGAGGCTGAGATGCACACCTTGAATACAACACAGTTTCCCGCCGCAACAGGTGCAGCAATTGAGCGCAAACCCAAGATTGCCGGCGCGTTCCATGGCGCAATGGCCAGAATGACGCCCAGCGGTTCCTTAAATACGGCCGCGTGCGTGCCGGGCTGCTGCACTTCGGGGATGACGCCGGAAAGCACTCCGCTCGTCACCGTGGCGCAGGTCTGTTCGGCTATGGCAATTGTATCCTGGACATTGATGGAAGCCCACAGGGGCGAACACGCGATCTCGTCTTCGATGATTGACCGGAGATCGTCTGACCGCTCACGGAGTAACTGGGTATTTTGATAAGCATTTTGCGGGCGGGTTTTTGGGCATCTGAGAGAAGCATACCTCGACCAACTTTGTAAAGAGTCTTTGCCTCTCCTTGGGGAGACTCTTTTTCCACTGTGGAAATGCGTCGGCACACGACTGCACCGCTTTAGTGCTGAGTTCCTCTGTGGCGCCCTGGACCAGCCAGGGCGTGGCACTGGGAATGTCCGGGTTGGATGGGAATATGGTATTGTTGCCCTCTTCCGGCAGGCGAATTTCTTGGCCGTGAATAATCAACGGCACGACATTTGGGCGAGCCATGACCATGGCTAGTCGTAACTGTGCAGCGTTGGAATACCACGTCAAGTCATAAAAAACCTAGAACACCAAGCAAAGCAATATGATACGATACATTAGAATGAACATTGATACGTTATTGGATTTGATTTATAGGATGTAGTTGTCAGTGCACGGAATGTTGCGGAACACGGGGAAAACGAGAGTGCGTAGTCAAGGGTCGCTCTCAGCGACGGGAACCTTCCCCGAAAGGCCTGGCCCAATAAAGTAGACCAGTGGGGGGAAGAGGAGTTACCGGGGGGAACGGGTATGTGCCATTAATGCCGGTCATCTGCCCCGCCTCTTTCTATGCTCTTCACCTAGAGCGTTCTTCATCGGCATTTTCGCAATGGAAGGGAGGACGAGAGGGTGAGCTCCACGGTGACGCATCCTCTTTGGTATGGAACCTTGTAGACACAACCATTGGCTTATGCCACATTGGGGCAGGGCGAGTTCGAGACAACTACGTTGTGACTCTGGCTATGCTGATGTAACAGCTCTCACAGCAGGCGGAGCCAGAAAACAAACATGCTTTTGTTTTCTCTTCCATCAATCGTTTTACATGGCACATATTTTCTAGGCACGTATTCTCTAGGCACATATTCTCTACTTTTCCGCATCATTGGCACTTTTCCGGATGGTTCATGACATTTTCAGGATCAGCATTGAATTTCGTCCAGGCCAAAAAGTACAAGCTAAATGGTCTATGTTGGTAGATGCTGGTCAGGGTCGAACGCCTACGCAAATTCCACCCCATTCTTCAATGTGCCAATCTTCTCAATGGACACGGCCATCTCCGTTCCCGGAACGAGGTACTTGGGCGGCTTCAAACCAGCACCCACGCCTAGCGAGTCCACAGTTAGCTTTCTAGATCAATCGTACGGGCGCCACTGGCCGCAAAATAACAACTTACCACCGGGTGTTCCCGTCATGATGACGCTTCCCTTCTGAAGAGTCGTGCCCGACGAGAGGTACGACACCAGGTAGGCGCAGTCAAACAGCAGGTCGCTGATGTACTCCTGCTGGCGAATCTCGCCGTCGACAATTGTCTTGAGAAGAAGCTTGCTGGGATCGCCAACGAGATCAGAGCGGACGAGACACGGGCCCAGCGGCGCAAACGTGTCGAAGCCCTTGGAAAATCCCCACTGCGGCACTCCGCCCGCCAGCTTGGGGTCCCTCTGCAGCTTCCGCGAGGAAATGTCGTTGCCGCACGTGTAGGCGCAAACATAAGACAGAGCATCGTCCACGGACACGTCTTTGGCATCTTTGCCAATCACCATGCACAGCTCGCCTTCGTAGTCTGCCTGGTCGTCCTGGGCTATCTTTGGAATCACTACATTGGCGCCATGGTCCCAGACGGTCGTGTTGGGCTTGAAAAAAATAAAGGGGAACGGTGGCGGCGTGCGGCCGGCTTCGCGAACTGTGCCGTTGGAGAGGACCGTGTCAGCCGCTGTAGAAAGAAATGTAGGGAGAGGTGGCGAAGAAGGACAAGGTGCGGATATGGGTTCACATACTATGTTTGGCGTAATTGAGGCCGACACACCGCAGGACGGGAACATCGCTCTGGGCAAGCGGACCCAGCAGCTTCTGCACGGTTACAACTTCGTCCGTGACCGTGGTTTTGCCAGAAGTGTCGTACAGGTCATCTCCGGACAGCACTCTGGCCTGGAGCTTCGTTTCCGCCGTCGTGGTGCCGAGGTCGAAGTCCGGTGATGGCATGGTAGGCTCACCATATAGAGTCCTGCCATCCTTGGCGACGAATCGTATCAGTCTTTGCCACGGAACTGTCATTGTCTCTGTTTTGACCGCTGGTGCTGGATATTGTCGAGCGTAAATTTGATCTTTTAACCGAAGGGTTTTGGAATATTAAAATGTACAAAATATACAAAATATTACAAAGCATTCCGAAAGGAGCAAAAAAAGGAAACAAGAAAAGCAAGCGCACAGCAAATGCAACGCGAAGAAATACATAGCCCGTATTAACAAGAGTTGAGATGAGTGAAAAGGGTCCGGGGAGTTAAGGTTGCAAGTCCGGATGTTCCGCCAAACCAATGACGCCATTGTTGCTTGCCCAAAAGTCCTAGGCCTGTCGAGGTGTGTGTTTAGCCACTCTCGTTCTTGGGCCCCGTTCCCCGTTCCCCGAACCCCGGAGTTAAGCACTTAAGAGATGTAGCAGGCGCAAAGGTGCTATACTCTTCGTTCCATTGCAAGAGGCATCCCATGCCGTGTTGTGGCCTGCCGGAAACCGTCCGGCGTGCCATGGCCTACACATAAGAAAGCTTCTATCTCAAGTGTATCGCGAATCACGATACTCCAACAGCTTCACCCGCCCTTCGTCTTACATCCCACGCTCCCTTTTTTGTTTGTACCGGCGCAGACGTTCTTGGACGTACAACGGAACCCGCACAATGCCAGCAGTCACCGAGTCGCCTGCAGAGACTCCCGTCTCAGATGACCTTGGCACCCCGGCCAACATCCTGGACGAGGACAGCAAACAGCAGCCGGAGCACGCCATGTTCACAAAGACCAGCTATCCTTCTCGCGCCCTTCACTTCCTGAGCCACGTACCGGACAAGCAATCTATGGGGAACGCCCCCAAGGGTGCTGCAAATGGTGCTGCAAATGGTACTGCAAACGGCGTTGCTAAGCACTCTGTGTCTGAAGACGTTGTGCCGGGGCTGCTGAAGCTCGACATTTTGGTCGTCGGTGCCGGTCTCGGCGGCCTGGCTACTGCTATTGCCCTGCGTCTACAGGGGTTTTCCGTGCAGGTTTTTGAGCAAGCTATCACGCTCGGCGAGGTATGAGACGCACCCCACCACACAACCAAACATGATGCACGGCATGATCACAACAGACGACAGACGACAGACGACAGACGATAGACGACGCATATGCTGACGATAGGCAAACTATAGGTCGGTGCAGGCATTCAGATTCCTCCCAACGCGGGCCGGCTTTTGCAGCGATGGGGTGTCATGAAGTATCTCCAGAAACAGGCTGTGCAGCCGGACGGCATTTCATTCCGGCGCTGGGCGACTGGCGAAAAGATTGGCTTCACGGACCTGACGGGTGATTTTGTCGACGTCTACAGAGAGCCGTACTACGTCGTGCACCGCGCGCACTACCATGCGGCTCTCTATGAGCGTGCCAAGGAGCTGGGCGTCAAGATCCGGCTCAACAGCCGCGTCTGCAAGTACGACCCCGAAAAGGCCACAATCACGCTCACGGACGGCGAGGTCTTCCAGGGCGACTTTATTGTCGCCGCCGACGGTACGTCTCCTGTTGCTCTTGGTTATGTGTTATGTGTTATGTGTTGTTGTGTTGTTGTGTTGTTGTGTTATTGTCGTCTCCCCCCCCTCCCCCCGTCTTCTCTCCAAACTTTGAATTTTTGTGTTTCCCCAGACTGATAGATGGTGTGTTGCCGGAACAAAAGGCATCAAGTCCATTGCCCGGGACACAGTGCATGGCGGATCGCGGGCAGAGCCAAAGCCGACTGGTTTCGCGGCTTATCGCGCAACCGTCGATGTCGAAAAGATGAAGAAATTCCCACAACTGAGCTGGATACTAGAGAAGCCTGGTCTCAACGTCTGGTACGTCGTCTCTCTATCGAAGCCTGTGCCCCGCTCCGCGACAGCTAAAGCTAACAGATCGCCCTTTGCCTTTGCTCGCAGGATCGGAAAGAACTGCCACGTGATGACTTATACCATTGCGGCCGGCAATGCGTTTAACCTAGTACTGTCCCACTACGACCCGTCCGATCCCAAAGAATGGCCAAAGATGAGCCTCGAGACAGTCCTCCGTGACATGCGCAGAGAATTCCAAGACTGGGACCCCGAGTAAGAATCAATCCTGTCCACTGTTCGCTGGTTACAAACGTTGTCACAGACGTTGCTAACCGGATTTTGTATTGCAGACTGCAGCAGATAATTGGCCTCATCGACCACGCCCTCAAGTGGCCGTTGATTGGCGGTAACCATCTCGATACATGGGCGGCGCCGTCCAGCCGCTTGGTCATCATCGGCGATGCTGCGCATGCCATGCTGCCGTACATGTCACAGGGCGCCGCGATGGCTATCGAAGACGGCGCCGCATTGGCCCAGGTGCTGGGCAAGGTCCGCTCGGTCCGCGAGCTGCCGTTTGCGCTGCGCGTCTTTGGTGCCGAACGCAAGACGCGTACGGGCCAGATGCAGGAGGCCAGCGCGGTCAATTCCATGATTTGGCACTTTGCCGATGGCCCGCTGCAGCAGGCCCGTGACGCGGCCATGCGGCCCGAGGTCGAGCACCGCCATTTTTTGGCAAGCGCAAACCAGTGGAGCGACCCGGTCACGCAGGCGTGGGCCTACGGCTACGATGCCGAGGCCGCTGTGCAGGCTGCGTGGGACGCTGCCGTCGCCGACCTGATCAGTAAGTCGGCGTAAGCGGCATGCCAGGACCGGGTAGAGCACAAGTTTGTTATGCATATGTGCGTTGTGTGTATTGTGTGCATTGTGTGCATTGTGCCTGTGTGGGGATTGTGACATGGCTGGCAGGAATAAGCGAATTGTTTGTACTGTTTGTACTGTTTGTACTTTTTTAATAAATAGTAGTCCTTTTTACATGTTTTTGCACGCATCTATTACATTGTGTTTTCTTGCCTGAACTCATAGTCGCCCCGAATTGGATACAATCAAATCGTCCTTGGTCATTCTGATTGGTCTCCCATTGCTTTTCTCGTGAGCACAGAGCACGTCACGTCTCCGAAGCTGTTATGTTTAACAAGCCAGGACAAGGCGATGGAATTGTTGCGGCCGGACGACATGGAGTTACCGAACACGTGGCCACGTTTGTAACGTATTGCCCACACACGCAAGCACAAAGTCGGTAAGATCACGCTTTATTCAAGACTAAATCAAATAATACAAATAAGTTGGAATATACTTGGACTAAATTACCCTTGGATCAAGAGTCTAAAGACACGCACGGGTGAAAACAGATTCGAAAACAAGGCAAAAAAGGTAAAAAACACATAAAGAGCATAAAGAGCAGTGCGTCGGTCTGCCGCAGTCTCCCGTGGGCAATGGACTAGGCCATCTGTCGCATTTCCTTTGCGGCCACACCTAGTTCGAAGCAAGCGTCTCCACGTCCATGTCCGACGTGCGGTAGAAGCCAAGCGAACGAAGCATGGGCTTGTCGTCAAAGCGGTATAGGTAGATCGGCGAGTCCCCCTCATCGGCCACGTGACGGTACGTGTGCCATGCAGGAATACAGAACGTGTCGCCCTTCTTCCAGGTGTACGTTTTGCCGTTGATGACTGAATGGCCAGAACCCTCGACAACGTGGTAAACGGATGAGGCCGTCTCCTGAATGGCGGCGGACGCTTTGCCGGCGTTGAGGCGTTCCGCTGACCCACCGAGAATCTTGCTGACTGGAATAGCAAAAAAGAAAAAAAGGTTAGTATCCGTATCGAGACATGGACAAACAGCTGCCGTGGTAGACGGGCCTTGCGGGCTGATTGGGGGGGCAGACATAACATACCTTCACGGCCGTCATCGTGCCGGTAGGCGAGCGACACATGGTCGCCCTGGGCGGCGTCGAGGCGGGCCTGCATCTTGGCCCAAGGGAATACGAGCGGCGAGTCACCGCGGACGTCCTCGGCCGGATAGCGGGGCTGGGCATAGTGCTCGACAAAGTGAACAGGGAAGTGCGTAAAGTTGGGCAAGTCCAGGCCGTCGAGCCAGATCATGGGGCCGCTACCGTCCTTGCCGTGGTCGTGCCAGTTCCAAGTGGGCGTCAAGATGACGTCGCCACGCTGCATCTTGATGCGGCGGCCCTGCACAGCTGTGAAGCCGCCCTGGCCCTCGATTATGAAGCGCATGGCAAAGGCCGTGTGACGGTGGGCCTTGGCCGTCTCATTGGGCATAACAAGTTGCAGGCCAGCGTACATGGTGTCGGTGGTAAAGGGAGCATCTTTAGGACACGGGGTTTAGCATGTATTCAAATCTCGGCAGCTCTCGTGCTGCAAAGTTGCAGAAATCAACGGCAGCCGCTTACCGCGCTCGGGGTTGACCAGCATCAGAACACGGCGTTCTGCTTGGCTCTCCGTGACAAGGGTGCCGGCCTTGATGAGGCTGGGCCGGATTTCGTCGTAGCGCCACACATGAGGGATGCACTTGGGATTGGGCAGAGGCGGGTTCAGTTTCGACATCTGCAGCCACAGCGGCTTGACATGGTTCTTTGCGGCGGCATTGAGCATGGTGCTGGTCTCGGACTCGGTGCCGGTAGGCGAGTCAACTGCAGAGGGGGCCATGTTTGCGACGGAGGAGGGTGGGTGTTGGAGGTGGTACTTGGATTAAACAGTGGATGTAAAGGCTACAAGTGACAATGGTAAGGCTGTGACTTGCTGCGGTAAAAGTATTATCTCCCTAATGTTGTTTCTAGAACTGCTGACTTCGATAGATGGGTTTTATACGGGAAAAGTGTCGTTCTTTACACGTCGTCTCGGACGTTCGGCTTGGGCTTTATGTTCGTGCTCTTCTTCTTATGCGCCGGAGGGTTGGTAATGATCGATGCTTAGACAGCGATGGAAGACGTGAAAACTATTTGCCGTTGACCCCGTCGACAAGACCAGTTTCATACACTGAAAATGGGAAAACGAGCGACCGTTGGGAGTATGGAGAACCGTCGAGACGGCATTCCGGTATTACGGCAAATTCCCTTAACTCCCCGACCACTTTCCTGGTGGGGCTCACCCTAGCGCGACTACGACCCCAACTATATGGACTTTGCTTGCGCCATCTGCCATTACTAAACTTGAGTACAACGTAAGTGTCCTTGAACTTGAAGGGAGACTTGAAGGGAGAAACTTATCCCCGCTCCCCGGGTTCCGTAGCCACTCACCCATTCCATCCACTCCAGACCCGGTCCCTTCCCTTCTTTTCTTTTCACTGCATATCCCCATGAATCCGGCCCATACGCAACAACATACGACAGACAGCAAAGCAGAGATCCGCCGGTCCCCTCTGCGATATCCTGAGAGCAACACCGGCCTCTTACTTTGAACAAAAAAAAACCTTAATTGGTCTTCACAGTCGGGACCCATGCCGCCAACACCCGAGTCCGCCTTGGACCCCGACTCCAGCGTGCAGATACGGAAGAGACGCCGCATTGCCGTGGCCTGCACCGAGTGTCGTCTCAAAAAGAGCCGTGTAAGTCGGCCCCAGCGTCTTCCCCGCCTTATCCGTCTTCCGTCTTGTCCGTGTCATAACCGGCTCCGCAACCATCCTGTGCTGACTCGACGGCTTCGCATCGCTCTAGTGTGATGGAGGACGGCCGCAGTGCTCGTTGTGCATTGTACATGGGATTCCCTGCAGCTACGCACACGACGCGCCGCCGTCCGGCGCCCTGTCCAGCTCCAAAGCGTACGTTACGGAACCACTCCCTCCCTCTCCCAGACATGCTGCTATTCCCCCACCCTCCTGTCTTGTTGTAAGCCAACCGCTTCATGACCCTGTTACAGCATCTTTCATCGTATCGAGTCTCGCCTCGCACAGCTCGAGTCCGACGTCAGCGTCTTGAAACGCGCCGATAAATCAAGCAATGGGCCGGGGGACGACGAGCTTAATGACCCCGCCAGAGTCCACCCTCGCCGACAAGGCCTGGACGCCCCCCACGACGACTATGCAGGCGCTTCGCCGGATACCACGGATGGCATCGGCTCCATTGAATTCACGGATGTTCCAACCTCTGGCTACTTTGGTACCTATCCACCCCCCTTCCCTTCCCCGAGAATACACGATGCTGACGTGGACCCAGGTCCCTCGTCCAACATCCAGTTCATGCGCAACATGCGCAGCGCCATGGCGATCGTCCTGGGTGACATGCCGCCTCAGGTGGCCAACGGCTCCCAGGCGGAGTCCGACCTGTCCGAGAGTGCGCGCAGCCAGTATATGCTACAGGTGTCCCGGCCGCAGTCTCCCATGCGCCGCGAGCGGCCGGCCTGGCCCCAGGCAGGACCGCCCACTCGCTTGGTGCGCTCGCTTCCGTCCGACTCCGAGGTCCAGGCGCTACTTGAGCGTTACTTCTCCGACACCGGTCTTTTGTTTCCTTACATCCACGAGGCCAGTTTCTACAAGGACTACAACGAGTTCAAGGCCTCCCACTTTCGTCAGGCGCGACGCTCATGGGTCGGCTTGCTCTACGCCATCTTGGCTATGGCGACCACGACATCGGCCAAGACCGACACCTCTGTTGACCGTCGGGCCTCGGACGCCGACGTCTTCTTCACCCGTGCGGAGGAGTTGTGTCTATCCGACACCCTGAATGGCGCCGGCGTCGAAACCGGTATGGAATGGATTTCTTCTCCCCCCCTCTTTTCTCTCCTTTTGTCTCCTTGCATCTCCTTGCATCTCTGTTCATCTCTGTTCATCTCTCTCGCGCCCTGCCGAGGCTAACATATTCTTGTGCCAACTCACAGTCCAAGCCCTGCTGCTCATCAGTCAGTTCTTACAGGGGACCAAGCGGTCCGTACAGACCTGGTCTATCCACGGACTCGCGGTCAAGTCTGCCTTGCAGTTGGGTCTGCACTCGGAGGAGTTCTCGAAACGCCTGGATCCTCTCGACCAAGAAATTCGTAAACGAACGTGGTACGGCTGCGTGCTTCTTGATAGGACTCTGAGCATGACTTTTGGACGGCCAGCATCCATACCTGATCACTACGTGCAGGTAAGCTTGCCGCGTCACCTTGTCTGCCCGGCACCTGACAGTGACCCGTCGCCGTGGTCGTCCAGCGAGGGCAGTACACTGTTTTTTAACGCGTCAATGTACGTTTCTTCTTCTTTTTTCTTTTTTTTTTCTTTTTTTTCTTTTTTTCGTCTTCCCTCTTTCCACGGTTCTACATTTCTCGCTGTAGCTCGAGGCACGATACTAAGACGCTGTTGCTCAGTACACTGTATAAAATAATGGGCCGCGTTCTCACTCTGCTTTATGGGTCGAATCTTGGCGGGATGCCTAGCCCCGTCGCTGTCGACCTCATTTCAGCCATTCTCGACATGGAGCACGAGCTGTTCGACTGGCAAAGGTCACTGCCGGCGTCCATTTCCCTCCTGGATCACGAAGAGTTGCTTCGCCTGGACACACATCCGGACAACCGCCTGCGCGTGATTCTCACGCTGCGGTACCACAACGTGCGCATCCTGGTCCATCGCCCTCTTCTCGAATACTACCTGGTGCGCGTGACGATGCGCAAGGCCCCGCCGCCCAGCAGCTCCGGTTCGCCCGTACCTGTATTGCCCGTGGAGCCCATCCCACAGGCGAGCCAGAGAAGCTTTGCCCTCCTGTCCTCGTCTGCTGAGTGCATTATCAAAATGGTCAGCACAATCAACCACCCGGCTTCGCACAAGCCGCATCTTTTGGGTGCCTGGTGGTTCTCCCTGTATTATAGTAAGCTGAGCCGATGTTTCCATCCCAAACTATACATACAAACAAGCAAACAAGCAAACAAACGAAAAATAACAGACCCCCCCCCCCCCCGGCCCATGTCTCTGTCTCTGTTCTTGTGGTAACGCGGCTAACCCTGCCACCTGTGCCGGCCGATAGCATTCAACGCTGCCCTGACCATAGCAAGCGTCGCCATCTGCCAGCGCACCATCGCCGGCTTCCTTCCTTTGGGATCCGACGCTTCGACGCTGGCATCGACCGCCTCCGGTGCGAGCTTACCATTCCAGAACGCCAAGCGTCTTGTGGAAGAGGCCAGCACGTGCCTGCCGCGCCTCGATACCGGCAACCGTATCGTGGAAAAATGTGCCAGCCTCACGAGGGCACTGTGCTCCTTCATGTCCTTTTTAAGTACGCCCTCCCCTCACCTTCTTTTCCAATGCCAGCCTTTTTGCATCATTTCTTGTTTTCTTACTTTCTTACGTACCCACTAACGCCCACTCCCTTCCCGACAGCACTCGCTCGCGGGGCCCAGGAAGCCATGGAGAGACCAAAGGGGACCAGCGCAGTACCGGTTCCAGACATCAGCAATGGCGGAGAAGCGTTCACGCCCGGCGATGCGACACACCATGCAAACTCCTGGAGCCTTTTCTCCGGCACGGATATGAATCTGAACTACGGCGTAGACCTCGCCGCGCTTTTGACGGGAATGATGCCGCAGGATCAGCAAAGTGCACCAATGGATGATGTATATTATTAGTAAATTCCTAGTAATTAGTAATTTTGGCAACACAGCAGACTGCAGACAGACATGATGTCAGAAATTTGCGGAAATTTGAAATTGACAGCGCATGATTGGTATGAGAGTCATAAAGTCATTAATGTACCCTGATATGATATCCGTGATGAATGCACTGCCGATTTCAGCCTAGACGAGAACTAATCTGCCATTATCAAGACTTCGATTGCTGTAAGAATACGTACGCTCCTGGACAGAACTCCACCAAGATAGCCTAGATTGGTCAATCTCATGAATTTGTTCTCAGAGCGTCGTGGCCAGCATGGCCTACGATAAGTGCTGCGGGGAGGGGCCACATCAACAGAACTCCAACTTGCTGTGCTCGCTTAGCCTACCATTGGCTAATCCACGCCCCGGATTGGAGTAGCCTTTGCGTTGCTTTGGGCGGCGATCTAGACCAAATGAAAGTTGGGTAGATTAGGGGTTAGCTTGAGAACAAGGGTCCAAAAACGATGCTTCCCCAGTGTTGGGGCCGGGGAAGCCGGGGAAACGGGGAAGACGGCGGCATACGATGCAGAGGCAAGTACTAGCGCGTTGAAGAGCAGCTATAATAAGTCAAAGGGTGCCGCATTGCTCATTGCCCATTGCCCATTGCCCATTGGCTTGAAATGATCAAGGAAGGCTCAAGTCTCGACCAGACAACACGGAAACCAGTCGTCAAGAAGGCACTGCAAATCAACCAAGACACTGAAGCAACGCTGTCGCCATGGCGCACTCTCCTTGGGTAAGGCAGCGGAAACAACAATACTTGCAAGATGCCATGACGACTTGACAATGTGAATGCTGACACCGGTGTTGACAGTCGTGGCCAATGTCGTGGCGCATCATTATCCTGCTCAACATCAGCTTCTACAATCTCCTCGGCAACTCATATGCAGCCGGTATGCCGCCGCTATTCGCGCTGTTTATAGAGGAATTTCACATCACGCCAACGGTGGCATCGCAGACGTCCACTTATGTCGTCTTGACGCTAGGCCTGTCGGTAAGAAAACCCCCTTGTCGATGCCGGATAGCCCACCTTTGACTAAAATGCTTCTTTTTTCCCGGGCAGAATGTGCTGGCGCTGCCGCTGGCGACCCTCATTGGCAAGCGCTATACCGTGCTCCTGTCACTGATGCTCTTCCTCGGCGCGTGTCTGTGGTCGGGCGAGGCCACATCGTTTGCGTCACTGCGTGCGTCCCGGCTGCTCGGCGGCCTCGCCGGCGGCCTCATCGAAGCGCTCGGCCCGCACTTTGTCATTGAGACGTTTCCAGAGCACCAGCTGGCGCGCGCCATGGTCATCTATGTCGGCCTGCTCGCGGGCGGCTCTGCTGTGGGCCCCATCGTCGCCGGCGCCATCGGATATCACCTCGACAGCTGGCGCTGGTTCTTGCGGGTCCTTTCCATTGCCATCTTCTGCACGCTGCTGTCGTCGCTCGCAATGCTGCCCGAGACCACACACGACGGACCGCTTGTCGGCCTGGACGGCTTCCTCGATGATGGCGACCGCGCCGACGACGAGCTGGCAAAGTATGAAGCCCGCGCAGCCTCACAGGTCGAGACCGCTGAAACTGCAAAGGTCGACAGCGCGGTCGCTACGAACAATCATGCTGAGGCTGCTCCCCCAAGCAGCCTGTGGCAAGAGTACAAGGAACGCTCGTGGAGCCTCAAGTACGTGCGGCTGCAGCAATGGCGCGAGGCCGTGCGGGGCTTGTACCAGCCGCTGATGCTGGTCATGGCACCGCAGGTGGTCGTGACGGTGGTGGTCTTTGGGCTCACCGTCGGCTGGACGGTTGTCATGTCCATCGTCACGGCCAGCGTCTACGCACAGCCGCCCGTGCTCTTCAACTCGCTGCAGGTCGGCCTCCTTAGCATCGGACCCCTCGTCGGTCTCCTTGTCGGTCTGCCCATCGGCGGCGCTTTTGCCGACTGGCTTTCGAACCGCTCGCTGCGTCGCCACGGTGGCGAGCACCGCCCGGCCAGCCGCCTTCCGGCAGCTATTCTTGGCGGGCTCGTCAGCCCGGCCGGTTGCGTGGTCTTTGGGTACGGTATGCGCGATCCTGCCAGCCACTGGGCCCAGGTCTGCGTTGGATGGGGCATGCTCTGTGTCGGCCTCACTGGCTCGTCCAATGTATTGCTGACGTACGCCGTGGACTGTCTACCGACCCGGGCCGCCCACATTGGCATGCTCATCAACCTCGCCAAAAATCTCATTGGCTTTGGTGTCTCGTACGCCTCCATCTCTTGGTACGAGTCCGCTGGTCCAGTGCGCGAGTTTGGCACCATGGCGGGCTTGCTTTTCGCCGCCAACCTCTGTATAATCCCTATTGCCATTTACAGCAAGCGGGTTATCAGTAAGACGGCCTGGCTTGCCTAGAGTCGTTGTGTTTTCTTTCCTGTTTGGCCGTATCGAATTTCTCAAACGTGAACCGTCAATCCACTGCGCTTTGTGTCGTTCATCATTGGCTTTGATTACAGATATTTTACAATGTTTTTTTTTTCTTCTTTTTTTCTTATTCTTTCTTTTTCTATCTTTTGCTTCTTCTTTGTTTTTTTCGTATTACGACGTATTATTATTCTTATTATTCTTATTATTATTATCCGCCTTTCTCAGCCACTCTTGGCTATTGGCGACAAGTAGACAGAACCCTCTGCCGAAAAAATGCCATAGAAAGTAGAGAATCTCACCTGTGGGTGGGTCACTCGAGGTGATCAGTGGTCGCCCCAATCTCACATGCTGAATGCTCCCTGAGTGTCTACTCGGGTATAGCGGGGAATTGTCTCCGGCAAGGCGGTCAAGTGGAGGCAAGTCCACGACATCCGCACCATACACACAGCTCCTAATTCCGGGGAACGTAATCACGGAGTACAGAATACGGCAAACTTGCCCGGAAAATACTGCCGACGAATACCTCAATGTCTTGAAAAGGGGTGCCAAGGTTGGTTGGAATACGACGAATAGTACAAGACGGAGCAAAAAAGTAAAAAGTAGAAAGTAATTTAGAATACAAGCAGAGTTGTGCTTTGAATGTTTTGAATGTTTTTAATGTTTTTAATGTTTTGAATGTTTTGAATGTTTTGAATGTTTTGAATGTTTTGAATGTTTTGAATGTTTTGAATGTATGGACGGAATCGGTCGTCTTTTTTGCCCTACATCCGCTGCATGATGTACGCAATTGCCGACTTTTGCTATACTAGACGGTTTTGCCACCAATATTCTTTTTAGCTCCTCGACGACGCAAATCCGCTTCTCCCCGGGTTCTCCGGCATTTTCTGGAGTACGGAGTACGTTTGCTGCACTTACAATAGATGCGGGGAAAGACGTCTGTGCTTCGTCCTATCGATGGAGCGTTGCTTAGTTTGGTTTAACAGGAGTACGGAGTACAATTGCGGAGTATTGTGGAGCTCGTATTATGTCGCCCTGTGGAAGTACGAGGTTTACAAAGCAGGGCGTCTTTTTACACTCGAAACGTGCGGTCCTTGAATCGAGTCTGTAGAACCGGCTTAGCACGGACACCTTGACACCTTGGAACCTTGACAATTTTGTCCAGTCACACCTCAGGTAATACAGAGCACTCCGTACAAATATCTGAAAACATAGAGACTGCACTTACAAGCACAGAAAACCCGCCTGCGTGTCTGGCTTTGCCATCTACCGTCTTTGTTCCTGCCTTGCGCCTTGCGACCATGGACTCCGTGGACGACTTTGTCCATGCAGGAGCAAGCCCCAAGGACGCTGTCTCCGTCGTGTCGGCTGTCTCTACCCACGCCGAGACCAGCCGCAAGCGGCGCAAGCGTATCTCTGTCGCTTGCCGTGCCTGTCGCATGCGTAAATCTCGGGTGAGTTTCTGCTGTGAAGTGCGCAGTCGCTTTCCTGCTGCTGCTGCTGCTGCTGCTGCTTATGTTAATGTTGATGCTCATGCTCATGCTAATGTTACCACCCCTGATAGTGCGATGGAGGACAGCCCTGCTTGACGTGCAAGGGATCCGACGGCGCCTGTATCTATGACCAGCCCGTCAACGTCCCCTCGGTCGCGGTCGAGATGCCTGGGACCGCCGAGGTGAATGAGTTGTGAGCAGCATGCCCCAAGACCCCAAGACCCCCAAACCTTCCTGCCGCGTCTTTCTTCGTTTCGACCCGAGAAGTGTCTAACGAGTGACGAGCGACGAGCGTCGCTGTCCGCCATCCTCCAGACAGAACAAGAACCGCATGTTGGAACAGCGGCTGCTCGCCATTGAGCAGCGACTACAGGCCTTTGAGGACCACCACGACGCCCGGCCTCCCGCGCAAGACCATGCTGGCGACTCGGCCGCCACTGCCTCGACTTTCTCTGTCGACGGTCTCTCCGTTGCCGCGACGCAACAGCACACTCCCTCTCAAAGCCAGGATGCCGTGGACGGCATGGGCTCGGTGTTTATGCGGGATGGGACAGACGATGACGAATTCTTTGGTAAGCTACCCTTCTGGTTACCCTTTTACTCTCTTCTTGTCTTCGTTCTCGGTCACTGACGCCGACAGGTTGTTCATCCAATGTCTCATTTCTACGCTTTGTGGTTCGCGCGCTCGGCCGGCCAGTCACGGTGGTCGAGCGAGCATCGCCTCCGACACCAGGCCCCTCCCACGAACCGTTTGAGGAGGACGGCCTTGCTTTTTTCCGGCGGAACGGCCCCGTCGAGATCGCCGGTGAGGTCGCCGGTGAGGCGCGATACGACCAAGACCAAGAGGCGGTCGATCCGTTTGCACTGCCTCCCCATGACACATCCGAGCACCTGCTACGGCTCTACTTTGCCACCGTCAACCTCATGATCCCTTGCATCCATGAAGACACCTTCCGCGCTATGAAGCGTCAAGCTTTTGCTGCTAGCAATCCCGCCGTATCCGTATCACGGCATTGGCTTGGCCTCCTCAACATGGTCTTTGCCATTGCCAACAACGTCCAGACGCCAACATCACCGCCTGTCCAGCGCATTACGCAGTCTGACATATTCTTTCAGCGCGCCATGGCGCTCATCCGTCCCAACATGCTAGGCCGCGTCTCGCTCGAACTGTGTACTGCTTCCCCCCCGAGTATCCTTGCCCTGTGCATCTTGTCTCTTGTCCCGGGGCCTTCCAGCGGCTGACATGCTCTAGTGCAGGTATTCCTCCTCATGGAGATCTATCTCGAGGGCACTCCATCCTCGTCCATGGCTTGGACCTTCCACAGCCTTGCGGTCAAGGGCTGCTACCAGCTGGGGCTCCCTTCCATTGGCTCCAGCAGCCTGTCGCCCCTTGACCAGGAGATCCGCAAAAGACTGTGGTATTTTTGCATTATGAACGACCGGTAACTCATGCGCCCTCCCCTCCTTTCCCCTCTCCCCCTCCCCTCTCCCCTCTCCCCCCTCCCCTGTTAACACGCCTTCTGGTTGAACGACGTCGGAGACTAATGAGACGAAAAGTTGGCTAAGCTTCATGCACGGCCGTCCTCCCCTTATTCCCCTGCCGCTTGTGCGCATTGAGAGCAGCGCGCACCTTGCATTTAGCAACGTTTCCCAGGACTTGACCACGCTGAGTATCGCATATTTTGATGCAAACATGTACGCTTTCCTCTCTTCCTCTCTTCCTCTCTTCCTCTTCTCACCGTCCAATCTACAGATCCATTACCCACATCGTTGGAGAGACAGTCGAGCGGCTCTACGACCAGAACCTCGGCTCGCGACCCTCTCCGATCACGAGTACCATCCTCGACGAGATTGCGCGTCTATGCTGGAAACTGGCCCAATGGCAGGACAGCCTTCACCCAGTTCTTCGCATCATTGCGTCGGGCGACTCAATCCAAGATATGTCGGGCACCCTCGACACGAAGCGCCTGTGTACTCTTTTATCCCTGCGCTACCTGGGCACACGCATCCTCGTTCTGCGGCCGGTTTTCGTGTACTTTCTCGACCCACCGGCTGCACTCGCCGAGACAGAACACCAGGCCAAGTGGCTGTGCAAGTCGGCTGCCATCCTGCTTGCCGACTTATCGCGTACATGTGGCAACGTGCTGCACATCATCAACAGCATACTCACCGCCTCGCATAACGACCTCAACCTGCTGGGCGCCTGGTGGTTCTCGACGTATTATAGTGAGTAAACTCCCCCCCTCCCCCACCACGCCACAGGCGCTGACCGTGCCGCAGCCTTCAACGCCTCACTCGCCGTGTTCGGCATCCTTCTCGCCAAACGCATGCCGGCATTTTCTACGAACCTCGAAGCCATTTCCATCTCCGAGCTGCGGTCCTTGCTCGGTCTCGCAAAGGATATTTTGCACGGCCTCAACAATGGCAACAAGACCATTACACGCTGCAGCAGCATGTTGTCAGGGCTGCTTGCTCAGCTGGATGCTGGCAGCACGTCAGGTAATTACGGACCAATCTACCATCCCCCATGCCCAGCTCGCCGCGTTCTGCCTGTTTGCTGTTTGTGTTGACCTTCTGCTAGCAGTCGACGGTGCCGACTTGGGCCAAATTGCGCCCTCCTCCCTCTCGCCATCAAGCATATGGTCGTATCACATGATGGATCCCGTCCTGTTTGCTTCGGACCTGTCCTTTGGCATCGGCAGCGGCCTCGTCAACTACGACACGAACATATCACGCGCCTTTGAGACGCACCTGAACCCCACGTGAGGTACAGGGCTCGGTGGGTAGAAGCGCATAACTAGTGGCGAGATATTTTATTCAGACGAGCATGCCAGCGGAGGCATGTATTTCCATCAATATGAGCAAAGACTTGTCAATAATGGCCATGTACAAAAAGAAATATCACTAAATTATTTAAAAACAAAAAATCAATAAAGACAGGTCAACTGTGCCAATACGTCCCATATCGCTATTCCTTGGCCGCCAACGTTGGTGGCTTCATGTCCTTGGCATCAACCCAGTTTCCGTGCAAGCCCGCGCGAAGCCTGATGGGCAGGTACACAACGGCTTGTGCCTTGGACGTATCGCGGGTGTCGACAATGTGCAGCTCGCTGGACATTGTGGCATAGTTGTTAGCAAGCACCATGAGCCAGCCGTCACCCTCCGGAGCGTCGTCGGCGCGGCTGATGAAGACGGGCTCCTGTACCATGTGTGTCACACCCGGGAAATAGGTGGCGACCGCACCGGTCGTGTAGTCGAGGATACCGAGCGAGTTGTAGAGCGGGTGGCCACCGCCGAGATTGGCCATGACAGTGGGGAAATCCGTGCCGAGACTCGGGTCCATCTTGTCAAAGAAGCACTTGGTGTGCTTCTTCATGGACACGCGGTCGTCGATGCGCGGGAACTCACAGTCCTCCTTGACGAGGACCTCGGGCTCCGGAAGGTCCAGCGTGTCGGACCGCGGATCAAACGTATAGCGCACGAGGCGCGCCTGGATCGTGCGGGGGTCCGGTGCGTTTCCTTGGGCATCCGGCCACCAAAAAAAGACATTGCGGTCCGTCAATGGAAGATCAATAATGACCTCGCCGGCATCGTTCTCGTATGCGTTGACACTATGGCCTGGGAAGGCATTGGGAGCGCGGAACCACTGCGGCGTGTTAGCCATGGCCATGGCCCAAAATACAATGAGGAATGAGGACAATGCAAGACGGCGTGGCCGCTTTGTGGTGTACTTGCCTTGGCACTCGCGGCCGTCGCGCCATGGCGTGGGATAACGCCAATATAAAAAGGCGTCTGAGGGTCCCACTGCCAGTGCTCCCCTCCCGCCTTTAGGCGCTCGATGTCGCAGGTCAAGGGGATCATGGGGAAGAGGACCTGTGGAAAAGACGTTTTAGCAATGTACATCGGCTTTTCTTCTTCTTTTTTTTTCTTTGTTTCCTCATATCAGCGTACCCAGTTCTCGGTAACAGCAAAGTCATGGATCATGCCCACAACGGGAGCTACGAGCCACACTGTCTCCTTCACGACGCCATTGGGCGAGACGGTAAAGTAGCAGACGTCTGGTGTGCCGTCACCGCGTGCTTCGTAACCAAAACAGATGAGATCGCCAGTCACCTGGTCCAGCTTCGGGTGCGCAGTAAACGTCAGGCTCGGCAGCTGGCCATGGAAGTCCTCGATGCCATAGGTCTCGAGCGTGTCGGGGTCGAGGGAGTACGGCGGAGAATCCTCCTTGCAGGCCAGCAGGCGGCCGTTGAAGTAAAGGACATTTGTGTTGGCCGTGCTGCGAATCTGGAACTCGACCGCGTCGGTAAATCGATTCCGGTACTTGCCTGTTTGGTCTGGTCAGCCACCGCGTACGTTTATTAAATCACTAAAAACACATGACACATGGACGACATTGAAGATTGTTGGCTCACCAAATAGTGCCTTTTGTGCGGCGCGCTCTTTGAGAAACTTCTCGGTGCGCACATACCGCTGCTTGAAGTGACAGTGGCCATCCTTGATGCGGAACTGGCTAATATTTCCGTCGCCATTGAACCAGGGGTCGTCCTCGATCCGAGGCGGTAATTGAGGGTCCGGCATAACACGGTAAAAGGTGCCATCAATCTCGGGCGGAATTGTGCCCTTCACCTCAAGGTTGCTGACTTCGCCCTCGAAGCGACACGGCTTCATGAACGCCGAGAACTGAGGCCTCTGCGGGAACAGCTGTGAGTCCGGCGAGGACTGGCTCTTCAAGTGTACCGCCATGATAGTCTAGTCGTGCTGCGTCAAAGTGTCAAAGGGTCAAAGAGTCAAAGAGTCAAAGGGTCAAGGGGTCTTGGGGTCACAGGGTCAAAGTGGAAAGGGAAGCAGGAGGGAAGCAGGGAAGCAGGGAAGCAGGGAAGCAGAAAGGGAAACAAAAAAGGAGGATCAGTCGTATTAAAGCCTACGCGATTCCTCGTCTTGATTGTCTGCCGCTGTATCTCGTCGGTCGCATCGTTTTGCCAGTTTGGCATAACTTGGGGGGGAGTGGCGAGGTGGGGTTTACCTCAAGGCGCAGCCTGGCCCGGGGAACTACCCGGCAAGATTACCCCACACCAATGCTCGCCTGGTGTAATTAGCGCCGTGTTCCCCTTCATCTTCTTCCCCGCGTGCGGGTATATACCCGTGCCGAGTCCGGGGTGGCACTCGGGGAGACAATGTGTCTTGCCGAGGGTAGCTCCCCCGGGGTCACAAGAACACAGGAGCAAATAACTGGCTTGCCAAGTTGTTCAACTGTGGGCAACTGTGGGCCTGCGCAGACAGAGGACTGCGGAGAGAAGCGAGGTAGTGGCGGACGAGCTATGAATAATATGGTATATTTGCCCGGGGTATATTTGTATATTATATTATGCAGGGCCGACCTTTGTTTCGACTTTGTCTCCTAAGCATGCAACTCTCTGGCAACTCTCTGGCAACTCTCTTACGGGAACAAATTTTTAAATCTCCAAAACTCCAACCATGGCTTCCCCCGACTACGCCAGCTTCTTCGACTACGTCAGCAGTGCCATCGGGGCTGACAACGTCTCACGCGATGGCTCGTCCGGTGCCCTGGCCGGACCGAGCGGTCAGACTGCCTACGGCGACTTGTACCCTCTCGGTGTCGAGCGTGGCAAGGCGCCTGTGGGTGCTGTTCGTCCACAAACGGTACAAGAAGTCCAAGACGTGCTGCAAGCAGCTAACAAGTTTGGCGTGCCTCTGTGGGTCGTGTCACGGGGCAAGAACCTAGGGTATGTTCTTTTTGATGTTCTTTTTGATGTTCTTTTTGATGTTCTTTTTGATCGTTTTAATCTTTTGACCTTGTTTATACGTATAGCGAGGCTTGGGTTTTCCTTGTTTCTTCATTCTTCTAACACATTGCATACAGCTACGGTGGCACAGCGGGTGTGCTCAGCTCCAGCGTTACGGTGGACCTCCACCGTATGAACCGCATTATCGAGATTAACGAGGAGCTCGCCTACGCTATTGTCGAGCCCGGAGTCTCCTTCTTTGATTTGTACGAGGAGGTCTCTCGGCGTAAGCTCAAAGTGTGGCCGTCGGTACCGGCCATCGGCTGGGGCTCCGTTGTCGGCAACGCATTGGATCGCGGCTTCGGCTACACGCCGGACGGCGAGCACGCCAGCGCCCAGTGCGGTATGGAGGTGGTCCTGCCGAATGGCGAGGTCATGCGTACTGGAATGGGTGCTATGACCGATAGCAAGCTATTTGCGCTGTACAAACCGTATGTGGCCACGACAATCGGGCTGGATCAAGACAACAAGGCAAGAAAATAAATAAACAAGAAGCACTGCTGACTCCAACTCTCTTAGTGGTTTTGGTCCAAGCGTCGACGGCCTCTTTGTTCAGTCCAACTTGGGTACGTCCTTGCACTATCATGATCCTGCCCATATATATCCTATATATCCCATATATATCCCATATATATCTAACTCTTTCCCACCTCTTTAGGTATCGTCACCAAGATTGGCATCCACATGACACCGGCCCCGGAGGCGTTTTGCAGCGTGACGGTCAGTGTCAGCGAAGAGGCGGACCTGGTACCACTGATCGACAAGCTTGGCGATCTGCAGCGGCGGCGTATCATCACCAACTCTCCGTCAGTGTCGAACGTGTTCCGACAGCTGGTGGTCTGCCCGGACCCAGAGGTCGTGGCCGAGACCAGGAAGCTGGTGGGGCAGGACAAGGCGGTGCCGTACGAGACAATGGAAGCGCTCCGCAAGCGTTTCGGTTGGGGCTTCTGGAAGGCTGATTTTGCGCTCTATGGCACGCCCGAGATTGTGCATGCCCAGTTGCAGGCTGTGCAGCGTGCCTTTGCGCCGCTCGCGGGCGCACGCGTGGTATCCAAGTCCTTCGCGTCCTCGCCTGCAGGCGCACTATCGGCGCGCGACATTGGGCCCGAGGAGATCCCGCACGCCGGTGCGCCAACGCTGGCACCGCTTATGATGATGAACTCGCGCGGCCTGGGCTGCGGACACATCTCCTTCTCGCCGCTCATTCCCCCCTGCGGTCGCGACATGTACGAATGGTACCTCGCTGCCAAGGCCATGACATCCGCCGCACGCTTTGACTTTTTCGCCGACTTCCACGTCTATCCACGCTACGTTATCGCCATCAACCTCGTTGTTTTTGCAGACGCCGAGCGTGACCGCGTACACGGCCTGTTTCGGGAGCTGCTCGATGACGGCAAGGCCCGTGGTTACAGCGAGTACCGCACGCACGTCTCTTTCATGGACGAAGTGGCCGAGCACTTTGATTTCAACAATAGCGCCCTGCAGCGCTTCGTTGGCAGCATCAAGGACATGGTTGACCCTAACCACATCTTGTCGCCTGGCAAGTCGGGCATCTGGGGCAACGGGGTACGCAACGTACCGGCCCGGACCAAAGAATAACACGGCCCCCGTATTTATCTATTAATGTGCTATATAAAAATCAGTCCGCTCCTGATATTTTTAGGACAGGTAGATAGTCACCGCTCAGGTTCCCGAAGCGAACTTTGCTTTGGCACCGGACGTGTCCAAGAGGCGTATCTCCTATGAGTCATAAATCAAACATTACGTTGTCACGCAAGGTATCTTGATCAATGCAGATTTCACAAGGACAGTGGGATTCCACACTTATCCCACAGCTATCCCCCAGTATGACCAACGTGACCGCCGTGGCATGTTTATGTTCTTGGACATCTCTCAATTTCAGTGCCAAACACAGACAGCAAACAGACACAGCGTTGATACGGGCTTTGCTGGTTGATGTCCAGTAGAAGCTGTTCTTCATAATGAGACTGGCAGAATATGTGGTACGATACCCAATGATAGGGCATCCGATTTACCCCTGGATGAAGACAACCTGTGAGAGAGACTTTTTTTTCTTTAATTCCCTTTAGTTTTTTCCTTCTTATGTCATTTTCTCTTTCTTTTTCCTCTTTGGTTCTCGGTCTTTCAGTCTCGGAAATTCCCAGAAGCTGATCCGGGCGTCAACTGCCATTATTGTGAGCCTTTTTCTACTGCATGAGCAATAAGTAGTGGTCAAGTCTGCTAAGCATATTTGTGGCGTTCTATGAGATGGCTCGTTGGGAAAGAGTATTGTCATTGACAGCGTCGTGTGATTTGTGTCATAGATTGTGTTTAGTTTTTGTGATCAGTTCCCGTCATTGACAAAGGATCTGAAGGTTGAAGATGTAGCGGCCGACATCAAGAAATGGGAAGAAGCAAGATGATACACAGAACAATAACACAAGCAATTAAATGTCTAATGACGTGACTGCAGCTTAACACAGTTTCATTATCTAATCCCAGGTACGACTTGCGCCTTCCGTTGACTGAAACAGATATCTAGGATGCTGATGTCCCAACCCCGAATTAAGGACAGAGGCAAGTATGTCTTGGCCAACCTGAGCTGCCCCGTGGGGTCCGTGGTCGTAACAGTTACGCCTCATTCCCCTCGCTTGAATTACATGCTACCTTAACATACAGCATAGTATCAGGCAGCGCATTCGTACCGGCTTCTTTAAATTCAATGCTTTTCTTGAACACCGTATCGGGGTTAAAGCGAAGAAGGAACATCGATAAGGTGATCTTTTGCTCAATGATAGACAGACTAAGAGTATCAAACAGACATTAGTACCTTTTCTACCAGGTTATTGGGTGCGGGATATTTGTTCTTACTTTTGTCCAATGCACTGTCTAGTTCCACGCGAGAAGGGGTGGAAATAGGAGAGCCTTTCACTTTTCTTTTCATCAAGTCCGAGCCACCGATTAGGGTCGAAAATTTCTGGCGATGGGAAGACATTCTCGTCGTGAAGCAGGTACAGCGGTGTTGAGCTGATGATGGTCTGACAAGAAAGTTAGAGTCTTGTAAGAAACAGAAACAGAAACAGAAAAAAGCAGAGACGATCGGTTGCAACGCACCCCTGGCTTGAAGAACCGCCCGTTAAAAGTCCAGCCTCCGGGAGGGACCTCGCGCGGCAGTCTGCCCCGTACGGGTGTGCTTAAACGGAGCCCCTCTTTGATGCAAGCATCGAGGAATGGTAGCGCATCTAGGTCGCTGAAAGATGGCCGGGACTCTTTGGTTGGCATGACGGTCATCACTTCTCGACGGAGCTTCTCATAGAGATCGGGCCGTTGGAGGAGTTGGTGTGTCGTAGTGCCCAGAGACACTGCGGTTGTGTCCGTGCCGGCAACGAGCATGAGAATGCCTTCCGCGACCAAACGATCGTCGGTGAGGCTGAGAGAGGTTTTGGATGCATTCGATATCATTGCCTTGAACAGCGTCCACTCTGCACTTTTCGGTGTCCGCATGATTTCCAGTCCCTTTTCGGCCGTCTGCATATCAATCAATCAATCAACCAGTTAGCAATGTGCAGCCATTGGAGACGTTATGTAGCACACCAAACACATACCAGTCCGATCTTCGAGATTGGGTTGGGGATGGCTCTGAGTTTGTAGTAGGTTGCCCACCGAAGCAACTCGCGTACTGTGGGGAAGTTTTGGAGCTATCAAAACATTAGCAAGACTACCCGTGTCTGGCCCGGCAGCAGCAACTTGTGGGGGGAACTGCACACGTACAAACGTGATGGCATTGTTGGCACGAATGATGTCGTCGACAATAGGAGACTGGAAATCCTCTAGATCCAACGACCCAGGTGCCTCGCCGAACATAAATTCGGAAATCAGGTCTAGTGTCATACAGTGGAATGCACTGAGCAGGGGAAACTGCTGTTTGTGCTGCGCCATGGTGGTAATCCGGTCCATCAGCTGCTGTGCCAAGGCGTAGATCTTGTCCTCGCGCTGGAGGATAGCTGCCCGGGAGAACGCGGAGGACATGAGCCGCTTGTCTTGCAGGTGATGCATTCGATCGCGCAAGGTGAACAAGTTTTCCTCTTGGTCAGTGAAGGCATAATAAAAGTATCTGGCCTTGGGAAACTTTGATGACTGGCTGTAGATATCCTGGAAAGCGGCAATATCGTTGACTGATACTTCATCCGGTGCAATGCGTACAAGGGACCCTGTCCAACCGTATTAGCATCTCCATACAAGATGACGTGGAGGGAGAGTTGGGTCCATGACGTACCGTGGCGCTTGTGTAATTCCATGATGGTCTTGTGGGCATCTTGCTTCACCTCGTGCGCGAAGAGCCACCATCGGGAAGACACGGCGAGGAACGGGCCTGGGATGTCGCTAAGGGGGTGGAAAAACACATTGTAGATGGTCTTGATGATGGTCAAAAGAGTGAATAACGCAGCCGACGCAGCCAAGCCACCGTAGACGTTGAGATAGTAGACCATGATGGCGTATATTGGTTGTTCTAAGCCAGGATGAATATTGCAGATAGGTCTTTTAGTCTTTTAGACAGGGAGCCGATGGGATTATGGGATCATATAGTTCGTGTGACTCGTTGGAGGCCCATTTCCAACATAAGACAAGGCGCACGAGCTAAAAAGAACATTTGTATTCACGGGGATGCTCCCGATGCTTAGCTGGGAAATATGAACGGGCCCTTCCCCGGACCCCACAAATGTGTGTATGGACTAAGAACCCCGCAAACTCCCCGTGGTTTGCATACTACTCGAACCTTTACGACGTACATGACGTCAAAAAAATATCTGTATTCGCGGGGATGCTGCCGATACTTATATTTCCCGGCTAAACGAACCTTACTCGAATCTCCCGGCTCCCCGGACCCCACAAATGTGTGTATACTAACCCCGTAAACTCCCCGGGGTTTGCGTACTACCCGAACCTTTACGACGTACATGGCGTCTAAAAAAATATTTGTATTCACGGAGATGCTCCCGATGCTTAGCCGGGAAATACAAACGGACATTACTCGAATCTCCCTGCACCCCGGACCCCAGAAATGTGTGTACGGAGTATGGACTAAGAACCCCGCAAATTCCCCAGTGTTTGCGTACTGTTCGAACCTATATATGGCGTCTTTCTACCATTGTAAATCTATTGCGACTGTTATATATGGTCGCTTTTACTTCTGGTTGTGCCTCGTTACAATTGACGATATAATATATAACCTAGCAAGCAACACAGCCCTTTTAAACGCAATGTCCGTTCAGACGTGGCCTCTATCTGTGTCAGAGACGGCGCTTGCTGCTCTCGGTCTTGTGAGCAGCCGTCTAATCAATTCCTTTTTTCTGACTGACCTCACGCACTGACCCTACCGACATAGATTTTCTTGTGCAGAGTGCTATACAACACTCTGCTCAATCCACTGCGCTACATTCCCGGCCCCTTTGTGGCCAAGTTCTCGTCGTTCTGGATTGTCCTGCAATGTAGAAGAGCACGGCGGACCGACGCAGTGGTCCAACTGCACCGCAAGCATGGCGACTATGTGCGCATCGCTCCGAATCATGTGTCTATCGCAGATCCGAGGGCTTTAAAGGAGATCTATGGACATAACACCGGCTTTCTCAAGGGCCCCTTCTATGCGGCCTTCCACCAGGTCCAGCCGGTCATCTTCAATATGCGAGACCCCGTCGCACACCAGAGACGGAGGAAGCTCGTCAATCCGGCCTTCTCTCTGTCTAACCTCAAGGCATTTGAGCCAGAGGTGACATCCAACCTGCTGAAGATGAAGAGGAGCTTCTTCAGAATAGCCCAGTCTGACAAGCCGACGTTTGATTTCGGCTTATACTGCAAGTCCCCCTTTATCCCCAATGTTGTGTCTTTTCTGTCCAGCTGCCCAGTATCACTCTTCTAACTATAAGCCGATAGCCAACTACCTAGCCTTTGACGTGATTGGCGACTACGCGTTTGGACATCCCTTTGGCTTCTTGGACCGGGAGTATGATCATCTCGGCCTAATCGAGGCCATTGATGCCAGGGGCGAGGTGGTGAACGCTCTAGGTCACCTACCCGGATGGATTCGGCCGTACATGAAGTACAACATTGCCGACAGCTTCTGGTATAAGGGCTCCGTAGCGCTGGCCCACCTTGCTGGCATCGGGCGAGAGGCATTCTTCAAGCGACGGGCCGAAATGCAGGAGGAGCGTAAGGACTTGCTGAGCTTCTTGTTTAAATCCAAGAACACGGATGCGGGCAGCGACTTGACGGAGAGCGACATCATTGCTGAATCGATCAGCTTTATCGTTGGTGGCAGCGATACGACCAGCAGCAGCATGACGCATTTTGTGGACTTTGTCTCACGCGATCCCAAGCTTCAGAAGAGGCTGCAGGACGAGCTAGACGAAGCCTTCCCTGATGCCGAGACCGACGAGGCCTGGGTGGCGGATTTCGGCATTGCTGACAAGCTACCTTTCCTGATTGCCACTTTGCGCGAGACCATGCGCTTGCGGCCGACCAGCTCGACTGGCCTAGAGCGTATCACACCACCCGGGGGAAAGACTGTGGCGGGTATCAACATTCCTGCAGGAGTATGCAAACCCTCCCCGTACCCCATTCTCCGTGTGATATACCACTCCTTAGCTAACCTGAATGAAATAGACATTGGTCAGCGTGCCGACCAGAGGCATCATGCACGACCCTCGCATCTTCAAGGTTTGTCACCGTGCAGGTATTTTTACTACAGCTCCAGCTTGGACCACCGCAGCTGACATGGCTGTCGAAACGATATAGGACCCCTACGAATTCAATGCTGAACGGTGGCTTCAGCCCAATGTCGCGGAACTGCTGGAGTACTTCCAGCCTTTCTCCCTCGGGCCCCGGTCTTGCATTGGACGAAAGTAGGTTTTACCCTTCCAGACTTTACTAGTTTGTTTGAGATGGATATCAACGTAAATAGTTTCGCTTGGATGGAGATCATCAAGACACTGGCTACGATCTTCCGCCTATTCGAGTTTTCCAGGGTGTCCAACGGGCCCACCGAACTACGGGAGGGATTCTTCGTCAAGGCGAAGGAGTGTACAGTCCGTATTTCTATGCGCCAGGCGGCTACAACAGCCAGCGGTTAGGTTTGAGTTTCCTCTGAGCCCTGAATCGCTTGATTCAGGGTATCTACGACGTACAGTCTCCGTTATTGTAGAAATGGATGTGGAGAGCAGGTGGTGCGGTCAAGGCCAATGTCTATATAGTTGCCTAGTAAATGGGAGGTGTCATATACGTTTGACAAATCGCCATAGCACCGCCAAGCATAAGTGGAATACACACAAAGTGCCCTGTACAAGAACCAACGGTGTTCGTGAAATGCGGAACGTGGGACGGATCAGCTCTTCTGTATATTTATATAAACTTTCTCATACTCGTACATTGGTTGATAGTGTTACCGTGCACTCTCTCGGCTATAATGTAGTTATCCAGTGTTAGGCGATGGTATACGTCGTACGTACGGCAGAGATGAAGAGGAAAGCTGCCCATCAGCTCAGATTTCTCATCATGCATTTGTCAAGCAATTTGCCGAGCCATTTGACATGTCCCCACACGCAAGACGGAGGAGTAACATTGAATGTGCGGGGAAATCTCTTAGCTCGGCTTGCACGACTTTGACGCCCAGAGCTACCCAGCTTGACCTTTACGGCCCACCCGAAGCAGGACCCGGTCACAAGGGAGCTGATCTGCTTCGGCTACGAAGCTCGTGGCGACGACACGCCCGGCGTATGTTACTCGGAAAGAAGGGGGGCTGATGGACACATGGATGCACCCAGGATAAGCTTCTTCGTCCTCCCGTCCCTGGGTCCTGCTCATCACCGCCACTCACAGGCCTTGTGATGGACAACGGAGCAAGACTGCAACAGCGTTGGGCAGATGGGCCACATGAACCAGAGGCCAGACGTCCAGACGTCCAGACGTGATGGACAAGAGATGTGCAACAGGGTAGAGGCATGCCACAACCTTAAACACCTTCCCAATCAGGAAGGCCGCCGAAAAGAGCAGGACCTATGAATAATTCTACATGTCTACATGCAGCCAATGGTAGGACAAAAAGGCAACAAGATAAGCGAGAGAAAACCAGACAGATGCATCACCCTTTCGTGTTTATGTGTTTCGATATGTCTTGATATGTCGACATGTTCGTAATTGTATTTGTTTATCTCGTGAGCTGTTATCATGCACGCCATTCGACGGATCCGTTTGCAAGCTTGGCAAGCCTGACAACCCTTGCGATCCGTCTAATCCGTACAATCCGAACTTTACAAACGCCTTGCATGCTCCCTTTATGACCTTCCATAATCGTTGCGATCGGTTCGCGAAGGATTCGAACGGTCAGGCCAATCCCGGGGCCGGTTATGCGTATGTACAAAGCACTGTCTCTCGTTTGCCTCTTTGCCTCTTTTCCTCTTTTCCTCTTTTCCTCTTTTCCTCTTTTCCTCTTTTCCTCTTTTCCCCTTTTCCTCTTTTCCTCTGTGAACTCGGCATTTGCCGTTTGCTGCCTTGTCTTTGCCCTTTCATGTGAATGCTCCTTCCCTGTTCATCCCACACTGAGAAAGTCAACAATGATCGACACCAGTAGTGTTTCAAACGCCCCGACGCCAGATATCCTACTACTTTGTACAAACTCGCCGAGGAGATGCAAGCAAGGTGAAAAAGAAAGAAAATGCCCAAGCAAGCTCCGTGATGCACGGATATGTTCAGCCCCAAATGGAGAAGATGTGGAGTGGACTGTTTACTCCGATAACACGCAGAGTACGAAGGCTCGGTCAACCTTGCATGCCTCTCTGGGTTCGATGCCCAGTCCGTCCACTTCGCTTTTGCCCCTGAAGGTCTTTGCTCTTTTACAATTGAGTTTCGAGTTTCCCACTGTTGAGCTCTTTTCGGCTCCTGTCCCGTCTCAATGTTTTTCACTGATCAGAATAGAACACTTTCGATTTCGTTCATCTTTCGACTCGAGATATATGATACATACACAAGAATAAGAGTTATCCGAGAGCAAAAGAACAATGTCAGTCGCGAATGTAAAGTTGTTTTGTGTAGCGAACTCGGCAGATATCTCGACAAGTACCGGGAATTTTGCCTTTGATCTTGCATCTTGTCTTTAGCCGTACCCTTCCCCGTCCATACTCCTTAATTCTCCGTGCCAGCAATGTGTCAGAAGTATTGTTAATCTATATTAAAAGTTCTTGCGGAGAAGCAGCTTTTCAAGGAATAAAATAGAACGACATGACGACATGTCTCCGCTGGTGAGGCCGCGAGCATGAATCGACTTTCATGATGCTTGACACTTCAACACTAACACGCCAGTCACTTCTACAAAACGTAGTCATCAACTCTTTCTACGGCACTTTTGCCACCGTTTGTGCCCAGCATATTGACAGCCGGCATTCTTCGGTTTGGCTGCTCGCGCATTACGGTCGAGCGCCTCGACCCGCTTGTCACGCCCGGCCAGAACCCGTCGCCGCATGCTGGTGGGCGATGCGGCACTGCGAGGTCCCAAAGGGCATACCTCCAAGAATTGTTTCCGGTGTTTCACGGGGCCCAATTCGTGTGCGGATCCCGTGCCGTACACGCCCCATTTGCCGATAAAGCCTTGTGTCGGGGGCATCCGTAGCAACATGCATTTCCCAACATGCTGGAACGGTGTGCGTCTGGATCCGGAGGACCACAAAGCGCACGTTGCTTTTTCGATGGGTAAGAACGGCACCCACGCTTTTCCAGCGATGCACTGCAGCGGGCCATAAGCAGTGCCAGCGGGTGTTCTGCCTCGACATGCGGCGCCCTGGTATCGCAGTCGTTTGTGACGGCCAACCGGTGCCCTGTCAAACGGCAAGTCAAGAAGATGTCGAAGGGTGTAAGTCGTCTCAGTGTGCTGACGTCAGGTGCAACGCGACGCAACAAGAAAAAATGAGAAATGAAATGAAATGAAATGAAATGAAAAACTAACAGATCAGGGCTCCAACAACTTCATGGCGATGAATCAATGAGCATTGTGATGTAACGCTTCTTCGACGGAATTTCTTGCTTTATTTCTGACAGACGTCGAGGCGACGAGTGATTGTCGGATATGTTTTAGTTTTAATTACCCAAATAGGAAATGCATCGGACATCGCCACGTTCTCATCGACGCGAGTCCGCCTACTTTCCTAATCGAGTTGACAACTCGTGTTAACACGCGCCAAAAATGAACGGTTAAAGATCACAAAAGACCACATTTTGGACAATAAAAGAGGACCATACTTGCGGAAATAAGCTCAATTATCGGCGTACGGTACAAGGAACGCCTTTATTTTTGTCATTTCTGTGTCATTACTAGTTTTTTCCTTCATAGGATCTCAAAAGCCAGGAAGTACCAGACGTAAATCCGTTGTCCCCGTCCTTGCGTGGTGTAGAACGAGACGGTATAAAAGCAGTGCCCGCAGCGTACGACGTAGAGGTGAGCAAACTTTCTTGGCAAACTTCATGGCAAACTTCATGGCAAACAATTACTACAACAGTCCAAATTTAAATACACCCACCTATCTTCACCATGGCCCCTTCTACATTCAAAAAGCTCCAGGACCGGCACGTCCTCGTCATTGGCGGTACTTCAGGCATCGGCTACGGTGTTGCCGAGGGCGCATTAGCCGACGGTGCCCGTGTTACTGTGGCCTCGTCCACGCAAGCCCGCATCGACAAGGCCGTCAACACTTTGAAGGGGCAGTACGGTTCCGAGTCGCACATCCAGATCCAGGGCATTCAGGTCGACCTCTCGTCGGGCGATATTGAAGCCGCTTTGGAGTCCTTGTTTGTGGTCGCCGTCAAGAGCCACGACAACAAGCCCGTCGACCACGTCGTCTACACTGCCGCCAACGGCCTGACCATCCAGGGTCTTGCAGATGTCACCCGCGAAAGCGTTTTGGAAGGCGCCCAGATGCGCATGTTTGTGCCCATTATGCTCGCCAAAGTTGCGCAAAGACACCTGCCCAAAGCCAGCACGTCTTCCCTCACATTCACGTCGGGCCAAGCATCTGACCTGCCGCCCCCAGGCTGGTCGGTCATGGTCTTCTTCACGGGCGGCATTGAGACGATGACCAAGGGACTGGCCATTGACATGGCGCCCGTGCGGGTCAACACGGTCCTGCCCGGTATGGTCAAGACGGACCTGTGGAAGGTGCTGCCGGAAGAGCAGCGAGACCAGTTCTTTTCCGACATGGAGAAGCGGCTGCCAGTGGGTGCCGTGGGCCGCCCCGAGGATGTGGCCGAGGCGTACTTGTGGTTGATGAAGGACCGCTTTGCGACGGGCACCATGGCGTACTCCAACGGCGGGGCTCTACTTATTTAATCTTGAGAGTTGTCTTTTGTGCCGCTTCTGACAATTTACTCAATCTTTACACATTGACGGAGAAAAAAAGAGAAAAGCTGAAAGTCATCCAAGTTATAAAAAAGAAACCCAAGATCAGTGACGACATGCCCTGCAGGAAACGACCAGCCCCAGTCAATCAGCCGAACGTCTTGGAGGGGGTCAAAATACCAGCCATCCCAGGCCGTGCTAGTGACCAGCTGCTCGGGAAGACCGGCCGGCCGTGTGGCGTTGTTGTTGTTGTTGTTGTTGTTGTTGTTGTTGTTGTTGTTGTTGTTGTTGTTCTCGTACGCAGCCGTTCGACTCTCCGCCAGCCAATTCGAAGAGGTCATCGTCGGTACCGCCTTCCTGTGCACTGAAAGTAAACGCAATATTCCAATATTCTGAGCGGACACGTCTCCATGGGCAATGCTGACGTTATGCACAAAGTCGAGACCCTGAAGAAGCTGCCGCGATGCCCGAAGGATGACGCTCGGAGGCAGCGTAAGCATAGGCGTAGGCGTATGCGCAGTCTCGCTCAGCCAGTTTTGGTTTTGGCACCCGCCGCCAAAGCCCAGCTTGTGCCGGATGGTATACCGGCCGTCTTTCAAGACATCTGCCAAAGACACAGGATGGAAGCCGCCCGGGACATAAAAGTCAGGAGGCTCATGGGGAAGCGTGTTTGGTTCTCTGCCGGAAGGTACCCCCCCTCCCCCCCAACATCCGTTCTTTACTTTGCTATTGTTTGTTTATTTGTTTATTGTCCAACAAACTCTTTCATCTTATTCTGACAGAGCTCTATTATCAGCAAAGCACAACATGAGATGAACTTTAAAAGGAGAGTAAATTTTGGGTTCAGACTGTGTAAGCAAAACAAGTGTAAGTCAAGAGATGCCAACAGTAGGAAGGAAGCACATGTGATGAATCACGTGCAACTCGAAACTGCCGTTTTTAGCACAACACCTTAGCGGTCACGGCGCAATAGTGGGGAGCTCTCTGGCGGGGAGCTGTCGCGGGCAGGTACGTCGTACTCCGTACATCACCATTCTGCCGGCAGTCGTCGCAGCTCTTCCCTCTTCTTTTCTTTTCCTCCAGCAACACAACACAACACAACCACACAGCAACATGGCCGACCAATTACCGCCAGACGTGTCTGCAGACGACGCCACCCCAGAAGCCCGCGTCAACAATGCCGACGCCAAACGCTACTGGGAAGCCATCAGCGCCGACGACGACGGCATGCTCGGCGGCTTTGCGTTTGTGTCGCGGGCCGATTTGCGGGGATCGCGGACGTTTCTGGCGAAGCTGGGCATTGGCAGCAAGCCTGGACTGAGGAGAATCACAAGGGCGCTCGAGGGCGGCGCCGGCATAGGACGCATCACCGAGGGCATGCTGCTGGACATTGCCGACGAGGTGGACGTGATTGAGCCGGTGGCCAAGTTTACGGAGCAGCTGGCAGGCAAGCCGGGTGTGCGGCGCATATTCAATGTCGGCCTCGAAGGGTGGTCGCCCGAGGCGGACAGCGCCGACGGCGGGACGGGGGCAGGACTGCCCGTGTATGGTCTGGTGTGGACGCAGTGGTGTACAGGCTATCTCAATGACGACCAGTTTGTCGAGTACCTGCGGCGATGCCGGACCGTCCTCGAACCCGGCAAGGGCGTGGTGGTGATCAAGGAGAACCTGACGAACACGGGCATTGATGACTTTGACACGCAGGACAGCAGTGTGACGAGGTAAGCCGGCCGCAGGATGCCCATTTTCCATTTTTATTTGCTGCCACGCATACTGACTGCCCTCCAGATCCGAGCGATCATTCCAAAACATCTTTGCCAAAGCCGGCTTCCGGTTGGTGCGGTCTGAGCTGCAAAGAGGGTTCCCGCCCGAGGCCGAGCTGCTGCCCGTCAAGATGTATGCGCTCAAGGCCAAGGACGAATCATAGGGAAGAGCAGAGCGAAAGATGCAGGTCAGAGAGAACCTGTTTGAGACGAGAACAGACGATTTGTTTACCATATCTTAGCTAGGTTGTGGCGTTACTTTCCGGGATGGCAACACTGTAACGACAGTTACGAATCAAGTAAAAGCACTGTATTTGTTTCCTATCACGAATCTATTCATTCCGGCATTGTTGTTCTCGTTGTTGTTGAGGATGTTGACGTTGCTGGTTGTGGTCGTACATCACGTGCGTGTATTTTAAGGGTCCCCAACGGCGGCTGGTGACGTAATGGGTCTAATGCGCCCACCGATATCGTTCTTTGAACGAGTTTCATTGTTGCAACTACAGGCAGAAATACTTTGTGGCACATCACTGTATATTTTGAAACCCTTTTTACTAAGCCAATTGCCAACTGCCAATTGTTGTCTGTTGTCTGTTGTCTGTTGCCTGTTGTCTGTTGTCTGTTGTCTGTTGTCTGTTGTCTGTTGTCTGTTGTCTGTTGTCTGTTTCTCCCTCTTTGATATTTGGACTCTTGTTCATCTCGTCCACCCCACCATGGCCACAGCACCAACACCCGCCACGGCAGCAGCCGCTCCTGCTTCCGCCCCCACGACAGCCCGCGACGGCGGCTGCGCCGAAGACACGCGGTGGATCGTCTTTGTCATTGGCTCCTCGGCATCCGGCAAGACGGTGACGGCCCAGCACCTGGCCGACGTCCTCAAGGCCAAGTACATTGAGGGCGACGACTTCCACCCGGCAGCCAACATTGCCAAGATGAGCCGGGGCGAGTCGTTGACGGACGCGGACCGGGCCGGGTGGCTGCAGGCGATCAGCGAACATGCCGTAGTGCATCTGCGGGGGCCGGGAACGCACCACCTGATTGTGACGTGCTCGGCACTCAAACGGGAGTACCGGCAACTCCTCCGGAAAGGTGCACACGAGGCCGGCGATTTGCGACTACTGTTTGTGCTGCTGGACGTCCCCGAGGCAGAGCTCGTGCGCCGCGCCGACGTGCGCGCCCAAACAACGCACCACTTCGCCAAGTCGAACCTCGTGCATAGCCAGCTGGCCATTTTGGAAAAGCCGGATGCGGCACACCCCGAGGCAGACGTTGTGATTGTCAATGGGAACCGGCCACTACCAGAAGTGGAGGCGAGTGCTCTGGCGGCGGTGGAGGCGGCGTGGATCAAGGCGGACGAGGAGGACGCAAAGAAGGCGCCTGCATGAGACGCCAAAGGTTTACAGCGAGAGGGGATAGGATACAAGCGAAGGGCTTTTCAATGTACGAAAAGTTGGTATATTAATGGTATATTAATGGTATTCAAAAGGCAGAAACTCAAACATACATCATCCTCCTTGTCGCCTTGAATACTCCCGCTCATATTCCCATAGATCATCATAGAAACAAAAAGAATCATACACAGAGAGAAAAATCAAAATCATCACAATCCAATACGCGTCACACCTTCTTTACGCCTGGTGATTAGGAGGATGTGCTGTCGCGGCCGTCAAGGGACGCACACCGTTGTCAGGTGAGGCCACTTCAACAGGTGCCACAGGGGCCGGCTGCCCACCATGGCCGGCCTCGTAAAAGACGGCCTGCTGCGGCTGAGGGGGCTGCACTGGCGGCTGGCCGTAGACAGGCTGCGCAGACACGTATCCAGGTTGAGGGGCGGCTGCGACCTGTCCTGGCATCTGACCCTGGGCCTGGTAGTACTGCTGGTAGTTCTGTTGTTGCTGGAGCTGTTGGTGGTAAGCAGCAGCAGCAGCAGCATTCTCGTCGCCCTCGGCAATGGCCGCGGGGCCAGGACTGGGTGTCGGTACGCCTCCTCCTGCCACCAGACCTTGTGTGCTGAGATCGCTGACATTGGTGGTGCCCGTCGTCTGGGGCGCGAGCTGAGAGACGGGCGTGGCCGACGAGGGGACAAGGCTGGCGCGGTTGTCGACGGCAGCATAGCCTTGCTGAGGATAGACTTGCTGTTGCGGGTATGCCTGCTGCTGAGGGTACGCCTGCTGCTGGGGGTAGATGTAGCCGCCGGATGCGGGCTGCACTTGGACCATACCCTGGGGCTTGTTGGCATCGTAAGCCAGAGGGGCGGCAGCCAGTCCTGCGGCGGCGAGTCCCTCCTGAGGTGGAGGGGGAGCGGCCTGCTGCTGCAGCACCTTATTCTTCCGGCGGGCACGGATCAAGAAGAAGCTGAGCGCAGCAATCGCCGCAATGACCACCACGGCCGCAATCACAATGCCCGCAATGGCGCCCTTGGACAGGCTGCTTTTGCTCTGAACGGGGTAGCTCATGGCCCAGACGACATTGACGACGGCCGATGTGGGCTTCTGCGTATTTGTGGGCTCGCCGACGAGACCGGCTGTCAATGTAGGTGCTTCGGTGACCATGTTGAGGGAAGAGTAGCATGGCGTCTGGCCGCCGAGATTGCGCGTAAACGGCCAGTAGTTGCTGGGACAGCAGTTGCCCGAAATCGAGTAATAATCAGAGGCACAGGCCTTGAGCACGCCCTGGTCCTTGTTGGCGGCGGCGGGGAAGGCGTTGAGGGCCATGTTGGTGCCCGTGGCGGCTGTGCCCGTGGCCGTCACTGTACTCGTGACCGTCACCGTCGTGTTGCCCGTGACGGTGGCCGGGAAGAACTCGGAGGCGGCCGTCCAGGGGCAACACTGCGGCTGGTTGCTGGCACACCCGACATAGGCGGCCCAGTACACCGTGCTGACGTCCTCAATCAGGGTAAACTGCGTCGAGGCACACTCGTCCGCCAGCAGGTTGCCGCCCTTTGTGCTCTGGTAGAGCGGCGAGTAGGTGAGCTGCTGCAGTGGGGGCTGCGACGTGGCCGTGACGACATGGACCGACTGCAAATCCAGCGAGACCGAGGTGGGCGGCTTGGTGTCCTTTGTAGTCTTGCTGGCACCACCACCACCGCCGCCGCCGCCACCGAAAAGCGTGGGAGGCACGGTGCCGCAGTTGTCGAGGTACCAGTACGACTCGTAGCTGGTCCAGTCGTAGGTGCCAAAATAGCTGATGCAGGCCTTGTTCTCGAGCGCGCCGTAGTAGCAGCTCAAGTACTGGACGCCATAGGTGCAGTAACACGCCGAGATGCCATTGTCGAGCTGCGTGTAGGCATTGACGTCGGTCGCCGCCGCGTCGTCAGTGCCGTAAAAGACGGAGTCGACACTCTCGAGACAGCTCATGTACTGGCTGTCGCACGAGAGCGCGTCAATGTAGTCGATACAGGCCAAGTCGTAGCTCAGGTTGACTGTGTAGCTCATGTCCTGGCGCATCTCGAGCATACGCGAGGCGAAAGCGGTGGTGGCGGGTGGTTGCGGTGGCCGGGCCAGCGTGGCCGCCGTGGCCAGCGTCGCGGCCACCGTAGGAGCCGGCGGGACGAGCATGAGTGATTAGGGTTGGGTAGATAAATGGATGGTATGTAAGAGTGACTGCCAAGGGACCGAGACGGGACGATGGCACGGTGGCACGGCAGATGTGAGATGACGATGGTATGGATCGTGAGATGCGGTAAAGTAAACAAGTAGGAAATCAGGCAAGAAGAACCAAGAATAAGAACCGAGGAAAAAGCTTTACCAGCTCGACATGGGAGGACCCGACATCGTATATAACGGACAGATGTGTTGGCCGTACGGAGTACTTCCTGTACATCTTTTCCTTGCCTGTTTCTTCCTCTTTTATGGTTTCTGCTGGCTTCCTTCTTCAGCTTGACCCCATCAGGCCGTGCCCAGACCACACACCCCGGCCGCCCAGACGGAACGAGAGCCGCACCCATTGGCAAACTGACGACTCAATCAAAAAAGCAGGGGGAGGGGCGCAGCTAAGCTTTTGGACGGCCGTGCTTGCAACCGTCTTTGTTTTCTTCTTTCCTTTTGATTTCCAAACCAGGCCAGGCGCTCTACAAGTAGATCCGCTGTGTGGGCTATGGACTGCCTCGATCATAAGGCTTCGCCAGAGTCGGTCATCTGCGCGAGAGAGAGACTATTGTTCTCTCTTCTTTTGTGTCTGCCTTTCCTTTTTCCTCTTATCAGCCGCACGGGTAACGTTGGGCGACAGCGTTTTTTTGAAAACGCCACAAAAAGAGGTTCACCACCAAAAACAAAATGAAGAAAAGAGGGTAGCATCTGCCTCGCGCACTCTCGCTTCCGGCTGGCCAACCAGAGGACAAGCCAAGGTCGAGAAGGTCCAAGAATCGAAATGGTCGAACCGGTTCTAGAGCTAAAAGGCAGGCAGCGAAAAAGAACCATAACGGAATGGCGAGACCGACAGTGGGAGGGCAGTCCCGAAAGGGATGCATCCAGAAAAGAGTCTGTGGGGTGTGCACTGTAAGGTGTCTCGGTGGGTTGTCTTGTCTGGCACTGACCATATCTATCGAATGGCGTCGAGGGTTTTCATTGCTTTCTCAAAAGATGAAAACGGTGTGAAGAGTACGAGCTATTGGACCGTACTTACTCGACTTGCCTAGAAAAGAGTATGCATCGCGAGAGTGTCTCTGCCTGTATTCTGTCACTTGGAGGGCCAACGAGTGCTGTGGTTTTCTCTCCAAGGAGCGGAGGCCGTCTGGAGATGATAGGGAAAGACATGCAGGGGATCCAAGAGGGACGACAGATACACAAAAACATGGGGAAGACACAAAGAGAGAAGCGAGTCTGCCTTTCTCGCCTGTGTTAGCTCTGGTGTCCAGGCCAAGACAGCCCGCCTTCCTGGGCGAAAGAGGGATGGTGAGAAAGCAGGAAAACAGAAAGGAGCGCGATGCAATTTGGTGGCTTGCTGGCAAGGTCGTGATAGGTCCGTCGTGCGATGTGCCGTGTGTTGAGGGAGGGCATGTGTTGTTTTCTGGTCTGCACCCTGCACTCTCTCCTCTTTCTCCGATACCCCTAGTTCGTACCCCTCCGAGGGCTGAAAGTGAATAGGTGGGAAAGAGGACTGAACGAACAAGGGTGGAAGGGGAAAAGAAAAAGAGAAAAGAGAAAAGAGGCAGCCAGCCGCCAGCTGCGACAACAGAAGGAGCGGGTGGGATAAGAAGTGAGCATGGAGAGCAAACCATGAAAAGAAAAGAGGGATTGTCAAGGCTGAGAAGGCAAGCGCAAAAACAAGACGGTTGAGGTAAAAGAAGGAGAGGCCGTGATCGGTGGGCTGCACTGCCGTCGCCTTTACCACGGGGTTTTAAGATTGAGTCTACAGAGAAGCAGCTGAAAATAATCAACGACAACAACAATAAGCCTCTTCTCCTCTTTCTCTTTCCGCGAATAACCTTAAAGACTCAAGAGCCTGCTCGCCCGGCCTAGTCTCCGACTTTCAACTGCCGACTCAAGAAGCACTGCCGCCCATGGTTAAGCTCAAAGGGGTGACTTGATTCGAGGGCTGAACGAGGCGTGGAAGGCGACAAAACACACGGCAAGGCTCTCACGAAAGAAGAACTGGCCACCGTCCGCTCTCGGCAGTCAACCCTCGTCGTCAACGGAGAAATACCATCCCGAAAACACAAGCGCGACGACGCCGGTCGGCAGTCAACGCAAACTAAGTCGACACCCCGAGGCCCTTTGAACGACGAGCCAGTCGTTGGTTGCAGTACCTCGAGTACGGAGTATTAGACCGCCAGCACAGAGTGCTCCGCAAATTGTGGACTTTGTGGACTTTGTGGACTTGCTACTCGCCTGTGGTGCCTGTGGACTCTTTTAGGTCGCGGGAGGATAAATGGGTAAATGCAACGGATGGAGTAGGCTAAAGGGGGGAATTGGAGACATTGGAGGATTCCCCTCATGCTTTCTCCCATTTTCCGACAGTTTTCCTCTTTTTTTTCTTCTTTTTTCTCTGATTTTCTCTGGCACCAGCTACCGGAAACGCGGGGCTCGAAGCAGAGGCGGGAGAGAATGGCAAGAGAAGAGAAGTGAAGATGGATTGACCTTAAAAGCAGTACGGAGTATTCCCATCAAGTGTGACCTTCTCTCCTCACCAAACAACAA
The DNA here is from genome assembly GCA_019925375.1 of Sporothrix euskadiensis. Lineage (NCBI taxonomy): Eukaryota > Fungi > Ascomycota > Sordariomycetes > Ophiostomatales > Ophiostomataceae > Sporothrix > Sporothrix euskadiensis. The sequence goes on along the minus strand of JADHKQ010000017.1, from coordinate 297,430 downwards.
CCTCTCACCCACTCCAAAATGTCTCCTCCGCTCATCACCCACCTGTACACGGCTGATCCGTCGGCCCACGTCTTCGAGGGCCGCATCTACGTCTACCCATCGCACGACCGCGAGTCGGACATTGAGTTCAACGACAATGGCGACCAGTACGACATGAACGACTACCACGTGTTTAGCACGCCGTCGATTGACCCGCCCGCGCTCGTGACTGACCACGGCGTCGCCCTCAGGGTGGAAGACGTCCCCTGGGCGTCCAAGCAGCTGTGGGCGCCCGATGCGGCCGTGCGCGATGGCGTTTACTACCTGTTCTTCCCGGCCCGCGACAAGGACGGCATTTTTCGGATCGGCGTGGCCCGCGGCAACCGCCCCGAGGGCCCCTTCAAAGCGGACCCAGACTACATCCCCGGGTCGTACAGCATCGACCCCGCCGTTCTGGTAGATGACGTTGCCGTTGAGGGCGACAAGGCGCCTGCCTATCTGTACTTTGGCGGTCTCTGGGGCGGCCAGCTACAGTGCTACCAGGGCCCCGAGGGCCGCGGCGACGGCAATGCCGAGGCCTACGATGCCAGCTGGCAGGGGCCCAAGGAACCTTCGGGCGAGGGTGTGGCGGCCCTGGGCCCCCGTGTTGTGCGTTTGGCCGCCGACGATATGGGCCAGTTGGCCGAGCCCGTGCGGACGATCCAGATCCTGGCGCCCGAGACGGGTAAGCCGATTGCGGCCGACGACCACGACCGGCGGTTTTTCGAGGCGGCGTGGATGCACAAGCGGAACGGACTCTACTACTTTAGCTACTCGACGGGCGACACGCACTACTTGTGCTATGCTACAGGCACGAGCCCCTATGGTCCTTTCACGTACCGGGGCCGGCTGCTGGAGCCTGTGGTCGGGTGGACAACACATCATTCAGTGGTGGAATTCGAGGGCCGGTGGTACTTGTTCCACCACGACTCGTCGCTGTCCGGTGGTGTGTCGCATTTGCGGTCGGTCAAGGTCAAGGAGATCTTTTACAATGCGGCGGGCGATATTGTGCCGGAGAAGGAGGAGTAGAGCAAACTCGAACGCCGAGGCCGGCTGAAGACGGACGAGAGCAAGTGCCAAATAATGAAAAGCGAGAGCGACATAGAATGGAATCATAGAATGGAATAACGGAAACACAATTCTTTTGAACACCCTTTTCCCATACTTACATGACACAAACATGACTGTAGTAGCCGTTATTTGATTGTTTTTGGCAGTTGTGGAGTGTTGACAGCGCCGCTAACGCGATGACACAATCACAGCCACTGCATCACGCAACCACACACTATCCCAGTGAGAGCGAGGAGTGTATATTTAAGTCGAGAATGAGCCAAAGAGAAAGGAGACTGCAAATAAAAGACAACGCCATGTGGTCGAGAAACCTGTCGTCCGTCGACTGTCGATCCAATCCTTCGAAACGTCGACTTCATCCCTCTTTAACAACTCCACGATGCCATCTGCTACGCAAGAAGAGACGCCCCTCCCGGTCTACTTTATCGGCCACGCCGGTGCCGGCCTGCTGTTTCGGCAAGACCCCAACAGTGCTGTCGTCCGCGGGAACTTGCGAGAGATTGGCCGCGAGATCCAGGCCATCTCGCCGCCGCCGCGGGCCATCCTGACGCTGTCGGGCCACTTTGAAGCCAGCGAGATTCACGGTCCCGGGGTGATTGAGGTCAACGTCAAACCCGAGACACCGATTTTGCACGACTTTGTGAATGATTTCCACGACACGCAGCCCGAACTGTACAAGGCGGAGTGGCCGCACCGGGACGATCCCGCGCTGGGCACGGCCGTGTGGAAGCACCTCCGCGGCTTATCAGCGGGTCCCATTGCGGCGAAAAGGGTAGAGCGCGGCGTCGACCATGGTCTGTGGGTGCCGTTCAAAGTCATGTTTCCCGAGGAGGCGCCGCTCGAGATCCCCGTGGTACAGGTGTCGACCTTCCACGGCTATGATCTGGCGAGCCAGGTGCGACTGGGCGAGGCCTTGGCTGCACTCCGTCAACAGGGCTTTCTGATTATCGGGTCCGGCATGGCTGTACACTCGTTTGCGTCGCTCGCCGAGATTGCGGCCGAGACGACCGACGAGGGAAAGGCGGCGGCCACCGAAAAAGTCCAGAAAGAGTCGCGCACACTCGACAACCACATTCGCGCGGCGACCCTCCTCAAGAACGGCGAGGAACGCAAGGCTGCCCTACTGGCTCTGGAGCCGCTGTACGAGTTCAAGCGGTCACACCCGACCGTCGAGCACTTTACGCCTCTACTGGTGGCGGCCGGTGCAGCGGGCGATGCTGATGTTCAGGTGCTGGGCGAGGATGTGGTCGAGCCGGGCTTTTCATACATCAACTTTCGTTTTCAGTGAATGACCCGAGTAACATAATAAATCAAATTTGAGCTATGAAAAATGACCCAGCTTTTCATGACTACACCTCACCAACTCCCACTCTAGTCCTTGACAGACGCCACAACACTCTCAATCCACGGGTAGACGGATGCATTCGAAAAGGGATAGCCCATGTGCAGCGTGCGCGGGAAGAAGCGTGCCTCCTTGGGCGACCCGTGGTCAAACAGCAGCATCGAGTCCTCGATGGGCATCAGCCCGTCCTGCGTGCCGTTGATCAGCAGCAGCCGTGTTGAGGGCTGGTCCAAAATCCCTGTGGTCAACAACGAAAACTTGGCCAGTGCACCTGCCACATACTCTTGTGCCGTCGCGAACCCGTATTTCAGTGCCAGCGCAGGTGTCAGCTGGAAGGGATACTCGTGCCCGTCTGCCTTGGCCAGCCATGCCGGCGCAAAGAAGTGGTGCACGCCTGTGCCTTGGGCCACGGACCCGGCCAGTTGTGCGCGGTGTGTGTGGGCAATGCGCACGGCATAGTAGCCACCCGCACTGAGTCCCCACACGACAATACGCCGCATGTCGAACACGCCGCTGAAGGCAGCCATCCATGCAAACAGGCTGTCCCACAGCCGCTCGGGGCTTTGCGGGTCCGCAGGATCAGCAGGACAGTCGGCTGTGCCCGGGATCTCGAGCACGATGCTGGCCCAGCCGCGTGCCAGAAACTCGTCACAGCGGCCGGTGTTGTCGGGTCGGTAGCCGTCGAGGCCAGTGAGCAGCACAATGACAGGGACGGGACGTGGCGCCAAAGCCTCGGGTGGTAGCCGCAGATAAACAGGAATGGCGTCACCTTCTGGGTTGATACCCGCAAAAGCGTCACCCTCTTCAACCTTGCGCCGGTGAATGTGTGGTACAAGCACCTCTTCAATGGGCACCTCCCATGTTTTGGTTGCCTTGAGATAGGCTGCCTTTTGTGCCGTCCACGCCCGCCATTTGACCTCGTCGTTGACTGTGGGTGCCGCCGTAATGTACGGGAACCGGGCGATGCGGTAGACAGCGCAGGCCCGGAGGTACAGGTCGGATGCCGCTTTTTTGTTCGCTTTGTCGTCGTCACTACTGTCCGCCACGGCGGCCAGAAGTTGATCAGCCTGCGCCGTCAATGCTTCCGCAACCGGGAAGAATGCCTCCGTGTATGCCGCCGCCGTGCCGTCGTTGATGTCGTTGGCAATCAGGTGCTCGAAAATGGGCTCAAAGTCCTCGTACTTGCCGTCGTGGAACGGATAGACGCTCTGCGTGCACGGGAACTTCCACTTGGTCTCCCACAGTGCCTTGATGCCGCTGTGGTGCGGCATGCGTGCCTCAAATGCCTCCTGGCCCATAATCCATGACCGGCCATCGTCGCCATTCGTGGCGCGGCTGCTCTTCCACATCGTCTCCGACCCTATTCCCCTGTTGTTTTTGTTTTTTTTGGGGGGAAAGAGGGAGAGGGTAGGGGTTAGTTACTGAAAGAGACCGTGCGGGTGACGGTGCGCTTCGTGAACTGGGCAGGCTTGCCAAACTGGAAGACGGGCGTGACCTTGGAGTTGCGGCGGCGGACAACGTCGCGGCCAGTGTTGGTCTCAAGCTTGTCGCGGGCGCTGGCAGAGTCAGTTGAGTGTTTTTTATAACGTGTAGAGTGAATCGTCTTGTATTCTCGGGTGGCGTTGGGCGGCATGTTGAGCACTTTATATGTCTCATCAAGGGTACACAAGCAGCGGCCGTACGAGCACGACCGAGAGAGAAGAGAGATGGTTCCACTTACAGCAGACGGATGTAACTGAGGCGGATCTTGGCCAGGGCGTTGTTGCAGTGCGCAGTAAACTTTTCGTTTTCGTCGAGCGACTTGACGGATTCGCGGCGGTTGTGCGAGTGCGAGCTCAAAGGAAAGCTGGGGAAGGGCGTGGTGCCCTCGGCAGTATATGTACGCATGCGAGGCGACTCCATTGTTGCGGTTTGTTGAAGGCGAAAAGGTAGATAATAGAAAGACGGAAGTGGACAGGGATCAGAAGACGGCAAGTCTCCTTCTTAGAGAAGAACAGTATGGTAAGTTTGTGTACAGCCTTTGGGTTATGTCAAAAGTGTCGAATACCGGAAGAAGGGTGGGAGGAGGCGTCGAGGGCGTGAGTTAAAGGCAAGCCCAAAATAGAAGAGGAGAAGTGAAAATGAGGAGATGCAGATCTGACGGCGAGAAGCACGTTTTTTTTTCGTTTTCTTTTTCTTTATTTCGAGTGTGCACGACGTTGGGCGCGGGAAGCAAAGTTGGGGATATCCGTGGAGGAGGGTGTGGCGAGGAAGACCGAATGTTCGAAAGTGCGGAAGAAGACAACGGAGGATGAGGAGCAGAGAGAGAAAGAGAGAGGAGAGGAGAAAAGGAAGAAGAAAGGGTGCACACCACGAGAGGATATGTACAAACCAAACAGGCCGAGAGGGTAAGAAGGGTAAGAGTAGTGAGTGGGTTAGGGGCGTGTCAGTTTGTTGTTTCCCTTTTTCATTTTCCCTCATCCGACGCACGCAAGTTCCTTCCTTTTGGCTTCGCTTTGTCGCGTGTGCACCCCGTGACATGTGGTTGCTCACTACGAAGGTGTAAGTGGCCGTCTCTTTCCACAAGGAGCATTGCCCAAAGGGGGAAGGAGGCACCCCCACCGCACTGTCCGGGGCAGGAGACAGGCCAGTCAGAGCAGGAACGACCGGGGGTGTCTTTTTTAGTCTTTTAGTTTTAGGAGGGGACACGCCAGCGCCAGCGTAAAGTGCGGGAAAATGCCAAAAGTGCACCAGAAAAAGACATGTGATTGTCCGTTTTCTCGGTTTCTTGCGTGGTAAAGTGGCACGGGTGCGGCATAGTGCCTTGGCCGTTAGTCAATGAACAGTGAGCCAAGCAAGCGCTGGCAGACACCAGAAGCGCAAATCAGGGCCTGTCATGCCTGAGGAAAGATTTAGACAGAAGGCGAAAAGCGAGAAATGGCCCCCAAGTGAGCCCAAGACTGCCCAAGACTGCCCAAGACCCTGCAAACATGACGAGAAACATTGCCAAACATGCAAAACTTGCAAAACGCTCGTCGCGTGTGCTTTTGACGTATATCCGCAGCAGGATCGTGCTAGTGAGTCTGCATGGATCGCCGTGGGCAGCCGCATTTGGAAACAGGGCAGCGGAATGAGAGGAAGCCAAGAGTGACCAAAAGGAAAGAGGGGAAAGGAATAAATGAGCAAAAGGACTGGCGTCTGTCTATCGAATGAAGTTAATAGTACGAACGATACAGAGTACTACTACGTCGTACTACGAATAGAGAAGAACGTCAAGAGGACCCAAAGACGAGGCAATGCCCAAACTGACAATCTTGAAATAAAATGGAATCGACGAGCAGAAAGAGATCGGACTATACGTTCGTAGGCCTCTTCCGCACGCAGGATGGCACAAGGGTCTTTTTTTTCAATTTCAGTCTCAGCTGATGGGGCCCAGAGTTGTCACTCGAGTCACTTATTTTCGTCGTCTTTCTTGTCTGTTGTCTCGTTTTCCCATGTGCCTGTGCGAGGGTCGCTTTTGGGCCGCAAATACGTACGACAACAGATGTGCAAATGCATAGTTAGACTGTTTGTATGGACACAGTCACACGTCGGAATTCCGAGCAACAACAATAAGAAATAAGAAAGAGTGAGAAGGTAGGTGAGAGTGGGCTTCGTGGACTGTGTGGCCATAGACGGCCGTTGGAGCAAGATCTGAGGCTGAATGCAGACAGCCACTATGGGGTGCAAGCAAGTCCTGGCATGGGTTAGGGGCAAGAGATCAGAAGATCCAAGTCCATAATTAAACACGATAATCCACGATAATCCACGATAATCCACGATAATCGATAAACTACATGGCGGAACGTGAGGCTGCGAGAAGCGCGAGGATGCAATACGAACTGCCGCTATTCAATACGAGTGGCCAAAGACTGGGAGAGCCCGCCTCCGGTCTTGGCCTGGTCGTTTTTATTGGCGTACGACGTATTTAACAACTGGTTCCGTATGACGGAGTGGTCGCATTGGCCAACGTAGTAGACTGCCGCTTCAGGCTAGGTGATGCCATGATGTGCATTCTACATTCCAGACAGCAACACTATGAGACTACTTTACCACTGACGCTGTACATGAATGGTTGATGCAATGCACTCATATTGACACATAGATTTACGTGGGAGAGTTAATATTGACTGGGAAAAAGCGCTTACTGTTTATTGCTAACAGCAGAAAAGAAATCCGCCTTTAAATGCCGTAGACTCCCAAAACATTTGCCTCCAATTTAGAGGCATGGGAATATGCATGTGTATGAAAAGCCAAAACGGAAATAATGTCAAACACGTATGCTTGTGCGCCAAACCGTTACGGACCCTGTATCAACAGAGGACCGGGCAATAAAAACAAAGAAATCAAACAAAAAGACAAAGAATGAGTCGTCTAGAAGGCCACAAAGAGCCCTCAATTTCTACCGACCCATCACCAAGTCCGCGACCACCACCAAAGCCACCATCTCCATCAAACGCCGCTGTTTGCCCTAGTCGTCAAGTCTTGCCCTGCCAACAACAGGCGGGCAAAAAAAAGGTCGGGAGCCAGCTCGGACTGGCCACTCGCGCTGTGCGCATCACGAAATGGTGCTCACAGCTTGCCTAAAGTGCGTCGGAAGGCAAAGATTTCAAGTCAGCCGCATGTTGCGGGAGAGCCGCGGAAAACAGTCCAGCAGCAAGACAGAGAGAGAAACAGAACACAGGCTGAGGACGGGACGGGGCTTATGTACTCGGCTTCACGGCAGCACCGTTGCTACCGCTGTTGTAGTAGTGGGCCATTTCGAGACCCGCGCGGCGGAACCCGCACTTGACGTAAAATCCTTCGTTGGCCTCGCTGCAGTCGAGAATCGTCTTGTAGCAGCCGACCTTCTCGGCGATGAAATCGAGCGCCTGGATGATGCGGAGACCAAGCTTCTTGCCCTGCTGGTCCTTTGCAACAGCAATATCCTCAATATGGCCGACAATGCCAAGGTTGTGAATGCTGCACAAACAAAGGTTAGTAAATGAAGAGCGAGAGACATGTCAGTGGGCACATGGGTGGCAACGTACAACTTGCGCTCAACAACGAGCGCGCCGGTGCCGACAACCTTGCCAGCGGCGTCCTCAATAACGAGCACGAAGTAAGTGCCCTTCTGCTGCGCGAAGAAATTGTACCGCTCAACGAAAGCGGCCTCGGTGATGTCGCCGACCGTGGTCAAGACGCGCAAACAGTCGAGGAAACCTGTCGCAAAGTCGGTGGAGCGGAGCGAGCGGATGCGGTAGCCCTCGGGCAGCTGGGATGTCACCTCGCTGCTAACGAGGTCGGCACCGAACAAACCGTCTGAAGACATTGTGGAAAAGATAGAGACAGGTATGAAGAGGAAGGTGAAGGTATCGGATCGATGCTTGCGTGCGCGATAAAGAAGTGTGGAAGATCGAGTTGGTTGGTAAGAAAGGAGAGGAGAGAGAGAGAGAGAGAGAGAGAGAGAGAGAGACGGAGACGAGCTGCAGGAGCGAGGTTTTTATAGCTGTCAGAAAGAGGAGAAAGAGAGTTCGAGGAAGCTGCGTTTGCGATGTCGAGAAGGAAGGAGCGACTGGTCGGGTTTTCGATTTCGATTCGGTTGAGGAAGGAACGATAGCGCGGGAAGCTCGATTTCGTAGGAGGGTGCGGGAGGAGAGGACGGTGTGTGTATCGGGAAGGAACGACTGGGTGGTTCGGCAACGAATGTGGTAGTCAGGCAGGCGTGACGGTGAGAGTGAATGGCAAGTGAGGCAAGAAGCAAGAAGCAAGAAGCGAGTGAGCGCACGGTGAACTTAAAAGAAAAGAGAGTCCAAAGTGACAGAGCAACTCGTACCTCAGCCCGGCTCAAAAAAAAAAGTGCGCCTGGTTCGCCAATCCCTCCTCTCTCCGGTTACCGCTACCCCAAAATGAACCCAAACAAGGTTTCGCAAGCAGACCAACAAGCCCGCCAGCTCGTATTTTTAGAAGGCCAGCATCGCCCTACCGAGCACTGTCCCAGCACTAGGCCAGGGGTTTGGGGGCAGTGCTCTCTGGCTTTGTGCTTTTTGTGTGAAAAGCACACTTTTGCCGTAGCTGGAAGAAAGGAGAGGCACTAAAAATTGGTGAGAGCACACGGCACAGAGACATGGAGAGCCTTGGTGGGGCAGGTCGGTCTGGGCACGAACCAGCCTGGTCCATGGGCCAAAAATAAACAAATCAGGACCAGGCTGGGCTCGGCGTGCCAGGCCAACGGCTGTCCACAGGCGCTATCGGGAGCTTGGGAGGTGAGATGTCTCACAGTTTTTCTAGGATTGTCATGGAAGAAGCAAAAGGATCGTGAGAGCTTGCATCCCCTTTTCAACAGTACTGCATTCAAGGTCAAATTTGATTCTTATCAAATTCATGTCTTGAAGAAGCCATATTTTCTGTAGACTTATCTGGGACCGGCTTTTTTTTCTCGTAAAACAAAGTATCTATGAAAAAAAAATCAAGAAAAACAGAACAAAAAAAGAAAAAAAGGAGAAGAAAAAAAGGAGTAGAAAAAAGGACATATACAGGAATACAGGAAAGAAACAATCACATATTCCTCACATTATCAGCAAACCAAACGTCCTACTCACTGGCACCCTTTCTTCTCGCTGACTTCACATTTGCTTCATTTTGTTAGACAACATACTGCAGTCCTAGAAGGAGCTGTTGTCGAGGTCAGACAACCTTCATCCTGTGGCCGTATGTCGTCGCACGGCATTTCCGTGTTGCTGTCCTCCGTTTGCCCATTCAATGAACAAGTCGATGCCAATAGAGAAGATGTCCAAAAACAATGCCAAGCAGTGCGCTTTTTCTCTTTGGGGTCGATACATCGACAAGAACAGCTACAAGAGGAGCCTGTCCGTTGCACGTGACTATACACATGACTGTCTTCCGTGGTGTTAAGCTGCTACTTCCCCAACAAGAAACAATCCCCCGGAACACAGCTGGAACATGCCGCTATCACATGCTTTTTGCCCTTTGTTTCCCCTGTTTCCTGGTGGTGGTTCGCTCTTGCCTCCCAGGTCCAGGCTGTCACAACAAAGCGTTGAACTGCCGTCAACAAAGCTCTAGCCAATTTGCCCTCTTCGATCTTGACTGTGTATTTGCCTTTTTGCCCGCCACGACGCGACTCGAGCTGAGCCTAGCGAAGCCAGCACAGCCAGCTAATCTTGCCACACCACAACTCGACCACCCTCCAAGGACGGGCCCGTCTTGCCCGCAGCCATCTCTCGTCCATTTGCCCGGTGTGTAGTCGTACGGGTTGATCGCGTCCCTTGCAGCCTGTGTTCGGTCAGCTTACACTAATTAACTGTAAGAACCCAATTTCTCGACCACAAGGACATCTCCGGCTCTCTTCTCTCGTTCGATCTCGCCCAACAAAACAGACTGCAGAGCCACACGCTCAACCCACACGCTGCCGCTGCCGACCAACTCTTTTATCCACTTCCTCGGGACAGCATTCAACATCTGCCTGTCCCATGTTTTCGTCTTTGTGTTTGTGTTTGTCTTTGCCTTTGTCTTTCTTGTCCAACAATATATACTCGACCACAGACGCATCCTACCGTCTCCCACGACTACCGACTCCACCGTCTCCATGCCGACTCCATACTGACATCATACTGAGCGCCCACAGCTGATACCATGGCCTACTGGACAATGCAATAACAACCGTACGATACCATATACAATACCTCGGCCGCCTTTCAACACAACCACTGAGCATACTCAACAATGGAGGCCGACAAAATGGGCGAAGAGTTGGAGAACGAGCCCGCCACAGGCATCATGGACGGCAAACACAGCAATATTACCGACAACACCAACAACACCAACACCGATGGCGACATGCACGGCCCGCCACCACCAGAACTCGGAAACCCGCTGCTGCCGGCATCCCTCGCGCGCTCCATCACTTTTGGCACAGGCACGCTCCGTGGCGCCTTTCGTACCGCACGCTCGGTCGGGCGTGTCCCCTTTTACGCCGCCCAATACACAACAGCCGCCAGCATCGAGCTGAGCCGCCGGGTCCTGGACGCGACTTTGGGCCAAACGGCGCGCAACCTGTGTGCACAATGCATCACTGCGGCACGTGGCAGCAGCAACGACTCAGAAACGGACATGATACGCGGCGAGGCCGACCTGGCGCGCATGGAGTCTGTGGTCCAGACTACATCCGAGGCTGCCCACCGCGGCTTCAATTACCTGCAGCTGGTGACGGCCGCCGGGTTTGAGCTGACGGGCAACAGTGTGGCCACGCTGATGGACGCGTCCGAGGTACTGCTCATGCTGCTGAACAACACGCTGGGATCGACCGAGTCGTCGCGGGCACTGCGGAGTATAATAAGTTTTCTGTCGCAGGAGTTCCAGAACCCGGCCACGGGCCTGCCGGGCGAGCGTGTCGGGGCGCGGGATTTGTTATGGGGCGTGTGTGCTTTGGTGTACCTGCAGTCAGCATGCCGGCAGCGTGATGAACAGCTGCACACCAGCCAGGCACTTGAGACGATCGTGTGGGATGTTGTCGTCCTGGACGGACAAAGAGTCGACGTGCACGAGAGCAGTCTGTACGGCATGCACAGCGGATCGTACCAGCAGCTGCGAACAGAGCCAAAAGAGAACACACAGATCGACGCCGGTGCTGATGACGACGATGACAACACCAACGACGACAATACGGACCTCACCGAATCTCTTATCCGGAGCCAAGTGCTGTCAGCCATGTCGTCTGACGCCCAGATCACAGTATCGACGACGACGACCAAGACTGTCACTGTCGACATTACAAGCAACCAGCCGCCACCACCCATCTCACCACCCGAGGGCGTTGAACTTGTTGAGCTAGGTCCATTGCGGTCCTACCCAGAGACCGCTGCCGATAAAGGCCAGACGACGTACCGTATTGTGTTTCGCATCAACGTGGACGGGGACCAAGACGGATCTAGCTCCGCGATACCTTCTGCCCTCGAAGACACCACCCACAGGGTCGAACAGGTGGACGATGAGTCGTCCGACACGCCCATGGAGAACTCTGGCATACCTACAATCAAGAAGACAGCACCGACGAGTGCCCCGTCCACGCTGCCACTAGGCGACATCGATCTAAGCAAACCTCTTCCGGCTTCTCCGACCTTGATAAATTCTGCGGGAAAGACAAGGCAATCCCCCGAGACATCGCAGCCGCAAGCTTCTGTTGCCAACCAAAAGAAAGCTCGGCAACCGGTGGCGACTAGCACTGCGACATCTAGCCAGACACGAGGCACAAGAGCGCCCGTCATTCCTGGCCGCAAGTCGTCAGGCCAAGCCACAGCAACTGATACAGCCAAACCAACACCAACACCTACACCCGGTGACAAGAAGACGTCTGGTGGAATACGGGCTGCGTTTAAGAAACCGGCACTCGGAAACCTGCTTCACAAAGAACCACCGTCGTCGTCCAGCTCAACAGCCAAGACGTCCACTAACGAGACATCGCCGACAACACTATCCTCTGCATCCCGCAAGAGCGCAGTCGCTCGAACACTGTCACCGCCGGCAACACTCGCACCGCCAACTAAGAAGAGCAAAACGGCTACCGACACGACCAACACTTCCAGCACTAATACCCCACCCGATCCTCCTCCCGCACGAAGCAGCTCAGCCGGCAACAAGACCCAGCTGGTACGGACACCACTGACATCGCGGGCCCTGTACCGACACGAGGCACCACTTCTACGCCCACCAACACCGGCCCGAGACAGCGACATGCCCTACAGCCACGGCAACTTCCACCACCACAACAGAGGCAAAAGCGCGATGCCAGACGACCTCCGCTCGATTGCTTCATTTGCTTCCATTGCGTCGTCCTTTGCCGACAACATCTCCATCCACACGACACAACAAGAGACGCCGCGCCCGGGGACAGGCCACAGTTCCAAGGGACACAGATCGCGGGCCAATCGCGGCAGCATCTACACGCTGCACACTAACGACTCACAAGCGTCACTGATCTTATCATCCTACGGCCCGGGAGGACGGAGAGGATACATGGATGGTGGAATTGGCAATGATGGATATGGCCACAGCACAGGCCCATCTATGCCTGGCCAGCCTGGCAAGAAGGGCAGCACAGTCCGGCCCTTTGACATGCTCAACGAAGTCCGGCGCACAGGCCGAGTGCCGGGAATGTTCCCACAGGCACCGCTGGCCCGCATCCTGCAGCGGTACATGCGCTTCTCATCGGCTGCCTACGGACGCGACTTTTTGCGGGCCATGAGCATCACTTCCGCTGCCTTTGGTCCCTCAGATGGCAACGATCCAGACGGCAGCAAACAACGCGACACACAAAACCTACACCACGAACTTGTTTCGTATGCACGCCACACGGGCGTTGCTCCCGCCGATATTTTGATGGCGTCCTTTATCGACGTCAAGGGCGGACCGGACTCGTCGGGGTTGACACGCATGCCCCTTGTACACTACATTACGCTCGACCATGCCTCCAAGGCTGTTGTGCTCGCCTGCCGCGGTACACTGGGGTTTGAAGACATTCTGGCCGACATGGCCTGCGAGTACGACGATCTGTACTGGCGCGGCCGCACCTACCAGGTGCACAAGGGCGTGCATGCCTCAGCCCGGCGCATTCTTTATGGGGGCGACGGGCGTGTCTTGGCCACGCTCCGTGATGCACTGGTCAAGTACCCAGACTATGGTCTGGTGCTCTGCGGCCATTCGCTGGGTGGTGCCGTTACAGCTCTGTTGGGTGTCATGCTGTCCGAACCACGACCTGCTAACTCGGCCGGTAACACGGCAGGCGGAAGTAGTGCCTCCGAAACGGCATCTGCGGCCGCACTCGGCCATTACTGTTTCCAGACCAAATCAGCACCACTCCGTTTGATCGCTAGCGGGCCGGCCGCCACGTCCACCCCAGCGGGATCGTCGACCGCCAGCCGTGAAGTACCTAGCCTGCCGCCCGGTCGCCCTGTCCACGTCTTTGCCTTTGGCCCACCGGGTACCATGACGCCCGCTCTCAGCAAGATGACCCGCGGTTTGATTACGAGTGTGGTTCACGGCAACGATTTGGTGCCGTTCTTGTCGCTCGGTGTCCTGCACGACCTACAGGCCGTCGCCCTCGCCTTCAAGACAGACGACAGCCATGCATCGGCCGAGCTCTGGAGTCGTATGTGGGGAAAGGTCCGCAGCATGATGACGGAGAAAGTGTTTGGGCGGGGGAAGGCGGCTGCCTCTCCCCCGGCCGCAAGTACTGCCGACACCGGCACGTTCCCCGAAGTGGAGGACGCCTGGGCCTATGCGGCACTCAAGACGCTGCGCGCCAGCATGCTGAGTCCCAAGTTGTTGCCGCCGGGCGAAGTGCTCGTCGTGGAGATGCAGCGTGTTTTGCAGAGGACGTCGTACGGTTCTGGTCTTGGGTCAGGGAGGGACTCCGTGTTGATGGTCCTGCCGGCCCAGCGGGTGGTCTTCAAGCATGTGCGCGACGTCGAGGCCCGATTTCGCGAGATTCAGTTTTCGCTGGCAGCGTTTACAGATCACAGTCCTGGCCGGTACGAGAAGGCACTGGACCAGTTGATGGCAGGGGTCTAATGTCCAGGGAGAGAGTTTCAATGTTTTCACGAGAATGACGATGACGACGAATATGTAGATGGATAGCACTGCAATTGATACCCAATAATTGAATAAAGATGAATGCCACAGTACGAGCTGTATCTATGTATGCAATCGTTTGCGATTATATTGTTCAGGAAAACTGTTCAGGAAAACTGGTCATAGACGGCCGATACACGGCCGCGTGTTTCGCCGATCGCCCGAAGCCGGTCGTTCTGTGATCTGCGAGAATTCAGAGTGCTTTATTGGATGGAAAAATTAACAGACCAGGGGTTGGCAGTGGGCGTTAGTGCAATGCGTGGCATTTACGACGTAATACGACGTATTAAATATTACAGGGTGCTAAACGTGCTTGGCACAGGTGCATAGCCAAGGCTGTCCAGGTGCCGGCCGTAGCCCAGCTCAGCAACAAAACTTTGGGCGGGGCTGCTCACTCGGCGCATTGGATCCCGAAGGAGCTGTTGGGTACTCTGTAAGCTTGCTTGAATGTTTTGCCAGAGAAAGAGACGTTGACAATGAGGGGCACAACACGAGGCAGCTGCAGCTTTGACTTTTTACGTTGCAATTGTTGCGTAATTGTGTGATTACGTAGTTGTGTAATTTGTAGCGTGATTTTTCATTCTGGCTGGAATTCACTATGTTTTGTGTAGTTTGTAGTTTGTATTTTGTAGATGGTATAATTCTAATTCATTTTTTATTTGTCCTATCATCACGTCATCTTGTCCCGACAGTCCTCTACGGCTTATCCGGGAAGCCAAAGGGAACGCCAAACGGCGGGTACACAAACCGCTGCAGCTTGCCCTCCTTGGTCAGCTGTGCCGAGTACGCGTCGAGCTTGGCCTTGTCCTCGTCGTCGAGTTCGACAATCGTCTTGTTGGCTTCGATGCGCGAGTTGGTGACGGACTTGGCCAGCACGGTGCTGCCGCGCGCAATGTGGTAGCTCAGCAGGATCGTACCGGGCTGGACGCTGTGCTTCTTGGCGATCTCGACAATAGGCTCGGCGGTGAACAGCGGGCCACCGGTGCTGCCAAAGGGGCTGTAGGCCATGATGTGGATGCCCTTTTCGCGGCAGAGGTCGACAATCTCCTGCTGGGGCAGGGCCGGGTGGTTTTCGATTTGGTTGACGGCAGGGACGACCTTGGCGACGGGGAGGAGTTCCTCGAGGTACTTCTTGCTATACTGCATGCCGGAACACCGAGCGTTAGCGAGGTGTGACCCGAAGGAAGAGGGGAGGAGGGGAGGAGGGGAGGAGGGGCACAAAGAGAGACGGAGAGAGGACACATATACATACATTAGAAACACCAATGGCCTTGGTCTTGCCGGTGGCGAGGACGGCCTCCATCTGGCGCCAGCCCTCGAGGTGGCTGTAGTCGCGGATAATGTCGCGCTCGCCGTTGGGCAGCTTGGGGAACCTGTCGTCGTTGCCGTTGGGGTTCATGAGCAGGGGCCAGTGCACCAGGTACAAATCGACATAGTCCAGTCCCAGGCTCTTGAGCGACTTGGTCAGGCCCTCCTCGACACGGGTGGTGTAAGTGGCCCAGACCTTGGAGACGACAAAGACGTCCTCACGCTTGACGCCCTTGGCAAAGGCAGCCTTGAGACCCTGGCCAACCTCGTCCTCGTTGCCGTAGCAGTAAGCGCCGTCGACGAGGCGGTAGCCGTGGGTGACGGCGTACTCGACAGCGGCGGCGACCTCACCGGGAGCGGCCTGCCAGGTGCCTGAGCTGTTAGAGGAGTGAAATCAACACAAACTTTTAGAAAGTGAGAAGAGAATGGGAGTGACCTACCAAAGCCCAGAGCGGGTATCTTGGCGCCGGTGTTGAGGGTGAACGTGCGGTCCGTCATGGTGGCGGTTGTGTAAAGTCGATGTGAGAAGAGAGAAGACTGAGAGAGGAGAGATGGACGTGAAGTTCGTGCGTAGGGAGAAGTGAAAGATTGTGAGTAGAGGAGGCGTGAAGCAAGAGACCGGCACATGCAAATAGTTGGGGGGATAAGTATTTGTTTACAAGAAGGGAAGGAAACGGAAAAGGGAAAAAAGAAAAAGGAGGGGTAGAAGCAAAAAGGAAGGGACGAAGGAGATGAAATAGTATTTATTCAGAAAGGAAAACAGAAAGGGAAAGAGACGGACAGAATAAAGCGGAAGCAGGAAGGCGCGAGACGGCACACAGAAATTAACGGGACAGGAA
Organism: Sporothrix euskadiensis; assembly: GCA_019925375.1. Taxonomy (NCBI): domain Eukaryota; kingdom Fungi; phylum Ascomycota; class Sordariomycetes; order Ophiostomatales; family Ophiostomataceae; genus Sporothrix; species Sporothrix euskadiensis. The sequence goes on along the minus strand of JADHKQ010000017.1, from coordinate 281,209 downwards.
GGCACGGTGGACGGGCTACGCGACCGAGAGAGGGGCCTAATCAAGCCAATTCAAAACGTCTTTTCTCTCGTCTTTCTACGGAGGTAATTCCCCGCGGGCAAAACCCCCCCGATGACGTCCAAAGGGGTCAAAATATGCTTGACAGGAAGCTATCTGGCACTGCGGGCCAGGCACGAATTTTAGCGGAGCGCAATGTTGTGGGGGACAACTGCTCGGCGGGCATCTTTCGGCGCCCGCTGTCTTGTCCTGTCTTTCTCTCTTTTCTTCTCGGATTTTACGACCATACCACAGTACATGACCGCTGCCGCTAGTCTACAAACGTACCTCTAAAAATACGTAAAACGGGTCTCGGGGGAGACTGCGCCAGAGTGGCCGAGAAAAGCAAAAAGAAGACGACTTGGACAACCACAGAAAAACCGCTCAGTACATGCAAGACAACGAAAGCGAACCAGAACCAGAACCAGAACCAGACAAAGAATCAAACCAAACTAGTCGGGAGATGCACTTTTCAACTGGGGCGGCCGTGGGATTGGCAAGACATAGAACATGGAGGCCAAGGTTTGAAGTGGAGGAACAGAATCGAGGGGCTCATAGGCGAAAAAGTATCGTGAGAGGATGAAGACTAGTCCCATTGTCTGTACGAACGTAAGCTTTCAATACGAGAAGTGCATATGTAAGATATCTTCTCCCAGGCTCTTTGGCTCGCGGAGCTCGCAGAGGTGGAAGGCACGGTCGCACGCCATAGAGGCTGGTCCCGCGATGGTGGGACATCGATGCGACACGAGTGTTCAGCCTTCCTCTTATTGATTTACTGCCCATGCGCACGAGAAGAGTCCCGATAGCCGGGACGAAGCCCCAAGGTGCGGGAGAAGCCCCGAGAGAATGTACCGAAGAAAAACGGAAGCGCGGAGGCGTGGAAAGCATGTAAGACGGAAAGCGTGAGATGATTTGCGGGGGGCTGGGGGCTGGGGACTTGGACTTGGTACGGCCCAGGTTCACTGCATTTCTTATATACGGAGCCTCGTAGTAATCTTCAACATTGGAATGTCTATTATATATATGCTGTTCCACGTGGGGAAGGTAAATAGTTGTTTGTAGCCTGTACTCCGGTCGATGCCTGGTGGAAAGTAAAAAGACAAAAGACAAAAGACAAAAGAAAGATAAAAAGAACAAAAAAGCAAGAAAGCAAGAAATAATAGACAGAGAATAGAAGTGAAAGCTGACAAAGGAAAGAAAACGAAAAAATGAAGAAGAAAAGAAGAAGAAAACAGACAGTACAGAAGATAAAACAAGACAACTCCTGGTCGGCACTTCTTCAGTGCCGCCCGCCCAATACTACAAGAAACAGAGTCCTCCCTAGACTTCAGAATTACCGCCCGCCGTCTATTGCTGCCAACCTCGTTGTAGACATGGCCTACCCGGCAATCAACACCCAGAGCAGGAAAAAGATCATGAGCACACCAAACATCTTGGCAATCAGCCAGCGGTTGCCCGAGACGCGGCCCCAATACTTGAGCAGCTCCTTTTGTGCGCCCTGGACGTTTTCGACGACGGACTCGGTGTTGGCGTCGATGCGCTCAATCATTTCCGACTGCTCCGAGACCATGGACGCGAGCTGCGAGAAGATGGACCCCAACTCTGAAATGGTCGACTCAATGGCTTCAATGGCCTCACCGCGCTGCTGGATGTACATGTTGTTGGGCTGGGCTTCTTCCATGAGCATGAGCTGCTGGTCGCTGACGACGGGGTTGAGCGACAGGAGGCCGCCGCCACTCCCACCACCTCCGCTACTCAGGAGGTCCGGTGGTGCCGACCCTGCGGCATTGCGGAAGGTGGGTGTATTGCGGCCGCCCGTGGCGACGGCGCTGCCGGAGGTGGAGGCGGCATAAAGGGGGGAGGCGGATTGTTGGTGGAGGCTGACACCTGGGTGTTGTTGCTGCTGTTGCTGCTGGACGCTCTGGGAGACTTGGGAGATAAAGTTGTCGGTACGCGCGCGGGTGGACTGCAAGTTCTTTGTGCGCACTTCGAGGACCTCCTTGAAGTTGGCCGAGACGCCCGTCAAGCGGTCTTGCAGCAAGAAGACTACATTCTTGCGGTGCTCGCCCTCTTCGTTCTTGCCGCCCTTGCTCTGCTGCTGCCGTGTGAGCGCTTGCAGGCCCGAAATCTGCTGGTTGAGGCCGGCCAGGTTCTGCTTGACGACAAACGTGAGCTCATTCACCTCGGTCGACTTGTCGTCAAACATGCTCTTCCGTTTCGCCACTGCCCTCGGTTAGTTCGTATTCAGTAGAGTGTCGCGGGGTGTGTTCGGGGGTGTGTTCAGGGGTGTACATACAGAGAGCTAACCGCTCTAGCTTGGCCATGGTCGAGGAAATTCCCCGGCCAATCTCGGCGGCGCGCCGTGCAAACTCGGACCGCGACGGCTGGCGGCCGGACGGGTCTGGGTGGCCATCAGGCCCAAGCAGTGGCTGCGCCTGTTCCCGTTGTGCGTCTGTTGAAGCAGAGGAAGAGAACATCATTGAGCGCTTCTTCTGTGCGGTCGCGCCGGCGCCGCCCTTGGCCTGGGCCTGCCGCCGGGCGGCCTGCTGGACGACCGCCTGGAACTCGACCGTGCGGTCCTGGATCCGCGAGACGGCCATTGTGTGGGAAGAGGTGGTGGAGAGGAGGATCTTTGAAGAAAGGAGGAGGAAAGTCGGAGTTCGCGTTTGATTCGATGCTTCGTTGATCGATGCTGGATTTCACGCGCAGGATGGTCTTTGCGTGTCGACTCCGTGTGCGTTTGGCCGTCTGAGATCAGGACTCGAATCAATCGTGTCGCAATATGTCGTCGGACTGTTTAGTATCGGAGTCGCCGTAGATGGACGTCGTCGATGTGGTCGGTGGTCGTCGCTGTCGATGATGTTGATGTTGATTTGCGCGCGACTCGCCGGAAAAGGGGAACTACTTTGCGTCTTTCGTCTCGATTCGGCCGCGTCGGGTGGAGTTGCAGTCGTCAGCGTGTCCTCTGCAGCCTTGTTGGAAGAGTGGCTGTGGCAGAGTGAGACTGAGAAGCGGGAGAGAGGTAGGCGAGAGGTGCGAGGGTGATGCGTGGAGTGAGGTGCGATCGAGATCGAGAATAACCAAAACAAGTCGTCGCGAGCAAAAGTTGTTGAGAAGGAGCGTCGAAGAAACGTCAAAGTTGAAATGATGAAATGCTGGCATGTGCGACCCGAGTGGGTTTTTTCGACGGATGGAATTGGAAACAGCAATGGAAAGGCGCTGAGGGAAGGCGCGAAGCAGAGTGTCACAGGTGCTGGGCGCAGGCGAGGATAGCGTGGCTTTTCTGGTTTTGGTGTGTTTTGGCATTTGCCCCTTTGATTGTTTCCCAATCTGCCAATCTTACAGCGAGAGGTGATGGGTGGCGCCTGCCCAATGAGAGGCGACTGCATTACGTGGAGAAGAGGAAAGAGACAAGAGAACTTCCATAGAACACAGTAGGAGCAGCCGGGGCTCTCAGTTGATGCCTGAGGCAGAAAATCCGCTAGTGACGCTCGGACCTAGTACAGGTACTTCTGGAGTGGTGCGCTTACTGTGTCCCACAAAGTATACATTACCTAGCTCAAATTGGCTTCAACACGAGGTATCGGTACGGACCAACCCGTATTCTACACTGATGGCTCGCTTTACGAGAGCGCCAGAGAAACGCTACGGCAGGTGTTAGTTCAGTGGTCGAGGTGGTCTTCAGTGCATTCGTGCCTTGAGCGGGATATTGTAGTAAATCATGTAGATTAAGGAGAACGGAAACCAATGTTTCCTCGAGCAAGTTGATATAAAACTGACAAAGGAGATAGCTGCAGAAGATATATAGCAAGCAGAAGCAACGGAGTATCCAAACAAGACAAAAACAGAAAACAAATGAGATGAAACAACGAAGACGAAAAAAAGACAATATCTGATCAAAACAAAAGAAAGGAAAACCCCTCCCAAAAAAAAACGTCAAAGGATATCTAGAAACAATCTTCTTCTCCTCTCTCACAACTCTCGTTCCATATTATCTTCTTCTCTCTCTAGTCTGCCTACTCATCATCCACGTAGGCAAACTCTTCGTAGGGGTTCCACTCTTGGCCCGGGTAGCTAGTGGCCGACATGGCCGGCTCTTCCTGCTCCTTTTGCTTTTGGGCAGCCAGGTGCTCGTCGGGCTCCGGCAAAAAGACAGGGATCTTTTCTTCGAGGTCTTTGAGCATCTGGCGGCGCTTGTAGTCTTCAAACTGCTGGGCCGAGGTCTGGCGGATCGTCTTTTGGCGGGCGACACTGTCGCCGGCGCCATCAGAGCCGGTGCCGTTGGCATCACCAGAAGTGCTGGCCGACCCGTTGGCACCGTAGGGCAGAATGAGGCCACCGGTGGCAGACGGCTTGGACGGCTTGGCCGAGGGGAAGCCGTACTCGGTAAAGTCCATGTCGTCAACGGGTGAGGGCGGGGTGATGTTGTTGATGTCCACGGGCGGCTCGTTGGAGCCGGTGCGGGCAATCGGGGAGGTGATGTCGGCGGCAGCGGGAGACGCCATGGCGGGGACAACAATGGTGGGCGACGTAGTGGTGGCCGTGGCGGCTGCAGGCTCCTCAACCTTGGCGGGAGGTGACTCCACGACGAGCGGAGCCACAATAGGTGTGGCACGGTCAACCGGCGATGCCGGCGGGTTGTCCAGGATGGTCTGGTCCTCCGAGACCTTACCAGCCTGGCCGGTCTTGTTGGGGTGCAGGGGCGTGGCGTTGTAAATGTCCTCGTCCTCGCCGGGGACGTGCTGGTTAGCAGCGGCCGTGGAAATGGGCGTCAGCTGGGCAGCCTTGGAAGCAGCGAGGGCGCCATTCGTAAGAGGAAGAGGAGTCGAGGGCTCGGCGATGACGGGCGCGGCGTAGACGGGCTCGGCGATGACAGGCGCTGCGTAGACTGGCTCGGCGATGACAGGCGCTGCGTAGACTGGCTCGGCCTCTTGGACAAAGGCCTGGTGCTGGATGGCGGGCGGCTCAACCTTGGTCTGGACGGGGCTGTGGGAAGCGGACGTCTGGGCCTGCGTCTGCTCGGGGCTGTGGACGATGGGCGCCGTCACGACGACAGCATTGGCGGCCGCCGGCGTAGTGGCCGCCGGGGTCGACGCAGTCTCGCTGGGGACGGCCTGGCTGACCGACGCCGAGGCGGACGGAGATGTCTCGCTCAGCTGCGACTGGCCAGGCTGAGGCGAGGCATGGAGCGACGACACGGGTGTGTCGTCCTTGGTAGGAGGAGCGGAAACAGAGGGATCAGCGGTGGCGGCGGCGGCAGGAACAGTAGCGGCAGCCACAGCAGCACCGGCCAGAGCAGCGCCAGCGCCAACGCCAACTGCAGCTGCAGCCGCAGCAGGAACAACACTACGAGTGGACTCGGGCTGCTGCTGCTGATGAGTGGCAACGGGCGGCGGCGAAGGGCGAAGAGGCGCAGGCACGGCGTCAGCGACGACCCCCTCACCATCACCAGCAGCAAGGCTCGATGTGGCAGGCGGCGGAGGCGGGACAGTAAAAGTAACGGGGTGCTGCTGCAGAGGGTTGACAGGGGCGGGCTTGTCGGCGGGAGCGACGGCAGCGGCAGGAGCCTGCGGCTGTTGCTGCTGCTGGCTACCCTGGACGAAGGCACCAGGCTGGCCCTGGATGGGCTGCTGCTGGAACTGCTGGGGTTGACCAGGCTGGCCAGGCTGGCCAGGCTGGCCAGGCCGTTGGCCTTGGAATGGCTGCTGGAACTGCTGCTGCTGTTGAGGCTGGAACTGGCCCTGGCCTTGGAGCTGAGGCTGCCCAGGCTGGCCTTCCTGCTGGCCAAGGTTGTACTGCGACGGCGCCACTTGACCCTCGCCGTGGACAGCAGCATAGCCATGCGGGATGGGGACAGCACCGTACTGGCGCTCCTGGAACTGCTGCTGCTGCAGTTGTTGCTGAAGTTGCTGCTGGTGAAAGTGGTGCTGGTGAAAGCGGTGCTGCTGCTGCTGTTGCTGCTGAGGAGGAAGGCGCTGTCCCTGGGGTCCCTGGGGACCCAGCTGCTGCTGACCCGGCTGGCCCGGCTGGCCTGGCTGGAAGGGACGCTGCTGCTGCTGAGGCTGTCCAGGCTGGCCCTGAGGACCTTGCTGCTGCTGCTGCTGCTGTGGCTGCAGAACCTTGGGCCGGAACAGAGAGCCAAACGTGCTGTGCTGGTGCTTCTGATGGGGCTGACCCGGCTGCTGCTGCTGCTGCTGCTGCTGGCCAGGCTGGGGTTGACCCTGCAGAGGACGTCCCTGCTGAGGACGTCCCTGCTGAGGACGTCCCTGCTGAGGGCCCTGCTGCTGGGCACCCGGCACCTGGTTCGGCGCCACAGGACCCTGCGGCAGCTGGTGCAGTTGCTGCTGGGCCTGCTGGAGAAGCTGCTGCGGGTTCTGTCCTTGCTGCTGCTGCTGCTGCTGCTGCTGCTGCTGCTGAGGGAACTGCACCGGCTGCTGTTGGCGCACTTCCGTCGGCGAAATCTGCTGGGCCAGCGCCTGCTTGCGCGTGCTGTTGGGTGAGCCCTGCACGCTGTTGGACATAACGGGCGCCGGGAACTGGGCCAGGCGCTGGTCCTGGTACATCCGGTGGGGACCCTGCAGGCCGCCCTGTTGGCCGGGCTGGCCCTGAGGACCCGGCTGGGGACCCTGCTGGGGACCCTGCTGGGGACCCTGGGGACCACGCTGCTGCGGCTGGCCCGGAGCGACAGCCGTCCCATTTGACACGGGACCGGCCATCTGCACGGACTGGTACTGAGACTGTGTCGAACTCGGCTGGGCCTGCGGGAAAAACTGGTTCGACGAAGGACGCTCGAGCTGCATGCTGGGCCGGACAGGTCCGCCGGGCGGCGGGCCACTAAAGCTGGTGTCGGTCGAGTTGGCGTGCTTGTGGCTGGCACCGCCGTTGCGCAAAGCACTGGGCGGTGCGTGGCCAGGCGGATACTGCGGGCCACCGGGCGGCGGGCCTTCAGGGTCGTAGCCACCACCACTCCCGTTGGCAGCGCCGTGGCCATTGCCGTTGCCGTTGCCGTTCTTGCTACCACCAGCCACATTGCTGGCCACACCGCCGACACCGCGGCGGAAGCGGCCAAAGAATTTCTTGGCACGCTCCATTTCCTTTTCGGTGCGGGAGACGTGGGCGCTGTCGTTGGCCGAGTTGGGGATCTGCTGGTGGCCGGGCACGAAGGAGACGGCCTGCTGGGGAGGGCCAGTGGGGGCGCCGGCACCCGAGTACTGCTGGCCAGGCTGTCCGCTCTGGAACTGCTGTTGTTGTTGAGGGAACTGTTGCTGCCTGTCCAGGCCAGGCCCACCAGCCGACTGCGGCGGACGCTGGAAAGGACCACCTTGCGAGGGCGGCGGGGTGGGCGCGATGGTGGCACCGGACGAGCTGACGGGCGGCTGGACGCTGACCATGGAGACGGTGGGCGACTGAGCGCGCGGCTGTTCTGTTGACGGCTTTGCCGTAGAGGCAGCAGCGGTGGCAGCAGCAACAGCGGGCGCAATCTCGGTCAAAGGCTGGCCGGTAGCGGCAGCGACCGCAGCGGCGTTGCCTGCATTGATCGTCAGAACCGACACGGTCGACGAAGGGCGCTCGACTAGGCCAGGACGACGGATGGCCGACTGCGTGGGTGTAGCAGAGTCGTCAGCAGGAGCAGCAGAGCCAGGGCCAGCAGCCGGGGGCGGTGCCTGCGATGCCTGCTGGAGAGGCGACGGCGTCGGCGTCTTGGCATTAACGGGCTTGCGCGACAGCGGGCTGGGCGCAGACGGTGCCGACGCCGACGGGAGACGGCCGCGGGCGGTCGGGACAGGGCCCACGAAGCCGGGCGACGCAGCGTCGATGCTGGCACGGCCGGTCGGGATTCCAGCACCATGATGACTAGGAGGACCAGGAGGACCGGTAGGACCGGCAGGACCAACAAGGCTGGCTGCGGCCGGACCTGCTGAGAAGGACGACTGAGCACTCGTCTCACGAGCCAGCGGAGTGCCGACAGACGCGGGCGGCGCGACATTGCGGACAGCCATCGTAGCCGAGGCTGGGCCGGAGCCAATAATAGTCGTCGGCACAGATGACGGTGTGCCGGTGCCAGCAGTGGCCGGGCCCTGGCTGGGACCGCCCTGGCCAGGAGCCGGCGGGCGGTTGGTGTTGATGGACAGCGGCGACGGCGAAGGATCGGGGGCACCAGGACCACCGGGAGCACCACTCTGGACAGGAGGCTGCTGCTGCAGCTGTTGCTGTGGCTGCTTGGCGACGAGCGAGGGCGAGTTGGACGACGCACGGGGCCGGGCAAAGGGGCCTAGAGCGGCACCGGGGCCGCCAACTGGCGTCGACGGACCACTGCCGCTAAACGAGGACCGTGCGGGTGCGCCCTGCTGGAATGGGGCATGCGGCGGCGGCGTGCCATTCTGCGAGTAAGGCAACGTGCTGAAGGTCGACGCGTGCGGGAGGTTGCCACCCACACGGTTGCCGACACTGCCCTGCGGGAAAGGGTGGGGACCGGGCAGGTTGGTGCTGTTGACAGCCTGCTGGACGGGCGCCGAGATATTGGCGGCGTCGGCCTTTGAACTCTTATCCTTGTTGCCACGCACTTTGCCCATGAATCCAGACAACAGGCCGGGCGCGCGACGGTTGGAGCTGTTGCCTTCGCTGTCCGGCACGATGCTGCCAAACGTGTTGGTGCGGCTGAAGAAGTTGTCCGGCGTCGGCGGGTTGCCCTGCGTTGCGTACTTGGTCAACGGCGGGCCCATCTGCTGTTGAGGTTGCTGGCTGGGCTGCTGCTGTTGGAAGCTGGGCTGCTGCTGTTGGAAGCTGGGCTGCTGCTGTTGAGGGAATTGGGCCTGCTGGAACTGCTGCTGAGGCTGGCCCTGGAATTGTCGTTGCCCCTGGAACTGCTGCGGCTGTCCTTGTCCTTGGAACTGAGGCTGGCCCTGTCCTTGACCTTGAGCCTGGAACTGCTGCTGCGACGGCAGGCTGCTGTGGGCCGAGCCGGGCGCACCAAGCGTCGGAGCATGCACAGGTCTCGGCGGCTGGAACATGCTGACATTGACAGTGCCAGCGCCGCTGGGACCAGCAACAATTCCCTGAGGACCCTGCTGCTGAGGACCGGGCGATGTCTGCTGCTGGACAGGGCCGACCGGGGTCGTAGTCTGGGCCGGAGCAACCGACTGCGCCGGCGACTGAGTCTGCTGCAAAGGCGAGGCCGTGCTGGGCACGGGCGACGACACAGACGCGCGGGGGACGGCGTCCTGTGGAGGGGGAGGGCTCTGCGTCGTGGTGGGAGCAGCAGCCGCAGCAGGAGCCGCAGCCGCGGGGACAGGAACGGGGCTCTGCAATGTAGGCACAGGGGACACAACACGCTGCTGCACAGGACTCTGTGTAATGCTCGTAATGCTAGCCGACGCCTGGTGCAGCGACTGCGGCGGCGGCGATGAGGCAGGAGGCGCGGCAATCGAGCCGGTCTGGACAGGAGTCTGCGTCGGAGGAGGCGCCGTCTGCTGGTTCACCTGCAGAGCGGGCGAGGCCGTCGCAGACGGGCCACCTTGAGGGGTTTGCTGCTGCGGCAGCGGCTGCTGGAAGCCTTGCTGGGCCGTGGGGAAGTTTTGCGGTGTGCCATGGCGGCTCTGGGGCGAGACCTGGTACGACGCGATGGAGCCGGCCGGCTGGAAGTTCTGGGGTTGTCCCTGGGGCTGCTGGGGCTGCTGAGGCTGTTGTTGCTGGCCCTGGGGTCCAGGACCCGGCTGGAGCTGTTGCGGCTGGAACTGCGGCTGGCCCGGCTGGCCTTGCTGACCCGGCTGGCCTTGCTGACCCTGACCGGACTGCTGGTGCTGATAAATGGTCGACAGAGGACGGCCTTGGCCCTGGAAGGGTTGGGGTTGCTGTTGAGTCTGCTGGGGTTGTGTCTGCTGCTGCTGCTGTCCCTTGTTGCCCCTGCCAAAGGAGATCAGGTTGCGAATCTTCTTGCTCGTGTTGCCTGTGCCGCCGGTCGTCTGTTGAGCTTGAGGCTGTTGCTGCTGTTGCTGCTGTTGCTGCTGTTGCTGCTGTTGCTGCTGTTGCTGCTGTTGCTGCTGTTGCTGCTGTTGCTGTTGCTGCTGTTGCTGTTGCTGTTGTTGAAGCTGTTGGAGCTGCTGCTGAGGAACTGGCTGGCGTTGACCTTGCTGCTGTTGTTGAAGCTGTTGGAACTGCTGTTGCTGCTGAGGGAAGCGCTGCTGCTGATGTTGGGGCAGGTTTTGGTAGAGCTGTTGACCCTGAATCTGACTCTGGCCCTGGAGCTGGTTCATGAACTGCGGGTTGAATTGCAGTTGGCCGGGCTGGCCGGGCTGCTGCTGACCCTGCAGCTGCTGAGGCTGGAACTGCTGTTGAGGCTGGCCCTGGAGACCTTGGGGGCCTTGAGGACCCTGAATCGGAGTCTGGGGGGCGGTCTGCTGCTGCTGAGGACCCGTCGACTGCTGTTGCAGAGGCTGCTGCTGCTGTCCCAGCTGCGGTTGCGACTGTGGCTGTAACTGAGAAATGCCGCTGGCACTGCTACTAGGAGGCGCCGGCTGATCCGTCTTGGCCGTCGTGTTGGAGTGCGACGACGTCGGCGGGGACGACATGCGCCACGACGAGATTTTGGAGAAGCGGCGGCCTTTGTCGTCGGCGGCGGCCGCGCCGGCAGGCACAGGGCGGGCCTGGGGGTTGACCGGAGCAGGAGCAGGAGCAGGAGCAGGAGCAGGAGCAGGCTGCTGCTGTTGCTGTTGCTGTTGCTGCTGGCCCTGGGGCTGACCCTGGGGCTGACCCTGCGTCCACACTTGACCTGGCACGGCCGGACCCGACTGCATGGGCGGCTGCTGCTGCTGGATCTGTTGTTGCTGCTGAAGTTGCTGCTGAAATTGCTGTTGGGCCTGCTGTTGCTGAGGGCCGAGTTGCTGAGGGTCGATTTGCTGAGGCCGAGGCTGAGGCTGCTGCTGCTGTTGTTGTGGGACAGGCTGCGTCGGCAGGGGAGGCGCCTGCTGAGCGGCCTGCTGTGCCAGAACCGATCCCGACGACGAGGCACCCCAGGTATCCGTGCCCATCGTCTGCGTGCCCAGGGTGCCCTGCCGCGTCAGCTGCGCTTCGGCCGAGTTGAGTCCCGTCTCCTTGTCAAACGAGTACGACTGGCCCTCGGGAGCGGTGGTGCCCGTCGGCGAGTTGGGGCTGCGGTGGCGCGTCGAGGCCAGGGGTTCTTGCAGGTGGGACTCTTGCAGGTTCCAGTTGCCGGCCTTGGGCAGGAACTGCTGGAGCGGGTTGCTGCTCGTCTGAGCGGGGGCGGCGGCCGTCTGCGCAGGAGCAGTCTGCTGCGAGGGCAGCTGGCTGTAGGCGGCAGGTTGTTGGCCTGCGGCGGCATTGTTCTGCTCGGCGAAGCCTTGCTGGACAGGCTGCTGCTGAGAAGCGTGTTGCTGGGGTTGGAACTGACCGAAGCCTTGCTGACCAAAGCCTTGTCCTTGAACCTGACCCTGGCCCTGATGTTGACCCTGCTGCAGCTGCTGCTGCTGAGGCTGGAAACCCCACGAGGCCGTCCGCTGTTGCAAAGCAGCGCCAGACCCAGGGTGAGCCGGGGCCTGCTGCTGTTGCTGGATAAAGTTCTGGGGGCTCGCGTAGCGTTGAGGAGGCTGTTGCTGCAGAATCTGTTGCTGTTGAGGCTGCTGCTGCTGTTGAGGCTGCTGCTGCTGTTGAGGCTGCTGCTGCTGTTGAGGCTGCTGTTGGAACTGGTTCGGGAAGAAGCCTATAAACAAGACGTTAGTAGACGATCTGGGGCAGCATTGTCTGCGTGCTGTGCTGTGCTGTGCTCACCTTGCTGGCCCTGCGGCTGCTGTTGAAGGACCTGCTGCTGCTGCTGCTGCTGCTGCTGCTGCTCCGCCACCTCGGACTGCTCATCCGGCGACTTGCCCTTGTCGTCGGCACCAGTCAGCAAGGCCATGTCAAAGTGCAGCGTCGATGTCCGGCGGACGGGCGGCAGGCCCGTAAAGGACGACTGGCGTTCGATCTGAGGTTGCTGCTGCTGTTGAGGGGGTTGTTGTTGCTGCTGCTGCTGGAGCTGTTGCTGAGGATGAAATTGCGGCTGCTGCTGAACATATTGAAACTGCTGGCCGTTTGGTCCTTGGACAAGCTGGGGCTGCTGCTGGTAGACAAAGCTGTTTGGGACGGGGACAAAGTTGCCGTTGGGCAGGCGCGTGTACTGCTGCTGCGGCGGCGGTTGTTGCTGTTGCTGTTGCTGTTGCTGTTGCTGGTAGGCGAAGAACTGCTGTTGCTGGGGTTGGCCTTGCTGGAGCTGTTGAGGCAGTTGCTGAAGCTGCTGTTGTCCTTGCTGCTGAGGTTGCTGCTGCGCAAAGCCGCCGTTCTGAACCGGCACACCATTCTGAACACCATTCTGAACACCATTCGGAGCACCAGTCGGCGTGCCGGGCGCAGGCGCACCGGCGCCGCCGGCTATGCTCTGCTGGCGCGGTCGGGAGAACATTGTTGTCGGCGTCGAAAAAAAAAGAGAGAGAGAGAAAAGCGCGACCGTCAACGACGGGCCTTTTTTTCGTACGAGGGTAGAGGGAGAGATGCGCAAAGCTCAGGCGCGTTGCTAAAGTGCGAGGCGCAAACGATGCGATCGCAGGACAAAGGCAATATTAAGGCGAGGGAAAGAAAACAAACAAGGACAGAAAGGGGAGGTAAAGATTAAGAGAGAGGAATAAGATTAAGGACGAATAGACAGGCGACAGGATAAAAAAGAGTGAGGGGAAAGCTGGCAAAGCTGGGGGGGCTTGGCTCGTTGGCTGTCTTGCCTTTTGGGGCTGAATGGTCTGGCTGGTCGGTCGCGAAAGAGGAGAGAGTGCAGGATGGCAGAAAGGGAAAAAGAGAGACAATGGGGGTCAAGGTCAGATTGAGGAAACAAGGAGGGAAGCTTGAAATTAATGTCAGCTTGCTCGTGCGACCCTGAAGCTTCTGTCGACTCTTGACACTGTTGACAGTGACAGACAAGTGACAGGTGGGATAACCGGCAAGAAGGGAAGAAGAGAAGAAGAGAAGAAAGAAAAGTTTGTGATGTGAAAGAAGAAGAAAGATGTCTGGGCCTCGAGTTCCCTGTCAAACGTTTGTATTTGCTTCATCTCCTTTTTCTTTTCTTCTTTTTCTCGATTCTCTTTCCCTTTTCCCCTCCTTCGTGCTGACGGCCAAGTTGGCAAATGCGACGAAGGATGCTTCTGAAAGTAATGAAAGGGGACAGGGCCTAGGAAGAGGAGGAGCCGCCCAGACGGAGAGTACGGACTGGTTGAAGCTTGGGGGTGTGGTTGAGGTGTGCTTTGCGCGGAATGGCGAGAGGGACAGAGAGCGAAAGGATTGTGTGAGGGGGACATTTCTTACGCTTCATTTTACGGATTCATAGGGCAAATCAGGGGACAGGAACAGCCAGAGACAGCAAGAACGGGGCGACCAGAGACAAGGAAGGTGCAGCCAGGCTGCCAGGGGTTGGTGGTGGGCATGGCCCCGCAAAGGGGTCAGCACCAGAAAGAGCAGCAGCCCAAAAGAAAATGGAAGGAGCCGCAGGAGCATTACGTTCGTACTCAGTAAACAATGGAAGGAGCGCCAGCTCCCAGAAGACACAAACGGAAACGGGCAGGAAGGAGCTTGCTCGCGACCTGCTGGAGCTCTCTAAGCTTGGAACGGAGCCCTACGGCCAGCGCTAAAACGAGGCCGGAAGACCCAGAGAAACAAAGCTCAGCTTACGAACTACTCGTAGAACCAAAGTGCAACATCGTAACGGTCCTCCTTCCACACTTTCTACTTTCCACTCTGTTTTCAGTCTCCACCCGCGCCATAGCCCTGTAAGACATGGGTGGGCCGCCTGGCCGTCCCTGGCTCTTCCTGGCCTTGCCTGGGTTGGGGTCAGGGTGGTGCTGGCGAAATTAGAGTGTGGGTCTTTGCTGTACATGTAGAAGACGCGTGAAAGCATGCAGCGTGATGTGCTAGGCTGTGGCGGTTCTGTTTGTGTTTTTGTGTTGTGTTTTCTGTGTTCTCTTCCTTGGACTGGGGATCTACGAGTGCCATTGGTGATTTGGGATGATTTGAGATGAAGGGGATTTGGACGGGGCAGTTCTCGTTTTTTTTGTGGTTTCTGGTGTTTCTTAGCTGGAGATCCCACTAACAAGACGACAGTATATACTCCGTAATCTGACTTTTGGGTGCAGGTTCGTGCGATGGGTCCATATTCTTACAAGTTTCTTGCTCTTCCTTTTTCACGCCAATGGTGATCACGACGCGCATCGTATTGCCCGTATCGAGAGAAGCTGGCAGAGCAAAGTGGTAAGCAATATCGAGTCTTGAGTACGACGTACGGAGTACGGAGTAGACAATGTCCTCGACAAAGCTCGAGCCTCATGTTTGTCAGGAGCACGATACATCGAGTCCATCGAGTCCATCGAGGATTGTCTCAGAGCCAACTGTCGAACAAAGGCGGATGAGGCTGAAAGTATGAAGAACAACGGCACCACGCTGTCGACGAAACAAATGGAAACAAACGCCAGGGCCCAAACATAATGCCAACAGACGCCGCTTGTCAACTGCCAAAACGACTCAATGGTCCCAAACAGGCAAAGTATGGAGCGATTGTGATTGTGCCTTTTCGCAGGCTGCAGCCCGTCGTGGCTTGCGGCCCTGCCGTCGTCCCAGAAGAGGATCGGGGGAGGCTGTGCAAATGCACTGATTTGCAGGAATGTGCTCAGAAGCCTTTCAACACCACGCCTATGTGGAGTGATGGGCAGTCTGCTTGCCCACCCGCTACGGAGTACTTCCACTGTTTCTCGTCGTCTGCCCACTACAGTACTCAGTATGTTTTACCGGCGTCTACGGAGTAATTACGTCGTACTGCTGTCAGACCAAGCATATTGGGTGGAGTTTCCCTAAAGACCCGACCAGTCTGAGGCCAGTCTCAACACAACCAAAAGCTGAGCCTCATCGTCAAAAGTCCCCACTCAAAAGAGAGCGGCTCCCACAAATCGTCCCAATGCAACAGCCACTGCCTCAAAAAGCAAAAGGACAAAGTGTGCAACTAAACAGTAAAATCAAAAATCAAAAATAGAAACACAGACGAACGGCACAAACAGGCGCGGGTTTTGAGGCTCGCAGAATCACAGGCTAGCAAGACGCAGATGAAGACGCAAAGCCTGCCGGGAGATGGTGTATCGACGATTGAAGAAAGGATGCGCATCCTGAGTAGGCAAGTTCATGTGCAGGTGCAGGTGCAGGTGCAGGTGCAGGTGCAAGTGTAAGCGCGCTGCCGCACTTCTGCTTCTTCCACTTTTGACCTTCTTCTGGCTTGCTCCCTGACGATGCCGAAGGATCTTTTAGCTGACTTGTACGACGTGTTGACCAAGAAAACGTCGTATTTTGGAAAATATCGGCTCGAGTGTGCCTTGCCAATGCTTCTAGAGTAGGCTACTCGGCATAACCGTGAGCCACAACCGTTTGGAATATCAAAGCTGGCACGGAGCCAAGGCTCAGTGCGTGGCAACGGTGATATCCCAGTCCTACTGACCGCATCCCAAGAGGGCAGGTATTACTACTGCAAAGTGTTTTAACATGCCCCATGGCGACACCATTTGTAGTCAACAATCTCATCCGTAAACAACAACCCGCAGCCTTGTGCGCCAACTTGGCGATTGTCGGGTTAGAAGGAGCCCCGACATTGGAGACACTGGCCCCTGCCAACACCACTTTGAAGTATCAAGGTTGCCAGCTATATCATCATACGGCTTGTGCAGTGGTATTGAATCCTGGAGGTGGGAAACGATCTATTCTGTGCTCCGTGTACGTCGTACGACGTATATCATGCCATGTTCGATGTCAGGCTGACGATGCTGCTTACAGCCCTATGGAATCCTCGTATGTCAAGTGCAACATCGAGGAACAGTAGCATCAAGATCTCACATCAAGTAATCTGTATTTGGCTGTCAGCATCTAATAGTTCCATATCACAGCACGATGCCCCATTATGGCAGTATTTACCTTTTTAGTTGCTCAAGTTTTTTTTTTTTTTTTTTTTTAAAGAAGAAAATGTTTCAGAAATCAAAATAAGAATCTCGAACAAGCAATTTCAAAGCGATCGAGGACATCGCACCATGGTCATTTTAAAATATTTACACACACATATATATATATGCTCATGAAATTCTTACATTGCGCCCAAGCAATTCGTTACCTCTTTATCATGTGTTCTGGCTGCGTCTCCTTGATAGCTCCATCCATACATCCATACGTAGTTGCCCTCCAAGTTTGTATGCTCGGTCTAAATCAAGAAGAAACAAATGTGCAACGGGTCAGTCCTTTGAAAGAGTTTAGAGTTTGCTCCCTGGCTCGTCCACCGCTTGCTTCACGTGTTGCAAATGCAAACGGCAGGTCTTTTCTATGCCTACTTTGCATTGTGCTCTTACTCAACTCGTAAAAATCTCCGGTACAACGTTGCCGACGGACGGTATTACGTCGTCAGAAAGTATTTACGGCTCTCCGCCGAGCGGGCATTGGCCATTTGACAGGTACGATGGAGTGCGATGGAGTACGGGGTTTGATCATTGATGATAAGGGGGAGTAGGATTCCTGTCGGCAGCATTCGCTATCATCACGGAGTATGTTCACCTTGCATACGGCGAACGGACAGTGTAGACCACAAAGTAAGCTCGGCAGCGACAAGAGAGGTCCACCCAAAGCCGAGGAAGAAGGGGCAAATCGTCGTTTGATGTGCATGGCTGCAAATGGCTACTGTGGTACACGAATGGTTGTGAGTGGCCCGGCTCTAGGACGTAGTGAGATGAGAATTCTATCTGGCTCTGGCGCCTCGGGCGAAGGAGCATGAAAAGGGCAAGGAGAGGGGAACTGGAGCACAAAATGGAGGGGGCAAACGTTGGAAATAGAGTGCCCTGAGCAAAGTCCCCAGACAAACTGGCAGAAAAAATGGCCGAAATACTGCAAAAGAACGCAATGACCGCCACGGCGAAGAGGGTCGAAGAGGGGAAATCCTGGGGAGTGGCACTAGCTCGGCTTAAACTGAGTGACCACTACGTCGTACGAACTACTCCTTTGTTCCCTTTCCTATCGTGGACTGTGGTAAAGAGCACTCGCCGTCTTTCTCGCTGCGACTGAGCCCCTACGTCGATTACGGAGCACACGGCGTTCAAAAGCCGCCGTGCAACCACGCAAGCAATAAAATGAAAGAAAAATAACAAGCCAACAAAGCAACAAAGCGCACGGCCAGAAAACACCGCCAAATTCACCGCCAAAACCACCACCGAAACCACAAAAAGCGCGCGATGATGATAACTGCGCTGTACTTGTCAGTACGACAAAAAATGAGCCAGAAGAGACCACAAAAAATAAAGGAGAAACCGAGGGAAAGTGAGGGAAAAGAATGAGGAAACAGGAAGTAAGAATTAAGACAAATAACAAGAAAAGGGAGACGTAGGCCCCAACAACTCAACAGATTTCGGCCGAACGGGCAGACTTGTTCTCTGAGGACAAAAGAACAAAAGAACAAAAGAACAAAACGAACAAAAACGAAGCAGTTCAAACATCAAGCGTCGACAATCAACAGATTCAATCAATTGAATAGACGTTGAGAGAACTCACCAAACGCCCTTTCCGTCCCCATTCTCCGTTCCTTCCCCATCCAGCCGCTGTTCGCCGAGGCCGAATCGCTCTTTCCACGCACCACCGCCGCCTCCTTCCCCCAGTTGAGCCGGAACCTGAGAAGCTAGTGCCTAGTGCACGCGACCAAACGGACTCAAAAAGCAAAAAAAAAGGGCGGGAGACAAGTGAAGTAAGGAAAGGCAAGAGCAACTGAGGGTACTTCCAAACGTTCTTCAGACGTTCTTCAATTGTCCTCACTCATTCCTGTCTTGTCAACAAAACACAATTGCATTGAAGCGACAGCGACAACGAGTGCTACAATCACTATCGGCACGCGCATTGGGCTGCAGACAGCTCTGCAGATAGCCGGCGCATCCCTCCTTACGCAGTATTCACTACAGTAAAGCCCCCCCGGCGATTGACTATACCGGTACTCCGACATTGACGACCAAGACCCCTCGGTTCGACCTCGACCTTCTCCCTCCCTTTTACTCTCCCTCCTCTTCTATAAACACACAATGGCCGACCGGACATTCGATCTGGCGGCCGCCGCGGCCGAGCTGCGAGCTGACCCGGTTGCCGTTGAGTCGGCCCGGCAAAGCCCGGCAGTCGAGGATGCCGACCTAGACAAAGACGGCGACGACGGCGGTGCACCGCTGGCCCGGCAGACACCACAGCCCCGGTCGTCACGGCTTTCACAACCCCCACCTCCCCCACCTCCCCCGCCTCCATTACAATCTGTACACACCGACACCGACGCCGTTCCGACAAGGCCGAGGACCTCTACGTCCACGGCCGAGATCGGCAGCACCATTGCCCGGCCGGGCCCCGTGCGTATCAACGTCAAGGGCGCTTTCATAGTGGATGAAGAGCCGTCGAACGGTAGCGGAAGCAGCAACGGAAACGGCAGTAGATCACCCACAGGGTCGACGCGCGGCGGCCGGCGGTCACCAAGGATAGGGACAGGCAGTGGAGACTCGGTCAACGGATCCGTCAGCGGATCTGTTAACGGCACAACGACCGGCCGCGCCCACTCGCCCTCGGAGCACCACTCCACGTTCGACATCCGCCTCCCCAACCACCACGCCGTCGTCTCCCACATTGCCGTCGACATTGGCGGCACACTGGCCAAGGTCGTGTACTTTTCGCGCGAGGCGCAATCCACGGAACCCGGTGGCCGCCTGAATTTCCAGTGTTTCGAGACGGACAAGATTGATGACTGCATTGATTTCTTGTTGGATCTCAAGCAGCGCCACATGGACGCCAACCCCGGCGATGCGCGGTTGAGGAGCGAGCTGTGTGTCATGGCCACCGGAGGCGGCGCCTACAAGTACTATGACCGCATCCGCGCGCGCATGGGCATTGATGTTCTGAGTGAAGACGAGATGGAGTGTCTCATGATGGGGCTGGACTTCTTCATTACCGAAATCCCCCGCGAGGTTTTCACTTACTCGGAAACCGACCCGATGCACTTTGCCGCGCCCTCGGAAGATATCTACCCCTACATGCTCGTCAACATTGGCTCCGGTGTCTCCATGCTCAAAGTCTCGGGCCCCCACAAGTACGAGCGTGTCGGCGGTACCTCGCTGGGTGGCGGAACCCTGTGGGGTCTGTTGTCGCTGCTGACGGGTGCCCGCTCCTTTGACGAGATGCTCGAGCTGGCCTCGCGCGGCGACAATTCCCGGGTGGATATGCTGGTGGGCGACATCTACGGCACGGACTACGGCAAGATTGGCCTCAAGTCCACGGCCATTGCCAGTTCGTTTGGCAAAGTGTTTCGTATGAAGCACCTGGCGGAAACGGAGGCCGAAGACGGTGTCCTCTCGCCCGTGGACGCCAAAGACGCCGGCGCAGCTGGTGATGCGCCCACAACTGACGGCCTCCACGACACGGGGAATGCCTCCGCTTCCGCCTCCGCTTCCGCCCCCGCTGGCGGCGACGATGACCCCGCCAACATGTACCGCGGCGCCGCCTACAATACCCACTTCTCCGCCGCCGACATCAGCCGTTCCCTGCTGTACGCCATCTCAAACAACATTGGCCAGATCGCCTACCTTCACTCCCGCATCCACAACCTCGACAGCATTTACTTTGGCGGCTCCTTCATCCAGGGCCACCCGCAGACCATGAACACGCTGAGCTATGCCATCAAGTTTTGGAGTAAGGGCACCAAGCAGGCCTACTTTTTACGGCACGAAGGCTATTTGGGCGCTGTCGGCGCGTTCCTCAAGAGGCAGCCGCGGAACTGGGGACGGCGGGGCAGTTTCGAGGGTGGACTGGAGATGCGGATGACGGAGCGGCTGCGGGATGAGCAGCAGGCAGAAGAAGAGACGGCAAGGTAGACAAAAATAGAGTTTACAAAAAAGACGGCCAAGACACAGCATCATATACTCATATACGGGGCATTTGGAAACTGCTTTTGCCATCCGGGTACAGACAGGGCAAGCAAGGTTGGCAAGCAAGACGAAAATAGCATACGATGCATACACGCATACAAGCATCCGGCATACATTACAAACTGCATTAATGGAGAGCCATATTACACGCCTACACAGTAATACACAGTCCGATTTACATTAATAAGCAAGTGAAAATAAACACGGCGCATCAGAAACGTTAGACTGAATTAATAGAATATCGTACGCCGTACGGGTTCATGATACGTCTGGCAAAATAAACTCTCTCTTTTTTTTTGTGTATTATCTTAAAGTGTAGATACTTTTTCGTCCCGAAACTTCGGTTTTTGTTACAGAAGCCTTCCAGTGTGGTTTTAGTTGTGTTCTGAGGTACAACTTTTTGTTGTCTCCCCAATCGCGCCGAAGGTATCAAAAAGGGAAGGATAAAAAAAGGGAAACGAGTAGAAAACGAAAAAAAAGAAAAAAAGACGCAAAGCAGTGAGAGGACATGGCCAGGGACCCGTTGTCATATTATTATCAGTAAAATAAGACTTCACGGACCGAGACGTTTGCAGCCTAAAAGATACCAGGCAATGAACAGGACAAATCAATGGACAGAAGGACGAAGAAACGGAAACGCAGCGGACAAAAGAAAACGATGTATAGCAAAGATTCAGAAAACAAAAGGAAAGGAAATAAAAAAAAGAGACAAAAAAGAGCAGCGGGGGAATCAAAGGCTCGTGTAGAAAAGTAATTTGTGCGCACAGCACAGACATGAAAACAGGGTGGTGATAATGGAGAGAACAGCGTCCCGAAGAACACAGCCTCCATCCCTCACCCACCCCAGATGACAAGAAAAAAACGAGACATAAAAAAGATAAAAAAGAGTGTCGGCCAGCTGCAAGAAACAGAAACCCGTCCCGAGGCTGCCAAGCTGGGAGTAGACATTGTCATGCGACATGCGCAGAGAAAAATGATAAGAACAAAGCGTAGCAAGAAAGGCAACAAGCCTGAAAACAGCAAGATGGACACTGCCATCCGCTTTACCGCCGCAGTGACGACCGCGTGTTACGTCCGCCGTCACGCTGCTTGAGGCGGCTTGTCCGCCAGCCCTCGTACCACTGCTCACGGCTGGCCTCACGCAGCTCGCCACGCCACTCCGTGAAGACGGCATCCTTGAGGCGCAGGAAATCGCAGTGGTCTGCATTGTTCGGGTCCGCAAAGCCCCAGGGGAACTGCCGGCCAACAACACCAGGCTCATAGATATCTGGGCTGATGATTGACATCGGGATAAAGGGCAGCTCGTCGTCCTCTTTGTTCAGGTGCTCCATGTCGCGCTCGCGGTTGCGGCGGCCTGGCGTCGACAGCCGCTTCGGCGACTTGGATGTCTGAGAGGGAGGTGTGTAGGACTCGCGGACGGGGCCCTGGATCGGCAGGCCGTCTTCGTTGTCGGAAAAGGCAATGGCGTCCGAGTCGCCACCGTCGACGGGCGTGTGAACACCAGCCTCCGCGGCGGCAGTCTCCTCGTCCGTCTCCTCCTCAATCCGGTTGGAGTCGATCGTGCTGGCGCTGTCGTCGAGGTCATCGAGGCCAAGCGACTCAAGAGGGTCCAGGTTTGCCCGCTTAAGGCTGTCTGCGACCGACTTCTTGAGAACGCTCATGTGCTTCGTCGTAATCGTGTCGGCCTTGGAAATAACCGGGATCACTGTGGTCTTGCCCTGCAGGGTACGCAGCACCTGCAGATCAAGGTCCTCGTCCAGAGCACCCAGCACACGTGCCTGCGGGATGTACTTGACGGGGCCACCATTGCGGTCAACACCGTTGCTGCCGTTGATGGCATGCTCGTTCTTGGACGCGGCAATGTTGCGGTCCAGGCGGACGGGGTCGAGGATCAGGAAAACAGCATGGATGTGCGTGTCCTGCACACCGGGGGACCGGACAACCTTCATCTCCTCGTTAAAAGTGTCCTCAAACTTGCTCTCGAGGAAGGCGGACATTTCCCGCAGCTGCAGGTCGACCACGTTCTTCTCCAGACCCTCCGAGTCCCACAGAGTGAGGCCAATGCGCTCGCCATCAATCTCCGTCTCCAAAAAGTGCGGGATGAAGTTGCCCGATGGCGGTGCAGCTGGCACAAACTCGTCGGCGTCAAAGGTCTTTGTCCGCTTCTTTGCAGGCAGGGCCAGCGATGTCTTGAGGAATTCGAGGAAGGACGTCTTGCCGGAGCTCCGGGTACCCATAATCAGGATGCTAAGAAACCAATTGTTAGAACACGTTTGCCAAAGTTTTTTTTTCCTTCTTTTTTTTTTTAAAGTTGTAAGCTTACTTGAACGGTGTCGGGTCTTTCCTCCGGCGAACGCGGCGAGGGCTGTTGATCGTGCTAATAGCGCTGCTAGCATAGCTGTAGCGGCCGCGATGGGTCATGCTCTCGGTGCGGCCGTAGGGGTCCACCCAGGCGCCCGAGGGGACAGGCGGCATCACGGGCACACTGGCGACGGAGCGGCTCGGCTCCATGGACGGGCGGGGTGTGTAGTTGCTGTTATAGTAGTCGGTGGGAGAGGCAGCAGAGGCAGCGGCGTCATGCGCAGGCTCGCCAAAGGAGCTGCCTAGGTTGGGTGCGGGAGCGCCATTATAGAGGACGGGGAGGCGAGGCGGGGACTTGGGGATGGCAGCTTCACGCTGACGCTGGAGCTCGGCTTCACGCAAAGCCTGGGCCTTCTTGCCCTTCAGCTCGCCAGATTTGCTACGCCGTAGCAACATTCCGAAACTTGAACGTCGGGCTGTGGGCGAGCTCATTCTCTGGTGAGATGTAAGAGGGAAAAGGTTCCGGGGCCGCTTCAAAAGTGCGAAACAGCGCTTTTGCGGCGGGGTTTGCTCACGAGGAACAGACGAACGGAAAAGGAGAGGAACAGAAAACGATCGCCCTTAGAACCAAGGGCGGGCGCACTTGCTGTGCCGTAAAAGAGCAGGGACAGGAAATGTGGTATGTGGTGTTGTCCCTTGAGTCGGATGTCCCGTGTCTTTATTTGGCACACGGTCGTGTTCGATCCAAATGATGGTGGCCGGCGGGAAACGCTAGTACAGGAAGCACCGTTGTTAATGGCGTAGCTATCGGTAGCTAAGAGAAATGGCTTCTGTCGTAGTGACAAGTACGAAGTAGATTGGGCAACCACCGAGGGGTCTGTGTGTAATGTGGTACAATGTGGTGCTGGCACGAGCGTAAGAGTGCGAGAATGCGAGTATTGGGGTGTGTGCTCAAAGATCAAAGATTGGGCGAGAGGCAATCCCAAAACCGGCTTCAATGGCTGTGTAGGTGATTGACAGCAGGCGCTTCGAATAGGAGAGAAAGAGTGGTAGATCCTCCGGGAGTCTGAGGGTCGTACAGAGCGAAAATATCACGGTACACAACTTGGCAACAGAGAAAAAAAAGCAATGACGGAAGCGTTCTGTCAAAAAAGTTCGCTCACGACTTTTCTAGACGTTCAAGGCTCTTTCTTTTATTCGAAGAAAGAGTGTCGATCTTTGCTGTTCCGCGGGGGGAGGGAAAACTGTGTAGTCGGTTTGGCCGTCTGGTGCAGGCTGTGAAGTGGGAGGGATCGTCCGTCACTTTTTGCGTGCCGTCTGAGTGGTATGTGAGACAGAAAGCCGACAGACCGTGAGCTTGGGAGACTGCGTGGTCGAGAATAGCTCTGGAACTGGCGAGTTGAAAAACGAGCTATCGTTTTGCAGCTGTTTACTCAATTACTGCCAGCTTCTTGTAAGAGAACTGTGACTGTGAGTAAGGGCGACCCTAGATGCAGCAATGACGCGTTAGTTGGAAATGCACCCTTTCCCGCAAATAGCGGCATCCTGTCAAAAAAATAAAGATAAATAATTAAAAGGGGCCCAAAAGCTCCAAAAGACAAGACCGAAAAAAACCAGACGAGCCGACGCAGGGAATGGAAGCGATGCGATAAAAAAAGCCAGGGGCAAAGATGGGCAAAAAGAGAGAATGGCATTGCGGCATTCAGCGGGAGGAGGGCCGAAGTGGTGGCAACGACGTAAGGGAGCGTGGCCAAGTGTCTAAAACACACGTCGACAACGGAAGCTGAGACAGGAAGCTAAGTCTCAAAGCTGCGGAGACCCCAAACGCCCTCTTTCGTTCGTCTTCACTTTTGACTTTTGCTGTTGCAGCTGCAGCTCAGTTCCCTCGGCACCAGAACAGTTGTCGCTTGCCAACGGTTGATTCGCAACTTCGCCAAGATGTGAATTCTAGGAGTCCAGCATGTTTTTGTCGGATGCTGCTTCTTGGGTCGGCCGATGTCTCCGGGTAAAAAGAGCTCAAGACACGGCGCGGGAGGATGATGCGCAACCGGGGAAAGAATCTCGTCACAGGATGTTTGCTGGATGCTCGTTGTCTCTTTCTGTATATGTCTCTATCCGACCCCTTGGGATCTTGGCTTCGTCGTGTCGTTTTGGGCTGGATTGAATCGTATGCATGCGCGTGGATGTTCACTCACCTTTTGTTACAAAACAGGGCGATCCCTGAGCTGGGAAGGGAGTTGAGGGCACCGTTCTCGTAGACGACGAAGATGCGCCTTTCGCTGGAGAACGCCAAAACGGCGCAGGATGGGAGAAAAACGCGTCGACGATGAGATGTCGAGAAAAAGAGGGTTGGTGATGCCCAAAGTGTGTAGGCAAAACAAGAAGCTGGTGGGCTTTTCTAAGAAAGGGGGAAAACCAGAAGAAAAAAAAAACAGGAGACCACAAATATGGCTCTAAAATAAAAGGGGGGTGGTGGGAAAGGGGAAAGAAGAGGAGGGGAGGAAGGGCTCGAAGGGCAAGAGCGCGCGCAAGCAAAAGAAAGAGAGGGAAAGAACGAAGGAGGAAAGAATGAAGACAATAGCGCCGTTTGTTGAAAAGGGAAAAGGAAAGAACAAAGTTCAAAGAAAGGAAGGAGCGACGCGCGAGTGGAGCACAAGGTGTGTAGGCGAAGAACGATATGGAGTTCAAAGTTGGGAGCCCGAGCAGCTGGGGACGATCAGAGGGCGAGGACAAGAGGCGAAGAGAAAAAGAACAAATGACAAAAGAAGAGATGGGAAGAGGGTCAGACGGTGTACTGTACGAGAAAGGAGGTGTGTACGGAGTATGCTGAACGGCAAGATGCAGATGGTCCTATTTCGCATGAGGCAGGGCGGCAAGCTTGGACGCGCTTGGAAAAGGGGGCGGACGAAGGAGCGATGCACGAGAAGGAGAAGGGGTGGAGGGCAAGAGCACTAGCAAAGTCGTAGCTTCCCTGAACTGGTTAGACGGGCATGAAGATGAGATCGTGCAGGTTGCAGGCAGGTGCAGGCGTGCTATGGCAGTGGATGGCAGACAGGCGACAGGGACCGGACGGCTTCTGGGATGGCAGGAGCGGTCGGGCGACAGATGGAAAGAGCAAGTTGAGAGTGGTGAATGAGTGAGCAGCATGGCAAGAGCTGTAAGCCAAGAGAAGCTTAAAGGGGGAGCATCAGCAAAACACAGCCACCGACGGGCAAGAGCGACACAGCTTTGGGTATGTCTGGAGGTTTGCGCCTTCCACGCGAGCAGCTCCAAGCAGAGGAGTGGCAGGTGCGACGTACGATTACGAGGTTGATTTCTAAACGGGGAAGCAGTTTGTGTTCTACTGCTGCTACGAGTCCGTTTCCTAATACAACAAGAGGTTCTTCTGGTAGCACTCGTGATGGTAGCAAGCTGGATTGAAAGCGCTGTGGTCGATGCCTTTTCTCATTGCCCTCGAAGGCTGTCATAAACCACGACTTATTGACTTATTGCGCCCTGTCGTGACGGGACACACCATTAGCATCAGGTACAAGCACGAAAAAAAGGGGAAGGGACATCTTGAAAATAGGGGAAGCAGGAGATTGGCTGCTGTGATTGGCCAGATCTTGGGAACTAGGCCCGTTTCGGGCGCTACCATTTGGGGCCAGGTGCAGGTGGGGTTCTTTCCTCGCTCTTCCTCAGTGTCTTGTGCTTCTGTGCAGCGACCTAACGTCCTAACATCCGAAGGTCTGTCCA
The DNA here is from genome assembly GCA_019925375.1 of Sporothrix euskadiensis. Taxonomy (NCBI): domain Eukaryota; kingdom Fungi; phylum Ascomycota; class Sordariomycetes; order Ophiostomatales; family Ophiostomataceae; genus Sporothrix; species Sporothrix euskadiensis. Next base: position 255,146 of record JADHKQ010000017.1, on the reverse strand, counting down.
GTGGGTGGCCCCTGCCCTGTCAGGAACCGCAAAAGTGGGAAGGGTAGCGAGTGGTGAAGCAAAAACGGCCGGCGCTCCTTCCTTTGAAACGAGAGTGGAGTCGCATCGCTATGGGGAAACGGACCTGGCAATTCCAGAAGGGCAGCAAGTCCACAAGCCCACACCAGTCCATACAAGTCCACGGGGAAAGAGGGGTGCTTTCACAGGGTGGGTGTGCTGGGTCCAGTGCGTGTGCCTGGGATGCCAGCGCTAGTCAGGCGTTAGTGGGCTCGGTGCTAATTTACGCAGGCGGGCAAAGGACGGACTACGAGCTGACCCTTCTCTTTCTCAGGGACTGGACAAGACAGAAACGGCAGGGACGCGCTTCCAGGGGACATCCCACCAGAAAAAGAAGTATCGCGAGTTCGCGACGACATCGAACCCTGCAAAAAGCTGGAAAACCCCCCATTGTCTCTGTGCGGCACCTGCGTTTTCGTGAGCTTTTCTTCCGTTTGACTGTCCTGCTTCACTTTTGAGCGTCTCCCAGGGTCCCTTGCCGCCGAGCTTTGCCTGATCTTTCGTCCCCTGCCCTTCATCCTGTCGTTCTCTTCGGCTTCTTTTTTCAATTTTTTTTTTTAATCTTCCTTCTTTCTTTCTTTTGTTTCATGCCGCTCCCTTGCTTCCCAGCGTTCCACAAGGCCTGCACCTATCCGTTGGAGATTGTCCTGGAGAGTGCCCTGTGGGCTGGCGGCAGCGGCAGACACAAAGTCTCTCCCTACGAGGTGGAGAAAAGAGAACCCTGTACGACGTATTACTCCGTAACAAAAGACGAAGAAGGGAAAAGCAGGTTTCAATGGGGCAACGGCAGTGAGTGAGGACGCGTGCTTCACTGCAGACTGACTGGGACTAAATTGTGGCTGCTTCTCTTCTTCGACACGCCGTATCCTATCGACCAAGTCCCACGGCTGCTTCTGATTTCTTGTGGCCACTGGATGACTCGTGTCTCGGGCAGCAGCATGCGGTGTGTTTTCAAAGGAAGCTGGCAAAAAACCAGAAAGCCAGAACCAGTTGACACGCCACTGCCTCGTCACGACACGAAGCACTTGGAGACTTTGGGCTTACAGAGTATTACGGCCTCCTCGTACAGACGGCACGGCGCCCCGTGCAACTAACGGGAACTTTGCAATGCGCCGCTTGCCGAAGTGCGTTGGGCAGAGCACATATATGTACGGAGTATGTCGTATGCAAGAACAGAAGAAGAAGAGGAAAAAAGAGGGACGCGACGGCAGCCTTGTTGTCTTTTCCTCCAGATTCCAACGAGGACTTTCTTTTTCCTGCGGCATCCTACGGGCGGCATACTGCAAGTTTCCGTTTTGTGCATCTCGACTTTTCTACTGTGTACGACGTAATTACTCCGTACATACGGAGTATACTGAGAACAAAAGGGCACAGAGGCCAGGAAGAACAAAGCATGTCGTCCCGATTGCAAGATTGGCGCCCCCTTTCTCTTGCAGAAAAGAGCCGGCACCAGCCAACCCAGTCGTGGCACACGCCCCCCCTGAACGACACGAGGGAAAAGACTCGATTGGAGAAGAGGGGAGAAAGGAAACCCGCGACGCGCCGCACAATGCTCACCACCACGGAGGCACGAACCGGGTGGAACCATGCTCTTTCTTCAGCTTCAGGTGAGCAGGAGGTGTAGTGAGCCTAACTCGATGCAGATTAGGTCGATCCATGGGGATGCTGCATGTCGACAGTCGTCAGCATGTACGAAGTAATACTCTGTAGAAAGCGAGAGCGATTTTCATCTTGAGCTGAACTCTGCAAGACGGATGATTGCAAATACAGAGTCAAGCGCAACCAACGGTTGAATGGCCCAACGTCCTGCTGTTGAAATGGGGCACGAGGGGTCAGTCTATGTAAGTGCAAGTGTACTCCGTAAATGAAAGTGCGCTGCTGCATGAGGACAAGAGAAAGGTCCGCCTTCTCGATGCAGTTTGGGCTCAAAGTTTGGGGCTGACCAAGATAAGTCAACGAACGATTTGGCCAGTCCAAAAGAGGCGATGGGGCGATGGGGCGATGGGGCGATGGGGTTAGCCACGATGGAAGATGTCCCGCTGCAGAATCAAAAAATGGACGCCAACAACGATATTGGCATTGGCATTGCCACTACGTCGTACAGCAGCATCAACGAGTTGTCCCCACTCTGTGCCGTGCCGTTCTCAAAGGACGTGAGAACTCGTCTGGGCCCCTCCCTTTTTTTGTCATTTCCAAGGAAAGCAATATCAGTGTGCCGTCTGACCAGGCAGGGCAGACCCATCAGTCAGATCGACGCATATGCATACTTCTGTGCATACGGAGCACTTGCCACAGTACTCCGTATATACAAAGTATCTGAGCCTCGCGCCCATGGACCAAAGTCTCCGCAGCGCCAGAATAGCCGGTTTCGAACCGCATAAACGGGAAGAAGAAGCCACTGATAAACAAGAGGGAAGAGAGGGGCCTTCTTCTTTGTTACAAGAAGGGGCTGAAGGAAACTAAAAGGATTGCACAACGAGGAGAAGGATGAGGAGATGGCGTACACAGTAGAGGAGGATGAGAACATACTATACGTCGTATAAGTAAAGGGAGGACCTGCTTTCCGTTTTGGTAGCATTTCGGCCTATGCTCTCAGAAGAAGACAGAGTCCCTCCACACCTTCCGTGCGCAAATGCATATATGAGATATGCAGAGACAAAATGTCGCCTAATGTCAATGTCAAAGTCAATCAACGACCTCGCTCTGGCGTATATCAGTATGCACCTGCAGTCGCGCCTCCTGCCGCCTTTCTAATTAATCCGCGCGCGGAACGTGTCAGTCTTATGACAAGGAGTGAGCGGACGAGCTGCCAGCTGGTATAATGTCAGCGCCAATGCCGTTTACACGGCGATTGCATGTTAAAGGGTGTCGACCTAAATTGCCTAATCGGGTAAAAAGAGGGGCGCTGGCGGGCGGGTTCGTCGGGATTAGTCACGGCCGCACTCGCAGCCAGACACCGAAGAAGGGAGGAAGCGCGGCGCAAAAAGTCCAATGTCACCGAACGGTCCCCGAGAGAGGGCAGCAGAATGCGAAAACAGTGTATAAATATGTAGGTCTGCTCCGACCATGGATATGTGAGAAATCAAAGGCTCAACCTTGGTCAGCATCAGCATCAACAACGCTGACTCTCCCTGACAAGCAACCACTCACAATGTCATCCACTACGCCCACTGCCGGCCGGCCGCCATACCCGCCCTTTACGCGCGAGACGGCCGAGAAGAAAGTCAAGGCCGCCCAAGACGCCTGGAATACAAAGTGAGTCCCCAGAAGTGCTTGCAGTCTTGATTTTGTTTCCCTACTAACGCCACAGGAACCCCACGATTGTTGCCCCGGCATACACAGAGGACTGCATCTGGCGCAACCGCGACAGCTTCTTCCAGGGCCACGAGGCCATCATCAAGTTTTTGGAAGGCAAATGGTCCCACGAGAACGGCTACCGTCTGCGCAAGGAGCTCTTTGCGTTCACAGAGGACCACATCGCCGTGCAGTTTTGGTATGAGTACTACGTGGAGACCACCGAAGGCGAGAGTCCCGGGAAGCAGTGGTACCGCTGTTACGGCTTGGAGGACTGGACGTTTGCGGCGGACGGGCGGATGAGGAAGCGGCAGATGAGTGGCAACGATGTGGCGATTGCCGACAGCGAGCGGTGGTTCCGGGACGGCGTGGATGTGAATACAGTGGCCATCAGCGAGAAGCATTGGTAGGAGTGCACAGGCAAACTGGTTTAATAGTCAACTCGTTGTATTGCTATCGAGCCGGAAGGCCTTCTATATATTGATGTGAAGCCAAATTTCCGCCGGTTTGTTGTTGTGAATAGTGTGTGGTGTGTTGATTGTTGTAGTATATTCTCCTGCCGACCGTCGAGCCATGATGCACAACCGTTTGTATATCGAAAGTTACAAGTAAGAAGAGACACGACACCAGAAGAGAAAATAGACCAAAATAAAAGGTGATTAACAAAACATGTTTGACAGTATAATAGGAATGGTAGAGCCCGAGTACAGTACAAGTACACGAGAAAGAGGACGTCGTGGTGTGTGTGTGTTGTAGTAATAGTAGTAGCAGTGTGTATGTTATGTGCAAAAGTGATATCCCAAATAACCCCAAATAAGCGAGCCCCACCTTTGATCCATCTACATTTGAATAATAGCAAAATAGCAAGAGGACGGAACATCGTAAATAGGAAAAGAAACCAGAAAATAGTCGAAAAGGGAAAATAGAAAAAGAGAAGGAAATACCCGTCAAGTTAGAGAAACCATTAAAACAGTATAAGGGTGATGGAAGGAGAGACATGAAGAGAATAGAATAGAGAAAAAAAGAGAAAAGAGAAAAGAGAAAAGAGAAATAGTGTAGGTGTGTAAAGGAAAGGCGCAGAATCGAAACAAGGAATGCGAAAAGAGTGTCAGGAAAGAAGAGAGTAAAACAGAAACTGGCAAGCCCCAGGTTCTGTTTTCTTTGTTTTTGTCCGACAACGCAAAAATGATAAACTCCAGCCATGCAGAGAGAGAACCCGCCCACACGAGAAAAAGCAAAAAAAAAAAAAAAAAAAAAAACAAGTTCCACACACCCCAAAGAAAGCCCGTGAGCCACGTTTTTTTGTAGAGACAATACATGAAAAGAGGAAAAGCAGACGAAACGATCAGATCAGACCGTCATTGACCACGTCTCATGAGGCGTAGAAGGCCTCAAAGAGGTAGATGACGCCAAAGATTAGGAAAGACACGGCACCACCCACAGTGACAACCTTCATGCTGACACGGCCGGCCAGTGCGCGGCCACCGAGCACAGCGACACCCGTGCAGCAGGCATGGCCAATGACGGCACCGAGGGTGACCCACCAGTAGTCCTGGCCGGCCGCCATGGCGATCGTGGCGATCTGGCTGCGGTCGCCCCACTCGCCCAGGAAGGTCATGACAAACGTCTGCACCCAGGCAGGGCTCAACAGCAGCGAGGCCAGGTTCGACAGTCCGCCGCCCAGCGACTTCATCGACGAGGCAAAGCCGTTGTTGGCGGAGCCGCCCCAGCTGCCGCGGCCGCGGGGTGGGGACAGGGACGACGAGGCGCTGCGGTTCGGGGTCGAGAAGCGGGACTGCGAGCGGGGCAGGCGGCCGGTGGCAGACGCGCCGCCAGGACCGCCCATTCCCATCTCCAGAGCGTCGGGCGAAAGCACGCCACCGGCACCAGCGCGGCTGCTGCGGCGGCCGTTCTCGCGGGCCAGGTGCTCCTTCTCTGCGAGCTCCATCTCGACCTCCTGCATCTCGGCACCGACACCCTCGTCGGAGCCCATGGCCATACCCTCGCGCAGCAGCTTGCCACCAAAGACAAGGAAGAGGCCAGCAGCGAGGAAGTTAGTGATGCGCTTGGGGATGAGGACGGGGACGGCGTGGCCGAGCACGGCGGACAGGACGGTCATGGTGAAGAGCGCGCTAAAGGCGGCAGTGAAAACGACGATCCGGTCGTGCTTCATGGCCATCAGGGCGGCCACCAGAAACGTCTTGTCGCCGACCTCGGAGAACAGAATCATCGTCAGAGAGAGCAGGAACGAGTGCATGGGCTGGATGAGACCGCTATCCTCTTCGCCTTCTGGCCGGGCGGGGAGCTTGGATTTGTCGGAAGGTGTCTTGATGTCGAGGTGGTCCTTCTGTGCGGAGCCGGGGAGGGGGTTGGCCTTGTCGTGGGTCTTGTCGGGGAGGTCCGATGGTTTCTACGCAAATGTTAGTAAATGGAGGTGCTTGTCACGTACAAGGTTGTATGTATTGCGGGAAGAGAAAGGCTTACCCCGAAGCCGCCAGACAGCTCGTTGCCGGCTGCGTCCTTGGTCTTCTCGTCCTTGCCGTCCTTGGAGAAGCCCTGGCCAATCATCTTCTCCTCCTCGTGGTGGGGGAGGGCCGGGACCTCCTTGGGCGTCTCGGGCGTGTTCTCGACACGCTCGCCAGTCTGGCCCTCCTTGGCCTTGCGCTGCTTGTCCTTCTCGGACACGCCGCCCGTCATGCCCGTAGTGCCGTGCTTGGGCGCGACGCGGTTCTTGTCGTCCATGACACCGTCGTTGCTCTCAGGCACCTTCTTGCCATCAATGTACACCGACGTCTTCTCGCTGTCGGACTTGCGCGCGTTGTCGATTTCAACAAAGGGGCCCTCGTGCGGCCGGCCGTCCTTGCCATCAAAGGGGACCTCCTTGGGAGCAGCAGCGACATCGAGCTTCTTGGCACCCGTGGGTGGGGCCACAGCAGCGGCGCCTGCGGCTGCAGCAGCACCAGGGGTCACTGCGGCCTCGAGCACAGCAGCGGCTCCCGATGCAGCAAGGCCACCGACGACGGCATCAGCAGCGGCAACGGCATCTGCTGCTGTGCCAGGAGCCTCAGCAGCAGCCGGGGCAGCAACAGCGGCCGCAGCAGGGGCAACGGCTGCCGCAAAAGAGGGTGCAACGAGCAAAGGGAGGATAGCGAGGGCGAGAGCACGCCGCCGGCGGGATGACTGGAGACGGTGGGAGGAAGAGCGTTGGGATGTCCGTGATGGCGGATGCGCCGAGGACGAGTTGTGTAGAGAAGACATTATGAAGAGCTGGATATAAAAACAAAGAGGAAAGGAGGGAGCAGTAAGAAATCGAGGAATTATCCAGGAAAAAGCAGTTTGGGCTCAATCAAATGCTGCTTCTGATGATGAGCAGGAGCAGACAAAATGATTCAAGTTGCCGCGTAACAGACCAGACAAAAGGACTCGGTTTGTGAAATGCCTCGTTGGTCTCGTTCGGAGAGTACGAATGTCCCGCGACAGTAATTCGATCAAAGATGCAATGACGCTTTGTGCGTGGATGACGAAAGGTCGATGTCGTTGGTTGTTCTCGGCGAAAAAGAGAAGACACGCCCGGAGTAGGTTGTTTGCGCGCCGCACGGTGCAAGAGATGGGAGGGAGTGTCGAGGGCTGGTTCGAGGGCTGGTTCGAGAGTTGGATTTGGGTTTGTGCGGTTTCGACGATCTGACGTAGGAGGAAAAGGAGGGACGAAGCAGAACACGCAATTGAAGCCAAAAACGAAACAGAAGTCGAACAAGTCCGCAAAAAAGTGAAGAGAATTCGATTGCCGACGATGGAACACGAATGGCGATGGAGAGAGAGGAGAGGATTGGAAAAGAGGTAGTTCGTAAGTAGGGGGAAAAGGAGGCGAGGGAAAGGGGAGGAAAAAGCAGGTGACGGTTTGCGAGAGAGGCCAGAGGCCAGAATGGTTGCTCTTTTTTTCTGCGTGGTGGGAAGGTGCGTGGGACGCCAACGCCAGTGGTGGTGGACGCGTCTCTTTCCCCCCTTTGGCAAGAGCACAGAAAAAAAAAGGAAGGAAGGGAAGCAGAAACTGGGGGGCAGCTTTAGCGGAGGTGGATCCTTTACAGTGGGTCTGGTACCTAAAAAAAGTTTAAGAGTGGGAAAGGACGGCAAGAACCAGGCTCAGGCTCTCCCAGGTACGAACTACGACGTACAAGTAGCGGAGAAGTAGGGAACGACGTCGACAAAACGGCAGGCGCGGCCAAGGGCGAACTGGACTTCCAAGGGCGTCCTCAGTAAGGTTGGTTCTGTTGGTTCTGTTGGTTGGTCTTTTACTCATCAAGACGCCCAAAACGCCCGCTCTAGGCGTCGGCCATCGCCCTTTGCGGTAGTACACGGTACAAGTTGGAGGTGAAGCAGCACGGGTCGCTCTTTCCATTCCGCATTCTTCGCACACCAGCCTCTCTAGCATGTGCCTCTGTCTGGCCCAGCCCCAAGAGGAAGGCACGAGTCTGTCGCGCGAGTAATACGCAGAGGCGCGTGCAGAACGAAGCCAGCGATGAAGCCACCGCGAAGAGAAATTAGCGATGGGGACGATGGCAGCAGGCCCTGGCAGGCTTTTGTGCCGGTTCACCTTGCTGCAATGCGGACATGACTCTCCTGGTAGTAATTCTGACTATGGCCATGTTGGGCCATAATAAGACTGTCACGAGCTTGTGCACAAGTTAAGGTTGCTCTTCGCGCCTTCCCTGAATGGTTAAGAACAAGGCACTATTACTCCGTATTTACTTCACAGCTCCTTCCCTGTTGCTGCTTTGGGCTCTTCCCCAGAAAGGCCCTAACTGCCAACTTCATCGTGTACAACTTCTGAACCTTTTCGCTTCTCATTGCCTTCACAATGGACGAGATTCGTCTGCTTGCAGCTTTGTCGACGCAGTCGTTTTATTGCACTGCATAATTGGCCACCGGCCTCCAGCATCCTTGTTGAGTCTGGCCTGTTCAGTAGCGCAAAGCCAAATTACAATCCCAGGTTTGCAGCCAACAAATTCGCAGCGAGTTATGGGGTACGTCATACGCTTATTATGGATATGCACACTGTGTAATACACTGATTTTATAGGGAAAGAGTATGTTCGCATAGCATCAGCTTCGGTCTAGATCTCGTGTTCCCTCGTTCTCCCCTTTCTTACCCCTTTTTCGCGGCCACCTTCTCAACCACCACTTTTTGCCCCTCAGAGGCTCACGTCGCGACGCGATGAGTAATTAAGAGGGCGCGGTCGTCTGTCTTTGAAAAGCCTCACCTTGTTTCCTTCCTGAATCTGTCCCAATTTCCTATATCTACCAATTGTTCTTCAAAGAATGAAATCCGGATGTTGACTGAATACTTGAACTCCATCGCGATACGCCGGCTCAGGCACCGCGTCTGCTCCTGGTGGCTCCTTCACGGAGTCCGCCGTCATAATGCGACCTAGCATGGACCCAAAAGGTTTGCTTGTGAGCAATGCTGCAGGTCGCATATTGCCAGTTATTATTACGCCGATGTACGTTCGTAATAAAGCAATACTCCGCACTCGTCACAAGACGGTCTACGGCCTTTGTACGGCCCTGAACTTTTCAGAGACACAAGCTCTTTGCATTTGGCATGGAACTCCGAGCAAGGGAAAATCAAATTAAAATTAATCTGCCGGGCGCAGCAGCGCCAGTGTCGTATCCATGAGGAACAGTAGTTTTTTCTTTCTTTCCACTTGTTCACACCTTCCCACCGCTTTCCCACATATCGTGCCAATCTTCCTTTGCTTCTCCAATTCTGCAAGCTGGAATTGCAATTGGGCTTTCGATGCTGCATTGTATCTTATGTACGGAGTACCAGGGTACTCTTGGCTGGCCCTGCATGGGCCTTCTGAACTATGCCCGTGGTGGCGATGCGTCGTAAATTGCCGTTTAGCCAGCTCCAAAGCTTGGGGAAAACTCTCGTGCTCATTTGAATGGGGCTCTTAACGAGGCCGAGCCCTCCACGGATACCAGTAAATAGTAAGTAAAAGGAGAATGTCAGAGACAAAAGTCCCAAAAGGGAAATGGAGCCTCTGATCTTCGGGGCCGTTTTGCGGGCTTAGCTTCATCGCAATTAAACTACGACATTTTGGCATTGGCAGCCCCATCGCGGCTTTTTTCCTTCCTTTTTTTTCTTCACTTTTTTACTTGTCTATTTTTGTCTTTTTATGTCACGTTTGTCCTGTTTTGCGCCAATCTTTGCCCACTGAAACCTGCCCATCAATCTGCATCAAATCTTGAATCCTGCCGGCGCATGCCCCTGCTGTCTGCTCTTCCTGTCGATGCAAGATGACCTTGTCTCAGTCTGGACATGCCAGCAGCAAGTGACGTCGTGAGAAGAAATCAAATGGAAATGGGTACCTGCATCTATCAAACTCCCGTCAACTTCTTCGAGTACGGAGTCCGTTGTACAGATACTTACACGACTATCGTAGCTTCATCCACCTCGGACTCGTGGTTCCTCGGTCTCCCGTGATGCTTGGACGACAGCGACAGCGGAAATGACTGCTTTGACTGCTTTCAAGGTTCACGAGCAAGGCGCAAGACGAGCCGTCAAAATCAAAAGCTCTCAAGGTCAGAGCACGCGCGAAACGAACGCTAGATAGTCCAAATTTATAGAGTACAGACCCCACAATCGTAGCGCAAGCAGAACAGGCGACGTTCGGATTTTGCATCGGGAACGCTCCCACTCCCAAGGAGCTTTCAAGCTTGGCACACGACTCTTCCAACGGCCAAGCTCGCCGAGGACGTCGAGAAATTGAGTGAGGTTCTCTTGAACCCGAGCCTTGTGCATGCGGGCCGTGGTAGAAAACGGCACAGAACCAGGCAAAGCCAGGCAAGGCGCAGGGCGAACTGGACTGGACGACACCCTCAAGCAATTGCTCGACACCAACTTGGGCCATTTCGGCCATTTAGACCACTTCAACCAGCCCACACCAGGCCCAGCTTGGGTTTCCTAGTTTCAAAAACTGAAAAACACGTAGCTGTCAAGGAGTCTAAGTGTAATATTCTGTCGATAATCAACTTTGGATATGTAGGACTTGCGTAGTTGGACGAAACGATACTACACAAACCCGGCCTGATCCAGCAAGCTGCATAGAAGCGTGAGAATACTGAGTAGAGAGAAACAAAGAGGAAGAAAACTACGCGCAGAGGGATTTGCTGGCCTTTTACGGAGTAGAGAGAACATGGGAAAAGGAGAAAGATAAGAGCAGGTGGCGTTATCTGCATTGCATTTTGCGTCTGCCGTCCATTCTTGCTTTGCTTTTTCTGCTTCTGCTTCTCTGCTTTGCTTGCTTTCCCCTCTTTCCTGCCGCAATGATCACCCTCACCCGCGCTTCCCGTACCGAGCAATATGGCGTAGTTTGGTCACATCGTCGCCCCTCCTGCCAGCACAGACATATCACCATGTAATGCATAGTGGATTTTGGTCGCCACGGCTTCAAAGTACACAGAAGCCTCTGTTTCTTTTGCATAAATTTCGGAACGTATTGAACAGTATATTGTGCTCTCATGCAGCTGCGATGCGGCTGCGACCTCATGTTGCCAGATTCCATTCTGAACCCTTGTCAGCCGGTCACATATCCCACACAGGAAATTCGTCCATTCTTTTTTTCTTTGTACCTCCGAGCCAAACGCCAAACATACAGAAATGAGCCGGCATTTGTGTCATAGAGGTAGGAGATATACTTGATGCTGCCCGCCCGGCATGCAGGTTTTCGGGCCTGCTGCTGGATCACATTGCAGGACACACCCACAAGAAGAAGAAAAATATATAAATCAGGGCATAAAAAATTATCCGCACTCCAAACATGTACGCGAACATATACTTTCAACAGAATAAAATACAGACACACAAATGTCTCGTTATCATTATAAGTCGCCTGCGGGATGCATGCCGCAGATTCATTGGAAAGGCGGCATTGGAAAGGCGGAAGGAGAAAAAGCATGGACCGGACTCGACAAACTGCGTGCTCTTTACGTCGTATGCATTGGCTTAACTTGTTGGAAAGCCTCCAATTCCGTGAGACCAACAGAACGGCGACTTTGTTTTGTTGCCTTTCGCCGCTTTCCCCTCATACAGCTCTCGCCTTCTGTTTCGTCGGACAATTGCCTATCTCTTTCCCCCTTTTCCCACCCAGTCCTTTCCCCATCACCATCTGTCGGTGCTTTCATGCAGTTGGGAGCCCTCAATGCGTGCTGTGCAGCTCTTGACTCTGGTTCAACGATTCGAATTGGCCAATGTGAATTCACCCAACTTTATGATTTTCCCAATCCCTCCCGCCTTACCGCAGCCAACAAGAAAGTAGAGACCGTTCAACTGAGCTTCTCGACTGTCGACTAGCATCGTCTCGTTCTTTTTTTAATGTGCATACCCTTGCACGGTCTCTTTTGCACCCCTGTTCCCATCATCGTTTTCCCTCCACTCTTTTCCGTCTCCCTTCTGAACTGTTCCCTGCCGTTCCCCTCTCTTTTTTCTCTTAGGCTTCCTTCTTTTCTTCATCGCCGCCAAGCCCCCAAATAAGAGTGATCGGTCTAAGCGCCCAAATGGGCAATAAACCGCTATTTGAAGGGTAGAAAGGCAGACAGAAGGAAAAGTCTGGACCTCTCTGCTTCTTTGACCATGGCGCTCTCCACGGCCGGCCGCATCCTGTAGCCGTCCGGACCAAGATACCTTCTCGGCTGGGTGCTGCAAACTGGCACTGCACACATCATATATCGTGCGAGGCATTTGGTCTGTGCAAAATTGGAACAAGTCAGAACAGTCAATCGGTCAAAAGAACACGTCAGAAAGCCAAAACGGAGATATTTGAGACAACCAAATTTTCACAGCACTTTAATGCCGTAACCAGACTGTAAAAACCTTTGAAAGCACGCGGCTGGAAAAGCAAAGGCGAGCCGAACGGCCTGTACAGTCGGCCGGGCGGGGTTGATGAGAAGAGGAAGGTGTGCACCACCACCACCGGCCAGGCCAGGACAAGGACAGAAATTGGTGGTGGGTGTGCATGTGTGCATTTGTGCATGTATTGTGTTCGAGTACATATTTTTTGTGTGTTCTGCGTGCTCTCTCTGTGTGTGCGCAAAGGCTGTATACGTGTGAGTGGTGTTGTCGTTTTCTGGTTATGTGGGGACACATGCAGCAAGCTGCACGCCTGTGTGCCTCATTGCCTGCGAGTGTGTTGCGAGCCTGCTTCTTTGCGACTGCTCAGAAAAAGTACTTGTACTTGGCTGGCCTCTGATTGTTCGAGCCCCCGTGGTAGTGTGGATGTTCAGAGTATATCGACAATCTTCCGTAGACGGACTCGGCGGGCCATCTCGCTTCCACCCCCATTCATTCTTCATTCTTCTTTCTTCTTTCTTCTTCCTTCTTTATTCTGGGCTGTGTTCCAGAAGGTACAAAGGTACCTGTCATTGAAAAAAGCTCAGCAAGACCTACTCGAGCTGTCCTTTTTGTGTTTTGGTCAAGCTTGTTGCTCAGACAGTCCCGAGAGTATTTAGCCCAATGAGGTGACGGAGAAATAACGAGTGTCTGAACGGAACTTGAGCAGAAGCTGAAAGCAAGATCCAGAGAAGAAGAAAGCTCAAAGGAAGAGAGGCAAGCGAGCGGGTAGGGAGGTGCACCGGCAGCCAGCCACACATAAAGCAGACATACAAGCAGCAGCAGCAAAAGAGAGAAGAGGGTGGTGGCCTGGTAACGCACCCGCGTCAGTTGCTTTGCTCTCAAGCGTCCATCGCTCTTTCCCTTCTTCGCTCTTGCAGAACACGCCGTCCACCTCCATCGCTCCTTCCTCTTTTCTTTCTTTCTCTTTCTTTCCTTCGCTCCTTCCTTTCTTACATTCAATTCCTCGTTCGTTTGCAGACTGAGCACAGATAATAAATAAACATCGCAGGCTGAAATTTCTTTCCCTCTCTCTCTCTTCCCTTCTCTTCTCTTCCTCAACCACAGCACACAACATAATCAGCTTCCCGACCACCCCCAAACCCTCAATTGCCAAACAATTGCCATACACCAACCTTGCCTTTTCACCATCGGTACGTCGCATATCAACTTCCGGCTGCTTCTTTCTTGTTGTTCTCCTCAGCAGATCAACAGCATCGCTTCTAACACACATTTTGGCAGCTAGAACAAAAGCAGAGACAGGAAGAAGAATCCACAACGCGAAGCGTCACTACACATTACGCTATCAAACCCCTCCTCATCCTCTTCCCCCACAGTTGACGGCAAGACCAGCAGGGACCCGGGTCCAAAAAACGACGCAACGCATCCCCCCTTCTGGCCGGGCCTCTGTTAAATCAACTTCTGGTTTCTGTTTCCTCGAACCGTCGACCCACGACAAAACAACATCCAACGGCCGCCTCGCGCCATTTTTGTGTCCAACAACCACCTTGACCAACACAATAACACAAAACCACTCCGACGGCAACCATGGAGTCTCAGTTCCACGCCTTCTACCAGATCTCGGCCCAGAGCATCGTCGACAAGGCTGCGGCGAAAAAGGGCCAGACCAGCTCCGGCAGCGGCAGCGGCAGCGGCAGCAATAGCGGCTCCAGCTCCAGCAATGGCAGCTCCAGCTCCTCCTACGGCTACTCGGAAAAGTCTTCCGCGTACACGTCGTCGTCGGGCCGGTCTGGCAAACACTAAGCTGCCGGCGCTCCCAAGCCATGGGCTCCCCCATTGAAAGCAAAACGCAAGTTTCGGACCGGCAAGGCCCCTCATGAATCGGCATGGCGCCCTCGCCGGAGTCGGATGCACCGCTTAGCAATGGGGAGCTCGGCTTCTTTGCTCGTTTTTTCTCCACCGTCTTTTTAGCACGTTGGAGGACGACGACCAAAACAGCAAAACCCATGCAAACTCCGCCGGACCGGCGACTGATATGTCACTTTGACACGTCAGAGCCCGTCTTCGCGTCTCATTTTCTTCCTTCGTCATCTTTTTCTCCTTCTCTTTTCCATCTGGGGCCACGGATCTCTGCTTATTTGTCTTTTGCTATCTCTTGTGTTTTTCGGACCTGATTTCGCCTTTGCTATTTGGGCTGCCTTTGTTTTCCGAGCTCTTTGTTTTATCTCTACGACCTCTGCGACAGAATGATTTGGGTTCCCAGCAACTGCCCCGTCTTTAGAGGACTTGGGGCTGCTGGTGGAGCACCAAGCTCTGCGCTTTTATGACTACCAGGGAAGGATTATTATGGATGGGACTACCATAAAAGGATTTTCGTTTTCGGTTTTGCTTTTCTACTTTTCTTTTATTCAGCTTTTCGATTCTCGCGACGATCAACACTCGTTCGCAAAAAAAGGGACACTCTTCAACAAAAGGGGATAAAAAGACAGGACCACGGGTGGGCAAGGCAGGTTATTTGAGTTTTGTGGACTTTTTCAACCACCAAAGCAAGCAGTGGTGGACCATTTTTCTCTTTTTTTCGCTTTCTGTTTTCCCACAGCTTCTGTGCCTTTCGTATGCCACACGCGGCGGACTCGACGCCCTCGGCAATAATCTCTAGTCTAATGATACATTGACTTTACTCTATCTTTGCTCTCTCCTCTTGTGTGACTTTATCTGCCAGTCGATGCTCTTTGATGCTTCCCCGCCCTCCCTGAACCTGAACTCTTCAGCCGACAAGGAAGCTAAATTGGCGCCTGCCCTGACTACGGAGTACGAAGCGGGCGGAACCAAACAGTTTTAGTACAAAACAGTCAGTTTAGTTGGAGACTTGGGGGCAGATCATTGCGCAACAAGCTTACGCCCTTTCCTTCTTTTTTGTTTTAACAACGGGCCGTCCCACCAAAACGGATCGCCCCCGAGATTAACAGTGGGCGTTAGCTGTTCATTTGAAAAGAAGGCCGTGAGTCTAGGCCGCGTAGTGCGTGGTTTCCTGCTATTGTGCCTTATCGAGCGGCCGTGATCTCCGCATACAAAAAGTACTCCGTAGAGAGGCTTAACTGAACCTCTCCCCACGCCCACCCCCATCCTGCACGTAATCGCAAGGCCACTCTTTTTTACCAAGTTCATACTCTTTTTATGGCATGTCGTACCTTTTGCCTTTCTATAAAAGGTATTTGCAGGGTCCCGTGTTTTGTTGTGGTGAAAGTGGACGCGGGGGAAACAAGCCACGAGCTCGAAAGAGACGGTGAAAATTGTGGCTACCTGTATGTGGGGGAAAAGCAAGCAAATATATGCATGTGTGATGGGTATGACAATGATATCTCTGGAGTCAGAATTCTGGGGTAGAGCACAAGAACGGCAAACGAACAGACGGCAGCCAGCGCTTGCATATAGTTTGTGTCGCCGTCGTACGACATACAAAGGTAGAACACGGCTGTTTGACAGTCGAGGTAAAACAGTTAGTATCGGCATATTTCTATAAACTATAAACCGACACGAGGCATCGTGCAAGAGGTAGTTGGCAGATAAGCAGGCATCGTGCATAGTAGATATAGACATGGTTCACAATAGACACTGCTCACGGTAGGCACGGCACACAGCAAGCATGCTTTACTGTTGGCATGACTTTTAGTAGACATAGTAGGCATAGTAGGCATAATTCGCAACCGACATTGTTCACAGGTAGAAGATTTACAGCGTTTTTGGTAAATATATTGAATTTTTTTGGTTTTTAGTAAGAATAGTAGTGTTTCCTCCGGAGTGTGATTGCTGCATCAGCAGGTAAAATTAAGCTGTGTGTTGCGAGACGGATCACTCGCGAACGGACGATGGGCTGGCGATTGACGAACAGAAAACTAAGAGAGATGAAGAAAGAAAGATGATGATGCCCGAGTGCATGCATCGGTGGAAAGAGTCCTCTTCAAATCGAGTGACTGAGCAGGTGGTGAGGTAGACAGAACTGAGAAGAAACCTTCAATCTTATGAGAGATGATGGTCCTTGTACATGAAAAAAGATTGGGCTGAACAGCATAGAGCAGTGCGTCAATAGAAAAGCTCGAGCGAGCGAAAAGACACAAGACATTATAGAAAAGAAAGGACACTAGGAAAGGTGGCATGAAAAATTAGAAGAGAAATGAAAAATCAAATGGCAGCCCAAATGCAACAAATGCAAATAAGTATATGGGTATCGGGATGCAAAATGCAAAAGTCCGTTATTCGTCAAGCCGTCGTTGTCAATGTGGAAAAGAAAAGCCCTTGGTATCATGGTGGCCAAAACGCCTAGCACCATGTGTGAAATCGCAAAGAAAAAGCAAAATGTGGGGGGGAAATGGGGAAAAGGTGGTGAAAAGAAACGACAAGAAAGAATCGAAGATGGTGAAATGTGTGAAAGACAAATGGGAAAAGAAATGATCAAAAAGGCAGATTGGTAGGAAGATCGTCGTAGACCAGACAGTCCGGGCGTTCCATGTGTCCGAGGGAGGCCAGGCCGGTTCCTGTCCCCATGTGGTCTTCATGTATGTCTGTGGTGCAAAAGGTATGAGTGGCATGCCCTACCAGCCTCGCATGTTGGGGCTGTCGCGGAAGTCAAAGCACTCACCCTTACAGAGTACATCGATGAGCTCAATCTCCGGCGAGCTGGGAGGGTCATCGTTGCCGAAGCCAGGACAGGGTGGGGTGGGGATGAAAAACCCGTCACGGTTGCGGCGGAGGGGAGCAGCCGGCTTCAGAACTTTGTTGATCTTATCAAGGAACTTCACCGATTGCAGCTTGCTGTAGGCCGCGGACGTCTCACGGGAGATCTTCTTGGGGGCACTGCCGGTCATCTTGTCGGCCGTGTTGCGCTCTCGGCCGTAGTAGGTGCCGATGTACGCAGTGTTGTTTTCGTGGAGAATCTGCTTGCGAAGCTCATCCGTGATTTCCTCGCCAATGAGGTAACTTCTAGGTCCCCGCTCCGGCTTGGTGGATCTGCGCTCGGTGAGCTCACAAAGGCGCTCGGCTTTGCTAATGCCGGAGGCCAAGACAAGTTGGTCCATCGCGCTGCTCCCGTACAATGTGGTTGGATCATGATCCCTGGGTGAGCGAATGAGCCGGGTGCCGTCGCTGGTCATGAGAAGAGGTGTGTTCTCGGTTTGAGTGCTGGGAGTCTTGCCGGAAGAACCATACTGAGAGGCAAAGGTCGCACGAACAGACTGGATAAGAGATGCCACTGCCGAGACAAGGGTGGGAGCTGCCACGGGCAGCGACAAGGGCGGGGTCATAACGCCGTCCTGGCGCCGCCGCGGGATGAACTCCAAGGCCTGTCGGGAAGCCGCCTGTGTCGACGCGGTCATGGTGTTGGGGGCCGGAGGCGGCTGGGTAGGAGCAGCATGCCCAGAGGATCCAGAGGATCCAGAGGGTCCAGAGGGTCCAGAGGGTCCAGCGCCATTGTTGGCAGTCCGAGGGGTGTGGGGAGGGGTGTCCGGGGGGTTGCTGATGGGGGGACTGAGCGGGTCTCCAACGGGAAGATAGGGCGCAGAATCCGTGGGCGTGTTGTTGGGGACAGGGGGAGGGTCACGATCGCCGTGGTCGATGAACGGGACATCCTCAGTGATGTCCATGTCAAGCGCCTCACACGCAGCAGTGATCTCGGCATCCTCACGACGCAACTGGAGTGCAAGCTCGGAGACGAGGGTGCCATCAGGATTGCGAGCATGCGCGACAGGGCGACAATCCAGCTTGAGACGGCCATACGCATCATAGAGGTCGTGATCCGAAGTGACAACAGCACATGTCTTCTTGCGAAGCATGAGGCGCTTGTACGGAGCCTCCATCTGAATCTCCTTGCGGCGGGTCATCTCCTTCACGTAAGCTGCCCGATGGCGTTCAGCAGCCTCCTTGTCCTCAGCCCGGTCCTCGTCATCGTTGGCAATGGCACAGGATTCGTTGGCCTCCTTGTCCTCCTCCTCCTTCTTCTCTGCCTCCTGCTTCTTCTGCTCCTTGACATCGACATTGGCAAAGTCAATAACGGCAACCTGGTTGGTGTGGCCGTCGGCCTCGCCAGCGGCAGCTTGCTTGCCGGCAGCCTTGGTGGAGGTCTTGGTGGCAGCGCCTGAGTCGGTTTCGGTCTCGACAATGGCATCGTGCTTGGCCACAACAGCACCGCGCTTGGGCATGACGGTGCCGGGCTTGATCACGGTGTGGCGTGCAATGCTGGGGTCAAAAACACCCTGCCTGTCACTAACGGGCATGCGGAAAAATCCATTGAACGCCGACATGGACGGAGGGCCATTAGGAATCTCCAGCCTCTTGAGAGCCTGCTTGACAGCTTTCTTGGGGAGGACAGCAGGCTCGGCGTCGCCCTCGCTGTCGGCGAGATTGGCCTGCTGGGCCTTCTTGAGAGCCTTGGCCAGCTCCTCGGCGTGGTACGCCCGCATGGCCTCCAGAGTCTTCCTATCCATATCGACGGCCATAGCTATTGATGTTAGTTTGAGCTTCTGTCTCGATCTCTACTTGCTTGTTTGCCTTTTTTTTTCCCTTTTTTTGGCTTGACTTACTGTGATGCTGGAAGAAAGATTGAGGTGTGAAAAGAGTGTTTTTGGGTGTCAAAAAAACGCCGCCAGACGCGGGAGAGAGAAAAAAGGAGTGGATGCAAGACGTGAAAGAGAACGTCACGATGTGAAGAGTGAGGGGAGAAATAACGAAGATGCCAAAGCGAAGAAGCTCGACGTCCTGGTGACAAGACGCAAGTGGTGAGAGGATGCGGACGGTGAAAAGAAAGTGACCGCTCTGGGTGGACGAGGTGCGCCATACGGACCAGCGCCAAGCAGGGTGTCAGAGAATGGTGAAAAAAGGTGGAGGGGTGTGTGTGAAAAGAAAAGAAGGAAGTGAGAGACGTCGATCGGTGTGCATGCAAAAAGGAATGAGGACGATCTCGTCGAATGGAGGGGGGCGTGAAAGAAAGAGGCGTAAAAAGAGGGTGTCAAAAAGAAGAGGAGAGAGAAAGAGAGAAAAAAGAAAGAGAGAGTGTGTGTGTGAAGTGAAGGTGGGAGAGGGGAAAAAGAGCTTTGGTGGATATGGTGGGGGGACCTGGCCTTGTACCTGCACAGCCAAAGGGTCAAAAATAATGTGCCTCAGGTACAGAGGTCAGAGAGGGTAAAAAAGGGCAAAAAAGGGCGAGCTAGGGCAGGGCAAGAAGTGGGAGGCTGGGAGGACACGTCTTCACTAGGGAAACAAGGAAAATAGAATATAAACAGGCTTAATGGTGGAGAAAAGCGCGTGTGCAAACGGCCAGAGAGGAAAGTACTGGAGTGTTCCTGAGAGGGAAGGAGCGACCGGCGGCCAGAGGTCCAAAACAACAGCAACATGGACTTGGGGCTCGAGGCGCTGGAGAGAGGGAAGGTGCGCTCGTGGTAAATATGGAAGGAGCGACCGGCTGCACGCGCCTGTGGACCTGCGATAAGATAAAAAGAAAAGAAAGACGAAAGTGCGACAGATCAAAAGAAACAAGATGGAAGGGACTGCTGCTGGTAGAGACAAGAGACAATTTACACATGCGGAAGAGTAAGAGAGATATCAAACAGACATTGAATGCAATCGAAGCATAGGAAAAAGAAGGGTGCGGCAAGAGGAATGCAGGGGGTATGCAGTTCAGCCTCTTGTTTTTCAAACAACTTTTTCGAGTTTGTTCACGGAGAGGAGGATCGAGAACGATCGAACAAGGAAAGCCCTGCGAGACAATCTGTGCAACGGTGGATACGAACTACTGTGGAGGGGGTTAAACATTAGTGAAAGAGAATCGGGAGGGAAAAATGTAGAGTATGGAGTTAAGCGATCTGTTTTGGAAAATAAAATGGTGCAGTAAATGTCGACCAAAAGAGAACAAGAAGCCAGCTGGAGAAAAAATATGTTCCGCAAGAAAAATACGAATGGACATAGAGATAAGGAAGTATCAACTTCAAAGTAACGGAATGGAATAAAAGACAGCTTTGGCAAGAAAGGGTCCTGAAGCAAGGGAGGAACGGGAAGGGGGAAGATATCAAGATATCAAGAGCGACAAAAGTGTCAATTCCAGACGGAGCGAAAGGGATGGCGCTACTTCTACAAAGTTCACGTTTTCTGTCGATTTTCGTGCGTTTCGTATTCTATTTTATGATAGCTTCTGGTGGGATTCACCGACTTTCAGTGCTTTCAGTGCTTTCAGTGCTTCCTTTGACTTCTTCCGCTTTCTTTTCTTGTGTATGAAGCGCTTTGTTATTTGGACGTTCTGCTGTGACAACGCGACCCTCTCCCTTGTTGCTTTCTTTTTCCGACACTTTGGAACCGCCGACTCCTGGGCCCCAGAACTAACGCAACCTGGCCATGGGTATGTTCAGAAAGCTCATCGTTTTACCATATGGCCCTCGTTTTCTCCATAACTCACCACGGTGTTCTTTAACGCAGGGACAAAGCTCGAAACCCTGTTATTTTCCGTCCTCGCATCGACAAACTGCCTGCACTGCGAGTAGAAGGAAGAGCTGTGCTTCGCCGCCCTCCTTCTCTTGAATAGTGCATTTCACTTCTCTTTTGCTTCCGTCACTTTGTTCATCTCTCTCGAATCTCGTGCTGAGAGCTATCGTATTTCGCAAACTCCCACTGCTTTCTGTAGTTTTGAGCTTTTGCTTGCGATTCGCGTTCCAAGACGTCGTATGTGCACACCCTCCTCTCTCTTCCCCACACCTCCTTTTTGGCATCCAAGACATCAAAACAACCTATCCCATCCCTTGGTCTGGCCACACTAGCTCCCGGCCTCGTGCCCCGGAACAGCCTACCCCTGCAACTTTTTGAACCGGCTGCACCGTTTACTTGGTTCTTTTGCTGGGCCTGGCTGGGTTTGGCTGGGATTTTGCTGGGTCCTGTATTTTATCATTTTTTCACTTGCACAGAATAAATACGAAAATGATGGAGCGGCGCCAATCCACCCTTTCCTAGCGCACCCGTCGCCCGTCCTCAACCTCAACTTTTCCTTTTCTCACCAGACTGTACTCCATATGTCTTACTTGCTGTCACTGACGCCACCCCTAGTCATTGCATCTCCCTTGCTTTCATTCTTGGTGGACTTTTGTCTCTTTTTGGCTCCTTTCGAGTATCTTGTTTTCTTTCCCAGCCAGTCTTCGCCATGGCGGCATATTTTCTTCCTCTGCAATTCTTGATTTTGTGACGACTTGCACACTCCCTCCAGCCTTTTGATTAGCCTCGTATCTTTTCCTGTACAAAACTATCCCTTTTTGTTTTAAATGCACATATATTTTTTTTTCCTTTTGGGCTCACAAAGCTGCGATATTGTATCGTTTGTGACGCCCATACAATATACGGATATGTATACTCCATCTGCAACTGCATGGGGTATGTCTGCATGTCTTGGCCCAGGCCGTCTTGCACACGGTATTCAGCCAATCCTGGACATCCACCGTTCTACCAAACCCCATCAACCCCTCTTGCACAACCAAACTCCACGCGGTGGTGCTCTATTTCTCAGCTCTTTTGTGCTGCCCCTCCTTCAACGGTTGGATTCTGTATCTCTGTGCGTCGTTGTACTCCGTACCTGTATCAGGACTCCTGGCCTTGTTATGTTGTTACTGACAAGGCTTCGAAGTGCATGATGCCCCAAGCTTGAGTTTCCTTTACGTACTCTTGAACATCTCGTTTCCCCTCTGGGAAAACAACGTCCCCCTGTCTCATCCCTTTTTATTTTTTTTTATCTTGTCTACCCCTCTTTGTCGTGTGTTTTATTTCTCCGAAGAACTGTAGCTCCCCCAGAAGCAGAAAATTCTCCATCGTACCTGTCCATCAGTGGATAATCGAGGTCGATGGAAGGTAGCACTGCAGCAGTCGGCTGATCCGGTCGAGGCCGTCTTCCTGGGACATCTTTTGGTGGACACAGCTCGGCCAGGCCGTTCATGTACAGGGCTTAAGAAGATCAAAGCAGACTCGAGTCCGGAGCTCAACAACACCCTTCTCCAAATGCCATACTCGCTTTATTTGAGTCGCTGGCAGCTGAATGTATCCAGACGGGAGCCACTTGACGGGACGACAAGCACTACCATCGACGGCTTCAACGGGTTTATGGAGCTAGACCCGAGTCCTCTTGGGGCCCTGTGCATCCCGTCACGTTAGTGGGTTCACTAACACTCGACCTGAACCACAGTTGGAGACCAGGCGTCCCCCAAGAGAGACTTCTTGCCGAGTGCCCCGCTGTATCGTGCTTGGTCTCCTGTTAGTTGCAGTCCCAGGAGATCCGCCCGGGCTAGCTGTACTTTTCATCTATAGTGGACCCTCGTACTGAAGGTCGGATCTTTTTCTTTTCTTGCTTTCTCAATCGCTGACATCGTGCACCCACGGCAATCGGCAAAATAGAGAAAAGGTAATGATATGGAACACAGAGAGTCTAGAAGGTCGTTGTTCACTCGGGAAAAAGATTGCCGCATATTCTGAATGTGGCTGGTTGCTCTTTCCTTGACTCTTCGAAATTGTTACCAGGTCGTGCCTTCCTCACATTGTCAAGGGTCTGGCCGTCACAGTTGGATATCAAGTAAATGTGTATCTTTCGCAGGCCGCACCTTCTCTCTCTTTAGTTCTCGCCCCGTCCCGTGCCTTCCGCACTCCGTTGGTATTGCTCGAGTTCACACGGCGCCAAGGCAAACAAACTCGGTGCTATTGGGTTTCCATCATTACCCTCACTAAATTGAGCCTCATCCGTGACCGCTTGTTTCTTTACTCACCGCCTTATCGTGTTCACCGATGGTGTGCGTTTCAATCTTGCTGGTTTCCCACCAGGCTGCAGACGCCTGTGCCCTCCACTCGTATTTCCCCCCCGCACTCCTGCTTCCAAGATGCATCAAAAAGCGCTGATCAATTCGGTGAAGGGTATTTTGGACGAATGGCTGCTCTTCGAGAAATAGAGCGAAGGGGAGATGCAGCCTACACAGTATTTGTCAAGAAGTAAGACAAAGGCACGATGGGAGGTGTGTTGGTGTGGGGCTCCGGTGCTATTTCACGGGAGAATCGTTGAGACTAGGAGTAGACCTCGTCACAATTAAAAACAAGAGCACACAAGTCGTTGTATCAGCACTCTCTTTTTTTGTGAGACAATGTCTTTTGGTGGTCCAGCTGGGATGGTTCCACCGCTAGTTCATCTAAGGAGCAGAGCTTGCAGGGCAGAAGAATAGGAGATAAGGCTTTACAACCTAAGGCAACCGGATTGGAAAGACGATGTATGTCATTGGGATCATATTATTGCCAGTGAGAGAAAAGATGCAATTTGCAGATTGTAGAGCGAATTCTTGGGCAAAACAGAGGCGCGTCTGAGCGCAAACAGCACCTACTTTTGAGGCCAGTACGACGTATCACGAGCACCATTAACACAGGCCCAGCATAATGGCAGTCCCTTGTCGAAACAGTTCCTTGAATGTCCTGAACGACACCAAGATAGGAGAGATGTGCAGAGCAGTTGGCATCGAGAATTCCAAGACATATGCTGGTGTGGGGAGAGAAACAGGGGCAGGAGAGTAAGAGGGTGATTGCCATTGGTTGGAGGAGGGGCGCGATGGGCTCTCATACGTTTTTCGCGTCTTTGTTTCTCTTGTCATGTCGATCAACTTTGACAGTCGGGTCCGGCAGCTGGGAGTCGGGTCTGTTGTTTGTCGGTGCCCCGTGTTTCGACTCTTGATGTTGAATGGTGGAAGCGTACTTTTGTCTTTCGTCTGAGCTCCATCTCTTCTCGAAGTCCAAAGTACATGTACACAAACTCGATTGATAGGTCGGCAATCATGGACTCATGTTAGCGCCCTAATGTCCCTTGTTCCCTGCACCCGCATTTCTCGGCGGCGTACTGTTTCGACTCCAGCCTACTTCGCTAAAGGTACGGGAGCGCCCATCGACGGTCTGACAATGTATTTTTTTCTGGGCAGAAGCGAGAATGAAAGTAAGAAAGAAAAGGAATGGGTAATCGAGTTCTTTGTTTGCTTGACCCTTAAATTTGAACATTAGGGTTTTGTGATGATGCCCGTTTATCACTGTGGAGAAGAGATGCAAGATTCAACCACTCTCATCTCACCGTGGTCTCCCCAGCCGCGCAAAACAAAACAACTGCAGCAAAAGGCAACAAATAATGGAGAGCTGGGATTGGGCTGCAAGAGCAGAAAGAGCTGCAAGGTCGACTTACAGCCCGCAAGGCCCCCTGCAAATAACGTGTGGAAAATCACGCACATTTCTTTTTCTGTTCTTTTTCTTATGAGTACTCTTAACCTCCTTTAACCCCTGCCCGCCATGCTTGCCGACCTGGTGTCCGGGGACCAATCTTTGGCATATTATCTCTGGTCTGGCAGCTGTATTGTCCCAGCTGCATGGATAGCACAGGAGTGCGAAGTACTGCATTTTGTGCTGATCAGTGCACTCCATCACAATCGTACCATGCTTCTGGTAACCGAGCAATCCAAACTGCAGACCTCTGAGATGAACTTCTTTTTTCGAAGCATGCCATTGCATCGAATGGATACTCACATCGCAGCCCGCTATATGTTGCCAGCTCATCTCGTCTTTCGGGCTTTGCCATGTGTGAATCCTACCGCCATGCATGCCCCCCCTTGACTGTGCTGTCTATGCCACACGAGATGCATCGTGAACTGTTAATATGCACGACGGTTACTCGTGAAACCGCATGTTTCTGTGATGGAAGCAAGGGATTTCGATGAACAAGGTACAGGGGAGCTGGGAAGCTCGGTGACAGCCGTCACCGCTATTCACTTTGCATATTTCGTGTCTATTCACCGCCACCCAACGCATACATGCACGGCTGAAGTGGGAACATCAAACGCAAAACATTGGCCACGATGCAAGCGCGATTCCATGCACGATCAAAACATCGCTTAGAGGCTTCTCTTCCTAGCTTGCCCACATACATCCACCTCTGCAGGCATGCACATGGAGAGAGGCGCCGGGTATTGCTTATGGTAGAATAGCTTTACTACTTCATATTCACTGCGATTGCAGCTTGTTCTTAGCATGATTGTTTGTATTGATTGTTTATGATGATATTGCAGCCATGGCTTGGCAACGTTCCGTTGCTCGTCGACACATTTACTTTGCCCACATTTTGTGTCCCGACATTGTAAGAGTTATCTTCGTCCGTACTTGATATTACTGATATCGGGGTGTTTACTGTAGCTGATACTCGTTAGCGAGTGCTCCTGAAATCAAAGCAAGAGAAGACACAGCAAAGTAAGGTGCTCGGCAAGCAAGAATGGCAAATGAATCTCAGATCAGTCTTGTCCGTGTTGTCCGCAGTAAGAGGGTCTTAATCTCTTCTCAGCAGTCAAGCATTGTAAAATTTTGGAAGTCATCATAAAGAGAAGTTTGCCATTCTCGGTGTTTGCCTGCGAGAAGTTTGCGAGGTTTGCGCGTTGTGTCTCGGTTACGTCGAACGTGCAGAAATAAACAATAAGACGTACCAATTGTTTTGTCTCGTGGCTGGCCGGCTTGGGGGCAGTGATACTACCCTGGCCGACCAGCCCTGGCCAACTGTTGGCCATCGGCGCACAATTCTGCCAGATTGGGAAGCTTTTCGATATCCTATTCAGTAGAGAGCTTTGCGGCCTTGGTTCAGAGATAGATGAGCAGCCTTTTGGGGGCAGAAAGGCGGAGGCGAGCAAGCCACAAAACAAAAACAAGATTGTTCAGCCATGTTCTCTACCGTCTCTTCACATCTCCTCCACTCAGAGGATGCCCTCGCCCTCCATCACCTCATCCACAACCGGGTTGTTTGCTCAGATGCCGGGTTCGGCTTCGTACGGCAGCGGAGGCTTGCCAATGTCGTTTAATTCTGTTTCTCACAGTTTTGCTCGCCTGCATTTCACGCGTCATCAATCGTTCATCTTGCTGATGCTAATGAACGTCCACTGAGGCGGTAGGATGCCGCCTCCCAATACTTGAGACGCCTCAGACAGGCAAGGTAGTCTCAGACAGGCAAGGGACATTGCTGGAGGTGTGGGAGGAGAAACTGCGTGGGGAGCGACGCGGGGTGAAAGTGCAGGGAAAGAAACAAATGGAAGTAGACAGGTCATCCGGATATGACTGCCATCTCAAAAGTAAAGCAGTTGCGCGTTCGTGTTTGACAAAGGCGTGGTGCTGTGTGTGGGTGAGGGTGAAGGGTTTTTAGTAGGAACGAGGTTGAGATTTTTTGGTCAGTCGAAAATTTCAGACACGAAATGAATCGCGTAGATGTGGGTCAATAAATGACTAAGCCGGGTGGCCATTGGAGCCGCCGTAAAATACACTATCAATCGCCTGTATTTCGGGCGCCAATGCACGCTGGACACGCTACGGGCATTTAGTTATAGTGAGCTTGTGTACGTCGTATCATGAGGCTAGAATCTGATAAAAACAAGACATTCACACCATCGACATTCTGAAAGGGTAAAAGAATGTTACTGTGCTGTAGAACAAGATGAGGCTCTCCAACTTCGTTCTAAGCCTTAAAGATTGTGAGTGGGACAACAAAAGATGGAGAAGGCGGGGAAATGGGCACAGCATTCCCTAATAGTCGTGACTGTTTTGCTTTTCCTTTCCCTGGGGGTGACGTCTGGCAAGCTTTTTGTAAATTAAGAGGTCAGAGCAAGATCATCACGGCCGGATATCTCTCGTGTGAAGTGATAGGTGTAGTGAGTGTTTGTTTGTTTTGCTCAGAGCATATATTTTGATTCTAGCACACTCTTATTATGATGTCTGATATTTGATAGCAAAACATGCATTCCTACATAAGAGCACACGAAAGCACCACAGCACCACAAACCTCGACAGCCAACATGATAAACGATTGCTCGCATTCCATGGCCCGAGTGATAGGGAGTGTGCTTGTGACCTATCTCGCTGCTTTGGATGAATGAGGGCAAGTACCAAGAGTACCTGTATGTGTATATGTACAAACGGAATATACGGGCAAGGCAGGAAATATGACAGCTCAAACGGGCATTGCTTACCACCGAGAGACACACTGTCATAGCCAAGAGTGTCTGTTTTTTTTGTTGTTTTTGTTTTTGTTTTTTCTGGCTTGTTACATTGCGGAACCGCGCACAGTCCGTTTGGGCTTCTGTGGCTATTTTACTGTCAAGGTAGGGATGAAGCGGAGTGTCTCAAGTCCTTAATATCTGGATACAGAAAAAAGCAAACGCAAAACGTAACGGGGAAGCTGGCAAATATTGACTTGCAGAGAAGAAAGGGCGATTTGGCAGAAGAAAGATACATATGCATGGTACATGCTCACTCCATGCAGCTTGACCTTTTCGGCCGTGTTGTAAGACATTGGATGTGGTCTGCTTCGGTCTTGCCAGCGAGATTTTCAGCCCAATGCAGCCCCAGGTCACAACCAGGGGAAAGAAGGACGGTTGGTTGGGCTGCAAGACCCGTAGCAGAGATTTCAACCGGTGAACAAAAAGATGCTAAAATAGCGTCCCGTGGCAGATGTGACTCGGGAACCCGCTCCCGGGCGGAGTCTCTCTTCGTGCAGGACTCGATCGAGCCTTTTGTTTATGTTTACTTTATTTGCTCTGAGAATCAACGATATGGGACAGGAATCTCCGATATACGGCCTGTGACAAGCAAGGATACCCTGCACGAAGACTTCACACGATAGCCTTTACAAATCTGTCTTGATCTATCCATGCACATGTCTTGTAACAAATAAGCCACGAGACTTTGATGTTGACCGCTTGTCTTTTTTCTCTTTTGTCCTCTTTCTCGCCTCTTCCTTTATTTTTTCCCACCCCTCCTGGTCACGGAGAGGCCCGTATGGCGTTTTGTGACCAGTCTACGACGTGCATACATATATACACTGCAAGCATTCGGTGGCCTGCCTTCGACGTCCGATCATGGTGTTAGCTTCTTGCCTGTGCTCTCTCCTGAGAACTTTTCGATCCCTTGCATCTGGTGAAGATGGATGAATTGTTGCGTCGTGTTTTCGTTTTCTTTTTGTTATGTATCCCTGCATAGAGCAAATATTAGTCTGGCCAGCATAGGATCCCTACATAAGCTGACTTTATTAGGCTCCATGCCCTTCTCGGCTTCATGACGAGACGGCGGCATAAGACATGCATGGGATGCAGAATGCAGAAGACGAAATGCAGACGAGTTGCTTTTGATGAGATGAATTTCTTACGTTTAAATGACACACAGTTACACAAGGTTTGTTTTCATTTCCTACTTCCATGTTCTTAAAGAATATTCTTATTGTGTATTTTTGTGTATTTTTTTTTGATGGTTTTATTATTTCGTACGTATTGAAATCTCGCTAAAAACGAGTAAATAAATGAAAAATAAAATAAAACGTTTTATACGGATACTTTGCTAGAAATAAATCATGTGCTCGTTTGCCATTGTACAATATTGACATCACACTGTCTGGGAGATTGCCGCTAGACGGTGCGGATGTCTAGAGTTGTACGACACTGAGCCGGTTTTTTATGGGAAACTTTTATCAACTTTATCACCATTTCATCAGCCTTGACGCGTTGTCCGATTATTGTTTGCACAGTAGAAAAGCAAAACCGCTAACGGGTTGTCGATCTTCCTTCACAAGGGCAGAGCGCCAACCCACTAAAAGTGTCCAGACCCAGGGACCATGGCCGCTAAGTTTTAGTATGGCTTGTTGGCCCCCAATGCCATGTGTTTTGACCAGATTCTCCTACAAGTTACGACCAACAGCTCTCCACGATCATCGTCAACACTCCAAGACGATGTGCCGCACTGGCCGCCGTTTGCTTTTAATAGACAGTTACAAAAGTACGCCGCATACGACATACGATTCATATTCTCTTCTTCTTTGCCAAGATGAGTACCCACGAGCTGCCTACGAGATCGAGGCATATATTTTCTGCAATTTTCTGCAATTTTCTGCAGTTTTCTGACCAATAACGGATGTTGACTGGTGGGCCCGCGAGCTGAAAATAATGAAAATAAGGAGCCACTTGCGGCCTGCATGCTGTTTTGTAAGGTACGTCGTACTGTGCACAACGTATGCAAGGCAAAAACAAAGAGCCAATGAGTTCCGTGATACGGAGTACTACGGATGGCTTCCCGGTCAGGTATGCTGCTTTCCGGCCCCTCGTATACTGTGCAAACGAGGACTTTCCCTCCACTACGGAGTACTTGTCAAGCAACTTAACTTGCTGTATGTAGTATGCATCATACTTGATGACAACGCCTCATCTCGGCGCCTTTTCCTCGTTTGGTGCTCGTCCGATGCACCAGCTGTTTCTTTTTTCTCGACTTTCTTCTTCAGCTCTGATTCTGACCGCCATTCGCTCTAGACTCTTGCCTCACGGCCTTGCCACCAACATGAGACTGCACAAATATTCAGCTCGACAAGGCCCTGCATCAAACTCCGTGAACGTATATATGCGTTTATCTGACTGTTGGTTGGACCATGAATCGTTGAAGAGGTTGGTCGTCGACTGTGCTGAGAAAATTAGACATGCTCGATCTAGGGCTTTCAGAGTGGCCCAGATTGTAAGTGTGAGATCTCAGATTCGCGTAGTGACCCCGGCTTGGTACGAGGGTACTTTATTTCTGCACCGCACGGCATCTGCACGGCAGATCGAAACGACTAGAGAATAGCTCCCGTACCAGCACTTCCGTTCCAGACTTGTATATTATCGGGTTGACCCCAGTACGGGTGATGTCTTTTGGCCCGCGAATTAGGGGCAAAATACGACGTGGAAGTAAGATGTAGCCCTTGGGCAGCAAGCTTGAGCCAGCATCCAAATGGAGAAGTGCGTTTTTACTACCAACGACAGGAAATACCGACCAGTTTGTGGTGATTGCAAACGGAAATACGGAGTACGTATACGATCTGGCGAGGCTTGTATCAAAGTGCACAATCCACGACTGGGCGGCTCCCACGGCTACAAGTTTTGAGTATGAAAGGACGCAAGGTGTCGAGATGCAAGTGACTGCAAATATGACCACGACGTAAAGGACCAACTGCAGCATCCCCCACGACATGTCACTTCTTTTTGCACCCAATTTTCTTTTCCTTGAAATATTGCACGCCTCGTCCTATGGCCCCCACGCGTTTCCTGTGCTACGAACCTCGAAATGTCACTCTGTGAATATGTGTTTTTTTTTCTTGCTAGTCCTTGCGATATTGTAAGCAAACAGAAAGATGACAAGAAGTCATCGGTATCTTGGGATGCTGTGAAAAAACAGGCGTCCAAAGATGGCTACCTGCATCAAGGCTGCCTCTAGGCAGTTCAGCGGAACTGCCGTGCAGCAAAAGCTGTGGGAAGTGCAGAAGTGCAGAAGTGCAGTGCTGCGGACATACACCGATGCAGGCCGACTATCCTGTCCAGCTGAATCAAAACGCGGGCACCCGTCCCCTTTCTGCAGTCGCCCCGTGCTCCCCGCATGTACCCTCCATTTCAAGTGTTCCGAGCCAAGATGGCTGGATATTTTAATGCGAGGAGAGGAACTCACTGTCAACACCAGATACAGGGATTCGTGAAACGTACAACACCACTTGTAGCAAGCTGATATTTGCGTTTTCATGCTTTGTACTTCTGTGGCAGACTGTTCTATTAGTGCATGCTCCCCGATCAAGCTCGCCATTCTATTTTATCTTTGTGTTTTGTTTGCTTTTGTTTGCTTCCGTATTTTTTTCCTCGTCAGCCTTTTGATTGTTCTTGTGTCTACTCACTCTTGTTTCCCACAAAACCCCGCCATTTTCGACACTACAGTTTCATATTTCATATTTCATATTTCATATTTCGTCGTTCATCGTCCATCTTTTTTACATATATATAGCTCGGGCTTCCAATCCTGACATTATCAACAAGTCTACTAGAGAGGAACAGTCTCTTCCTTTACACCTCTTCTACCTATTGACAATCATCCACACATTAACCTCAACAAACTCTCACCATGCTTGCTCCTCCCCAACCAGGCATCACCAGTGCAGCCTTTATGGCAAAGCCCATCTTCTCCATGTCCTCTCGTTCTTCTTCCTCATCCACCATTACAGTCCCAAATATAAACAAAATAACTGAACGGCCGCGACCTCCATCTCAGTCGGACCGCACATTGTCTGTCAGCAACATGCGCTCCGACTTGGGTTATCGCGAATGGGTGCTGGAAAGCGAGTTCCTGGGACAAGCTAGAGATCTCGAGGAAGAGACAATTGACATAAAGGGGAAAAGAAAGGGGAAAGGGGTAGATGTTGTCGATACGTTTCCAAACAAACGACAGCGGACTGGCCAACCGACAACAACGACGATGCAACAGAACGAGACAACATTGTATGTTCTGTACTGTCCCAACGGCCGCAAAGTGTTGTTACCCAGTGATGGCACTGTGGATGTTGCGCAACTATGTCTGTGGGCGGATGACGGGACGGCCCAGGCCATGAACAGCATGCCAACACCGCCGTCCGAGTCCCAGCCGGCCCAGACGCCCAAAATAAAAGCCATCCCACTGCTTCCCTCGGGACCACCCCAGCCCATTCGCATTTCTCCGTGCGAGCCTCTGTCTGTGCGCGATCTCGTTCGCCTCAGCAGCCACTACCGCTTTTTGTTGACACCCAACAACGGCGACACTTTTGCACCCATCGACGTCACCAAAGCCATCCGTCTCGTCTGTCCCGAAGTCAGGCTGGGCACCAACGCACCACCCATCGCCACCGAAACAGGCCATCTCGTTGCCCACGTCTCCCGTTTTGATCGCGGCCAGTGGTATTGCCGACGGACACCCAGTGCCTCCGTGCCTCTGATGTGGCCGGCCGACACGACATTGTCTTTGCCGGCCACACAACCTCTTCCGATCCTGGCCCTGCCGCGCAAACTGACTGTGCACGTCAGTCCCGAAGTAGGACCTGGTGCACCATCGCCATCACCAGAACTGCACGAAGAGATTAGCTACGGCAAGATGGACACACTGGAAGTTGTGCTGAACTCTGCGAAGGGACAGGTGTTTACGATGCCAGGGCCGGACGTGGAAGTGGACAGTGCACGTCTTGAATGCGTACAGAGGCGGGTGGTTGACGGTAACGAGACCGAAGATGAAGAGGAGTTGTTGCAAACACGCAAAAGTGGTGGCCAGCAAGACAAAAAAGGCAAAGGGAAGGAGCCGGCACGGCCCGCACCAAGCTCCCGTGAACGGCAGAGATGGACACCGTCGAGCACATCTCCACCAACACCAACGCCAAAGAAGCGACTTCACAGTGGCAGCAGCCATCGCCGTAAGCTGGTGATGGAAACGATGCAAAGAGTTTCTGTGCCGGCTCCTGTGTATCCTCGGTCAGCAATACGGCCATGCAATCCGCTCGAGGATCGGAAGCAAAGGACGGCCAGCAGTCCGGCACCGCGGGGACCAGACCTACCACGGCTTCTTTTCAAAGCACCGGTGCACGGCTTTTCACAAAGACTTCCTCGACTGCGAGGGTTTATTCGGGAGATGGATGACCTGATCAGGAGACACCAGGCTGTGTCGGAAAAAAGAATGACTCTGCCGGCAGCACCGCCGACACCGACACCGACACCGTCAGCATCATCCTCATCCGCATCCGCCTCGCAACTTCCACAATGCCTCCAGCAATATATACGGCAGGCGCCTGTACATGGCTGTGCCCGCTACAGCAAAAATGTGGACGACATTCTTCAAGAACGGCGCCGGACGTTTGAGGACCGGAAACACAACATCAACTTGAAGCCGAAGCCGCAGCCGCAGCCGAAGCCGAAGCCGAAGCCGCAGCCACAGCCACAGCCCAAGCGCATGCAGAAGCAGCAGCCACAGCAGAAGTCGGCAAGGCCGGTGCAACAAAAGACAAGGGCCCAGGTCGACTTCGACTTCCGGCCGTCCAGGCCGTCCTCAGAACTGATGGCGCAGTTCCCGCCGTCGATGCAAATATCAGCGCAGTCACTATGGTCGTGGCCGAGCTCGACGACAGGCAGTGACGACTCTCATCATGATTAATACGGCTCGTTGGTTATGCGCGTGCATAGATAGCTTCACTTTCTCAGGTAGCAAAACAATATTGATGATTTACAAAATGCTGCGCAGACACAAATGGCAGTTGTTCGTAGAGAAATAACGGCGATATGTAACGTCGTACGTCGTACAGACAAGGCCCTCGAGCATTTCACAAAAACAGGAAAACAATGAGCGCCGGACAAACGGTGTTGGAGCTCTTTGACGCTGTACTCTGAGCTTCACCTTGGGCTTTTTCGTGTCTCTTCGGGCAGCCCCCGACCGGTAGAAATCATGGCAGACAGACCAACCGTGCCAACAGGACACAATGTGAAGCATGAGCGTTCAGTCACATGAACAGAATGGTATGCTGACGGGCCATACGAGCGTCTGACAAAGAGCAGCTCACCGAGCACGCCGAGAACGCCTCATTGTCTGAGTTTTATCCTTCTAGTTCAACACAAGTCAGAGATGCAAAAACCTGGGCGATCGCTACCAAATTAGATGTGCAGAAATGAAGCTCGTATGGACTAAGCCCAGGGAGTTTGAGCGCAATATGTTTAAACTGCACTTTTGCCACCGTATCTGCCTCTGTCAAGTCGATGCCGTTGTACTAGCACATTGTGACTGTGAAGTGGAGAGGTGCTCACATATGTTGTTGTGTTACACAGTCTCGAAAAGGGACTTTTCGAAAATGGTAAACGAGACAGCTCACCTTTTTAACGAACTACTGTGTACAACATACTCACTTACAACGCAAGCTTCCACACCCTCCCTGCCCGTGTGACGGGATTGGGTTGTCTGCTCACCGAAGTCTGGGAATCGATCCCCCGATCAGTCTTGAATCTTACCAGCTTTTTTATTATTTATTTTTGGGAGAGGACTGTACTCTCTTCTGTCAGTTCTGTCAGTTTTGTCAGTTCTGTCAGTTCTGTCCGTGTCCAATCAGCTCAAAGAAGAGCAGCAATGCATGGGGCAGTTGAGGCAGTATGAAGATCCCTTCCTATTTGTGAGCTTGTTTGCGAGTGCATATACGCAATAGCTTGCGAGCAATCACAGACAACCGAAGAAAACGATTCCCAGCTCGGACTAGTCAGACCTAACCAGCTTCTCAAGCCTGAAAGATAATGGAAACATATTATTCGAGCACTACGGAGTACATTAGAGACACTACTATTTACATTAGAGACACTACATTAGAGAGAGACAACCGCATTCTTGAATGCAGCCGTTACAAAGTACTCGATTTACAGGTACTCCGTACATCACTGACTCTCCAATTTGTTGCCTGTCTGACACAGTTGGCTGTGGGTTATCTCCGCCTCCCTGTGGCGTCTCTGTTTGTGGTTGTGTAACGTGTGTTTAGAGTACGTCGTACTTGCACAGTACACTCCACTGGCAGGGCTCTGGAGTCACAGAAAAGAATACTTTGATACTCCCTCCTTGCTGATCGTCCTCTTTCTTCAGCCGTGGCACTCTCCGCAGAAGGGCTGATCAAAAGAACAGGCAGACAAGACAGGTGGTCCTAGGAAACGAGAGAGAGCAGAGAGAGCAGGGGTCTTTGACAAATACCCCAGGGTGATTTTCATTCCACTTTCCCAATTCTCTCCGTCTTCTCGTCTTTCTGGACTCGCTAGACAATCAAAAGAATGCCATCCCACAAGATCCAGACCGCAGCTCCAGCTCGCCCCTCCGAGCCTCCCACATACTCTCCGCCTCTTTTTCTGTCCAGTCTTATCTGCACGATACATCCCTGTCGCATTCCCGCAATCTCGCACTCTCTCTGTCTTCCTTGTTCTCATGTCCCTCGTTGCCCATCCATGTCTTTCCTTGTGGAAGACGGAAAGGAGGCAGCCTTTCATCACCCCGCTTGTCTTTGTCTTTGTCTTGTGTGGAAGCTGGACCCAGTCTGTTGGACAGTCTGACAGTAAACAGGTGGACTTGACCGGGCGCCAGTGGGTGATCGCCAGCCAAGAAAGTTTGGCACCCCAGGGCCGTTTGGAAACGCTCCACTCTGGACGGCGAGGTTGATGGACGCTGTCTGGAGCTGAGAGTGGAGGTGCCGTTATCTCTGGGCAAATTTCGAGCTTCTGTCGGAACACTTGTGCTTCTCGGTTGTACCTGATCTGCCCCGGCTGCTGGATCCTGGACGCCTTCGTAACGCCAATAGAAGACAGAATCTGGGGCAATTTGTGTCACTCGACAGATCCGGACGTCTGTCAATCTGTCAATCGTTTTGTGTATCCAAACATGCACGTACGACGTATTCCGACCTGTTTGTGTGACGGCACTTTTCGACGGTATTTCTACATTCTTTGGACGACATCACAAGCACTCAACCCATTGACCCAATGTGCTGGGAATCGACAAATGGGCTAGAAAAAAAGGGCTAGAAAACAAGAAGCACACACTTACTTCGTGGAGGTGTGCAATCGCTATCGCACCTGCGCACCCTGTTACCGGCGACATGGGTCTTGACAAGGAGAGGAGGAGAGTGGAGGGAATACGGAGAAGCTCGTAGAAGAAGAGGGAAAGCAGATCACCCGCACTTGAATACCCCCTTTCCAGGACAGAAATAACAAAAATACCACCAAAAACAGCACCAAAAACACACCAAAACATTGGGAGTAACGCTAAAACAAACCGGAAGACAAGAGATCCGGACGCCAACGAGGCAAGCGAGACAAACAGGAGAACCCAGGGTTAGAGCTTTCCCTTCCTTTACTCGTATCTTGTGCTCTGCCTGGCTTCCACTTCTTGTCTCCATGTCTCCATGTCCCTGCTTCCCTGCTAGCGTTTCTTTAGAGGGCGCTGTTGATTGCACCTGTACTTTACAAAGTGCGTACTTTTCCCTTCACAGCATCCCGCCGTTCTGGTTATCTGTTGGTTGTCCTGTCAAAAGTCAAAGAAGGACAAGTCGATTCGCGCCCCGTGCCGCTTTCGATGGGATGCGGTTCTTTTTCGGGCCGCGACTGTGAGTAGTGCCTGTCAGAGCGTTGGGGTCAACGTGAACGTCTGTACGTCGTACGGAGTACGGAGTACGTCGTATTGCATTCTCTCTCATCCTCTCATCGCCGACGACGACGTCGCATCGTCGCCTCCAAAGGGGCCAGCGACAAGATAACACACACACACACACACACACACACACACAAAAGAAAAAGAGACAAGTGACACGCCAATAATAAAGCCCCGATCGGTCTGGCCCCTGGTCGGCGCTGGAGATCGAGAAATGAATCGCGAGGGTCGACAATCGAAGCCAAGGTAGCAGAGGTACGACGTACTCCGTCGATAGCAAAGGAAGCGAGAGAAAGACAGGTTAAAAAACGAGCCAAAAGAAAAGAAGCAACGAAGAGTCCCGCCTGAGGTGCCTCGAGTGCATGCATGTTCTCCGTAGGCGAGACACTCGCTAATGAGGAAATGGAAAAAAAGGAAAGGGCAATGCTGGGCAGTCAACATGGAGGGGGCGTGTGAATCGGCAGTCCTGTGTGGTGCGGCTAGCTGAGGTTCCAAAGTACAGAGTATTGATTGGTCTGTCGGTTCGCTTTCTCCCAAGTCTTTCTCGGACAACATCCCGTTTCCAGGAACGCGCATCTTACATACATGGTCTAAAGGTCATACAGACATGTGCATCGGAGAAATAAAAGGAAATGCAAGGACTGTACGGAGTACTCCGTACACAGCAGGTCAATCCTGCAGAAAGCAGAAACAAGATTCAGTGCGTACGATGACGCAGAATGATGAGAGATGAGAGAGAAAAGATGCTATTTGCTATGGGCGTTTCAAATTCGCTTCTACGATCTCCAAATTTTTTTTTTGCGCTATCGTATTGGAAGTGAAATGAAGTAAAATGAAGTGACTAAATAATACAAGCTCTACTGCATATGATATACAGTAACAATACAGAGTACACGCACTCATCAAACATCTACTTTCCCTTTCCCTTTCCCTTCGTGGCCTCGGCCTTGGCTTCCGCCTCGACCCGCGATCGAATTCCGGGCGCCACCATCCACGGCTTGCCCACTACCCGCTGCAACAGCCGGTGCTCGCGGTCTTTGGAAGCCAGCAGGCGGTACAGGTCAGTCACTGTAGCTTCCACCAAAGACGAAGACTGGCCGGCTGGGCCTGGCCCTAGTGACAGAGGTCCTGGGTAGGGCACCCACAGCCGTCGGTGGCGCATGTAGACGGCGCATTGCTCACGGGTAGCTCCCTTCTCTTCGAGCAGCTTTTGCTGGCGCTCGTTAAACTGCAGCCGGCGCACCACACTGGCCACTTTGGCTGTCACTGTCTCCAGAGTTAGGAGACCCGCCTGACGGTTGCGGCGGTCCCGGTGGTGCCACTCGGGCACGGAGATGCAGTGCGTGCCGAGTGTGCAGCCGGCGCAGGCCCAGAGGAAGGCGGTGCTGTAGGGTAAGTCACCTTTACCTTTAGGGAGAGCCATCCTGTTCCACCGCGGGAGAAGCGACGGGAGGTCGTGGGCCAGCATATCTGGGTGAAGAGCCCGCTCTTTGTCGTCATCGTACTCGGGAACATCAACACAGACGTGCGTTGCTGGGTTTGGCACAGCCTCGACGCAGTCCACGATGTTGCCGTTGCCGTCGCCCATGCTGACCAGGCCGCGCATCAAGAACATGCGTGTGGCTGTCCAGACGCGGTCAATACGGGCGGGAAGAGTGTCCCAGGTCTTGTCCCAGGTCTTGTCGTCGTCGTCATCGGCATCTTCAACGTCGTCTGATTCGATCTGGTAAAAGCCTTGAGCAAGGAGACATGCCTCATGGAAGCCACGGGCGTAGTTGTTGATGTCATTGGCTGTCGACTTCTGCTTCTCCTCGTACAGGTAGGCACATTTCATGAACCGGGCGAGATCGCGCTGGAAACGACCGGGCAGAGCCAGCGCATAAGCAAGCTTAAAGATGTGCTTTGATGAGAGTGGCTTATGGGTGGCAGCCTTGCCATGTTGACGTGTTTCGTACTTTGTGAGAGCCATTGCTGACGCTGAGGTGGTGCTGATGCTGAGGTGGTGCTGATGTTGAGGTGGTGCTTCTCAAAAAATGATGTGACAAGTAGGATAGTATTCTGGATTAATTATCTGTTGTACGTCGTAGATAGAAATATCAAGAGATGCCATTACAAGGCGCGCATTATTTACTCTTGTGCTTGACGAGACATTGAATATCTGCCCATTCTTTTGCCTCTCCCTAAACTCGGCATATATTTACCGTCGTACCTTGTGACTGTCTCATATCTGTACAACATCACACGCCAGGCTGGCAAAAGGTACGAGGTTGAACGTCGGGCTGGACGGAACATCCCTTGCCTGCAGACGTATGATACTTGCAAGCCTTTATGAAAAGTAACTTTGCGGCTCGCATGTCCCTCCCGGCAAGCCTTTACCTTACCATTGTTGCTCGCAGCCTTCTCTGGGCGGCGAATAGTGCCCGGCCTTTGGTGGAAACGAGCTAACTTGTCTTTCTTCTCAGATCAGCTCCTCGGTATCGCTTAACCCTCCTGTTGGTTTTCTTGCTAAGATACGATACCCAGGTTCAGACCCCCTGTTCAAGGCGTTCAAGGCTGAACCACAAAATATGTACTACATAGAAAGAGTAATGTTTTCCCTGGGCCTCCTGCGCAAAAACTGAGACATGGACCCGAACGAGAGGGACAGCCTGGACAGGGCGCTACTTTGTATGTTTTACGGAGTACGGAGGCCTTGAGCTTAATAGCAACGATACAGGTCGAACGTGCAGAAACAGAAACAAAAAGGAAACGGGGCTGGCAGCACCAAACAGAGCTGAAGGGGAGAGGGTGACGAAAGATGAGGGTGACGAGAGAAGAGAAGGGGGGCCATATCCAGAAAGGGAAGAGAAGTGCGCCAGCACGGCGGGTTTGGGATGTCTGGTGAGTGTGAGTGAAAAGGACCGCCCACGCCTTTGGTTTGGGTTGCTATTTTAGCGGATGTGATGAGTCGCTTTTTTTTCTTTTCTGTATTTTTTTTTTCTTTCTTTCTTTTTTTTTCTGTCGTGAGAATTTCGGTCAGTGGAAAAATAAAGGAGGGCCGCGCTGGATTGGACAGATGACGCTAAGAAGATGGATGAGAAAAAGGAGAAAACGAGGACAAGACAAGAGAGTGATTCGAAGAACTTTAGAATTGATGACTCTCAAAATGAGTCTCATGTTAGCTGTGATGGCGGCCTGAAAACTGATGTGAGAGAACTAGTGTCACATAGTCGGCACGACTCACTATTTCACCGGCAACTACTTATGAGCCCTCACAACTACTGTGTATTGAAGCTGTCAAAAGAAACTTTAATGAAGAGGATTCATTCACAGAAAGAAAGACCTCGAGAGAAAAATGACAGCAATGGAGTCTCTAAAGTATTTTGCACCGAAGAATACAAAGACAGCCGGACGGTGCGACAAATAGGGACAAAAGAGGCGAGGGGAGTCGCAGCGGCCAGGAAAAAGCAAACAAAATATGACAGTTCATGCGGAGGCGACCACAAGTAGAAAACGAAGAGGCGAAGTGACGGTCGATCCGAGCGTCTGGGAGCACTGGCGCCTTGGGTATTTTTTCTGACAGTCGTCGTTCGTTGGACCCAGTCACCGTGCAACCACGGCATGCAACCCGTGGACCGGGTACCTTAATTCGGGCACAAGAAAAGACGGCGATGCCGCCAAAAGGCCGCCAAATGCCGCGTAAGAGCAGGGTAAAAATAAATAATATCGAGTAAAAAATTGCCATCACAAACAGCCATATCTTTTCTATGCAATTTTTGTTTACCAATCTGCGTTTCATACCAAGTACACAGTACGCAGCCGCTTCCACCACTACCCGCCTGTACGTCGTACGTCGTACAAGATCAGAACTCGTGCTTGTCTTTCTCTTCCCCTCACGATGCATGGTTGTTTCCCCTCGGGTCTGGGTTTCTTCCCCACCCTCTTTTCTGCCGGCCCCTGTATCTGCCCCTGGAGCAAAGCCAGATCATGCTTGTTGACCTCGCTTGACTAATGCCATGCTGAATCGGAGGACAAGAAAGGTACAGATACGGCGTATGTACAGAAGAATACGGAGTAATTACGACGTACGTCGTACGTCGTACTGAATCTGAGTCTCTCCCCCACGCGTTGCCTGCCCATACACACATGCGCGTTTCAAAGAAGGTCGCATCAGCAAAAGCAACTGCTCAGAGCTGGAAAAAGAGACATCTGGGCAGTCGATACATCATACAACGAGAACTTCTCAAACTGAATTGAATGCATGTAAATACAAGGAAACAAAGCGAGCATTATTAATCGCTTAAACTACGGAGTATTCCCATACCCTTTCCAAGACTGCGTCCAGATAGTCTTGATAACCGAGGGATTGTCAAGATAAATTTGTCACCCAGGGACCCGGTACGCTCGCAAGGACCTCGTCAGCTCGTTAACCCAAGAACGGCATCTCCATCTATCTCCATCTCAACTTGCAATTATCACTCTTGTCCCTTTTGTCACTTTGTCCCTTTGCCACTTGTCACTTTTGTGATCAACCCTCTCCCACGCAAAATGCCGCTCGAACAAGCCTCTCATCCCACCTCCATCTCCGCTGTGTGCCTGTCCACACTGTCCACACGGTCCCCGATACGGAGTACAACTTCTTAAATACCAAACGACAGAACAAAACCTAATACCAAGAGCCCTGGTTGTCCTTCTCCACTCACACTAATACCAACACCCTTGCACATCCATCCACACACACCCTCTTTTCTTCGTCTCCTCCCATTGTCCGTGCACGGTACATTCCGTTCAAAAGCAAATCAACATAACACCCCCCTCCCCTGTTGGGTTTTGGGAGGAATACTGTGTACTTCGTACATGGCTAACACTTTCGTGGACAAGAAGAGAAAAAGGAACAAAAGATACCCAAATGAACGGTCCCGCAAAGTTGCGTCAACAATAGCTTGGGGTCTGGGCTAAAGAGGGCGCCAGATGATCCTTAAAAAGAGAGGAAAAGCGTGGGAAAAGTGATAGTCCATTGTGGAAAAACACCGTGAGTGACCAGAGGACCCGTAAAGCAAAAAGACAGGAAAAGAGACAGTCGAGACAGTCGAGACAGGCTACGTCGTCTGGCGGCGGGGGCTAGAAGAGACGAAGAAGGACACAAGTCGTGCTACGGAAAGCGTATGTAGAAGGAAGCAAGGGATAAGGGACAGCCGAAGAGGGACAACCGAAGAAGAAACAAGAATAAGAAAGTAAGTTTATGAGTGCTCGAAGCATTCATCATAGAGGAAAGAGGATACCAGATACAGATACCAGACACCGATTCCCACGTCCATACCCACCTCGCCGGATCGTTTAAGAAGAACCACATTCCCGCTCTACCCTCGAGCCAACCATTTAACATCCTTCCCGCCTTTTGATAGACTTCAAAACTAAACAACAAAACTTCGAACAGCACTTGCGTCGCTCGTCTATTACCTCCCACCGGTTCACCATTTACATATATATATATACGCCAAAGTCTACCAAACACGATACGACATAACACAGTACGATACAACACATCGCATCGCCGTCCACAATACTACATCTTGTATAGAAAACCGTTCACGATACGATACGACCCTACATCTACACCCACAAAACACATCCGTCGCCATGTGTAGATTCATTTGCGTGCGTACCGTCCGTCGTCCTTTGTCTTCTTCTTCTGTTCCGGTCGGACATACCCTAACACATCTAGAAATTCTACGACTGCCGCTGCCAGGTATACATCGTCACCAGCTTCTGCCAGCGCTACTTCAAGACCGGCGGGCACATCTGCAACGCCAAGACCCATGTTTACCGCGAAGAGTGCCACCCGGGCGAGGTCTGCCCCTCGCACCGCACCAGCAAACACACCAAGACGCTTTACAAGAACCTGAACAAGACACACACGGACCGCAACTGGAAGGTCATGAAGACGACGGCGGCTACCACCTCAACGCCGACGTCAGCATCGCCGCGGGCAGCCACCTCAGCCTCGCCGCGGCGGTCACCACTCGTCAAGCAGACGGGATTTGTCGGTTAGGCCGGCGTCGATGGTGGCGTTGGCGTTATCCTTTGGGCCGCACGCCCAAAAGACAATGTCACACAGCGTCAACGTACACGCACACGCACAAGCACATGGTGTTCTGCTGAGACGCAAGAACGGAGTTGGCTGGAGGAACACGGATCTTCATTTGACAGGATGGGCTGGACATTTTTCTTTATTTCTTTATTTCTTTACTATGGCTTG
Organism: Sporothrix euskadiensis; assembly: GCA_019925375.1. NCBI lineage: Eukaryota > Fungi > Ascomycota > Sordariomycetes > Ophiostomatales > Ophiostomataceae > Sporothrix > Sporothrix euskadiensis. Next base: position 212,686 of record JADHKQ010000017.1, on the reverse strand, counting down.
GGATACTCGGAGTTTTCAACAACAGACAGCGATATTTGGAATACAGGACACAAGTACTACGGACAGTACTTTTTGGGCACAATGCACAGAGGTGCAAAGGCGCAATTTCTTAGGGACACAGACTGGCACACCAACTGTCTGAGGGGGGGATATTTGACTATTTGTCTGCTTGATAGTTTTAGCTTTACTGTACTGTACGAATAGTGCCACGGGTCGGGTTTGCTTTTGAATTTACATTTTTCTCTCAATATTTTGAGTTGTATTATTATATGTCGAGCAGCGTTAAACTGCATCACATTGTGAGATGTATACACGTGCCTTTCGTATGACACCGGCTCGTCTTGCTCTCTTTCAGACTTTCTTGCCGTTCAGTCCCTGTAACCATTCTTGCCATCTAAAGGATACACCGGCATCGTGGCACAGTGTTTAGTTTATTTTCAATCACGGCGGCTGTGCCATGCCGCACAACTCTCTTTGGTGGCTTCGGGAGGGCCATACTGTGGCCCGGTGCTACTCATGCTGGACTCGTTGCCTTTGTGTTTGAAGCTGACCACGATGGCAACAGCACCATTCCTCTGATATAGCCTGGGGAGCTGTTAGGCACGCATGGGACGGATGATGCCTACGACGGATTAATACAACACGCTGCAGACATTCGCACTTGGCCAATGTACTCTACTTTTTCAGGTTTTCGAGTTCTCCCAAGCCTCTGTACATGCGCAGATGTGGAAAGCCTCAAAACAAACCATCGTTGCTCTGCTTTCCTCGTCCAAGAACAGATTACTACAAGTATACAGACAGAGCTTTCGTAGAATCATGACGTAGATGAGGATGTGTGTGTTGATAAACGCGTATCGTGAATGTTTGCAAAAGCAACCATGGGCTATTAAGGGGGGTCTCTGAGTTATATGTACAACGCTGAATAGGCCATCAACATTGAATACTGGCTGCCGTACAGTTTGATAGTTGTTGTTGATAAGATGAACATTAACATGAGGCGTTGAGTAGTCTGTGACATCTTCTCGATATATCACGATAAAATCCAGCAATGTGTCACATATCCACAACGTGGCAGACCCAGCATCCGACATATCCGGTTCCGAATCGTAGCTTCTGGGGTAGCTATCGTATCTCATTTTTCTTCCCTTTGTCTCTCAATAATGCTTTGGTCGAGGCTTGACGTATTGTGTGCATCGTGTTCATCTCTCATATTCATGGCCGAGATGCAACCAGCACAGAGAAGACGGCAAAGTTAAGGCAGCAAGTTGCTGTTCTTTGTGTCTTGCCATATATCGACATACGATAGTCGAGAGCACCTCGTGTCTCTGCTCCACAGACAGGTGCCACGCCGGTCGAAGATTTATATACATGTCTTTCTCGCTTCCCACAAAACTTCCGTGCGTTAATGTAGTACAGACAAATTTATTTCTCCTTCCATCTCCGACACTTGACATATCGTTTTCTATTTACTCTTCCAGAGAGAGTCAAGGCAATAAGTGGAGTGATCTAGTCTTCAGCGAGATGGGAACACATACACACACACACACACACACACACACAAAAAGGCTGACAACAGATATCCTTTCATCCTTCACAGAATACACGTTTATCGTTGGTTATTTCTTGGAGACTGGCGACACTCATAACTGTCTCCTGCACTCTACAATGCCGTGCTACGTCAATAGTTCACTGTTTGCTGTCGTATGGATGCAAAATGCCGTCGGAAAAGCTCATGATCCGGGGGACAAAGGGCGCAGGTTGGCGGAAGACGGAGACTGTAACGGTCACAAGAGCACGCGCTTGATGCGGTACTACTATCTGTTTGATGGAGCTCTTCAGAAACGAGCTTGGCGGATATGATTTAGATGTTTTTTGTTTGATATATATCTATATATATATTTGGCTCGATATGTCGATATATGTAAAGCATATTCTTACGTTGAAGTCTGCAGCCAACAGTTGCAGTATGCTACTACCCGTCGATAGTATCGAATGCTTCTTTGTCTAGTCTACTGTGTACATAACCACGATCGATGCGAGGTCTTGCAAAGATGGTGCGAGCTGCTTCGGTGACCAAAGAATGACAACTTTGTGTTTTCTACTCTTGAGTATCATCTGCTTGGAGTTGGAGGACCGACGTACGTGATGATATTACGACAAGCAAACGCTGGGGCGACTTTGGATACAAACACAAATCAAGTCTGTTGCTGATTTTTGATGATACAACGTCGTGTCATAAGCCGTGGCACACGGGGATACGCAAGAAGGAGCTGTTGACGGGATGTGAGTTACTGTGAAGTGTGGTAGGCGTGGACGAATAAAATGTTGTGATTGAAAAGTGAGGCGGGCAATGTGCGTGAACTGATATCGTTTGGTTCAAACCAGGCCGTCGAATAGACGAGTGAAATCAAGAGGTTTCATCAGGATGCTACAAGGCCGGGAATCAGGGCAATGTTGATTTTGGCCTCAACCATTCTCATTCTTGTCCTTCCGTTTCGTAAAGCATCTGGTCACTGGTCACTGGTCGCCCCGGACCGGCCCTTGCGTTACTTTCCGTTGCCCCAACGTTTGACAGTTTTGCGTGTATCTTCCTCGAGCTTCTTTTGTGCTTTCGTGGTGCACATCAATTGGTGTTTCTCGAGCTAATACGAGACTTGTGCCCGCATCAAAGCAGACGATACCTCGCTTAGAACTTGTGAACAAGACCAACAGACGATACCTCGCTTAGAGCTTGTGAACAAAACCAACAGCAAGATACCTAAGCGAGAAAATGAGATGCAGTCATCATTCGTTCACCACAGACACTGTTAATTGTTCCCCTCCTCTTCTCATCATCTCGTCTGCAGCCACTGACAGGGAAGCATATCCCACGCCATCACATCGCAGACGATGTCGGTCATCACAACTCACGAGACGAATAAAATACGGATTTAAAGGATCGATAACTTTCTTTTTGCTTTACTTTCAAAGTGCACAAAGTTATAGAAGCTGCTAATCAGCATCTTACTAAAACATAGACGGGCACAGCGTACCAAACAGTGCATCTTTCACCAGAGGGTTACAGCCGGTAACTATTTTCAAGTTCCCCTGTCATATTACCACCGGGGATGTACCTCTTTGCCGTGTTGCCGCTTTTCAATGTCCACTCTGCACTTTCTTCCTGCATCGCCGGATCCAACGTTTCAGCCTCAGTTTTGATATGATGTTGAAGTATTTACAAAAAAGACGATAAGAGTGCCGTCTCCCCGCCGCTGCTGCCTAAATTCTATTTATTTAAATGCAATCTATATTGCCGTCCGACAGGAGCATCTGTTTTTGCCTCTACTACCTATCGTTGGTGGCTGCTGTCAAAAGAAAGCCACTGGTCTCTGAATAGAACACAAGAGACACGAAGAGACGCGAGAAGAGACGCGAGGGATGGAGCTCTCGGATGTTACTCTTTTGAGGCTGTCGGCATGCAACACATCACCTGAAAATAAATAAGAGATGCAAACTAGCGATCGATAAAATAGTCTGAATCTGAGTTTTCCGTCATTCAGTGGCTCATTTTGCTCCTCTTCTTTTTTCTTTTTTTTCTTTTTTCCGACAAATTCTGGTTCGAGTGCTTTAAAACATAAAGTGCAGATGTAATCGAGTCGTCTTCCAGGTATTCGGATCCTGGTAATGTATGGCCAATCACTCGACACACCGCTAGTTCTCTGTGGTGAACTGCACTTTGTTGACTCGATGCGATTGACGATTGGACAACAAGGATAAATTGGTTTGAAAATTGAATTGATATCGACTTACAGAGGTATTATTTGATGCTTTAGCTCAGACCAAGCTATGAATTTATCAATTTCGGCCTTCTTGAGAGCATTGTCCTTTTCCTGCCCTGATTTCCTGCCCTGTTTTCCCATCACAGGGCAATACTGAGAAACGGCACATTATAATTCCAGGGAACAGTATTGTATATTCAAACCGGATTTCAACGCGAATCTCATGAGACAAAAACGAGGCTTCAAAGATCTGGTAGCTGACCGTTGAATGTGCTTGAAAGATCAGGGGTATTCAAAGCCTTGAGGCTTACTATTTGGCGGGGAAAGGTGGGAGCAGGGAGCATGGCAAGTCTGCCTTGTCGTCTGTATTCCTAACGCCCTGCCATCCCGGGATGATACCGACATTGGGGCTCACCCGCCAAAGATAAGAAGGCAAAGAAAATACCAAGGCTGGTGCAGCAAGATGTTCAGGACAACTGCACTTTAGTAGAGACCTACCAAGACATGAGGCGGCAGTTGTTGTACGGCGCATGCAGATCGCTCCTCTCCTCCTTTCTCGCAGGAGTGAGCTCGCCCCGTTCTCTGTGCTCGGTTTCTGGTTTCTCATGGCTCTCCGTTTTCGTCCTGTTGTTTCCCTGCCCCTCACACACTCATTCACATACGACATCAGGCATGACAGCAACATTGCGGCTCTGTACGTCGGATAGATGCACAGCCTTTATTTATTCGTCAGAGTTAAGCAGTCTCATTAGCAGTGTTACCCTCCTCTGACCTCGACGGCCTGCCTACGAGGTGCATCCAGTTCAGTCAATCTGCGCTCTGCGCTCTGCGCTCTGCGCACTCCGCACACGACGCACTTGCTGCAGTGTTCCATCTCCTGTTCTTTTACGGCCATTGACCACCCTCCTCTACGTCATACAATGCCTGCCGTCTTTTACACATGGCCTCTTGCTCCAGCTTCATGTCCCACTTTTTGCCTTTCGCTGCCTAGTTTTTATGTATGCTTTCTGCAGGTTGTTTTGTATGACATTCACCACAGGACCAACGAGCGAGGGCGAGCAACAGAGCTCGCCCTATTTTTCGAGTGCCGGCCAATCTGTGCTTTCTTTCTTTCTTCTTTCCAAGATACGTCGTGATCCTTTTCAGTTGTCAGACACTTTGCCGTTGGGCGTGAACGGAGACATATTCGTCCATTGAACGAAAGATTTGTGTCAACAACAACAAAAAAGTACACGATGCAGTAATATGGCACAGCTTTGGTTTTTGCACGCCTGACAGACAGAGCCACGAAAGCGACACGTTCGATCGTGACAGACGAACCCAGACGCGAAAATCATCAGTAAGAGAATGGGTGTGTGTGTGACATTGGTGCGTTGTTTCTGTACGGCGCGTGCATCTGGGACAGCCAAGAAAGCCTCTTTTCTGACCCTCCTTGACAGTCAGCTTCGATCCAATGTAGAAGAGAGAACGGCCAGAACAGACAGCAGAAAAAGTGCAGCATCCACGCATCCTATCGGATCGCGCACCTGTCGCCGTATTGCTTGATACCTGCAAAAGTTGCACAAATGTGCAATCTGCACGTCGACGCCCACTATTTGCACTTTTGGTTTACCTGAATCTGTATATGCATTCTCGACCCCCAAAAAAAAAAAAAAAAAAAAAAAAAGCAAGGCTATGTGGTACAGGAAAGGAATGCGGTGCATGCACAGTCTCGGCCAGCTGCTATCCTGCGTTTTCTTTTGTCTTCCTTTGAGCTTGCTGTCGCCTCCTTTCTGCCTAGGTTCACGGCCGATTCCCTCTCTTTCTCGCGTCATATGTAAATGGTCGCCAAGCAGAAGGCACACCATCACATCTACTTATATAAGGAGGCGCATCCCCCTCCTCGTTTACGTTTTCATATTCCTCCTTTTCAATTTAAGGGGCACTTTGTTATCTGTTCACGCACTCTAAATATTTGATTTTGTCAGCTTTTTTAAGATTTGATTTTCTTGCCCTTCTCTACACTCGCTCTACTACTCTTTAGACCACACTGCCCAACATTTCAAAGTCTGCCCACCATGGACTCTTCGACCGCCGGCGACAAAATGAGCCTCTTCCACTCGGAACTGTTCCAGTTCTGGTACAGCGCGGGCTTCATGCCGGCACTGGGCCTCGACAACAATGGTGTTCTGGAGGAGGCGTTGACCCACCTGCTGCGCGTGCTCGAGCAGAAGAGCGGGCTCGCCAGCGACGGCAGCGGCTCCCCCGAAGACCTGACCGAGGCCAGCTGGAGCGTCAAGAACACGATGCTGGACTGTATCGAGAAGTTTGAAGATTTGTTGGACCGCCAGCAGCAGCAGCAGCAGCAGCAGGAGGGCGGAATGGGGATAGGGATGGGGATAGCCACGCCACTTGCCACGGCTGCTTCAGCGTCGACGCTGTCGGTCCGCCTCGTCCAGATTACTATTGCCATTTTCGATATGCTGGCACAGATCAAGCAGGCCCAGATAACGCAGCACCTAAAGGACCAGGTCGGCCTGAGTTCGGACAAGACGGCGTATGTCAAATCGACCAGCCGCTGGAACATCTTTGCCAAGACGGACGGGTTGTCGGTGGCGTCGACCACTTTAGCCGCATCGTCGACTTCCGGTGGCCCCTCTCCACCTCCTCCTGCTGCCCCGCGACCGTTCTACCCAAGCGGTGTTCGCCCAGGCATGCCTAGGGCTGGTGCTGGCGCACTACCGCAGCCGCCAAGCTGGGCCCAGCCGCAGTCGGCCATCACTCCGTACAACCCGTCCCCGCCGCCGCCGCCGCCCCCGTACAGCGGCAGCAGTGTTTCGAGTAGCACTAACACCGCTAACACGGACAAGTCGGCCCTCGATGTGGCTCTTGAAAACACGTTAGTCCTGCGCTTCATCCACGACCACTATTTCCAGGGCTTAAAGGCCAGCGACTATGCCTCGCCCGAGCGCCTCTTTGAGATTGTGCGCCGGATCGCGCCCAGAAACTCCTTCTCGTACACGAGCATGGTGGAGCAGGCCAACCTCGAGGCCATTGTCTGTGCCGTCGCCGGGTGGGGTCTGGGCCAGAATGCGCTGCAATTGACGCCCTCGCGTGTGGCCAAGGTGACCTACCCGCAGCTGGCCAGCTTGCTTGTGCTGTCGGACACGCAGTTGTACCGCCCGCAGCCTCTTCCGCTGACACTGGCGGCGATGTCGTCCATGTCGTCCATGTCGTCCATGCCGTCGATACCGGCTGCCTCTATGGACAACCGCAGCTCGTACAGCGGCAACAGTGTCGCGAGCTATGGCTCCAACGCGTCTTCATCGTCCACGGCTACTGCGACGTATCCTAATAAGCCGCCTATCTTCCGTGTCTTGGCCATTGCGGCTGCCAAGGCGGCTTCGTCGTCTGCCTCCTCTTCCTTGACTGACTCGCCTGTGTCGAGAACCAATGGGCTGGGCTACCGGCCGTCGCCTCCCCTGCTACCAGGAATGGCAGGAGCCCCGAGAGTTTCGGGTCTGCCAGGTATGCCAGGGATGCCGAGAAGGCCGGGAATGCCGGGAATGCCAGAGCCACCCATCATCCGTCGAGGCGTGCATGGTTTGCCGCCGCCGCCTCCACCGCCGGCCCGGGGTATGCCTGGAGGGTCCATCCCCATCCGTCCCGCCGTGGGCTTGCCCCCTGGTTGGCCTGTCCCCCGTGGCCGCAGTGTGCCGGTGGTCGAAATGAGCATGAAGAAGAAGAAGGGCAAGGGCACGAAGAGGAGTAGCTTCTTTGGCTACAACAGCAACAAAAACGACAGCGACAGCGACAGCGACAGCGACTCTGACTCTGATGACAGCGATAGTGACGACTCCGACAGCGACAGCGCCATTGACAGCGAGATTGACGACGAGGTGATGGCTTTGATTGACCGATACAAGAAGAAGCTTCGTGCCCAGAAGAAGGCCAAGAAGAACAAGAGCAAATCAAAGAGCAAGAGCAAGGGCAAGAAGAAGTCCGTTGTCGACTCGGACGACTCCGACTGGGACGCCATCAGTGAGCGGTCGGCCACGGTCTGCTCGGCCTCGGACTCTGACGACTTGGACTCGGACTCGGACTCAGATGCATCGTCGTCTGCCTCTTCGTCTGGCTCTGACAGCGACGGCGACAACTCTGACTCGGAGACCGACACGGCCTATGGCTCAGATGACAGCCTGACGGCCCGCCGCAAACACGAAAAACACAAAAAACACGAAAAGAACATGAAGGCCAAGCGGGCCAAAGCCAAAGCCAAGGCCATGGCCAAGAATGCTGTCGCCAAGGCCGAGGCCAAGAAGAAGGGCCGCCGTTCTCGCAAGGCCGGCAAGATGGACAGCGATGTCAGCGATTCTGATGAGGACGAGGATTCAGACGCAAAGTCAGACTCGGACCCGGACGCGTCTGTAGCCTCCGACTCGGACGCCAGCACGGCCTCTGACAACGACAGTGACTCTGACAGCGACTCTGATGCTCGCTCCGTGTCCAGCTCGGCCACCACCCGCAGCGAACTGCTTCGCTACGTGACTGGCTCGGGCAAGAGGATGTCCAAGAAGGACAAGATTAAGGCGGAGGTCATGCGCAAGGCGGCAGCCAAGGCGGCAAAGAAGGCCAAGGCCAAGTCCAAGTCCAAGGATTCGAGCTCAAAGAAAGCCAAGAGCAAGACGGCCGGCAAGGGCAGCCGCAGTGCCAAGGTCAAGCGTCGGAGCAGCTTTGTTGTCGTTGATTGATGACTCGTAGCTGTTATATTGTAGGAAGGGAGGATTGTCGTGCTTTTTTTGTTATTATGACTCTCGTGCTTGTTTTGTCTGTTGTCCTGTGTTTTGTACGTCAGTATTGCTTTTCATCGTTCCTTGTGTGGCTTGGCTTCCTGTAGTCTGCCTCGATTTGTCTTCCTTGTTTACGTTTGTATGTTTTATGTTTTCCTTCGCCTGACTCTCAAGTATAAGCAATAAAATGGGCTACAATAATATTAGTGAAAGTTTTCAGACTTGGATTTCTTGTGTCGATTGCAGGGAGTAGAAGGATGCTGACTAAATTGGTGTAGACAGGATACGGAGGCAAAGCTGCGAGGCAGGTGCGTATTGTCACTCTTGCCTCACCTGGCACCCTCGTTGTTCCTTGCACTATCGCGCTCTCACCAAGGCCTCTACACCATTGTCAGGTCAGGGCATGTTGGAGAAAATGGAAGCCCGTTCGATCAGGCCTGTGGCCTCTTTGTAGAGTATTGAGAGGCGTCGCTTTTCGTAGTAACCGAATAGAGTCCTCAAGAAAGCAGTGGAGCTGCGAGGCCGCGAAGAAGCCGGTATTCAGGCCATGGCTGCTACTTCTTTATCACGCTTGCTCAGTAGTATTAAGACGCCCAAGTCCATGCCTCTGCGATACCCTTTTCAGTCATCTGTGCCTTTTTGCTATTCTTACCGCTATTGTGCCGTTTACAGCAAAGCCTTCCACATTGCCGGACAGCCCACTTCGTTGCCCAGAGGTCGACTGGTCGAGTCCTCGCTCGCTCCTTCCTCGACTGGATGTTTATCCTCGCCTCTTTCCATTCTTGCTTCCTCGACCTCGGGCCCCACCCTGTTTTTTGCTCACGTATAAATATTGCTCGCCCCTCGCTCTTTCTCCTCACATACTCTTCTCCTTTTTTTCTTCTTTTTTCCCTCACGCTCTCCGCAAAGATCGAGCTTCACTCATGCTCGGGCTTTCTTCTGCGCCCAGACGGGTGGGAAGGGGGTGGCTTCTTTGACAACAGATCACCGCAGCAATAACAGCCTATGCCCCCTTCCCACTCAGTCTCGCGCGCGTCTCCCCGGTGGACCATCATCAGGTAAGAATTCAACATGCCTTCAAAGCAGAAGAAACTTAACTCTGTTCACCCCCTAACCATCCCTTCTTTTCTTAACAGCACAGCAGTCAGGCCGTCCATCGGGGAGACGGTGACAGGTCCCCTCTCGCTGGCTGCTGGGTGCCACTGACATGTACGGGTCGGGGCACCAGCAACCATCGATGAGAGGGGACTTGCTACCTTTGGGCCCTTATGTTTGGCAACGGTGCAGTGGTAGCACCGGGCGGGAGAGACACGATAACCGCAAAAGCCGCTCAATGAGGCCAGATTATTGCGACGCCTTTATGGGTCGTGCAGGCATCGGCGGAGGCCGCGGCCCTGGCTACGAAACAAGATGATGACAAGTCTGACGAGTCTGGCAAGTCTGGCAAATCTGACAGCAAAGACTCGCTATCGGGAAGCTGCTCGGCCCAACCTGTGTCTGGTTCAAGGACACGAAGCGTGGATATTCCACAATGGCCGCTTTTGCTCCAAATGGCCTCCAGGAGGGAACAGGTTTGGCATACCCAAGTCTTTCGAACTGGATTGTCGTGTGGAACGAAACATCGCTATAACCAGGAAAACTTGGGAAAGATAGAGGCCGCCCTCACACTCAAGCTGGGGGAAAGGAAAATAGTACACGACTACAGGTCGATCTTCAGCATTGCAGCTTGTTTGAGTTGTTCATCTTGCGGGTTGAAAACCACATTTCGATTGATCATGGCGGTGTTGGAGGTCTTTCTAGTCTTTCTAGTCTTTCCGTCTCTTTTTTCGCCCCTCTTCTGATACCCTTCATGTACTGTCTCCGAACAATACTCTATAGAACCCACGCAAACCAGGATTTTACCAATCATGATTACCATATTTGATTTGAACAAAGTTAAATACAGTATAATTGAAGCTACGTTCGTAAAAGATCAAGTAGATGTCATTTTACTTCCAACCCAAGCTCGAATGGCTTTAGTGCAAGTAAACAAATGCGCTGCCCCCTATTTCCCTAGAACGCGAGATTTCTAGCGTCATGCACGTACAGTCTGCTGACATAATAACTTTTTCCCCGTCGGCACCTGCCACTTTATCGGGGAACTCCATGCCTGTCTATCGCAGCTGCTAATTAGTGGGCACGTTCCTTCTCTATCTTGCCTGTTTCGGCTGCATGCCGCAAAAGCCTCCCCCAAATCTCGCTCCAACCAACAGGTGCAACCTCGTCTAAACATATCTCTCTTTTTGCGCAACGCGCCTTACACGCCCACGTTGTCTTTCGTAAGGCTTCCGGCGACCGTTCCACGACGCAAGGCTCTCGACGGAGAGGCGACCGCCTGTGATTTTGTTTTTTGTTCCACTCCTAACGTGCGCGCGACCGAGGACCGTCCCCTCCTTCTCCTCTCTTCTTGTGGAGCCTCCTTCCGACGTCCGTCTCCTCCCTATCTACGACGTATTTTCTTGTCACTTCTTCGGACAACACTGCAACTGCTTGACAGCAACTCTATATCCTCCCACGACACCTACAACAGCCGCGACGGCCGGAGCGAGAACAGCACCATGCCCTCCTCACCAACAACACCCGCAACGGCCCGGCCTTCTTCCGTCTCGTCTCCCTCGGCCGCCAACGCCCACTCCTCTCTCTCTTTCGGCACCAGATCACCCAACGCACGGCCACACAATGGCGAGGGTCCGTCCGCCTACAGCTCCGGCTACAGCTCGTTTCCCAGCGCCGCGCAGTCCCCGCCCACAAGCGCCTCGACCATGCGCCCCTCCCTCTCCGGCTTCGCGCCGCCAGGATCCTCGGCCTCCTTTGCGTCCTCCATGGTCCCGCCGCCACCACCGCGCCAGCCGTTCCCCTTTTCTCACGACGACACCGACCGCTCGCGGCTTGCATACGAAACACTCGCGGCCAGCGCCAAAGCCTACCGTGTTGCTCTGGGCCAGCTATCGGCCGCCGCGTCCAGTTTCGGCAGTGCTCTTGAGGCCTGCGCCCGCTTAAAAGAAGCCCGCGCCCAACCCTATCCGCCAGGTCCCTATGCGCGGCCGCGGGGCAGCGAGAACATAAACATGTCGGGGAGCAGTATCGGTCTCGCGGGAGTCGGTAGCAGCGGTAGCAGTCTGCACGAGGCGTCCTGCACAGCCGACGTGCTCTTGGCCACCTCCGGGTTGTATTATCTGATGGCCAACCAGCAGGGCATCCTGGCCGAGACTGTGTATCGGTCGTTTGAGCTGCCTATTGTCCACGAGCTAGACCGCTACGGCGCCGACGTCGAGGCTGAGCAGGAAAGCTATGCGTCCGGCATGCGCGACGCCAGCCGCGAGATCCGGCGTCTCGAAAAGGAAGGTGTAAAGCTGCGTAAGCCGCGGCAGCGGGATGTCGGCCGTATGCGGGACCACCTAGTGGCCATGACGGGGGCGCTGGATGCACTGACAGTACGCCAGGGCGAGCATGCCGTGACTTTGCTGGACCAGAGCCGCGACATGAGCGGCACCGTGAGCCAGGCGAGCCGCAACCTGGTGCGGGCCGAGGTAGACATTCTGGACAGCCTGGCGCGCAAGGGTTGGCCCGGCGGCGGGCTGGATGTTGTGCTGGACGGCGCTGTGGACCTGTTTTCACGGAATGGCTACGATGATGACGATGACGACGGTGGCTTGTTGTTGGGCGGCACGACCAACGGCGCAGGCATTGTGGGCAGCAGCTCTCACGCGGTCGTGTCGGGTGCAGGTGGCTTTTTGGGGTCAGGTGTGGCACCAAAGTTGTCTTTGCTCGGCGGTGGCGGTGCACCCATTTCTAGGGGTGGCAACTTTGACGATGTCGACGATGTTGACGATGTTGACGATGTTGACGATGTTGACGATGTTGACGATGTTGACGATGTTGACGATGTTGACGATGTTGGCGTTGACGAAGGTGATGATGCCGACGCTGACGGTGACGACGAGGGCACCGGGATCGACGACGAAGCGAGCGAGGTGTCGACGATCAACGGCAACAGAAATGGAAACGGAGACGACACTGCCCCATCTTCGACGAGCGGCGGTGGTGGTGGAGGAGGCTTCTTTAGCATCCTGACCGGTGGCAGCATACTCGGTCGCAAGTCAGAACCGCGCGCGCCAAGCCGGGACCCATTACAGGGCCACGACGAGGATCAAGTCCGCGGCCGCTCACCAAGAAAGGGGCAGCGGTCAAGTGCACGGGCTCTGCAGCAGTCACAGCGGTCACAAAAGTCACAGCAGTCTCGCCAGTCACAAGAAGTTGGCGACGAGGGAGCATCCATAAAAGAGGAGGGCGAAGACGAAGACGATAATGAAGACGCCGATAACACCATCACCATCTCCTCTGCCCAGCCGTCTTCAGCACAACACGAGCAGCAAGAGCAACAAGAACAACAGCAGCAACAGCGCTACGCCCGTGCCGACAGTCTGACCGTCGACACTTACCAGCACCAGTATCAGAGCCTCGACAGCCTGGCCCACGCGGAAGCAGCATCGTCCATTGCAGGGAGCGATGCAGGGTCGGTACAAGGAGGCCGAGGCGCCTCAGCTTCCCGCAGAAAGGCACAAAAGGCCAAGACGCCCAAGCTGGCCGCGACGGCATCCTCCAACAGCAGCCGCGGCCGGTCGCGTCCCTTCTCGCCCCAACGCGTCTCTGTCGACCCGCAAGAAGACCTGTTTTCGGGCCAGTTCTCCAGTCCTGAGCGAACATCTCTGGCATGGCTCAAGGAGGGCGAGCAGCTTGAGGCGCCACAAGAAGAGAGGGGTGAGGACGATGCTGGTCTGGAAGGAGAGGACGACGACCTACGGTCACAGACCAGCGTCACGAGCAGCAGCAGGAACAAGGGCAAAGGCAAGGCCAGGGCCGAGAGTGGCAGAACGTCGCCAGCAGCGCCAGCATCGCGAGCCTCGTCGTCGGCACGGCCAACACCAGACATCACGCACGAAGAGACGGACGAGGGCGTGTACATATGGCGGCATGAGGGGTGAGGGATGAGGGATGGGGGATGAGAGATAAGCCCCGCATCATGTTTGTACTTTTGTGTATTCCATTCTGGCATCTGTATTTTGGGTTCTTTTGCATGTAACGGTCTTCTCAGGACCTGTGCTCATAGTCATTTTTTGGTATATACTCTGCAAGCCTACCGTACTGTTACGGTTGGTATCTTGCCAATATAATCAGCAGTCTTTTGTACTTGGGTTGGTCTATTTGTACAGTTTGTGACTGATTCACTTTCTTTTTCTCTTTTTCCTTGCCTTTTTTCTAACTTTTTTTGATATGAAAATTGTCTATAAAATATAGAATAAAAAAACAAACGAAAACCAGTGCAAAATCTCCCCTACAAGATTTCTCAACCGAACCTGACAGTATACTCATTTTAGTTGCCTGCGAATCTCGTCGTCGTCAACTGTTATCTGATGATCGTGATGTACGTCGTATTTTTGGTGTTTCTTGAACTTGAAGTTTGTGTCGGTGATTTCTCCCAGAACCAAAGCCCGAAACTCAGCCTTGCTATGTCATACCATGTATCTCTTCTGCAAGATATAGCTAGACAGTACATTTGAGTACACGCTGCCGCCCTCCCTCACCGTGCTTCATTCCAATTGGCTGGTGGGCTGTGCTCTGGAGACGTTACACCCGCTGGAAGGGGTCGAAGGGTCGCTTCTTTAGCGCCCTACGGCGTTGCCGCCAGCGCGTTCTACCAGTACGCCGAACCACTAGACTTCGGTTTAAATTTTGCGAGGCCTCCAGCAATTGAGGGAGAGGGAGAGAAACTTGTTTGAGGTTGGAGTTATTACGGGCAATCTTTACGACTATTGTCACCAATGCGTTTTCCGCCTCGCTTTCTCTACTCCGTACGCGCACGTTATTTTTTCAGTCACTGCCAAACACTTTCTTCTATTGTGTCTGCCCTAAATCAAACAATTTGTGCGCAGCCTTGTACGGAGTATCTTTTTAGTTAATTGCCCTCGAGTAGGGCCTGATCGAGGCTCAGACGTCTCGGACAGTTACCAGATATTGCTGGCCCGAGTCCCTGACCTTGACTTTACTTTCTGCCGCGCAAACGGAGAAAAAGCTTAGGCGGCTCCCTCCATACTTTGTAGACACAGAGAGATAGATACGACTACACGGAGACACGTGCCGCCTCTTCGGGGTCGCTGTGTTGTTCTTTCCCGCCCGACTTGTTGTAATTGTATGTGCTCTTTCCAGAAATGTTTCGACGCTGATTGCGCCTTCCCTCTTTCTGTTCCAGAGTCCACTGGCGTCGTAATGCTGTATTCTCTGACATGGGGCAACAGCCGTGGCACAGGCACGAAGGATTCACAGGGCGCGTTCGCTCTTTCCTCACTTTCGTATTTACTTTGTTTGCGAAGAGAGTGTTTTGCGGAGCGCGTGTATTGCACTGTACCTTACGTCAACCATGAGCCGCATACAGCAGAAGGGTTCGGATGCCTCTCCCTCCCGGCGACAAAGTTGGTCTTGATGCTGCACCTTTGTCACTGTTCCAGGTATTCATCACACCCTCTTCGGTGCACTGAAGTACCTGCGGCAGCGGTCTATTACCTCGCCGCTTGCTCGTGGCGCCGTCGTGTTGTCTGCTAGGCTGACAATATTATTACTTTGGTAAGGCCTGGCTAGGCCTGGACTTTTTAGTGATTTCACGGGTCGTTCTTTCCGCTTTTCCTCTGCTCACCACACACAATCACGATTGCACCTGCCACTCAAATCTGGGCCGCAGTTTCCCTTCTACAAATTTCACATTGTGGCATAGTTTGTCGTACCCTTATTGAATTTGGTGGTCCTTTCTTTCTTTTCTGTCTTTTCTCCCATCGCATCGACATTGTCTCATCTATCGTACTTAGTTGGCGTTTGCCTTAATTGATTTAAGTGCTACTGCATTCCTGCGGCACTCATCGGCGCCCTCACACCCGCTCTCCACCTGCCATCTCGCTCTCGCCCTATTTGCGTTAGCGCTGCTAGCCTTCAGCTTTCCTGGTCCCTCTTTGTTTGCGTGAGCGAGGAAAAAGGAAAGAGCAAGGTCACTTACTTCCCTGCCATCGCCGCCCGCCGCCGCCTTCTCCTCTTTGGGTCTTGGTTCCTCCTTCGCACCTGCTTTTTCGTGTGTTGGATCGTGCGCTGGCTTCTCTGGTCGTGTTTTCTTCCTTCCAGCTTTCCATCTTTCCAGCTTCTCAGCTTCCCTCTCTTTCTCCTCCCCTGTCTCTTTCCCCCCCTTGCTCTCCAACCTCTTTTTCCTTCGACCCCGACGACCTGACCGCCTCACCAGCTTCAATCCAGCACGATTGTCGTCGACTCCCGTCAGATTTACTTAGTACTGTGCACACGATCATTTCTTTTGCGAACGTGGACTGAAATTCGTACCCGCCTCCCACCCGCGACAGCCATTTTCCTCGTATCGCAGAGCGCAGGTCTGTTTTTGTCTTGTCTCTCATTTCGACTCCCAGGCGTCTCTTTTCTCGATCTCGTCCCTGTCCCTCGAACTTCACAGCTCTCCCCGGATCGTTCAGCCTTTAAACCACCCTCATCGTCGCTTCAGCATCCATCGCCTTTTCTTGCCAACCCCCCATGCCGTTCCCGTCGCACAACACCGCGGCGTAACGCGGCCTTTGCGTGGGTTGCACCTCAAAAAAAACGAGACAGAAAATCGAAAAGCCAGTCTCGACACAGTGAACGAGAGAAAAACGCTCTCACGCCAGCTTTTCTCACAGCTTTTCTCACTGCGCAGACCCGAATCACGACCGAACCAAGCCACCCGCCTTTTTGTCATTCAATTCCCAGCCTTGTCCTCCTGGATCCCATTGCCTCGGAACGGCTTTCCCCTTGGTATTGATACGTTTCTTCTTTGTACTCAGCACTGCGACGCCCGCGACATTGGCATCTTCGCACCTTTGACGGCAGCTTCTTGGCATCCTATATCGAACTTGCTTCCCCCGCTCGCAACGCCCGAGTCGATCGCGTTTGCTCGAACCTGCCGATCCGCTATTCTAGTTGTCCCCGACTTTTCGGCGACAGTCGCCTTCTGAGACGCACACACACGACACTTTCCTTGGCTTTGTCCTTCACTCAGAAACCCACATACGACGTGATATTCTCGTCGACATGGCGCCACCGTCAACAGCCGCTGGCCACATCGTGGCCCGGCACCTCTCCCATGGCGGCATAGCCGGCGCCGTCGTGGGCTCCGTGCTCGGCGCTCTCCTGATCTTTATCCTCGTCCTACCATTTATCCTGCGAGCAATACGGGAACACAGATACCACAAGAAGATCGCCGTCGAAAATGCCGAGATGGGCATCACCGGGCAGGGCCACGGCGGCCCGCCCGGCCAGCAGTTCCATCCTCTATTCTACCAGCCGCCACAAGCTCCCGGAGCTAGCCCGGGTGCCGGTGACCCGTCAGCCCAGGGCCCCTCCTCGGATCCTGCTGCCACGCTCGGCGACAACAACTCGTCAGAAGATGGCAAGCCTGCCGTCTCTGGTTCGTCCCCGACTCCTCCACCCGGCGACGGCGCTCCGCAGCGGTCTCCCGAGGTTGTTGGTGCAGCATTTTCACCGACTACGCCTGGTGGCGGAGTTGGAGCACCGCCCCGTGCCGCTTTCCCCCAAGGAGGCTACCCGATCAACACAAACACGGCTCCGTATGCCCCTTTTCACCCGACACTGAACTCGGCGGCAACTTTCCCGGCATTCGGCTCCCAGGATCCCATGATAGCACCGCGCCAGCGCAGCTCGACCATGATGACGGCCCGGTCCTCGAGCAAATTCTCCGAGAAACTTGATACAATTAAGGCCACGTTCCGCCAGGGTGGTAGCTCCCGGTCCTCGCCATCGCGCTCGCCAACAAGCCGTTCCGAGCGGGGTGGCCCGGGCAGCATACGTTCTCCTGTTGAGATAAGCTTCAATCAGTACGACTCTTCGAACCATCACACATGGCTTATGAGAAACCAGGGTATCGATGACGACAGCACGGGCGTCGACCCGTCCTTTTTCGAGGTCAACACACAGTACCTCACAGGCGCGTCCGCGGAATACTACTCAGGAGCACCTCTGTCGCCTCCTACGGACCCCAACTCGCATCTGATGTCGCCTGTTTCCTACGCCGCCGAACCTCCGAGCATGATTGCTACGAGCTTGGCATCTATGGCTTCGGCGGCAGCAGTGGCAGGCGTGGCAAGCGGTTCTAAGAAACAGAAGCCAGCCGTCTCCCGCACAGACAGCCTCAAGACAGCCGCGACTGGAGACGATTTCTCGCCGTTGCCCTTGAGCCCTACGTCGCCTCTTCCCAGCGTTCTTCCCAGCGTTCCTGAGGGTGATCGCGGAATCAAGCCGGATAGCGAACAGTTCGACCAGACTAGCGACCGCGGCATCTCTTCCCCCCCAGATGGATCGCGCTCAATAAAAACAGAGCTGACACCTGAGCCCACGGAGTTTATGCCTCGCTCGCCGTCGCATCGCCTTGTTCCTAGTCCCCGCCTCCCCGCACCGGGCACTGTCAATCCGATGGATGTGTGGGCCCCCGCCACGGAGGATGAGCGGTTCGTCCACAAGACGGCCGAGCTCGATCGCATTGAGCAATCGCCTCAACCTACCTTGGAAAGCAGCCCAGGCGACTCTTTTGACGTGCCGCAGCATGTCCCGTCAATTTCGGTGGCCGCATCGCCGTCTGACTCCAATTTCGAGGAATTTGTGGCAGAGCAAGAGGAGGCCTCCGGACCGGTTGAGGCCTCATCAACCCCAACACAGCCCATTGAGCCCATGTCCCCAAATACCGAGGCCTCCCCCGACGCCACCGATGCCCCGTCCCCACAACAAACCCCTGCCGCACCATCGGTGTCGGCTCCCGAACAGACTATAATCACCACTCCGGCCCACCCCGCCGTCACCGTACCTGCATTACCTGCATCTGACCACAGCATTGACGACTCTAGTGCCGAACCTCAAGCGCAAGACCTTCAACAAGATTTCCAGGACGCCACCACCCAAGCTGCCCACTATACCCAAGACGTAGCAAACTTACAAGCTTTACCTGCTATCGCCAATCAGCTCCCACTGGACTCCAATATCGGCACAGGCCAGGTCGACCCTGCAGACTTTGACGAGCTTATGCTTGGTCTTGACGACGGCGGATACAACTTTGCATACGGCGAGGGCCAGCAGATGGGCTATATCCCGAACAACAGCGACTTTACCAACATAAACAACGTCAACAACGTCAACGTCAACGCCAACAACAACGGTCTCGACAACTTGGTCAGCCAAAATAACAACAACTTCAACACCGACTTCAACGGCGCAGCTACGTACCCGATCGATGGTACCGTCGGTGGTAACAACATGTACCAGACCATGACGCAACACATGCCGCAACAGCCACGGCCAGGAGGCGGACAGATGTATTGGAACATGCAGAACATGCAGAACATGCAGAACCCCAACGTCCCCACAATCGCCGGACCGTTCATGACACCCGTCACTCAGGGCGACTTCCCCAACGGTCTGTTGGGCGCTCCGTTTGCCGTCCCATCCAAATACGGCGTTGACGGGATGAACAACGGCATCGACTACGGCAAGGACAATGGCTTCCCGCAGTTCGCACTGCAAACACCACAAAGCAGTCCTGGCCATGTACCGAGCAACTCTTCAGCAAACGGCAGCCTGCCGCCTGGCACGATGCCCATGACGCCATCATCACAAAAGCTGGCGCCCAACTTCAACTCACCGCTCTCCGTCCCCGGCTCCAACGGCATCCCCAGCCGTCCCGTGACGCCCTCATCAAATCAGGGCTCCACACCAGGACAATCGTCATGTAAGCTGCGTCACTCGTCGTACGCCTTTTGTGATTTATGCTAACATTGCCAACAGCCTCTCCCCGAACCTTTGCTTGCGACGACTGCGGTCGTGTCTTTGACCAGATTCATAAGCTAAAGTGAGTTCCCCATGATCACCTTACGTTGCCTTTGGCCAACAAACACCTGCTAACAGATTTATAGCCACCACAAACGCTACCACGAGCGGCCACACGAGTGCACCGTCCCCGGCTGCGGCAAGCGCTTCGGCACCCGCACCCATCTCGACCGCCACGTCAACGACAAGCATAGCAAGAGCCGCAAGTACCACTGCACCGAGGAAGGCTGCCCGTACTCGGTGCCCGGTGGCAAGTCGTTCCCGCGCAAGGACAACTGGCGTCGCCACATGGTCAACAAGCACGGCGTGCATCCGGACCATGAGCCCATCGAAGTCATTGACCAGCCCATGATGAACGTATAGAGGTGCGGATCATAATCACAATGGCGGTGCGAAACCAATCGAGACGGCCACTGAATAGCCTTGGCTCTCCTGTTCTTCTTTTCTCTTTCATTGTTTCAACATCTTTCTCTCTTCATCTTTTTGGGCGTCACTGTCAACGCACATCTACCTGTTGGATTTTCGTTTTGTTTTGGGTCAGGGCAGGACATACTTTTTGGTGTTTTGTTTCTGTTTTTGATAACAACTGGTTTGCTTTGCGGGGAAAACCCGGCTTCAAAGGGAAGAGGCAGCAGCTACATATACCACACAGCGATTTTCACACGGTTAACAAAATTTACTCTTACGGCGTCTGCTTTACTTTTATTGTCTGTTGCCAAAACACACCCATTTAATGCCACATTGTTTTCCTCGTAAGCTATACAACGTAAAATGTGACTGCCATGCATCTATAGGTAACCATACTTGTTAATTGAAATGAATACTGTATGTTGGTATCATGTATCTAAATGCTTTTAACGTCCTACTATGCTGGTAGGCGGTGACATTTACCTGTAGTGCACCTCCGTAGAGATGGCCAGCTGTTAGCCATATCTTTTGCTGCTCTACCGCGGCGCAGATGATCGGCTGTATCTCATCTGAGTCATGCACACATTATGAAGTGATGTCCTGTCCACTTTCCTCCAAGAACAGAGCGTGGTATGCTCTCATTCTCGAACATGCTATGGGCGAAAATGGGTATCACACATTGCCGGGCCTATATCGCCGCGTAGTAAAGCGGCGCTGTATACGGCCCGGCGCCATTTGAACATTTTCCAGAAAGCAAGTTTGCTTTCTTCACTCTTGACTTTCTTCCTAGCTCTTGCTGGACCTTCAGCCGCCACGCACCAGCTTCTTCACCAGGGCCCGCTGTTGCTGCACATCCAGGTTCTGCGCATCCGTCGCCGTAATCGCCCGGCCCACCAGCACCACCGTCCGCGTGCTCTCGCTGTTCACCCACAGCCGGCCGTTACGGCCCACGGCCGTCTCAAACGACAGGCCCTCCTCACCGAGTGCATCCAGCACGGCCAGCCCCGATTTCTCGGTAGAGGCAATCAGCAACCGCCGCGCCATCAGCAGGCTGACAGAGAACACCATGCCGCCAACCAGCGGGCCCAGCCCTTCGGACTTGCCCGTCGTCGGGTCAACACACTCGAGCTCGGTATCTAGGTGCTTGGCGGCCAGAGAGACGCGCGCATAGACCAGTGTGCCGGAGTTCAGATCCGGGCGGTTCTTGCGTGTGGCGCCGGCAAACGAGAGGACAGGGAGGACGGCGCGGAGGGGCGGGGCGTCGTGGGGGGCGAGGGCAACGATGGCATTGTCGGCAGTCGTGTGGAGGACCTGGCCAATAACGAGGTCGCCAGTCGTGGGATAGTACTGATCTGTCAGCGAAGAACATCAAAATGCTGGAACGTCGAGACAACTTACCCGTCCACCCTCGCTCTCGACCCAGAGTAGGTTCTTGCGGCAGTCGGCGACAAGCTCGCCGCTCACAGTCGGGACGACTTCGCCGGAGGGTAGAAGCAGACGCAGGCCGGGGCCGAGGCGCAGAGGCGGCGGGTTCTTGGACTTTTTGTCGTTGTTGCCGGTGGCCGGGCGAGGCGGCAGCAAGTCGGTTGGGTCAACGTCGTCGCCAGGCAGGACAATTTGCGTAGGTGCGGCCATTGTGTAGGTTTAAGTGGTGCGTTGTGAGTCGTCAGGGTTGGTCTTGGCGGTATGCAGCGTACTGTTATGAACGACACCAATTGTCACGACTGTCGACGTTTGAAGCTTCAAAAAAATTATTCACTGACGCAGTGGTAGCGCTGGCAGTGGGGCTCTTTCAGCGGACAATGGCTGCTGGAAGATGTACAAGAGAGGTACATAGCGGCACGCATAATTTACATGTACGTCTTTGTATACACACGTTTCTAAATTAAGCTCAAAAGAGGAAGGACCCCCGCTTTTTCTCTGGTGTGCTGCCGCCCATCGTCCCTTGTCAACCACCCGCTAGCCGCCGGACCCCACGCCCAAGAGGCATCAAAATCGTGCCCAAGGAGGGGGCCCCTACTGCCTAAGAGTTGCCTAAGTAATGACCTAAAGGGCCTAAAGGCTCCCCTGTTAGGCCCTGCGCCAACAAGTGCCCGAGTGGCTCTGGGCCGCTGTCGTTGGGCTTCCGCGTGGTTTCCAAGAGTGACAGACGGGCCAATCAGGCACCAGGAACAGGGGCAAGGAACGGGGCAGCTGTCCGCTTGTTTGCTCTCTTTTGCTGTGCTTGCGTGTTGATTTTCGTGTGAAGCTTGTAAATTTACAGCTTCGGTTGCGTCCAGGCGCTGGCAGTTCCCCTCTTTTAGTGGGCTCACCCGTCGCTCCTGCCTACGATCCACAGACTGCCGCACCTGCTTGTTTGTGTGAGTGTGTGTGCTGGCCGAGTCCACCCAGTCTGCAACTCTGCCAGCCCACCGCACCTTCCCTGCATCCTTTGCCGCTGCGTAGCATTTCCTGTGCGCCTTCCTCACTTGTCTTCCGTCAGTGTTCTTGTGATTTTTTGCCCTCGATCGATCCTGCTGTTTTGTCGCCTCTGTCTCTCTTTCGCTCTTGCTCATTCTCAATCTTGATTCCCCCTCCTTTTCTGCCACTTCCTCTCGACATCCGTTTTTCGCTTCCTACGATCTTTTCGACAACCTCTCCTTTTGCGACGACCTATTTGAACGATTTGAAAGCTATATAGCCCTACCACACTACGAAATCGCCTGTCCGGTCCTTTTTTTTTAGACGACTGCCAGCATTCAAGCATTGCACTGCATTCTGCCGGCTTTCCTATTCGCGGCAGCACGTTTCCCCCGTCTCATGCTCTCTCAAACGTCTTGTCTTTTTTCGATTCTTTTGTCTTTTGTCATTTCGTCTTTCAAGCAACGCCTTTCATCGGCGTCGGCTCTCGCCCCCATGCTTCCCATCTGTGCTTGAGCAGAGTCGACCGACACTATTTTTTTTTCTGCTTCTCCGCTCAACCTCGACACTTCACCGCTTCGCCCTCTGCCCGCAGAGGCGGACCTCGACATATAAAGACAAACAGCCCACTGGGCCTCAACCCGCCCACATTCTGAGCCCAACCTAAAGCGGGACTCAGCTTTACCTCGCCTACGACTCGACTTCCATTTATTCTGTCGCCACCCTCTTCTCCTCCCATGGCATCGAAACCTCGCGATGTCTCCACCGTCACACCCGGTGACGTCGACGCCGACGACCGGCCGGTCAAGGAGAAGCGCCGTGTGAGCACGAGCGGCAGCAAAGGCAAGTCGGAGCGGCGTGAACGTGATCGGGAGCGGGACAGAGACAGAGACAGAGACCGCGAACGGGACCGTGAACACCGCAACAGCATGCCGTCCCCATCGGCCCTCTCGTCGCTCCTGTCCCACCGCTCGTCGCACCACAAATCGTCTTCCGGCTCGGCGCCCCGCTCGTCCAAGACCCGCACCAGCGAGAGCGACCTCGTCTTCCCTTCCTCTTCTTCGCTGTCCCGCAGCCAGCGCCGCAAGCCAGCCGACGGCGAGGCCAAACCACACCGGTCATCTTCTTCCAGAGACAAGACGAGCACAGGTAGCCGGCGACGGACCAAGGACAAGGACGGTGAGCGGCGTGAAAAGAGATCCTCGGTTACTGCAGGTGGTGGAACATCTTCGCCTCTCCCCGATGTCGACGAACTCACGAAACCCCGCTCTGCCTCGCTCTCCATCTCGTCCTCGACAGTCGACCTCGTTCCCGAAATGGGCCGTAGCCGTGAACGGCTGCCCTACCCATCGGTCAACAAAGCGTTCAGTCGCGAGTCGGTCATGAGCCGTGAAGACCTGTCTGCACCACCATCGCGGGCATCGGCAGGGTCTGTGAAACGTCGTACCGGTGGTGGTGGTGCTGGCAGTGACCCGTTGACGCCTGATGCTACTGACCTCAGTGCTGGTCCTACTGCCACATCTGCCACCACAGCCGGCATGCAGCGCTCGAAATCATCGAGTGCAAACGACTCGCGGCCGAGCTCGCGTGCTGCTGCAAAGGATCGATCGTCGGCCGCATATAGCTCGGTACCGTCGTCACGTAAGAACAGTCGCAGCCGTAACAGCAGCCGCCACCACGACCGGCCGCCGAGTCCACCGGACACCAACCTGTCGAATTCCAAGGACGCCAACGATACTACCCGGGACGACGACAAGGACGACAGTGCCAAGAACAAGGATAAAGCCAAGGACAAGGACAACGACTACGACGACGACTTGAGTGAGCTAAAGTCTGACCTGAACTCGAACACACACAAGAGCCAGAGCCAGAGCCAGACGAGCAGGGTACGGATCAGGAAGAGCCGCACGCCATCCACACTCGGCGGCAGTGTAACAACAGCACAAGATCTCTCCAAGTCGGCACCCTCCGACAACTCCATGGTCTCTAGCCAAGCAACATACAGGGACGGACAGGCCGCCACCTCGAGACCAGTACCAAGACGCCGTTCACCAGCCGAAGCCAGTGATGCCGACTTCTCACCCGAGTCTGCCCAGGAATCCTCGTCACCCAAGACGCCCAACCCCGAAGCGTCTCCCAAATTCTTTACTACCAATGCCGATTGGAAGCAGCCGCCACCACCACCCCACCCTCACCCGCATCTCCAATACCCCCAGCACCGCTTCCCAGGTGGCATGACGCCCGCTACAGCTGCCGCCGCCGTGGCCGCTGAGCGTCTGTACACCCCATCACCCGCCCCTGGCAGCGTTCACGATTCTGAGTTGTCCACAACGACGAGCCTAGAAGACGATGCCACCACGGCATCCATGGCTTCCGCTGTGCCTCCAGCCCCTCCACCACCACCACCGCTAAACATCGTCGAGGTCCCTCGTATTGACTATCTGATGCAAAATGGTGGCCTCCCACACCCCATCCCTAAGAATTTCCTTGCTGTCCTTCCTCGGCAGAATTTTATGCGCCCTACCAACCCGCCACTGCAGGGTGCCGAGACTCTGTTCCAGCCCTTCTTTAACCTTCTTAACCAGTACAACACCGTCCTGTCCGGCCATGGCTCTGTTGCTGTTGCCACGGGACACCGTACCGTCGCTCGTCGCCTACTAGATCGCCTCGAGAATGTCTTCTCCCGCGAACTGCCGGCCGAGGGCTGTTCTTGCGTGGTCTGCGAATCGGGCGGCGAGCCACACCGTGGCCTTGGATGGGGTGAAGTGCTTGAGCGCGTCAGCGGCCGTGTGGATCTGCCGTCGTGGCCTCCAGTCAATATCGCCGAACTGGAGAAACGACTGGACGCTGCTGCCGTAGCCGCTGCGGCCGTCGGTGGAGGCTCGGGCGCAGCAGCCGGTCTGCCTGTGCGGCCTGCCTCCCCCGTCAAGATTGACCCGGATATTGCCGAAGAGTTCCGTGAACACTACCTGCGGCAGAACAAGAAAGTCCGGGCCAGTGTCGACAAATGGATGCGCGACTGTGCCCAGGCACCCGCTTCGGCACCACAAGAGATTGACGACGAAACACTGGCCTTTGCCATTCTGACCAACCTCGGCCACGACGACCGCCCACTGTTCAATGCTCTCTTGTCGGGCTCGCGCGATCTTGTGCCGACCGTGCGCGCACCTACGCCCATGCGCAAGCCCCGCCAGAACTTTATCATCAAGACCGGCCTTGCTATCCAGCGCCTGTACCGCCTGGGTACTGCACCCCGTGACGCTGAGACGACCCTGTATCTTGTCAAGAATCCCGGTGTGCATGACTTGCTGCACACCATCGCCGACATCCACCCGTCCGAGTGGGAGATTTTGACTTCGGGCCGCTTCGATGGGTTCCTGTGGTCGGGCGCCGACACTAACGACGAAGACGACGTGGCTACGCCCATTGCCGGCGAGCCCTCGGGCTTCTTCCCGACCATGTCCGTGCCCCCCGCATCCCGCGGACCAACACCGGCCATGGGTATGGGCAGTATGGGTGTGGGTATGGGCGGTCTCAGCCGAGGCCCGACACCCATGTCTCGTGGCACTACACCGTTTAGCGGTCTTGGGAGCACCCCAGTTTCGCGCAACG
Source organism: Sporothrix euskadiensis (assembly GCA_019925375.1). Taxonomy (NCBI): domain Eukaryota; kingdom Fungi; phylum Ascomycota; class Sordariomycetes; order Ophiostomatales; family Ophiostomataceae; genus Sporothrix; species Sporothrix euskadiensis. The sequence continues at coordinate 186,783 of JADHKQ010000017.1, read as the reverse complement.
CGACACCCGCCTCGTTCATTAGCAACTTCTCGGCCGCCACGTCCTCGGCGTCGACTAATGCCACACGCCAGGCCGTGTCCACCGACGAAGAAGCCGAAGTCGCCGCCCTTGCCGAAATTGAGCGCGAAATTTACCAGGGCATGGAAGCGCTCGAGGATGCCTTTGAAGTGCTGCACGGCCGCGCCGAGATGGTACGCACGGCCCTGCGGCAGCGCAGTGCGGGTCTGTCGATGCGCCTACAGCAGCGGCGCGTCGGCGGGTTGGGCGGTGCGGCCGTCCAGATCGATGTGCTGCCGCAGTCGGGTGGCGGCGGACCCTCGGGCAAGGACTTTGAACGGCCTGCATGGGCGCAGTCGGGTACACCGGCGCCAGGAGGTATTCCGATGTCGATGCACCCGCACGAGTTCTCCATGGACCCGCATCAAGATATGGGCGGCGCCCCAGGCGGATGCATAAGCGAAGCCGACTGGGACGCCGGCGAGGACTTCTTTGAGCTGAAGCCGGAAGACTCGGCCAGCAACATTAGCAGCTCGCAGCACCGGCGGCCGAAGCGACGCAGCGAGCGCCGGACGCCCGCTCCGATCGAAGAAGAGGATGAGTGAGGTGGTGTGGAGGAGCGGAAGTGAATTTCACGGCGATCTTTTATAACCAATGTGACATGTGACATGTGAAATGTGAAATGTTTTGCTTTATTTGCTTTATTTACCTGCTTCTGCCTCGATCGAATTTAGTCGGACCTGCATCACGGCGGAGTTTTTATTGTTCAACGCGTCTTTATTATTCTTCTTTACCATCTCAACTGTCTTTGATTTACTCGTTGATAGCTTTTCTTACTTCTTTTCCATATTCCCCAGATACAGCCAAAATCAAATATTCAGCAGAAAGGATCATTGTATCTTTTGAATATAATGCCAGTGAACGTAATGCAATATCCCGTAGAGACGAGGACCAGAGGCCGAGTCAGTGCGGAGTCTCGACTCGCAAACAAACATGACAAATATGTCCGCGACAGTCTAGGAAGGCTCCTCGGCCTTATTCGTTTGACTTTCAATCCTCCATTATCTGCCCGACTGCGTCTCTACGGCGTCACAGACACGTCTCAAGGCCTTGGCTTACTGTTATGGCTTTGAAGGCGGAATAAGGGCCAATATAAATTGCGTTTCTGTGCCATATCCACTCGAGAGCCGAATTCAGGCTAAACGACTTTGTATTATTGTCACCGTCTGCCTTCTTTGGCTGATTTTGTTTCCCTTCTGTAGCCTTCTGCTTACTATTTGTCTACTGCACCGCGCCTCAACACGTCCCGTGCCCAGGCCGGCCTTCTGTGGGCAGCGCCGACCAGAAAGAATGTGTGGCCAGCGGACGCTACGACCCGTCGACTTGGAGTACAAGCCCGTCGACATTATCTATCGTGGCTGCTGTGGTCCCAGTAGTGTTGATGTTGTTGCCGTTGTTGTTGTATGTGTAATGTAGCAGGTGATGGACGGCGTCCGCGTTGTTTGTTGTTCATGCATCGTTTCTTTCTGTGCTTGCTTGACTGTCTTAATAAAACTTGTCCTCACATGGCTTGTAGATGCTTCTTGTTGAGAAATCCCTGGACAACATTCAAAGTCACCCGCGCCGCGCTGTTGTCATAGTCCTTCCAGCCCACCGAGCAGCACCAGTTGATGCTGCCAACCGAAAACACGCTGCCGCCGGCCGGTGTGCGCCAAAACACCATGTCCGACCGGATCCGGTCCGTCTGTGTGCCCAAAATACCCTCGACAGGGAACGTCACGTCCTCGGGGACAATACCATACTCGTCTGAATGGCCCGTGCTGGTGGCCAGAACAATGGCGTCGGCAGGGCTGCCAAGCTCCGCATCGTACCGGTCCACCTCGTCGCCGCTGGCACCGCCGCCGAGACCGTCGACGCCAATCAGGTCGTCTTGGAGGCCTTCAAAGATCCAATCCAAGCTTTTAGTCTCCTCGGAGGACGGGGCCCTCTTGTAAGGCACTCCTGGGGCAACGCCTTCGCCGGCAAAGCCCACACCAAACAGTACATTCGTCGGCAGACCACGTGTCCGCCACATGGCACCCTGCTGGCCCGTTGTAGACAAGACAAGCTCGCCACCAGGTAGTGTATACGTTCGCACGCCCTGGTCACCGCGACGGACTTCGATGCGGTGCGGTGTGGCCTGGCTGTTGGCGCCGACGGCCCAGTAGAATCCGTCGCCGCCGAGGTACATGATGTTGCCGCCCTGGCGGGCATAATCGAGATAGGCACCGTAGACGCCCGGGCTCGGGTACTCGGGGTGGCTGCCAGTAATCACAGTGTTGTACCCATTGATGACACTGAACCCGCTGGCGTCGAGATCGTGGTCCGTCAATACCTCGTACGGAATGCTCTCCCGCTCAAGCAGCCCAATCAGCATCGTATCTGCACTGAACTCGCGCGGCCGCTTGAAAGCCCACATAATGTACCCGGGTCGAATATTCAAAATGGGCCGCCGGCTCGACGAATAGACAACACCCGATCCGTCGCGGTGCACATCATAGCACGACAGGCCCAGATCGTCGCGGCGCTGCATCTTGGAAAAGTCTTCGCTAAGGGCAATGTTGGCCATGTCAAAGCCTGGACCGATGTCAATGGCGGACGAGCGTGACTTGTCCCACATGTGCTCGTTGGCATAGGCAAGGTACGTAAAAGTGGAGAGTACGACGGCGACTTTGCCATCGCGAGACACATCCTTTGCTGGACGGACAAAAAAAGTGATGCTGTCCGACACTGTCTTGTCGGCGGCCGTGACGACGACAGCGTAAGCACCCGAGCGAGCGTTGGACGGCACAACGATCTCAAAGTCGGTAGCCCAGGCTGCATCGTCCAGATCGTCTTCGTGGAAGTGGATGGCGCCATAGCCGTACGTTGCCTTTGTCCAGTTGGGCTCGGTGGCGTCCCAGTCGTGGCCCTGGACAGCACGCGTTGGCGCATTGACGAGGATGCCGTCGAGACCTTGGCCGGAAACATCAACGATGGTGGCACTCGAAACCTGGAGGGAAAAGTCGAGGTCGATGAGAAGAAAAGGTGTCGAGTCCTTGTCTGAAGAGAGGGCCTCAATACGGGGATGGTCGATACGGCCATTGAAAAAGTATGCTGCCCGGCCAGACTCTCCATGACCGGCACCAATCATCAGTGCCCCAACATCCTGGAGGGATACACTGCTAGCCAAGTTGAATGTGAACGTTTTTTCGGCAGTCTTCCTGTCTTTACCACAAAGCAAAGAGACTTGCCAGACAGACGCCGTCAACTCTGGCCCTTGGATGGTGGCCGACAAGCCGACCCAGCCCCTGCGTGACGGCCGAAAGCCGGTGTCTACCACTTCAACAGACGCGCCCGTGCCGACCCAAAAGGCCAACGTGCCCTCTGTCGAGATGACTGCTGCAAAGCCGCTACTCTTGTCTTGGCCAGTGTTGATGGTAGAAAACAGCGTCTGCACATGGTCGCACTGCGGCATCCAGGCCTGAAAGAGAAAGGAGATTCTGACGCCCGTAGTGTTGTCTGGAAAGGGAAGCGGCTTGGCCACGATGCAGTACGAGCCGGGCTGTGCTTTTTGGAAGCGTCCTACTCCCTCTCCAGTTGGGATATCTGTAATCTCTTCTTCTTCCTGTTTGGGGCTGTTGGGCACGTCCACGCCCTGGATGATGCGGACAGTTTGGTACGTGTACGCCGGTGCCGTGGAGGATACCTAGACGTGTGAGTAAGGGAAATGAATAGATGGAAAAGAAAGACAGCCTACCTTAATAGCAACAGTGTCGCCGGGACTGACAACCCATGGCTCGGCATAGCCAATGATCTCGGCCGGATAGTCGTTGGGGACATCGCAAATCGTGGCCATGGTGAAGGCGGAAAAGAGGTGCTGGGATGTGCATGTAAAGAGATCATTATGTGTAATGTTGACGTGTGAGTGGCTGGTGCTCTCTATTTAATCGTTCCCCTTTTCAAAATAGCTGTCAAATGTCAAGATCAACCATCGGAGCTCCTTCCTGTGCTAGTGTTGTCATCAACCGTACCTGCCGAGACTACTCCGTACGAGACGTCGTCATCTCGGAGGAAGGAGCACAGTGCGCTAACGAGTGGGTCTCTCCTTCTACTTTGAGCCATCCTTCCTTATCGCAAGCTCTCTTCGACAACACGCACGGCCGCTCTTTCTTCTTTCGAGTTTGTTTCCGTCTTTCCATGTTCAGCTCCTGTATCAGTTCCTGTATTTCCCTTTTAGGAAGGATAGATATGGATCTTATAGGATTCGTTATTGACTTACTGTAGAAGCTGTATCTCACAAATTTGTCCGGCTTTAAACACAAACATCTTCAACTCAAAAGACGGCCTTGAGACGTCAAAGGTCGACAGACCATGACACGATACACAGCGTCGATCATCTTATTCCCTGCTACAGCCTCCAAAGTCTTTGCCCTTGGTCTATCTTCTTGATTTATCTCAAATCCATTCTATTCTTATTTCCATTCACCTTTTATTCTTTTATTCCCTATCCGCCCTCTCTCTTCTCCCACGGCCGATATCTACGTTCGTACCACTCGGTGCCTGGCACCATCCACATGGTGGCCACGGACGGCCAGAAGACCCGCTCAACTGGTCACCCTGCCGCAAGCGCTGGGCCACTACCGTCCAGTATTCAGTGGCCGGCGCCATCAACGAGGACACGACTCCCGGTTCAGTTGTCATGCACGCTCTCGTCAAAACAGACCGCCGCGTCATTTGACGTGTCTCTCTTTTCAAAGCTGGTTCTGAGAATGGAAATCAACAAGTCTAGTAAACGGTATCGCGCACGCTCACTTTGCGCCTTATTGTGACGTATTACTGCTCCTCGGCACATCTTGTAGCCTTATCGTTATCCTGGGCCAAACAAACAGTGTCCAGTGTGTGTGTGGACAGTGTGGGGCATATCCTTTAAGCCACCAGACGCGGCTTCTGGCTATCACTCTCACTTTTGATTGTAAAGAGAAATGCAACCAAAAACGCCGATAAAAGTGCTCGCCGTCAACATTGCAAACTTTTCGAGATAAGGAAGGCAAACGACAAAGTTCTACTCCGTAGACTGAAGTCGGTAGCGACTACGGTCTGACGTTTGAAGGTGACTGGGTGTAAGACGTAATATGAACCAATAGAATCGCGAGATCTTGGTTTCCTATTTGGGAAGTGACAACTTTGTTGTGGGGATTTGAGCTAGTGGAATGTCAAATCGTACCTGCTCGCAGCGTCCCGTTGTGCCCGATATCTTGAAGAATAATTTGTTACCTGGCATGAAATACACACAACTCTTGCAATACTGACAAAGAGAGAAGGAGAGATGCAGTCTTCCTGGTGGACGGGGACAAGTCTAAGATTCGATTTCAAATTCAGATTCAAAATCAAAATAAAACAGCAGAGTCATGGAAATCAAACAGGCACCCAATGTAGATATTGTTTCCGTAGGAAAATACTAACGAAATGAGTAAAGAAATACAGAGAAACGTCTGAATATTTAAAGATATGCCAATATATTACGTGGGACGAGAAACATAACAAGCCGAGATATTGTTTTGGCACATCACATCTGTCTCCTTCTTCATTACCTCGTTTTTCGCATCTGCCTCTCTATCGCAGTTTCTTACAATAGACTGCCTTATACTTTTTCAAATTGCACCATGACCGGCGCCGAAACTCTTCTCCTGGCACCGCCCCCCGCCCTGCCCGTCAGGGCAGAAGACCACAGCTCCGGCGAGCTCAAGTCTCCGGCCTCGCCACTGCCGACAGTCCGGGGGTTTGACGCCGCTACATGTACCGTCGAAGACCTCGTGACGGCTCTCAAGATAGCCGGCGGCGTCGTCATCCGCAACCTCTTGACACCACAGGCACTCGACGCCATTGAGGCCGACGTGCGGCCCTGGCTTGAGGCTGACAAGCCGTGGAACGGCGACTTCTTCCCACCCGAGACACGCCGTGTTACTGGACTCCTCACCAAGTCGGAGACGTTTGCCCTTGACCTTGTGGGCCACAAGCTGTGGCTGGGTGTCGTGGACGCTTTGTTGACGAGCGAGTTCCCCCGCAACTGGGTGGGCGACAAGCAGGAGGCCAGTGTGGGCAAGCCGCAGCTGAACAATACGATTGTCTTCAGCATTGGCCCCGGCGCACGGGACCAGGCGCTGCACCGCGACGACCAGGTTCACCAGGTGTCGCACCGGGCGGCTGCTTCCCACCAGATGGGCCGGGACTATGGGATTGGCTTTTTTGTGGCGGGCAAGCCCACCACGAAAGCCAATGGGGCCACGCGCTTCATCCCCGGATCGCATCTGTGGGACTATGATGAGGGCCCGCCACGCGAGGATCAGGCATTCTATGCCGAGTTGGGCGCGGGCGATGGGCTCATGATGCTTTCGGGCTGTTACCACGGCGGCAGTGCCAACAAGACGGTGGACCAGGAGCGGCTTGTGTATTCGTGCTTCTTTACGCGCAGCTGGTTGCGTCAAGAGGAGAACCAGTACCTGATCCACGACCTGGACAAGCTGCGGAAGCTGCCGCTGTGGCTGATTGAGCGGGCGGGGTGGTCGCTGTCGCCGCCGTTCCTGGGCTGGACCAATCTGGAAGATCCCATCTCGCTGCTCTTCCCAGACAAGGCCGGCAGCAAAGACATGTTCTAGTCGCTCGGTAGGCATAAATCAACAGGAGTTGGTTCGAAACTGTACTTTTCGCAGATAGGAGGAAATCATATTGCTGCACAGGTATCTTCAAAATAGCTTTCACAAATGTTCCGTAAAACTGTGATTCATTTGCGAGACTGCACAAAAGGTGCCGAGGACACCGAACATGCCTAAAAATCAGCCAAACATCCACTCCTTCGTCGGGACCTGGGTCAGTGCAGACGACCTTCGTCGTCCTCCTCCTCCATCCGCCCGCTCCGTCTGTTCCACGACTGTCCCCCACCAGACAGGGCGGCTGTCATCGTCGTCGACGCGGTGGTCTCGACAGACCCACACGCTGCGTATGAAATGGAGGGCCGACAAGTACATGCGCAGGCCAACCAGACGGTTCCAGCGTTCGCAGTAGGCTTCGACATCGGCTCGTAAAGCGCGGTGGGTTGGCGCGTGTGATCCCAGCTCAGACGCCGCCAGAACCACAGGAAACAGGCACTGCTTCTGCATGGCCGAGGTCGGGTCCATGCCGGCAACAATGGCCAAGATACCCTCGGCCATGGATGTGAGGGGGGCATCGATGCCATCGGTGGTGATATTGGCGCTCGTAGTAGAAGAGAACGGATTGTGTGCGCCTGTGCCAAAGACACGGGCACAGTAGAGCAGCATGGTCTGCCGCCAACAGTCAAACAGGGACGAAGACGATGGGCTGTTTGCATCCATCTCGGCCACCCAGAGCCGTCGCTCGAGGCCAGCGGCCGTGGCACGTGGGACCGGGGAATGGATTGCCACAGAGGACGCACAGGCAATGTCGTGAATCAAGTCAAAGATCTCGTCCGGAAACCCATTGAGACCCACCAAACTCCATTCGTGTGCAGACCGCCAGGCCATGACCGAGATGAGGTAGTGTTTGCCGAATACGGGTGCGCGTCGTGAAATCAGTGCCGTTACCAAGTCGTACCACAAAATCTGGACCAAAAAACTGCGTAGTGGTGCATTGTTGCGCGCAATGTCGACGCCTCCGGCGGCTTCCATGATGCGATGGGCCCCGGCAATATGGACGCCCCAGTGGGCGTAGCTCGTCCGTGTGTACTCGAGCGTGACGAGTGTCAGGACGGTGGCGAGTAAGGCTGCAGTGTCCGTATTGTGCAGAGAGGAACGGAACGAGCTGAGGGCCCGGTCTTTGAGCACGAGGACGTCGACATCTTCGGCTTGCTGGCAAATGTGGGCGCGATGTCGCTTGCCGAGAGCGACGATGCCGTCCATGAGGCAGGGCACGTCAAAGGCCATGGGAAGACACATATGCCACGGATTGACGTGGACGTGGAAAGTGAGCATGAGGGAGGCAAACTGCACCTTGTAGTAGTTGAGCATATCGCCGCTCAGCTTTGTTTGCGGGTGGAGTGGCAGAAAGACGGGCCGATGCAGGTGCACGACGGCCGTCGCAGAAGAAGAAGAAGAAGAAGAAGAAGAAGATGGTGAATTACTCGTAAGAGAGCTGGTCCTGCGCGGACGCGGTGCCGAGGCCGATTTTGGTTTTGATTTTGATTTGGTCGATTTTGCCGTTCGTTTTGTCGGTTTTGATCGTGAACTGCCGCCACCCTCGGGAACAAAAGAAAACTGCGCCGGTTGAGCTACTGTCCGTGCAGCTGTTGTCGTCTTTGTCGTCTCTACTTCAGGCACGGTAAACGTCCGGTTGCTCATCTTTCCGCGACTGGCTATTCCGGACTGCCAGTCGAGTTTCTGCGCGAATCCTGGACACACAGTCCCCTCCGAGGTGCAAGCAAGACATCGTGGCCGCCGTCGGTCACAGGGTCGTTCTGCTGTTGTGCATGCAAAGCAGTCGGTGGCCGCAAACCCAAGGGAATTGGTCCGCTTGGGAAGGACAACGGGTTGGCAAACAATGGTGGCCATTGTCGGTGGTTGTTGTCAGAGTTGGTGATGTCAATAATGCTTGACAAAAGACACCAGAACGTGACAGTGATAAGGAACTAGACCGGCCATGTTCTTTATATCAAACCCCCGGACTGGATATCATCCCGGTAATCTCAGCAAGGCGTGTGATACCCCGCTGCTGCAGTCTGGAGATAAGACCCCAGTGCCTAGGCCGGGTCGGTAACGAATAGCGTCAAACTGAAAACGTATGTCCGCTAAAGATGCTCTCCGTAGCGGTTCATGTCTGACTGGCCAGATAAGGGGGCAGGCTGCGTCTTACACGCAAATCCTACCTACTACACAGCTGGCCTCGACATGCTCGACATTGTGAGCGGAACCATCGTGCGGAAGCTGGCTTCACTTTGTAGTTTGAGGTTGATTTTCGGCTAGTCGAGATTTCTTCACAGACGATGCGGCTAGCAGTCCAGGATCATACCGTCTTCAGTGACCAAATTGTCACAAATTGTCGTCGGATGCGGCCTTGTCGGCCACGTCGGTGATGCGTTGAAAGTTGACTCTGGCTGGTGAATAGGAGAAGGTCAACAAAGGGAGAATCGTTCAGTGTTCTGGCGAGCGCTGAAGAATGGCTCGCACGTGATCTCGGTTGGTCAGTCAACTGCGCCACGCAAGCTGCGCAGCTTTAACGCCACTGGTGCCAATGGTGCCCGGCCAGCGCTTGCTGTGACGTGACCCAACGGCGCCCTCCTTCCTGACTTGACCACTTCAGGTGGTCGCAGGAACAAAGAACTGGCAGGAACGACCAGTATTCGCAGTAACCAAGAGCATCTAGCCAACCGTCAACGGGCAGCTGCGATTCGCTGTTCTGTCGCTATTCTGTCCATTGTTCTTTCCGAATTGATCGGGCAATTGTTGGAATCCGATAGTTCCACAATACGAAACTTGGGCAGGCACACCTCTTGGCTGCAGTGGGCCAAATACGATACTTCAGGACCAAGACCCCAAATTCCGATAACCTCATTCCATTCTCCCTTTCTTTACGACGTATCTCCCTCCGTGTTTCTCTTTCCGCGGTCAACCGCAGCCACCTACTGCGCCGACCTCTCCCTACAAACGGCGGCCTGACAAGCATCATTAAACATATTCTACGGAGCACTCGTTGCAACGACGGCGTGTTCCACCTCGCAACACATTTCAAGATGGCCGACACACGGCAGAAAGCTATGGACGTCAACCGGTCGCTCCGGTCTATCAAGACGGTGAGTTTGGGAGCGCTGGAGCTGGGAAACTGGACATTTACTGACTGACGACGTTATACGGAGTAGGAACTAGAGACATTGCTCGAGAAGGGTGCCATTACCGAAGACGACTTCAACACTATCCACGACCTCCTACCCCAGGAATGGAGCCTGCGCGGCGGCCCCTCGCCGGCACCAAATAAACAGAGACAGGCCCCGGCCATTGCGTCTGCCACGGCCGCTCTCCAGTCGTTGCAGCTGGCCCAGCCATCGCCACCCTTGCCTGTCCGCAACAACTCCCACCAGTCACAAGCATCGTCAGCTGCCCCGACGCCTGCTCCTTCAGACACTGCTGCTAGCCGGCACGACCCCGACAACAATGCCGACGCCGACGGCCGCACTGCAGTCGGTTATGCCACCGCCAAATACAAGTACGACGCCCCCAGCGACGGCGACTTGGCCTTTGACCGTGGCGACGCCGTCGCCGTCTACAGCAAAGTCAACGAAGACTGGTGGCTGGGCCGCAATGTCCGCTCGGGGCAGGTCGGCATCTTCCCGCGCCAGTATGTCAAGCCCGAGGCCGCACTGGCCGAGCTCGAGCGGAACAACCAGCTTCCCGGGCCCAACGATGCTCCCCCTCCAGTGCCCCCGCCGGCGAACAGCAGTAGGAGTGCGTCGACGGCGCCGCCGTCCTATTATGACCAGTACGGTAACCCGCCGCCTCAGCAGCAGCAGTATGCAGGAGACGCCAAGTATGGAGGGCAGCAGGGGTACGGGCAGCAACAGCAAGGGTATGGACAACAGCCGCCGTATGGCCAGCAGCAACCACCGTATGGCCAGCAACAATATGGCCAGCAGTCATACTATGGAGGCGGCCCTAGCGACCAGCCGCCACCCCAGCAGCAACAGCAGCAGCAGCAGCAGCAGCAAGATGGTAACGGCAAGGTTGGCGCCGCTGGTAAGAAGATTGGCGGCAAGCTGGGCAATGCTTTCGTGACCGGTGTTGGTTTCGCCGCCGGTGCTGAGCTGGTCGGGGCGATCTTGTAGTTTTTCATCATCCCGACGTTGTTAGTGTACCTGTTTCGTCGTGTATTGTAACGGCGGATGGGTGTGCCTCTTCAAGTTTCTGTCCTTATTTCTCTTCTTTTCTCTCGCTCCCTTTATTTTCGATTTCCCTTTATGGCTGCCCTTCTTTGCTCTTTTACTCTCGTTTAATAATACCTAGCATGCATCCATAGAACCTACATAGCTTCGCACTGCGTCAATCGTTTCTTCAATCAGACGGATTTTACACATGGAATAAGATCTGCCATTCCGTCGTCCCAGCCCCTATTTTTGGCTTTCGCATCGACTGTTTGTTTCTCTTCCCAACTGGGCTCTAGGGACTCGACTGCGACGGAACGAATTATCTGACATTGCAACCAGACAGATAACAACAAATTCGACGGAAGACACCAAATGCACTGTCGTGCAGGAACAATGTCTCAGTGCAAGCCCCCGACGAGAAAGAGAGCAGCAGCAGAATGAGGCAACGGCTAGCCCTACAGCGTGTCTCTGCTGCACCAAAAATCGGCAACACTGGCATTCGATTTTCTCCAACGGCCGCGAGGTCAGTATACTTTCTTTTTGTCTTCTCCTTTTGGATCCTTTCAGATGTCATATGTCTTTGCACGCCTCCCTTTTTTACTGTTTGCTTTTACCCGAGTCCTTACCCTCTTTTGTCGGCTCGTATTCGATTTTCCAAGGTGTCTGCTTTCCGTCGTCCCTGCGGTAGCTTTCCGCAATGCAGTCGGGAAGCATTTGGTTGTTTTCTCCTCCCCATATCCCACTCCCGACACTTTTGTCAGCTTGTTATTGACCCGGTTCCTCTACCTTGTTTAGACTTCATCCCCCGACAAAATATCGAAAAACCACATGCATGGATATGCTCCTTGACCGCTGTGGCCTTCGCCCTGTCGGCTGCACCTATTGCTCCATTTCGAGCATCAACCCTGGACACCTACACCTGCTGTGTTACGCTTCATCAATATTCCCACAGTGAGCACACACATACGGCGTCCAATACTCCGTACCTCTGATAAACTTCTGGCACTCCACCGCCGGGAGACAGCATGGGGAGACAATACTCCGTAGACCCGTCTGGACCATAACCTCACCACGCCTCGACTCGAAAGAAGACGGACGCTGCCGCGTATGATGCGGCTGGCACAGGACATGATAATTTGAATTTGGCTCTATACGTCGTACACAACCTTCCGCCACTGCCACTTCCATTTGGACAGGACGGATGCCGAGACTTGATGCCTAGATTGGGTGAGAGTTCGGGTCGTCAGGCTACGGAGAGCGTGATCGTGGTCTCCCCAAAGTCTATATATTGACCACGATGCCCTCCCACGACGTAACATCATCTGTTCTCTATCCAACAACAAGGACATCCAAACCAAAGATTCCCATTCACTCGCTCACCCTCACTTCTTGACACTTCTTCCAGAGACTTTCCACACTTTCTTTTTATCTTCTCTAACTTCTCGACACGTTCGAAACCAAGCACAATGGGTTTCTCTCGCTTCCTCACCGCTGGCGCCGCTGTCACCAGCCTTTTCCAGGCTGCAGGTATGTCCCTGACTTGTAGCGGCTCGTTTTCATTAAAAAGTATCTCATACTGACTTGACAGCACGGCACACGTCACTGTGACAATCGTCGGCCCTGTTACTATGCCCACAGTCACCAGTACTCGAATGACCTTTCATCCACCGTCTCTACCGAGACCGACACCTCCCATAGCAGTGTCACGAGCACCAGGACAGACTCGTCTAGGTCGACGTCGCGCACCTTGGAGACCTCGACCACGGTCGAGACCACGAAGACCACTACCTCCAAGACGACCACTAAGACAACTACCACTACCACGGCTGCCACGACCGTTGTGTCTAGAGCACCCATTTCCCGTGACAGGAACTCCTCTCCCCTTTCTCTTCTCTTCCCTCCACTACACCCAACGACCACCTCGTCCAAAGACAGAGGACGGTCACGCACCTGTTAGCAGTATCCCTAGATAAAGGCGTCCTTTCCAGTTGTCAAGACGAAGAAAGACTCACATGGAGGTTAAAAAAAATTGGGGGAACGCATCGCCCTCGAAAGAATAAGCGGCATTGCAATATGGAGGCCTCGTAAGTGCACACCCTCAGTTGGCATCTTTTCTCAAGCTTCTCGAGCCTCTCAATCATTCGGCTGTGATCCTAACTCCCCTTGCTCTACTTTCCCCTCTCCCTTCCCCGTGCCAGACCTACCGACCTCTTTCAAGAACGGCAGAGTTTTTATATGGCACAGAGAAAAGGAAAAGAGAAGAAGAAGAAGAAGAGAAAGGGACGAAGGGCCGAAAGAAAGAGGGTCAAGAAAGGCAAGAGAAAAAGAATGCCAACAAGGGCATGCGAGGCTTCCACGTCGCGCATCGAACTAAAGTGTTTTCCCATTCGCCTCCCCAGAGGGAAGCTCCTGGAACCACAAAGCTTCGCGATGGCTCTCCCATAGGAAAGGATGCAGCAAGGAAAGACCAGCCAGAGACCTATCCTCCTTGCCCACCCCCCCTGCTTTTCTGATGCCAATCACAGACGCACAGTGGCGCAAAGCCCTTTCAGGCTAGCCATCCCCCTTCCCCTCCCTAGAGAGACGAAAGGAGACGGCGTATATGAAGCTGTTCACCGACTTTTTCTCATGCAAAAAAGGAAAGTTGTTCCAGGTGAAAAAGAGAGGAGACACAGGAGAAGACGAAAGCGACACGACTCGGCACAGACGACCGCAGCCTTCCCACGAGCAGCCTTCAGGCCCCAGAACGAATCCAAGCAGTGTGTGTAAAGAAGAAGCCCTTTTGAGGCCCCCATCCTTTTTGTATAATTGAGTGTTACTCATTTTTCGCTCTCGTTCTGGGAAAGGCGTCGTGGGAAGGCTGTGGTCGTCTGTACCGCAGTCGTCCCTCAATCGCAAATCGGGCGTTTCTCTTTTTCCGTTTGTAGCATGGAGGCGCGACGTTGACGAGGGCGATGCGTTCCCCGAGGAGAGAAAAAGAAGAGAAGAAGAGAAGGAGGAGAAGAGAAATTTGGGCAGCCTAAATTTATTTATGGGCTCAAATTTCAATGGGAAGGAGCAGAAAAAAATACAGTGGCTCAAGTGGGTCCTTCTCCCACCAAGCTTGGGTGAGTCATCCAATCAGGCAGAACGTGGGGCCTGAAGTGGGGCCTCCATCTGGAGCTCTCCAACAGCTTGGCCTCGACTTCCCAAAATGCACCAAAGTAAACAACGAGACAACCTTGACGCCAGCGAGGACAAAACACAACAATCCGATCCGTTCCAACACCCGAAGAAGACGAGAAGAAAGAATATTCAGCAACAAAAGGCCAGCTATCTGACTTCCGTCTTGGCCCTACTCCTTGTACAAAAAGATGGCAAGTGCCAGCATGACGTACCTGGGCATGGTTAGCTGGAGCGACAAAAGGGGGAGAAAAGAAGGAGAAAAGAAGGAGAAAAGAAGGAGAAAAGAAGGAGAAAAGAAGGAGAAAAGAAGGAGAAAAGAAGGAGAAAAGAAGGAGGAAAGAAGGAGAGAAGAGGAAGAGAAACTCACAAGCACAGCAGCTTAAACCCTCGGAAATAGTCCACCTGGTTCGTCACCAGAACTGACGTAGCCCACACCGACCCGGCCAAGATCGACACGTCAAACGACTGAAAGTCCAGGTTCAGTGTGTGGCCCGACCACCATCCCACCAGCACCAGCAAGGGGAGTGTCAACAAGATGGTATTGGCTCCCGCGCCGTACGTCATGTGCACGGCCAGGCTGACATCGCGCCCACCGCATGAGGCAATCTCCGCTGCCCGCATGAAATTGTACACATTGACAATCAGCGGAAGGACAATGCTGGCCACAAAGTGGCCTTTGAGCGTGCCCGATGTGGCCTCGGGCACCGAGTCGGGAGGCGGCTCTGCAGCTGCGTCTTCATATGTCGACCGGACCAGTGGCTCAATGCTCTGCACAAGGTAGTATGAGCACACGGCGGCCGAAGCGAGGGCGACAAGGATCGCGGCAGGGGCGACGACACACGCAACGGGGGTAGGGAGGCTGTCAAAGACGCGCTTCTTCTTCATACGTTGGGGGCCGCCAGTGTCTACCTCCTCCCCTCGCTCAGCGTCCTGTCTCCTCTTCTTTGGCGGCGCTGCATACGCTTCCCGCACCAGCTCGGCCGTCGCTCGTCGGCCACGGTCGTCATCTGCAAAGTCCGCCCGGTGCGTCACCCGCCGGAACACAACCCACGACAAGTACAGTACCAGAAGAATGACGGCTGTGCCGCGAGATAACGACACAACAGCCTCGGTCACGTCAATCATCCCTTGGGCCTGTACCGTCGTCACATAGATCATGGCCCATGTCATCACCACAGGGCCCGTGGCGATGAGAGTGAGCTTGATGAGCTCGAGGGCGGACTCGCTGATTTCCTGGCAGTAGCTGGTCTGGGGATCACTGAATTTGATGCCGCCGGCAAAAAGTGCCGCGCCCGTGCCGAGCAGAATATTGTTGAGGACGTAGCCGATGACGAATGCTTTGGCGAGCATTGTGGCGTCGGCGTAGACAGCGGCGATGCCGATCTGTGTTGTTAGCCGACGACCAAAGGGAGGAGGCACTGCTCGACACTGACAACAACGGCGATGACGACGCCATCGTCCTACGACCGCAGGGAGGAGGGAGGACAAGAAAAGAAAGGACGTACCATGGTTGGAAACAACACGGGCAGAATCTCGAGCAAGAGTGTCGCCGCGATCGTATCATACGACAGACTCACCCTCTCAAGCGTTGTATTGACAAACACTTCGAGCCCCGCCAGCGACACAGCGCACAAGGTGAACACCGTCTTGGGCGCCCAGCCACAGATACCAGCCGCCAGACCTAGCGGGACCATAATCACTAGGACACTAAATATGTCGCTTCGGAACCAACCCCAGCCCCAGTGGGCTGGGTACACATGCTCTGCTGCAGCCGTGGCTGTAGCTGACAGGCTGGGCGCGATGGAGGCGACGGAGGGTACGCGGCCAGTGCAGGCAAGCGGGACAAGGTCGGCTTCGTTGTCAGCATCGTCGACGGTGGGCACCTGAAGCAGTGGCCCTTGGATCACTGTGGACAATGGCCGTGGCGATGTTGGCGGTGCACGCGACGAAGACAATGGCCGTACCTGCCGTTGTGCTGGCGGTGATGACGGCGGTGACGGGAGCTGCAGCTGTGCTGTGGGCCTTGACGTGGACATGGACATGGCCATCGCCCTGTGCATGCTCTGCCGCGATCCTTCCAACAATGGCGAGGCCAGTGGTGTTGTAGGTATACGTGGCGAGCTGCGAGGTGAACCAAGTGGTGATATGCCGGGGCTAGCTGTCGGCGGCCGTGTCGGCGACATGGGCCGTAGTGAGCCAGCGGACGGTAGTGATGATGCCCAAGTGGTGCTCCGAGTCACGCCGGGTCGGGTTACGGCGGGAGTCATCAAAGCCGGGCCAGAGTCGCTACCACCAGCACCGCCGTGGCCGTGCCGCCCAATGCCGCCACCAAAATAGTCGTCACCCTCGCCATTCCAGCTGCTGCTGCCGCCGCTGCCTCGTTTGCTTTTGCCTCCTTCGTCCGGGCTGGGCGTCACAATAATCGCACGCCGAGGACTTGGCGCCAACAAGATGGACCGTGGTCTCGGCGAGCGAGGCGAAGTTGTTATGCTGCTGTCGGTTCTCGTTAGTGGGAGAATGGGGGTCCTTTTGCTAGAAGACATATTGGCAAAGAATTAAAAGGTCAAATGACGTTCGAGTGATCAAAGTGGCCAACAATATCGACTCGACAAGGAACGATGCCAAGGATGCACCTGTTTTTATATGGCTTCAGCTGCACATTTACAACTCAGCAAGGAGGCCTCTCGTCAGTTTTACGATCCCAACTATACTGATCAGTATAAATCAAATCACTGTCGTTTTCAAGCATGAATCATGAGATTGGCCTGTTAACGAGCTGGTGAAATCGTGTGCGGAGAGAGTTATGGAGAATCTAAAGCAGGGGTGGAATCAACATGAAGTATGCACTCTGTTCTCCTGTATTATTATTCGGCCACCACATATCCTCATTTTTGCTCAAAACTACTCCGGTCATTTTTCATCCATATCTCGCTCATATTCTGCTTTCAGCCTTGAGAAAGGTGTGGTTCACGTTATACAAACAGAAACATCGGCTCAAATCCTTCTGATCCTGAGATATACAATGGGCTGCTTTCATCTTTGGGAGAAATCACAGAAAACAGACCAAAACACAAACTTAAATGCAGCGTAAGACTGAGCTAAAATCCTTGAAATTATGATTAATTGATGAGGAAAAGAGCATGCTGACATCTTTCAGTCCTATGTTGCGAACCCACGATTGTCAGTTTTGCTTGGGCTTCCATACTCTGCTGTTACTTCACGAATGACGTAGCGGCACCTAAATCTGCCGTTATTAAATGTTATGTTAGGCCACATTGTTGGTCGATAGTGCACTTTACGAGAAAGCGCCCAGCCCGCACCTTACCCTAGGAGCCCATAGACCCCAATAGACCACTAAGATTACGTGCCTTCCCCGCCTGACCGACCCAAGAAAGACTCCACATGAGCTTTACGGTAGCCTGCTCGCCGCCGCATTCCTTCCTTCCCAAGACGCCCCAAGACACACCAAGAAAGGGAGAAAGAGCCAAGGTCGCCGCTTACTTTCCCATTGCATGTGCTTCTGAGGCGGTCTTGCCTCGTCTCGAATTTCTTACTTTCTTACATTTTCTGGCTGCCTGGATTCACAAATTGTTTCCATCGTTTCCACACATCAAAGATTGGAGCCACAATTGCAAACGACAACATCAACGACACCAGCGAACCCGCATTGATACCCGCTGCGGCTTTCCCCGCGTACAGACGCTCACCGTATTCTGTACCATCATGACGGCGGCTGTTTCAGACTGCACATCAGCATCTGAACCTGCATCCTGCCTTTTTTGCAGCGACGATTCGACCAAAGACGGGGGGTAGACGGCATCGACACGGACTCGAAGCGAATGCGAGTTAATTGTCATACTTTGGATCCCATTTCCAGCACAATTTGATACATCGCCGCCATGGGACAGGGCCAGTCGGCGCCGCCGCAGGTGCAGCGGTCACACGAAGAGCTCGTGAAAGAGCTGGTAAGTGGGAGAACGGCATGGTACCCTTTTGGTTAATGCTCTCTGCTGACAATCCAGGCAAACCGCTTTGCGACACAATGCTTTACCTCTCTCGAGCTCTACTCGCTCAAAGACAACTTCAAGAGCCTGGCCCACGCTACCATTGACAGCCCATATGTCAGCCGGGACAACAACAACTACCAACCGAGGGAGGGCGAGAGGGAGGGCGAGAGGGAGGGCGAGAGCGAGGACGGCGACAACAATGGTGACGGCGACGACAGTGACAAGAGCGACCATCCTCCTGCCACTCCGCAGCACAATAGGAAGCACCACGTCCTGCGCTACCTTGAGGAGGACACCGTTGCCCGCTTTCTGGCCCTGCCCGCTATCCTGGGCGTCTCGCCCGTCGTGTTCCAGATGGTTTCGTACTTGGCAGCTTTCCCCTTTTTGTCCGAGGCGCCTGCCGTCCTGGGCCTCGAGCAGCTCGTCATTGTCGTCACACTGCTGACGGAGCGGTACAAGCGTGTGTTGGCCCATGGTGCGAGTGATCGCCGCACACTGCTGTTTCGTAGTCTGGCCGTGCACGACCGCAGGCTGTACTCCGATGACAAAAAAGAGGCGGCAGCAGCAGCAGCAGCAGCACGAGCACAACCGACAGGTTCCTCGGGCAGCCAAGGGTTCTCTATAGACGCCCCGGTCGAGGATGAGGAGGATGCGGATCACAACGGCGACGATGACAGCGATGAGCATGACGAGGATGGCACACTCCCCAAAGACGACGAAGACGAGCTGGTCCTGGCTGCGTTTGACACGCTCGACTACGTCAACAACACATCTGTGCCCACAGGTCCCAAAGCGGCCGCAAAGAAGGCATCCGATATTGCCGCGACGCTGCACGGCGCGCGCATCCCAGCCGACAACTTCCGTCGGCTGTTGATGCTGCTGATTTTGGTGGCACCTCTGGGTCCACAGGAACAGCTCTCGCTCTACGCCGGACGCTTTACCGGAGACGCTCTGGACAGCCTGCGAGAGACTGCACAGTGCATTCTGGCTACCTTTTTGGACGTTGAGACATCGCCGGGCATTAAGTTTGCTTACTTCGACTCCATCATCCCCGTGTGCTTCCCATACCTGTTTAGTGGCTTCAATGCGCTGTTTGAGCACTTTTTGTTCTCCGAGAACCTGGATCTGTCGCGGATGAAGCCTGGCGCTGGCGCCAGTACGACTGGAACGGGAGAAAGCGCAAATACAGACGGCAACAGCACGACTCCCGCCACGCTCGCAAGACGAAAGTCGTCAGCCGCAACCATCCCACCCAAAGATATCCCCATCCCGCCTCTACTCCTACAAGACTCTGCCAACAGCATTATGAACCTCAACATCCTCTCCCAACTCTCTTTCTTCATCCCCGGCTCCTCCCTTTTCCACCGTCTGCGGCCCCTCTACTCGGGTGACAACGACGGCTTCTCCATGGGCTCATTTGAGACCAAAGTCTTCAACTGGCGCGCACCCACTATCCTGCTCGTTAAGGGCACCCGCATCAGTGATACTCCGCGCGGCCAAGAAGCCACCTTTGCCAATGCACTGCCCCCACGACGGTTTCCCCATGGAAATGGGAAGCGGGCGACGACTGCTGCTGCTGCTGCTGCTGCTGCTTCGTCTGAAAACGACGACGACGACGAAACACTCATCTTTGGCGCTTATGTTAGCCAGCCTTGGCGCTTGACGCACCGCGAGTGCTTTGGCGACAGCGAAACCATCTTGTTCCAGCTCAGCCCTGTGCACGACGTCTTTGGCGCCTCGACCATCAACCACGACTACACAGCCTTTGTCAAGCCCTCGGCGGCCAACAACCACGCAGGTGGTATCAGTTTCGGTAGCCCTTCACCCACCGGCGCCGCCGTCAAGGCCAGCCTCAAACAGCACCAGCATGTCCAGTCGGCCGTTGAAGGCATCTTGCCATTGGGTCCACTGTCACTCATGATTGATGCCAACTTTGAATTTGGTGTCATGACACATGACCGGGGCCATCCTGCGAGTGGTGGAAGAAGTGGTGTCGGCGCTGGCGCTGGCGGCGCTTTCCACCCGAGTGTGGCCCGTATGTTCTCCTTCCAGGATCGCTTCTCTATTGAGGCACTCGAGGTCTGGGGCTGTGGCGGCGACGACGAGGCGAAGGCGCAAGCCGAGCGGTGGGCCTGGGAGGCGCGGGAGGCCGAGTCGCGGCGGCGCATCAACCTGGGCACAGGCGATATCGAGGCAGACCGGGCACTGCTGGAGATGGCCGGCCTCATTGGTGGCGGCCGGAGCGGCGGTAGTATGGTGTAGCCCCTTTGTTGGGTGCTGTCTATCTTGGAGTTCTTTGGCGTGGCGTTGGGCATTCATTTTTGCTGCTTGTTATATATATACCTTCTTTTTTACTTTGGTTTCACTTGGTATTCAATTTGAGTAGAGCTATGTCCTGTCCGTCCTATGTTTTGCCGTGTTCATTCTAGTGCCCAGTCCGGTATCCCTTCTGTGTTAATCTATGTACAATTTCCGACACTCCTCTCTCTTTCAACAACACCATCTCTTCCACTTCTTTACTTCTCTACTTCTTTTCTTCACCGTCCGAGCCACCTCCCCGCTTGCCAAACAGATCACCCAGCGTATCCAGCTGGCTCCGGCCATGGCTCTTCCGTGCACCCTTCTTGACTTCGGTCGTCTCTGCTGGTGCTGGTGCTGCCTCCGGCTCAAGTTCTGATGTTGCTGCCGCCGTTGTGTTGTTTGCATTTTCCTTCTTGCTTCCACCACCAAAGAATCCTCCCAGAGCTGACAGTACGCCGCCGCCGTTGCTTCCGCCCGCCGCCTTGGCGCGTGCCTCCCGCTCCATCGCCGCCGCCAGCTGTGCCTCTAGTTCAGCCTCTGTCGCCGCGTCGTCTGCTGCCGAGCCGCCAGCCTTGCGCAGCTCTTTGCGCCGTGCAATCCGCTCCCGCAATGCCTTTTCCTCAGCATCACGCGCCTCCAGCTCCTTGATCCATTTCTGTGTCTCGGCCTGCTGCTTCTGCTGCCGCTCCAGGGCCCACTGCTCGCGCTCTTTTTTCCGGTCGTCCGCCAGGTAGATACCGCCGCCGACAATGGCCATAATGGTGAAACCCTGGGCCAGGACACGGGCACGGAACATGCGCTGGGCCTGGTGGTGGTCGCCCTTGCGGATGGCGCGGGTGGCGCTGAGAAAAGCGTAGACGGTGAGGGTGCAGCCGATGGGGATGAGGGGCTCTTTCATGATTTTGCGGCCAAACTTTTGCAGCGGCGTAGCTTGGTATTCGCTGGAGAAGTTAGGATGAGGACATAAGATTGGGGGAGAGACTGAGAATAGAGACAGACTCACACATTCTCGTCAAACGACGACGGCATCGAGTCGGACGGTATGTTGGACATGATGGCGGTGTGTATGTGTGCGAGAAAAGATATTGATGTTATGTAGATTGTTGTCAAACGGCTGTGTCGTCAATTGCTTCGTTGGCGTCGAGGGTATCGTCGTGTGACGTTGGATGGGAAAACGGCCTCGAACTCCAAAAACGGTGAGAATAGTCGATTTGTAGAGGAGCTGGACGACGGAATGATGGACTGATTTTTGCCTGCGTACGACGTAGAGCCACTTCGCAGCCAATGACGTGCACTGATTGCGCCCGGCTTTTGCTGTCTGTGTCTGCTGTGCGACCACTGAAAGAGATCGCCACAGGCCTTGCCTCACCCCGCTATCGGCTGCCCAATGGCGACGGAGCTGTTGGCTGTTGGCTGCTGCCGTTCTGTCTGTCCCTGCAGGAGCACAAGCAACAAGCACAAGCACTGGCACGACTAACGTGGAACCCCGCTAACGACTTTTGCCTCCTAGCTCGGTCGCTCTTGCCTTTTTTTTTTTTTTTTTTTTTTTTTTTGCGGCTAGCTATCTCTTTCCCCAAATGAGAGCTTTTGCTGTTGTTAGGCGGATTGCGGTTGCGGTCGCGGTGACTCCTTTCAAGGTTTTCGTCCATATCAAGTCAATCACCACTCCCATCTTTCTTCTCGACTTCTTTTCCTCGACTCCTCCAAATTCACTCTCTTCTCTCCCACCCCCAGCCACACACATCACACAACATGTCCGACCCAACAGTAGGCAAGCTGAACGGCAGCACCGTCGTCAATGGCTCGCCCAATGCGGTGCCACTGCGGTCTTCGGCGGCCGCCTCCTCCACCACAACTAGCGGAAACGGCACCAGCACGCCCGGTCGCCCAACACCCGCACGGACACCTAGCGTGTCTGGCCTCTCGCGCACCGAGTCCGTTGTCGACCTTGCCTCGGCTGAAGCCGACGAACGCGCCGCCCGCGTCCGCAAACTGCTGCCCGCGGAGTTTATCCTGCCCAACGGCCACCCCGACTACCTCCGCCTTATCCTCACCTCCCGCGTCTACGAAGTCTGCAAGGAGACCTCTCTGAGCCATGCCGTCAACATTAGCAACCGCCTCGAGTGCAAGGTGCTGCTCAAGCGCGAGGACGAGCAGCCCGTATTCAGCTTCAAGCTGCGCGGCGCCTACAACAAAATGGCCCATCTCGACCCGGCCGAATCGTGGCGTGGTGTTGTCTGCTCTTCAGCCGGAAACCATGCCCAGGGTGTCGCCTACTCGGCCCGCAAACTCAAGATTCCGGCGACTATTGTCATGCCCGAGGGCACGCCGAGCATCAAGCACAAGAACGTCTCGCGCCTGGGCGGCCATGTTGTGCTGCACGGCCCTGATTTCGACGCCGCCAAGGCGGAGTGTGCTCGCCGTGTGCAGCAAGATGGCCTTATTGATATCCCTCCTTTTGACGACCCGTACGTCATTGCCGGCCAGGGCACCATTGGCATGGAGCTGCTGCGCCAGACCAACATCCAGAAGCTCGAGGCTATCTTCTGCTGTGTCGGCGGCGGCGGTCTCATTGCCGGCATTGGTGCCTATGTGAAGCGCATTGCCCCGCACGTCAAGATTATTGGTGTCGAGGCTTATGATGCCAACGCCATGGTACAGTCGCTGGCCGCAGGCAAGCGTGTCTTTTTGAAAGAGGTGGGCGTCTTTGCCGACGGTGCCGCTGTCAAGGCCGTCGGCGAGGAGACGTTCCGCATCTGCCAAGAGGTCGTCGACGAGGTTATCCAGGCCACGACGGACGAGATCTGTGCCGCCATCAAAGACGTCTTTGAGGACACCCGCTCCATTGTCGAGCCGGCCGGTGCGCTGGCCCTGGCTGGTCTCAAAAAGTACGTTGCCCAGAACCCGTCGTCCGACCCTAACCGCGCTCTCGTTGCCATCACCAGCGGCGCCAACATGAACTTTGACCGCCTGCGCTTTGTTGCTGAGCGTGCCACTCTGGGTGAGGGCAAGGAGGCCCTGCTGGCCGTCGAGATCCCTGAGCGCCCCGGTGCATTTGCCGGGCTCATCGACGCCATCATGCCGCACGCCGTCACTGAGTTCAGCTATCGGTTCAGCGACGACTCTGCTGCCAACGTCCTGCTTGGTCTGTCCCTGACGGCTGGCAACGCTGCCGAGCGTGTCCAGCAGCTTGGTAGTTTGATGGCCCGCATCACCTCGACTGACGGTATGCACGCCGTCGACGTTTCGGGTGACGAGCTCGCCAAGGGCCATATCCGCTACCTCATGGGCGGCCGCTCGTCTGTGCCCAACGAGCGTCTGTACATGTTCAACTTCCCCGAGCGGCCCGGTGCCCTCGAGAAGTTCCTGGCCACCCTGCGCCCGCTCTACAACATCAGCCTGTTCCAGTACCGCAACGAGGGCAGCGACATTGGCAAGGTCCTGACGGGCATCCTGTGCCCCGACGCCGAGGTCGGCGAGCTCGAGACGTACCTGGGCCAGATTGGCTACCCGTGGGTCGACTGCACCCAGAGCAGCGTCTTCAAGACGTTTTTGCGGAACTAGGCATACACAGCGTCTTGCGCATCTTAATTCATTTTGTTGTTTACTTCATAGAGCGTTTGTTGAGTGTATTTCCCGGTGCCTTTTTTTCGGTTGTGTTAGCGATAAAAACCTGTGATGAAAGAGTCACCTGTCTTGGAGGTCTTGGAGTTTGGTTTTTATTTTCCTTGTTCTCATTTCACGAAACGAGACTGTATCTATAAAAGGGGGTTCATCATATCAAAAAAACAATTGCTGGTTGTTGGGTGTTTTCTTTTCATATCAAAATCATGTAGACCTTTATCAAACAAACGCTGAATGTGATATATTATTTTGTCTAAACAAATTTTTGCCCCGCCCTACAAAAACGCCAGAAATATGCTGCATGCCCAAGTCCATTATCGTCTTCTTCGCTTAATCCCACATCTTGATGTCGCCGTGCGTACCCGCCGTAATTACCTTGCTCGTCTCCTGCGGGTGCCACACAACATGGTTGACCGATCCGCCCGCCGAGTCGGCCTTGAGCTTCTCGTACATCTTGCACGTCTTCCAGTCAAAGAAGCACACATAACCAGACGTGTCGCCCGACGCCAAAAACTGTCCGTCGGGGCTGATGGTCACGTCGATGGCCGTGCCCGCATTGTTGTGGCCCTTGAACGCCTTCTTGCGGTTCTGCCGGTACTTGTCGCGCGCCGAGTACACCAGCACCTGGTTGTCGCCCGACTGGTACGCCACGTACTTGTTGGACGGGTGCAGCGCCGCCCGTGTCAGCGGGTACATCCACGGCTCGCTCGTGTAGGAGATGGGTACAGGAATGTTGTAGTCCCACACGCGCACCGACTTGTCGTCGGACGTTGTCATGAACCGGCGGTTCTCGTCGACAAAGACGATTGTGTTGATGGCCGCCAAATGGTGGTCGTAGTCCTGGACGGGCTCGTTTGCGGTTTCTCCGTCTGAACCACTGGATGCAGCCCGTGTGTCCCACTGCAGAATCTTGTTGTTGGACATACCGGACAAAAACTCGTGCGCGTTTTCCGGAGAGGGGTTGAACACCAGGCAGTGTGGCGTCTTGCCCGTCCGGAACCGGTTGATGCACTGGCCCGTCTCCGTGTCCCACAGCTTCATCCACCGGTCGTGCGAGCCCGTCAGGAAGCGTGTGCCGTCGCGGTTGAACGCCAGGTCGGTAATCGCCCGCGTGTGGCCCGTGTACGTTCGTAGCAGCTCGCGCTGGTGGTAGACGTCCCATAACCTGACTGTATTGTCGGCGCTGCCGCTTAGCATCAAGTGACCCGACTCGGGGAACAGCTTGAGAGACGTCACAGCCTGGCCGGGTGTGGGCGCCTTCCACGTGTGCACCAGCTTGCGCGGGATAAAGTTGGTGATGCTGCCGACCTCCTTGCGCAGGTCCACGTCCAGGTCTTGCGGCACGTGCATGTAGGTCCGGCCCTGGTAGTCGTACTGCTCGCTGCCCACAAACGCTGTCGTCTCGTCGCCCACCGTCTCGAGCTCCTTGCGTCGTGCCAATGCCGATGCCGGCGCCGGGATAACTGTGCCGCTCTCCACCACGTCTTCGTCCTCCTCGTACTCGTACTCGTACTCTTCGCCGTCGTCCTCTTCCTCTCCATTAACCTCATCGTAGACGGTCTTCCGTTGGAACTTGGCCCAGGGGCCAACATACGCGTTGTCGCCCTCGGCCACCGTCGCGCTTCCCTTGCCCTCACGCGCCGCCCGCACCGCCGCGTTCTGTGCCTTGACTTCCTCGCCCGACAGAACCACCCGCTCAGGGCCGCCCCGCCGCTCCACCGCTCGGTGCTTGCTCCGGAACGTGTGCTCGCTCAAAAAGGCTTCTGTCGCTACGCCCGAAAGCACATTCTTGCGCTTGGCTGCGCCCGTCTCGGAGCTGCGCACGAGCTGTGTGTTGCTTTCAATGTTGGCGCGGCGGAACGGGTTGGCCGGGCCCACGTTGGGGCGTGCCATGTCTTCAGCCGAGTAGGGCACGACGGCATGGTCCGGCTGGGCTTGCGACCGCACCACAAGGGCGTCCTGCGGCGCCATGTTGGGTGGGTAGTCGCCAAAGTCGGCCATGGCGATGTTGGAAGAGGATGTTGTGTCGAAGAAAAGGTAACGTTGGAGAGAGTATGATGCAACGGTTGTCGTGGTTAGAACTGGGTGTCGTCGTAGGCTGGCAAAGTGTGAGAGCGGAAGTGCAAATACAATGCGCCGGTAAGGTGGCAGGGTGGGTGCGGCAAGGCTTTGTTGTTGCGCGGACTTGCTGCAAGGCGGCAAAAACCGAGATTTATTGGCGAGCTTGCACCTCTACCTTTTAAGATGGGCGCCGCCTAGAGATAAACAAGGCGGTATGCGCATCACGTGACGACAACGACCACAGCCTCGAGCAAGGCTCGACATGTGAAATTGGCCGTCGACATTTTGGAATCTTTGTCACACTGATCCTGTGGTCAATATTGCACCTTCTTTTCATACTTTTCTCTATAAGTGGCTCATATGCGTGTCTTGCAAAAAAAGCACAAAACAACAGGCCAAATGCAAAAGCAAGCCCAGTTCCCTAGGAAGCTTGAAACAATGAACAAAGAACGGGATATCATGACAATGGACAAAGACTATGGCAATATTGGGTTTGAAGCTCATGATAAACAAGAATCAACATTGTATATTCGGCAGTCAGACAGAAACGCCCATAAGCGCCGGAGCGGTGTGTTTCAACACAGGTATAAACACTGGCGATATAAAAAAAATCAGAAAACTAATAGACATCATTACCATGCCTCGACCGCGAGGAAGAGCCCAGGAAAAAAAGACAATGAAAAACGGGTAAAGAAAGCTGGTAAATAAACAGCACGTCGCAGCTCACCAATAAGAGGTGCCTCTCCACATACTCTTCACTCCCCTAGCAGCTTCTTTCTCTCCGTTCGCTCGCTCGTTCGCTCTCGTTCTCCTCTCGTCCCTAAACTCCCCGCTCTTGATCAACATCCTTCCCACCTTGTTACCTAAGCCTGAACAGGCTCGGGCATAAAGGAAGAAGGAATATAATGCCGCCATAGTTCCGGCCAGAACGCAGCCGAGATGTACGTGAGTACAAAAAAGGTGTATACCAGAAAGACAAATTGGGAAAGAACGACCATGGAAAGCACGGTCTTCCGCCGGACCCTCTTCATGAGCCGGTCTGTAGAGATCCGGATGACCTCGCGCGTGAAGAGAAGGGTGTCGGTTGACGGCAGAGAGTCCAGCTTCACGACCAGGTCACACAGCGCATCGTGTGCCGGCTGGGGTAGCTTGGCTGGCGGCGCTTTTTCAGGGGGTCCAGGGCCAGGTGGACCATCTAGCGTAATCATCCGGGTAAAACGCCCAATAACCAAGTAGGGGGTTGCCAGTGTTGACCGCGAACGGGGAGCCGATGAGAGAACTCTAGTGGCCCTCATCCTTGATCAGGGCGACGATCATGCTGTACAGGTAGAAGAAGAACATGATCAGGTGGAAACCGAGCTTGATGAAGGACTCCTTCTTATGGACGTTGAGTTTCCGGAAGATCTCGGTCGCGTCCAGGAGGTGGGTGTTGTCATAGATCCTGCAAAGGCCACGAGGTTAGTCTGTGTTTTCCTCCCAAAAGACCCAAAACGACGGCCCCACAAGGGCGGCCCGGCGCAAACAGAAACAACGTGGCTTTCCGTCGCAGCCATACAACAACATACTTCTTGATGTTCCACGCGAGGAGCGGGGCGTTGAGGATCAGAGGCAGCCAGTAGCCGTTGATGAGGAACAGGAAGGTCAGGAAGCCGTGAACGGCCGCTTCGGGAATGATGTACGTGTTGAGTCGGTTGCAAAGGTCGATAGGGTTGATGTAATCGCTGAACACATGTTAACAATGGCTCGAGGACCGGAAAAGGACTCTGTACAACGCAGTGAGAGCAAAACATACCACTCCAGGTCGCTGTACATGATTGTAAAGAAGACCTGCAGGAACAGGTTCACCGCGTTTATCAACACGGCGAACAGGTACAGCCACGCCTCTCCAGACATTGTGACGGTTGGTTTCGGTAGCTAGGTGAAAACGAAGGTGTGACGGAGGTTGGACGGCGGTATGCGCAGTCGAGTCGATGCTGGAAACGGTGATGTTAGAAGATGAGATACAAAGAGAATATGTTTTGCCAGAAGCAGCAGCCAAGGAAAAGAGAGACAAAAGGTTGTGCGGTGGTAAATGGAGAGGCTGGCGCCTAGCTCGGCCTTTGGAGTGGAGGTCGTCGGGTAATCCAGCTCTCGAGGTTGTCTGGCAGGTCTGGCCTCGAGCAGATCAAAGCGTGGAGCATGAAAGAAAGAAACTCTCTTGTTTTGATCTTTGTGGCTTGTGACTGTGACGTACTACCAAGCTAAAAACCAGGGCTGCCAAGCGCAATGAGGCAGAAGAACCGGGGATGCAACGTACAGTAGATGATTCGGCGATGGTTTCGCGATTGAGTCAAAAACAGCAAAAAGGAGGCTGACACAAAAGGTTGGTCGAGGTTGAGGTCGAAGGGAGGAGGGAGAAAGAAAGGTGGAAGAAGATTGTGGAGAGGGAAGAAGAGGCGAGATATCGCAGGAAAGGAGGGGAGGTCGGTGGTGGTGGAGATGGGAAAGAGCGAAGGAGAGAAAGAGAGATGGAAGGGAAGGTGCGCGAAAGAGGCGTAATCCAGCAAGAGCGAAAAAGGAAAGTTGTGGAGGGCAATAGAAGGGGGAAGGAAAGCGCCGGCCGAAGCTTTCGCAAAAAAGGCTGGTGTAGCGTGGTGGTTGTTACAGAAAAAATTGGGAAAATTCGGAGTATTACAGGGGAAGGAGCGACTAAATGGAAAAGCTGGATAGGGGGAAAAGGACAACAAAGGATAGCAATAGCGTAACCTGGAAGGAGGCTGACTGCACCTGGTGGGGCATGGTTCAGTGGACAGGTTGGTGCGGGAGGTATCCTTGCCGCAAAGATCCAGCGTGTCGGTACTTGCCCAGAGTGAGGAAAATGTAAGAACCACGGGCAGAAGCTTGGTCGGACACAGGGCAGCACCTTCCCGCAAAAGCTACAGTGAGAGAGCGGGGGGTGGCTGGTCGAGCCCCTGTATTACGGGGCGACTGTCCACCAATTTACGGGCTGAAAAGCGGCCAGACCAGGCCTGTGAATGCGAAAGTGGGCCCATGGGCAAGGGAAGGAGCGAACAGCTCTGCGGGGCAGCCGACACACAGCAGTCAGTTAAAAGGCAAGAGCTTCGTCCTGCGAGACGACGTCAGTGGCATGCATTTGTCACGCGCACATAACCAGATTCTCAAAGCCAGACCTCAGACAGCAAGTCAACTACGCAGAGAGGCAGCCTAATGGTAAACAATAGGTGGTATTCTTCTCGAAAAATCATTGGGTCACTACGACGTAGACATGACAGCTGTCATGGCATACGTGTCAAACATTTCGTAGAAAATATCTTTGAAAAAAGGCAGCGTTCTATTCATTGCGCTTCTGCTCGTACCATTTTATTGCTTTTGCATTTTGCCTTTGCATTTTGCTTTTGCTTTTCGTTCTTATCACCCTTCCCAACTCCGATCTCGCTGTCCCATGCTTAAAAAACCAGCT
Source organism: Sporothrix euskadiensis (assembly GCA_019925375.1). NCBI lineage: Eukaryota > Fungi > Ascomycota > Sordariomycetes > Ophiostomatales > Ophiostomataceae > Sporothrix > Sporothrix euskadiensis. The sequence continues at coordinate 157,283 of JADHKQ010000017.1, read as the reverse complement.
CTGAAAACTTTGAAAAAATCTGCGCAAAATCTCCGTAGGACCAGGTCAACGTAAATTGGACAACAGTCAGTGTTGTCATCTTCCTGCTTCTTCACCTCTCTTCGCTTATGCCGAGCCTTTGGCGGCATCGGGCATGGGTATCGCGCCGCCCGGCGACGTAGCCGTGCGTGCGGTCAGGACCTCGACGCCCGTCTCCGTCACCAGCAGCGTGTGCTCAAACTGTGCCGTCCGCTTGCCGTCAATGGTGGTGCTAGTCCAGTTGTCCGGCCAGGTGACGTCGCGGTACTTGCCGAGAGCCACCATAGGCTCGATCGTAAAGGTCATGCCGGGCTTGCACTCGCCGACAGCCTTGTTCTTGGCGTAGTGGGGGATGTTGGGCGGTGCGTGGAACACCGAGTTGATGCCGTGGCCGACGTAGGTGCGGATAACACTGCAGCCGCGCGACTTGGCGTGCTTCTCAATCACATTGCCGAAATCGCGGTACAGCGCACCGGGCTTGACCAGCTGGATGGCTATATCAAGGCACTCGCGAGCGGTCTCGATGACACGCACCGAGTCGGGGTCAGCGCGGGCACGGTCACCAACGTAGTAGGTCTCGTTGAGATCGCCGTGGTAGCCCTTGTGGTAGAGAGTAACGTCAAGGTTGATAATGTCGCCGTCGAGCAAGACACGCTTATCGGGGATGCCGTGGCAGATGACCTCGTTAATGGAGGTACACACAGACTTGGGGAAGTGGTTGTAGTTGAGCGGCGAAGGGTAGGAGTCGCGCTCGATGCAGGCCTTGTGGACAATCTCGTCGATCTCGTCGGTCGTAATGCCCGGGCGGAGAGCGGCGGCGGCAATGTCGAGGACCTCACGGGCGAGGCGGCAGACGGTGCGCATCCCGTCCTGTGCCTTGGCGTCAAGCAGCTCGGCCTTGTTTGGCCGCAGCAGCGAGCGGGAGGTCTTGGGGATGCCGTCGGCGGCGTAGTCGGGATGAGGGATGGTCTTGGGGACAGTGCGCTTGGCGGACAGGGGGTAGACGGGGCGCAGAGGGCCGGTGTAGGGGAAGTTGGGGAACGGGTTGAAGTAGCCGACCTCTGAGTGGTGTTAGCAGGTGTCCCAAAACGTAAGGGAGAAGGGAAAAGGAAAAAAAGAAAACAAAGATCAACATACTAGAGTCCTTCTTATGGACGGTCTTGTGCGACACCTAAAAGAAACAGAAACATCGGTCAATAAAAGTCTCACACGGTGGGCAAGGGTTCTAGATGCTCCTCAAACGCACCCAGTTCCGGCCAAAGCACTCCTGCGAGCAGAAGAAGCTGTCCTTCATGCCGAGCTTCAAGCAAGTCGGGCACTGAAGCGTGCCGGCATCGTTGCTGCAGTCGCCGCCGGCACATGGCCGCTTTGCTTCGTCGGCCATGGCGACGAGGGGGGTGTGTGGGTGTTGGTGGGTGTTGGTGGTATGCGTGTATGCCGTCGGTGTCACAGGAGCGTGTTGGTGGAGAGAAACAACAGGTGAGGCTTGACAAAGGTCACGATGCGAAATCCGAGATTCGAAAATTCGACGCACGAGAAAAAAGTACGATTTGCAGAGGCAACTTTGTCGTAAAACAGAAGGCGCGGGCGGCGGCGGCATAAATAAGTGGGGTAACCCTGCAGTCTTATCGGCGCGCTAACCCCCAGATAGGCAACGGCTGCAAAGATGTGCTGGGCGCCCTTCATTTGGCATTTTGGCAGCGTTTGGTAGCTCCAAGGGCAGTTGGTTGTCATTTTTGCAGCTTGCAGTGGAGACCGGGCTGCGCCGTTTTTGTGCCCCGACCGTCTTGTCACGTGCACTGTCAGCTAACCGATTTCCTATTTAGGATACAGCGCTCTTCTAGTCTTAGCAATCCGCGCTCCGTCCTATTGTCCCGCGCCGCAGGCAATGGCGCATCGTTCGATATCGGAGGGACGGATCTGACTTTTTTTCTCTTGGCCTTTTGCCGTGGTTTTCTGAAAGGTGATTAATAAAATACAATTTACTGAGAGCTGTGGTGAAACCACGACCTTCCTTTCTCATTATTTTTCAAACGAAAATGAGATTCCAGTGAAAAGGCTCTCAATAAAAAAGACTCATCCGAGGTCTATTGCATCCATCTCGGCTATTTTTCACAGAGCCTTGCCAGAGCCTTGTCAAGAGTGACTCAAAAGAGTTTACACACTCACAATCACAAACACACCCACACTCACACGTCATGGCAGAGACTGTGACACAAAAGACGGTGATTGTGGGCGCAGGTCCTGTCGGCTCATTGGCTGCTCTCTACGCAGCACAGCGAGGACACCAAGTTGAGGTGTACGAGCTTCGTAACGGTGAGTGAGATGGTGTGCATAAGAATGTGCGTCGACTTAGTATGCTTCCAGTCTATGGATACTAACAACTGGTAGACCTCCGTGACCCCTCAACAACACCGCTCAACTTCACAAAATCCATCAACCTCGCTCTCTCGACACGAGGTATCACTGCCCTCGAGAAGTCGGGCAACGCCGAGCTGCTTGAGCATGTCTTTGACGCTACTATTCCCATGCGGGGACGCATGATCCACGGCAGGAATCCAGCGGGCGGGCTGTACGAGGCAGCACAAGATTATGATGCTCATGGACGGGTGAGTTTTTTTTTTTTTTTTTTTTTTTTTCACGAAAAGCGCCTGGCCAATACCTTGCTTCGCTTCTAACTTATGCCAGACCATCTTTGCCATTGACCGTGCGGGCCTCAACGGCCGTCTTCTGGACATCCTGGAGAAGCTGCCCAACGTCAAGTTCTTCTTCAACCACAAAATGACTGGCGCCGACTTCCGCAAGCGCAAGGCCTGGTTCGAGCTGCAGGACGGTTCAAAGGATGGGCCAAACAAAAAGACGGGCCGCGCACGAGAGATTGAAATTGACTTTGATTTCATGATTGGTGCCGACGGCGCTCACTCGCCTGTGCGCCATCACCTCATGAAGTACGTCATGATGGACTACCAGCAGCACTACATTGATACACTGTGGTGTGAGTTCCAGATCAAGGCGGCAGAGGTGGATGTCGGTACTACAAAAGACGCAGACGCCGCTTTCCGGGCCAAGTTCCGCATCTCACCCAACCACCTGCACATCTGGCCTGGCAAGGACTTTATGTTTATTGCCATCCCCAGCGATGATGGCTCCTTTACCTGTACGCTCTTTATGCCGGCTGCCGAGTTTGCGACTCTCGAGGCCGTGCCTACCGACGACGACAAGACACTGCCCGCCTTCTTTGATCAGCATTTCCCGGGCGTCACTGAGCTCATCCCTCCTGCCGACCTCGTTGCCTCGTTCCGCCGCAACCCTCACCTGCCGCTCATCAGCGTCAACTGCAAACCGCACCACTTCCAGGCTTCTGCCGTGATTGTTGGCGACGCCGCTCACGCCATGGTCCCCTTTTACGGCCAGGGCATGAACGCGGGTCTCGAGGATGTGCGTGTTCTTTTTGGCCTACTTGACAAGTACGCCAACGAAGAGTCCAACAACCCGTCCGGTGATGTCGATAACAGCGCCGCTACTGCCGATGCCCGCCGTTCCCAAGCACTCGCCGAGTACTCGGCCCTCCGTGTCCCCGACGCCTATGCCATCAACGACCTCGCCCTCCACAACTACACCGAGATGCGCGCTTCTGTCCTCAGCCCCACCTACCGCCTGCGCAAGTTCTTGGAAGAGCAGCTGTCTGTGCATGTGCCCTGGCTGGGCTGGCGCACCAAGTACGCCCGCGTGTCTTTCGGTAACGAGCGCTACAGTGAGGTTGTGCGCAAGAGCGAATTCCAGGGCCGTGTGCTGCTGGGCGGCTTGATTGGTCTAGTCGGTGTGCCCGCCTTGACGGGCCTTGTGCTGCTGCTGCACGGTCGGCGCCACGGCGGCGATTCTGGCAGCAGCTTCTTCCGTCTCGTGACGAGCCATGCTCGGTATGCCGTGCAATGGGTGGCCAATGGGTTCCGGCGGTAGAAAGTGAGAGGCAAAGAAACCTAACGAAATGCACATAGCAAATAAAATAAAACTTGGCATATATCACAACCCTAGCATCTATTCTTTCAATTTTTCAAATGAAATCTGTTCTTCATCCAAAGTATTGAATGTGCTACTCTCGTACAATGGCATTTCCGTGGCACATAAAGCTTGCGAATATCATCACTCTTTTATTCTAGGCACTTCTTTTCTTCAGTTGACCCCCATCCTGCACGGCCCCCAGAAAATGATGGCGTCCGTCCTACAAGCTCGCTTACTGGTGAGAATGAAGCTGGTAACCGGTGAGTGTGCACTTTGGGGGCCATGTCAACGGCCAACGCGCAGGAGCAGTGACCAGGTGAGTGCTCGGTCCAACTCCTCAACCCATACTTTTGGATTGGGCCCCAGCTGTGATGACCTGCAGCGAGGCTTTATGACTTGCCGTGGCCGTTGAAATTAGGATCAGGGAAACGGGCCAGGAATGTGAACAGAATATGTGACAGCGAATAGGAAGCCTGCATCTGCCGGCCACCTTTCATGCTTCACCTCCTTTTCCAACAATTGCCAGAACGTGTTTTATTTTCCGTCCACTTCCGAACATGTCAATATTTAATCACTGCAGCCCACTTACAACAAAATGCCAGCAAGACTTTCGACTTCTGCTTTATGCTTTCTTTTTCTTGTTCATATGCTGTTATCAATACCACCAATGTTCCACACATGAGCAAAACATAAGAATACTCGGAAGACCTCCCCCCAAAGAGGCCATTTAGTTCCTCGCTAGAAAACAAATTAAAAATCTCACAATATCGACTCGGCAAGGTGCCTGACAAGCACACACTCGCACAGAAAATAAAAGTGATCGGCGGACCAGCCGCATCCCCGACAGCACACAGACTCACAGACGCAGCAATAAAGGGACAGCTTGAAGCCACTTCTTCATCTTATGCATCCAGCTCACGGCATGTCTTTCTTTTTTCAAAACGTCGTACTGGCGCACAAAGCCACCCATGTCCCATGCATTCCCATCTCCCCCATGCGAGCATCACCAGACTCTGTTCGACAACCGACCCGACAAGCCCGTGGGCGCCTGTGCTCTCTGGCGCTCCCAGATGACGCAGTGCAATGCGCCGCACAAGGCCACAAATTTAATAATAGTATTATCATTTTGGAAAAAAAAAGAGACAAATGTTGCCCAGCCGCAAGTTCCCCCTGGCCCCCCGCTTTGCATTTTCTGCAGCGTTGTACGCTATCTGCAGTGACACCTCCTGTTTGGGAACGGGAATTTGGCGCTGCACCTTGCAAGTAGCTGCATATGCAGTTGGGCGGATGCGTTCAAGAAAATAAAATAAAAGGCATGTGTGCATGTGGTGCAAAGTGTGCGCCGCGAAAAGGCGCGCGCGCGCTTGGAAACACCCGGAAATGGAAAGAAAGGAAGAAAAAACCGGGAAGGAAGGAAAGGACTCGTGGTCAGAGGAAGACACACGGCAGGGACAAGGGGGAAAATGGGATGAAGATACAACATGCTGCACAGAGTACAAGATGTATACTGAGAGACTGAGTACACGGCGTGCTGTGGGGAGACAAAACAGGCAACCGCGTGCTCAAAGCAGCAGGCGCCTTCCTCGACGTCGAAACCATTTTCCCTTTCTCTGAGTCGGAAGGAACGACTGGGACGGAGAAAAAAACCCGGATGAACACCTACAAACGAAAAGGAGATTACGGAGGGAAGGAGAGAACCAAGACAATACATGAAATATTGCAATGAGCAAAAAGAGCAGGAGTGACCAACTCCGCACTGGCCCTCGCTCTTTCCCCTTTCTCCTTCGATTTTGTCTTTGGTACATCTCGCGCCTGCTTGCGCTGCGCGTACCTTCCGCATGCAGGCAATAGATATTTGTAATTGAGTTGCGCCTACCCTCTCAATCATCATTTTCTCCGTGGCTCTTTCCTCTCTATACCATCTTCTCCTTCCCTATTATCCCACCCCTGTTTTTGTTTCTGCTCGCTTTTCTGCATATCTCACCACCATCTCCTTTTCTCTCCTCTCTCTCTCCTTTCTATCTCCTCTCCTTTCACTTGTTCGGCATTGATATATTCTGCCTCTTGGAGGCACTCTTGCTCAACGACACAATATCACATCCTGTCCACACTGGTTATCAGCGGCATGCTTCTGGCCCAGACTCTTTCTACCCTCCCCTCTTTGGGCCTTAGCAATTAAATCTTGCTTATACTTCCGTTTTGCCTCAATGGTTACCAACACCACGATCGCCCACCCCATCGGCTAACATTACCTTTGTACCGCGACAATCACACACGCGCACATACACGCCACTCGCACAGGTACTGCGATCCCAACCCCAGACACGAAGCGGAAATCGCTCAAATCGATACAAAGCAAGTAGGCAAGATAAAAAGAGCCAAACCGAAAGGTTGCTTTGGACGGGAGAGACATACAAAAAGCCGCTCACCCACCGGACGGCAGAAGCAACGAAAGTGGAAAGGCGCCATGCAGGGTTGAGCAAAAGAGCAGGAAAAAGAGAAAAGGAAAAAAGCTAGACAGGAAACCTCCATTCTCCATTCTCCATCCAGAGGGACTTTCCACATCTTCTCCTGGCGTACCATTTCCCTTTTTCACCCACTCTCCTGTCATCCTGTTTTTTTTTGTCACTGCATCCCCCATTTTCATTACCACTGCTCACCGTTGGGACTTACTATTTTTCGTTTATTCCCTTTCCCTGCAGGCCTTGTTGAATAACCCCACTCTCTTGCCCGGGACCTTGCAGCTTGCAGCTTCGATCGAAACTGACACCAATCAGGCACTTGAAAGCCCGCTGCTCGAGGCGGGTAACGGCTGCATGCATACCGACAGAGATTGAAAGAGGCCCGAGACAGTTCGAGAAAGGAAGAAACAAGCAAACAAATAGAAACAAAAACGAAGACAGGAAGCACCGACCTCCCCATCAGATCCGATCGTGATATGCAAGAGAAGGGCTCGAACGGAGTGGAATACTCGACGTCGATTTTATTCCACAGAAAAGCCTGGGCCGGCGAGCGACCTGTGAGAGACGGTGAGACGCAAACGACAACGACAACGGGGGAAAACTGGCCTTTCTCAAGTCTCAAGACACTTTTGGAAAAACAACCGGAAGACACGTACCATACCACAAAAATTACAAAATCCCATGCGGCGTATCTGAGGTGGACATCGTCTGCCGCAGTGGTTAACCCTGCATCTGCATCCCCATCTGCATCTGCATACGATACCGCACTTACCTCCCCCTGTCATCCACCGACCCAGGGTACCGGACCGCCGTCCACAGCATTTCCTGATTTACGAGTATCTGGCATTGGAGATTGCAACATATTTCTTCGTCGACGACCTGCGTTCCCAGCTACTGCACCTCACCCTGACGGCGGTTTATACCTGCACCATCATTAACCATTTCCGCACACCGCTTGGCCAGCCCAGACCAGGCCACCCAGGCCCCCACGAATTGGACGGACCCAGCGGCCACTTATCGCTGCGAAGTGCGACTGCTGTATGAAATAGAAATTGCAGAGCACGAGGATCAAACGTACTTAACACCCACCTGCCGCCCTCCGCCGCCCGAATCCGACGACCCTACTTCTGCAACAGTTCGGCACGGGCGTCTCGATCGCCGCTTCTTTCCTTTTCTTCTTTCCTCTTCAGTTCCTTTCCCTCCTTATTTTACTTCAGCTAGTGACCGCCGTTTCCTCCTTTGATTTCTTCTGCGACGATTTATTCCTTTGTTGACCTGCGCTCCTTTCTGTCGGATTTCACATTGCCTCCTAGTGTTTGTTGGCTTCTCTATTTCATTGCCCACTGCTCTCCGTCGTGTTTCGCTGCTGCTTGATCATCCCATCCCCTTCCCATTCTCGTCGTTCCCTGCTGCACCGACAGCGCGGACCCTATCCGCTTATTTCTGCTCACGAAAAAGTTTGAAACTTCCGACGACCGGTTTTCTCGTTTGTGGGCTAAACACAACCACCCCGGTCGTGCTCTCGCATCCCCTGCTTTCGCAGCTTTTCTTTTTGAAGCGCCCCCTCCCCCGCAACATTTTCTTCCTTTGCCGCTCTTGGTTTTCCTCGCCCCAATCGCCTGTCCCCGACTCTTCTCTTCTCCTCTTCGACATAAAAGACGGCAAGCCTTCGGTGCTTCGGCGCTCGTACCTCAACGCTCTCAGGATCAGGCCTGACATGCAATGCCGGCCGTCGCCATTTCGAAACAATGACGCCGTGTGCGCCTCCTATACAGCTTAATCAAGCCGCATCCCTAACCCTCGACGTCACTTCAGACCCTGAACCTATCCTATACCTCGAAAGAAAAACGAGAATACCACTTGCCATAACCCCACACGATCGCAGCTTTCGTCGCCGCCGGCGACTGTCCCGGCCGACGCCAAAGGCACCGCGGCCGCGCTCACAGACTCAACAATTCCGAAATCGCAGCAGACAACTCCTGTCCTCAAATTAAGGCTGCGCCTTGGACGGTGGGCACAATAGGAATCGAAAGAAGAAAAAACTGTCTCCGCCAGCTTGCGCCCTCTTTCGTCTCTACCCAGGTGTCATACAGACGCAGCAGTCTGTAGCATAGCTGGCTGTCTATTGCCACGCTCTGCTACACAACCGCTGTCGCACCACAGATCGCCTTCCAGTCTCGAATCGGCACGACTCTTAGACCTCGATATTACCACACGAACGACATCGCATTCGCAGCTCTCGAGTAGCTTACTTTTCTTCGGTTGCTCCCGTTTCTTTGGTGACCCACTTCGTTTCGCATTTCCACAAAGAGCTTGAGCTTGAGCTGAACTGAGTTTCTTTGATATTTCCTGGGAGGCCTTGTCTTTGCAAACTTATTCTTGTTCACCGCACCCTTTGTCACATACTCCCTCTTCTACGCCACTGCGCCTGTGGTAGCAAGCCTGAGTGACCATGCCATCGTCACAGGTTATCGACCCAACCCAGCTGAATCTCAGCAATGAGGAGCTCACCCTTTTGCGCCAGGGACAGTCTGCCCTTGCACATGGTGGAAGTGGCTCGTCATCGTCTCGAGCAGCAAGCAGGGCATCCTCGCAGGGCATGTTCCTGCTTGATCACAGCTCACTTGCCGCACTTGAAGTGTATTTCGAGCGTGTGATGAACCATATAGCCCAGCAGATGGACTACCTCAGTGAACAGTCCCAAGTCGCGACCCAGATGATGTATGACGAAACAGGCCAGATGATTGTGGACGCGGACGCTGAAATAGAACGTTTCACAAAGATCAACAATCAGATTGACGAGCTCGAGCTGGACTTTGATCGCATCGGCCACATTCGCGAGATTGTCCGCGATATTCGACAACGCCTTGAAGAAGCTGAGAACGAACTGGACCACAGCAGTAGCAGTCACAGCCGCAGCCACGGTCATGGCCATGGCCATGGCCATTCTTCGTCATCCCAGCATCGCGACCGACACCGTGAAGGCCACTCCTCCAGTCGGCGTCACCGACACTAAGCGCCTACATGCATATCCTCTCTCCACACACATATATTTTATATACTACGACGACCCTTTACGACACGACGAACGCAAAAGAGAATATTTGGCAAATTTCTTGATTCTTACTTTCTAATTTTCACTTGCAACAACAACCAACAAAAAAAGGTAAAAGGGGAAAGAAACAGGGGCTGAGTAAAGACAACAATGAGCCTCGCGGCTGGCATAAAAACGGTATTGCCTCACGGCTCGTTGCTTTGGGATTGGTTATCTGTTTTTTTTTTTCAATTTGGTGTTATTTATCAGTTTTCACTTCTCTTTCTCCCTATTTTTTTGTATTATTTTTTGTTGTATTATTTCTTTCTTACTATTTACGTTTGGTTTTTGAGCGAGCTTCTCTTTCATCTCCTGCTTTTTATTATTTTTTCTGTTTACCACCTCCCTGGGCAAACCCGATCCTCTACCCAACATTGCCCAGATGTGCAACGGCACCATCTTCTTTGGATCTTGTTACTGCATATGTACATTTTCACTTCTACCCAAGCCTTGCCGTCCCATGGCATAAGCATGCCAGGGTAGCGAGACTTTTATATTTTTACCGTTTACATCTTGTGTCACTTTGAGCGTCTCCCATTTGTCACGATATGTTTTGTTATGCCCCTGTTCCTTTACAGGCTTCTACTTTGGGCAGTTCAGAAATTTTATGACCTCTTTACGTTTGGCGACCTTGCATCACAGCAAAGACTCATGGGCAGAAGGCGGCATATGCGATTCTGTACAACGGGGACAGGCAGACATATATCAAATTGGATCTCAGCTCGAGCACCGAGAATTTTACACCGTGCTGTGCATCACGATATCTTCCGTTTGCAATATCAGTCCAAGTCCATTAAGTTGTGGGTGGACGGATTTTGGCGCCTGACTAACCAGTTGCTCTTGACCACCATGCAAAACAGAGCAAACGCTCAAACGATATGAATCCAGAATATAAACAGAGAGAAATCATACCCCCAAAGTAAGCGCCAAAAGGATACGCCATGCTAACCAATGTGAAGAATGAACAGAAATACAGCAAGCCCTCCAAAATAGAGAATCTTGAGACTATTTCACGCAAAACAGCTTTAATATCAGTCACTGTCCGTGTTCGGGCTGCGGCCGTTGCGCTGCGGCTCGTCGTGGCTGCCATCGTAGGCTGGTGACGCGGGATCGTCGTGGCCATATCCAACGAGATCGACCATGTCTTCATCCTCGTCTTCGTCGCCAATGTGGAGATCCATTTTGGTGGAATCATCACCGGCATTTTCCTGTGCCGCCTCATCGCTCTCGCTTTCACTCTCAAAGCCATCGCTGTCGTACTCGCCCTCATCTCCGGCCAGCGACGTCAGCGAGTTGTCAGAGTCGCCAACGTACCGCACCTCATAGGCCGAGTGCTGCTTCACAAACGTGCGCTGGATGGCGGCCAGGCGGATGCGCATCTCGTTGTCACGCAGCGCCGCGGCCTGGCGCGTTAACTCTTGCATCTGCATGCGTACATCGCGAGCCAGCGTGGAGAACCAGCTGGAGTGTGCCTTACACTTGCGTTTCCCGCACATACCGGCCGTCTCAGGGTTTTTGCTGCCGTCATCCTCCTCCTCCTCTTCCTCCTCCTCATCGTCGTCCTCGTCCTTCTCCTTCTTAACGTTACCAGCTTTGGAATAGTCGATGGGGTTTCCCGCCTCGTCAAACTGCGGCGCCTGGAGTGTGTCGCCCTGAAATAGAGCGACACCTTCAGGGCTCGCCAAGAAGAGTTGAAAGTGCGGCTGCACGGCCACATGCTGCAGGCGCTTGTCGTATCCACAGCTATCGCGCTCGACCAGTCCGGCCTTTATGGCTTCTTGGCTGCGCGTCTTGGTCATGTCGAGCAGCTGCAGCATCTTCTTGCACATGACAATCTGCTCGGCCAGGTGGTAGCGGTCGGCCGCAGACTTTTGCGTCGTGGCGCGCTCCTCGACCGTCATCATGGTGTCGAGGTCGGCGGCTGTCTTGTTGTCGTGCACCAGGCCGTGCAGCAGCATGTGTGCCACGCCAGGCTCGTCAGTATGGGCCAGCACGGCGACCAGTTGAGCTGGTGTAAATAGGTCGACGGCCATCTTGGCCTCCGCTGCTGCCGCCGATGACGAGCCGGACCGCCGTTCTGTTCGCTCGTTCTGGACAACACGGCCCAGCAGCGTATCCCACCACTGGTCCCGGTGGCTGTCGGAGCAAAAGTGGCTGGCCTCCGTAGAGTCCAGCGGGGCAGCACCATCGTCCCCATACAGCCTTGCAGCCCGGCGACAGCCAGGCAGCGAGCACAACCGACGGAATCGAGTAACATAGCGGCCAGGGATGGTGCAGTTGGGGCAGATGTAGCTCAGCATCATGTTCTCGCCCTCCTCCTTGTTGATTTTAACACAGTCGCCGTGGAACCAGTCTTCGCAGTCGTCGCACTGGATCATCCATCGGTGGTCGTCGGGGCCGCGGCAGATGCAGTAGGGTCCATTGTCGGAGGTGTTGCCGTCCAAAGCACCGATGCCGCCGCCAAAAAACCCTTTCCCAACATCATCGGCATCGCCGCGCTCGTCCTCGAGGTCGTCGTCTTCATCGTCTGCCTCCAAACGGTGGTTGTCGCGGTCGCGGTTGTGGTGGCGGACGCTGTTGCTGTCGTCGCTGCTGCTGTAAGATTCCAACTTTATGGGTCGTGGACTCGGTGACGAGGCTGCCGAGGATGTATCTCTTGCTCGTCGTTTGTCGCCCCCACTCTTTGATTTTGATGACTTGTTCGTCGGTATAGCGACGCCCTTCTTCTTGGGTTTGGCTGCGCCGCGCGCGTTGGCGTTGGACGAGCTCCCCCCTCCTCGTGACGTGGCCCCGTTCTTGCTTCCGCCGCGTTTTGACAAAGACGGAGCGGATGCAGCGCCGCCTTTCCTGCTTTGGCTGCTTGTAGCTGCCGCCGCTGAAGTACCTGTCGAGGCTGTGGACAGCGGCGACGAGTACCGCTCGCTCTCTGCTTTCTGCCGGGGACGATTGCTGTGGCTGTCGTGATCGGCCGTACCGTCGGTCGCGTCCGTCATGTGGACATCGCTATCGATGGACCCTGTCCTTTGCCCAATCGCTGGCGCTACAATAGGCGCAAAGTAGCTGCCCGTAAACTCGGCCGGCAGCGAATCCTGAGAGTAGGAGGTGGAGAGTGGCGAGGGCGAGCGGCTTGTGCGCGACGGCACACCGCTAGACGCCGGCATCGCGGAGTGAGGGGTGGGGTTTGTCGACTGTGATACTCGGGACGTGGGAGAGTGCAAAGCAAAGCCAGTCGAAGTTGAGCTCAATTCGCCGTTGCCTCTTGGGCGCAGGACGCCGAGCGAAGTAAAAGGCCGTGCTTCGTCTAATGTCGCAAGCAGATGGTATCGCGTGAGTGCATGTGAAGTGTAGTTGAAGTGCCGTGTGAGTTGTCTATCGTCGTTGCGTGAATGAAGGTGTTGGTGAAGTGGCGCAAAACGTCAAAAGTCGAGGTCGAAAAAGAGGTCGGTGAAGTTTGGTAGAGTGTCGCGATTGTGATTCGAGCTTTCTTGGTTGAGGTTCGGGGTTGGGGTCAAGTCGCTCCTACCAATTACGCCAAAATGCGGTAGAGGTACAAGGAAAAGGTAGGTGCACCCCGCGAAAAATAAAAACCACTTTAAATTTTACACCGCACGCGACGCGGCAGGCGTGTCCGTGTTCTACATGTGCTCAATGCTGTCAGTTTAGGGAAGCTGCGAGGCAGCAAATAATACTACTATGGTAGTAGCGGGGGAAGAAAGTGGGTCCTAAATCTTGCTCAACTGCTCAATATAGTGTGCTGTGAGTGGCTAGTTTCCCACTATCCTGCCTTTTCTGATTATAATAGCATAATAGCTTTCTCAAGGATTTTTCTCTTTGTCAGTTTTCAGCCACCACTCAGAACCCAGCCCAAGCTCCAACGGTCAGACCACAAACCAACGAAAAGATCTCCGAGATCACCAAACTCTTAACAAACGTCACCAAACCTACGACCGACAACTGCTATTGCTCAGGTACCGCAACAAACCTTGTGCCTGATAAAAGCCAATTGCAATTAGCTCTTCCTCGACTTCGACACCAAGAAACCTCACCTCCTCATCTATACAACCCACGTCATCAACGCGCCCCTATGAGCCGCTCTATGCCGAGGACGACGCCCTTTGCGGGCGTCTGCCGCAACTTCTTCCTTTCCTCACAAACTGCCGGATCTGCAACCTCTGCCCAGAGCATACGCCCATTCTCGACGTCATTTGCCCGCCAGGTCGTATCCAATGGCGGCGCTGCCTCTCGCCGGCCAGTGCCCACGGCCGCACGGAGAACCGGTGCCGGGGCGGGCGGCAACTGGCAGCCACAGTCTCTGCCGATGGTGCAGCGGAGGACCAAGTTCAAGACCGTCGAGGAAGCCAAGAGCCGGCACCGGTCAGGAGTGAGTGCCTCTCCCTTCGTCCCAACTCTTTGCTTTGTTCGCCACACTAACTTTTTCAGCCCTTCTCGTGGAAAGCAGGTGTGCTCTTCATCCTTGCCGGCGCCGGCCTGATGTGGTACTTTGAGCACGAAAAGGAGCGCATGAAGCGCAAGCGCGTCGCTGAGGCCAACAAGGGCGTTGGGCGGCCCAAGGTCGGCGGCCCCTTTGAGCTCGTTGACCAGAACGGCCGGACGGTGACGGAAGCGGACCTCAAGGGCCGCCACTCCCTCGTCTACTTTGGCTTCTCGCACTGCCCCGACATTTGCCCCGAAGAACTCGACAAGATGAGCCGCATGTTTGACTTGGTTGAGGCCGAGCAGCCGGGCAAGCTACTGCCCGTGTTTGTGACGTGCGACCCGGCCCGCGACACGCCCGAGGTGCTCGGCAAATACCTAGTAGAGTTCCACCCGCGCTTTATCGGCCTGACGGGCACGTACGACCAGGTCAAGGCCATGTGCAAGGCGTACCGCGTGTACTTTAGCACGCCAACCAACGTCAAGCCCGGCCAGGACTACCTGGTCGATCACAGCATCTACTTTTACCTGATGGACCCGCAGGGCGACTTTGTTGAGGCGCTGGGCCGGCAACACTCGCCGGAGCAGGGTGCCAAGGTGATTGCCGAGCACATCAAAGACTACAAGCCGGGGCGGTAAGAGAGGAACAAAATGAGGAAGACACACATGGCCTTGAGCATGAGATATCGAAGCGGTGAAAACTGTATATATATGGTGTTTGGTGCATTCGGGTCGGAACGGATATGTTTCATAGGGAACCCCCCAAAGCAAAAAGGAGACAAAACGAGGGATACAAAAACAAAACAAGACGAGAAAAAAAGACAAAGAAGCTGGATATGTTGCGGCAATCAACTTTCCTCTCTACTCACGAATATCAAACATTTTCTGAATCAATATCGCATACAAAGTAGTCGCCGCCGAGCTCACGAGTGGTGTCAAAGTAGAGAAAACACAGCTATGCGATCTGCCGTTGTGTAATATCGCAAAGCCAGGCGAAATCAAGTCCAAAGATACCCTACAACGGTTGAAAACGGAGTGCGTCAGAAAAGAACGGAAATAAAATCGTTGGGCGTTTGTATTTCGTAGTTCCGGTCTAACACCAGTCCGAGGCGAACCGTTACTCGGCCTGTTTACTTTCGAAATAGTAGCTTTGCCGAGAGTACACCGTACCTGTCTCATCTTTCGTGTCTCTTTCGCAGTTCAAAACACGAAATACCAAAATCGAAAAATGGTGGATAATGTCGGAAGAGCAACGCTTGTGCAGGTTTGCGGTCGTGTACGGAGTACGGAGTACATAGTAATACACCCTATATGCCCTATTTCGACAGCCGTAGCTCTGGCAGCCCGAGCTCCAGGTACCTGGCAGCGTCGCGCGGTGTAGCCTTCCACTCTTGCACACCCCTCCTTTGCAAGATAGGTGAGAGCTGGCTATTATTACTCCGTAGATGATGGTCTGAGGTGTTGTGAGGAAAGAATATAAAAAGATGTCGCGTTTTTGGGGGCAGGCTGCCCTTGTCCGATGCCTAATTGTTCCTGGCGTTTGTCTGGGGCCTTGGGTTACAGCGCTTTCGTGCCACCTGTGCCACTGTCGAGGCCCCTTTCTAGCGACGGCAAATAGATGGAAAACAGTAAACAGACTGGCCATGCAATTTCATCCCACGTTTCCCAATCAACGCGCCTTCCTCTCGACAAACGCGCCTCGCCTCCCTTCTCAAACACGCCCACCCCCCCCCCCCCCCGTGTCTTCGTTCTCCTTCTCTTTGAACACGCCTGGCTCCTGTTCCCCCCCTTTGTCTTCCTCCTTTCTTACCGAGGCACTATGGATGACCAGATCGACTACCGTGCGTTATATGAAGAAGAAGTGCGCCTTCGCAAAGAAGAAGAGCGCGCCCGCAAAGATACAGAAAAGCAGCTGGCGAAAACGACGTTTCTCGAATTCCTCGACATCTGCCATCACGAGATCTTTCTGGAGCTTGACGTGGAGAGAAACGAGCTGCTCGCCACTGCTGGCGGCCTGACGCGCGTGGACGGCAAGCTGTACCCCCGCATCCTTAAGCCGTGGACGGATTTTGGTGCCCGGCACGAAGCGAGCTTCGCGGCTCTCGAACAAGCATTCCAACAGCAGCCGCCGCTGTTCCCGTCGCCCGCCGGCCTGGGCTATTTGGCGGGCAAGCTGGGCAAGAAGCTGGCCGGTGAGGAGGACTTGAAGAGATTTGAGTCCTCGGCCGTGGAAGGCTGCGTGCTCGACGTTTTGCCACATTTTCTCGAGCTTGTCCACAGCGGCGTGGCAGCGATCCCAAGTGTCGATGCGCCCGATGCGCCGAGCGATATCTCGTTTAATAACTATCCTTATGGCGTTGTCACGACCGAATCCGACGAGGCAGCTAGCGAAGCCGAGCTAGACCAAGACCAGACCTCCTCTCCATCCCAACGGAGCCCTAGCCGGGGACGGGCCCGCACCCGCCCTTCCCGGAGCAGTGGCCGCTCCAGGAAACCACTCAAGACCAAGCTAGACCGGCCTGCATATATCGGCGCGCTCGGCGTCGCAAAGCGTGACATGGACGCAGCAATCGAACGGGCCGCGGCTGAGGCGGAGGAGCGTGATCGGTCCGGGCCGCCACGTAAGCGCCCGCCACCCGAGCGGACCAAGGTCGTCCCTGATCGGTGGTGTTTCCAGCACAGCGCTGAAGGCACGAGGCGGCCACTCTTCGTGATCGAGTACAAGGCAGCACACAAGATCGACGAAAATCTTCTTCGCCGGTGTCTCGAACCCGAGGCGGCCGCGTCCTTGATGGAAGACACCATCCAGGCGCTGGCAAAGAAGGGCACAAAAAAAGACGAAGACTTCGCGGCGAAGCGTGACATTGCCAAAGTGTTTGTTCAGTCGTTCCACTACATGGTCGACTACGGGCTGCAGTACGGCTATGCGACCACGGGCGGCGCTCTGATTTTCTTTTATCTCGAACCGGCGCAACCCGCGACGCTGTACTACCACCTGGAAGAGCCAAAGCGGACGGTTTGCTCTGCCGATCGCGAAGACGTGAAGCGCTCGGCCGTCGCCCTTGTCCTCGCTTTCGTGCTCATGGCGATGACGGGCCAGTACATGACCCATCGGTGGAAGAAGAGGGTACACAAAGAGCAGCCGAGATGGCCTGCTCCATACGACGGTATGGACGTGACACCGGACAGTACATCTCTTGGAAACACATTGGTCACCTTGGCTCGGCACGAGACAAATGAGACGGCAGACAGCTGCGGAGACCCTTCCAAGCGGGGCACCAACCGCCGGCGAGACCAGGACGACGAGGACGACAGTGGTCCAGGTCCGTCTTCCGGGCCAAGCGGGACCACCCAAGCATCTTCGTCTTTCCCAACGACCGAGACGCACACGACACGCCCGACGCAGTCGTCATCGGGCTCGGGTGCATCGGGCTCTGCGACAACATCACAAGGCTCACGACAAAAGATGGCGCCTTCGCCAGTATGGTCGCTGCCAGCCAATGCGCCGCTCTCACCTTTGCTCCCATACTGCACGCAAGCTTGCCTCCGCGGCCTCAAGACGGGAGGTCTCAAGGACGCAAACTGCCCCAATGTTACTCTACACCAACGGTGCGGCGCATCCGACACAGCCAACGGCGATAGCGATGACGATGGGCGGCACCCCATCTCCGCAGAGGAGTTTCGCACGCTTGTGGTGCAGCAGCTGGCCGACGACATGGACCATGACTGCCACAGCCTCGAGCGGTTCGGTATGTACGGGGCCATCGGGGCGTTGTTCAAGCTGGCGCTCAGCCAGTACGGCTACTGCTTTGTTGGCAAGGGCGTGCAGAAGGCGCACCGGAAGCGGCTCGCCAAGGAGGCTACGGCGTACAGCATCCTCGAGGCCTGCCAAGGTCGCCTAGTGCCGGTCAACCTCGGCATCATCGAGCTCGTCGACGAATACTGGACCGAGTGTGGCGCGCACATCTCGCACATGATGCTCATGTCCTTTGCAGGCGCGTCGCTGTGGCATCACGGCCGCAAGACCGGCGACTACCTCTGTTATCGCGACGAGATGCTGCGCACACTTCGCGAGTTGGAGCCATACGGCGTTGTACATGACGACGTGAACAACAACAACATGGTATGGAACGAGGAGCTGCAGCGCGTCTTCGCCGTCGATTTTGACCACGCCCATATCGAAGCGGCCGTCCATGTGGATGCGGACGCGAATGTGGATATGGACGTGCAGCACAAGGGACAACCGGGCCAGCAGCAAACACCGGGGCCCGAGCCGGCAAGCGGCCTACTCAAGCGAAAAGAAACAATAAACCAAGATGCCAGCCCCCAACAGGCAAAGCGTGTAAAGGTAGATATCGTATAGGCGAAAGAAAGGGCCAGACAAGTGAGAGGGCCGCTTTCTCTTTAATAACTACCTTTCTACTTTACAGCAGCTTGTCTTCACTAACAGCAATAGAATTACCCTTAAAAGTGTTGCGCACAGGCGCATCCGCGGCTAGCTTCGTGATGCTACGCGGCGGACTTGTGAGAAAGGCAAACGCGAGGGCATAAAGTCGTGTTCCGTCCAAGGGACACGGCGGGTGCTGAAGACGGCTTTAAGCTTTAAGAGAGCATTCTGATGATATTGGTATGTGAGATAATTGTTGATTGTTGGTTCTAAGTGCCAAGTATGAGAATTGCTATGAGGAAAAAGCTATACGCATGTAGTCGGTGGTGTGGCATGTGGAGGCCGCGCCACCTGTGGCGCGGTACGCCAGGTCCCCGTTAGGTTAGGGGACCCGCGCGTAACAATTACGACAGGTTAGGAGGTTTGGCTGGTTTGAGGGGCGTGGGAGGCCTTCTTCCCGTCGCTCTTTCCAAGAGCCCAGGTACAAGTTTGAGATGATGACGCCCCAAAAATAACAAAAAGTAACAAAATGCCAGGAAAGAGCAACCCGGCCGGCCCTCCGTCGCTCTTTCTTTATCCTTGGATCTTGCTCCATGGATACACTTTTTTAGATTTACTGTGTCTGCCGGATGTTCTTTCCTTGGAACCTCACATGCAAACAGCAAACAAGAAAGGCATACGGCGTACAAGGCAGGCACGCAGACACTTGCTCCTGCCGTCTTATCTACATGGATGTCCAGAAGGATGTCGACTAGATGGATCACCTGGTGACGATGGCTGTCCAGTTGTCTCACGTCTTATCGTCCTGCCTTCTTCCCCGGGCCATCTTTCTCCCCTTTCCCTGCTCACCGCTGCTGCTCGCCTGCCTTCTTAGCCGCGTTGCTTGGCCTGCAATCTCTACGGCCGGGCAAACGTAATTCTCCCGACGAGGCGCCTGGGGTAGGCGCAAGGGAGAGAAAAGAGACAGATCGTTCTTTCCCTCTTTTGACCTTATCCCACGACTGAACTGACCAGGTCTTTCGCCCGCCGTTCCTGCCGCATTGGTGTGTACTTGGCACCTTCCGTAACTGCCTTGGCCTTGGGCCTCACATGTCTCTTAAACGGGAAGCCGCAACTGTCACAACCGCCTTTTTACGGAGTACCTTTCTCCTGAGCTTCTTGAGTTGTGACTTCCAGTGCTTTCCCTCCACATCCCACTCTTAGCCACTTCTTGCACTCTACTTTTGCTGGTAATAGCCTCATTGCATCCAACACCAACCCAGCATCCCAGCACCCCAAAGACGCGGCATCCTGTCCAGGGTCCACGCCAACCAAGCAGCGGCCCGGCCTCGCTCGTCATCGACTGACGCTGGAACTGATATGCAGCAAGCATTTCGTCTTACGCTCGCCACTATTACACAGTACATGTCCGCAATACTCTATTCACTTTCTTCCCCTCCCTCCTTAAGCCTTTTGCGACCACATACTTTCCTTTTCGGCGCGATTCCTTATTGTCTTTCCCCCCAGACTCCATCTCCATTATATTGTTCTTCTTCTATCCTGTGGCCTTCGTTGCATCGAGACATTCTTAAACCATCTCTCGCCGTCTCCACCCAACTCCACTTACACTGTTCCTCCTGGTCTTCACAACCTCACGACACCTCTAATCCCCCCTCCTTTTGGGCTTCTCACCACTATTCTTGTCATTTCTTGAGTCGTCTCTACGAAGTAGTAGTCGTCTCTTGTCAACCTCGCATCGTCGCCCCTCTCTCCTGCAGACAAAGGAGGACCCTCGACCAGCCCGTTCCTGTTCAGAAGACGCAGCTAAGACGGCGCCGGTCGACAGGCTAACGGTCACCCTACGTGCCAGCCACCCCCCCTCACACCCCCCCTCGCGTTGTTCTCGGCTTTCTGTGCATTTTGGCTGGTTGTCTTGCCTCTTCAGGCGCGCAACCTGCATCGTTGCTCGCCCACGCTTTTCCCCTCCCACCCTTTTACATTGAGTACGTTCGGGGGCTCTCCCCTTCTGGAAGCCCTCACGTGTCACATTTACGAGCATACTTTGTCTCTACTTGTCTCTTGTGTTCTCTTGTGGTCTCTTCTGGTCTCTGGCTTCTACTGAGGAGAGCCGTTGTGGCCACCCACACACCCACTTCAACTCTTCCTGCCCGCTCTTGGCCTGCACCTGGCCTGGCTTTTCCGAGAGAAAGGGAAGAGGGATCCCAGAGAAGCCACGCACACCACACACACCCGACTCACACTCACACCCCCCGGGTAAGGGTAAAGAGTAGGGCACAAAAGCAGCAGCCAACAACGGGACGAATGAAATAGAAAAAGAGAACCGGAGGACGAAAAGGAAGAAGAAAAGAAGAAGGGCAAGGGTCAGAAGGGGACCTGAACTCGAACTCGAACTTGGCCAAAGACAAAAGACGAAAAAAGAAAAGAAAACGCCAAGGGGCAAGGGACTTATAATACAGAAAGGTAAGAGAGAGAACGAGAAAAGGAGCCAGAACAAAATAGACTCGCAAGCCACCAACAGGGCAAGTGGTCGGATGACAACAGCCTTTTTTTGTCTTGCCCTGTCCCGCGTTCAACGTTCACGATCGCTTCAACTCTCCCGAGACATCAAACAAATTTTATCATACAGACCAGAAAAGGCCATAAGGACGACAAAGGCCAGAACGTTCACTAACATACATCTTGCATGATCAGCACAGACGAACACAAGGCGTCATATTGCCTATTACCACCTGTTACCACATCCGTCACACGTCGAGGTGACGCTAAGCTGTCAGAGAGGTCAACAACAGGTCAAAAGAGTGAAAGAGACGACAATAGGACCGCACAAAAGTCCATCGAGCCCCAGTTCCATCCTCACCATCAACACGGGGCGGTCCACAACGTCCTGCAGGCCCGCCCGCGCTACATTGTCAGTAGAACAACACAAGAAGGAGGGACACAGACACGGTACAGACAAGGTTGACCACAGGTTGCAGACATCCACACGGCCACAGAGCTTAAGAGGTCCCACCTTTTCCTTCTCCTCCTCCTCCTTGTCCACCTCCCCCCCTCGGGCTGCTTTCTGTTTCCGCATTCCTCTTGTTGTGCTTCTACGGTCTCTTTTCTATTTTCCCGATTCCTTTTTTATCTTTTCTTTCCGTGTTGTGAACTTCTTACCGCTTTTGAACTTCTTCTCTCCTTCTCCTCCCTCCTTCTTTTCTTTTCTTTTTGTTTTGTTCTGTTTTCTTTCCTCTCTCTCACCAACCACGCCTTTCGTTTATTCGCCTTGCGCCGCCAAACGTCAACAACGACTCGAATACAAAATACACGTAGAGTGACGTTTCCGATATCCGCGCCTTGCATATTTTATACACCAACTCGTTTGCGCCAGCCACCGCCGAATCATAAGGACGGACGCCCTCCAGACAAGTCGCAACGCACACAAAAAAGTACCAAAAGACAGACAACAGACAACAAACAACCAAAAACCAAAAACCAAAAACCAAACCCAAACCCAAAACCAAAATAAATAAAAAAAGACAGCAAAGATGGCCGACGTCATGATCCCCCGTCGCTCCCACGAGATCATGGAAGCTCTCACTGCTGAGGATTTCGAAACGGCATCCATCCGCTCAGCAGCGCCTTCTTACTGTGAGTTTTTAGACTTTTCTTTTTACTCTCCTATTTCCCATTATTTTTGCGCTGCTTCCCCCCAAAGGCCGCTGGCGCCGCTCTTATCTGGGCGCAATGTGTCGTCACCGGCGTCTTCCGATCGTCGGCCGGCCAGACCAGGGCACGCAAACAACGTGCCCCGCGCATGGCCTTTTCTGGCCGGCACCCCTGCAGCTTTGCCCGCTTGCCCGCTTGCGTGTTTGCCCCTCATGCCTTATGCTGCTCCATGCTTCTTTCGTGTTCGTCCAGACCTTCGGATCGGACTTCCGCTAACCGCTTTGATCACGCGCTCCCCATCTCTTTAGCTTCGGAGGCACCCACATTGCACTACACCGTCCCCAGCTCCGGCTACAGCAGCCTGCTGCCCCCGTATACCGCCCCGCCAGTAGGCTCCGCCGAACGTGTTGTCGCCCCGCCCCGGCACCGCGCGGGCGCCGCCAGCGCCGCCGCTGCCGCCCGGCGAGCTGGTTCCGCCGCTTCAGGGACCGGTGCCGGCACCGTCTTCAACGTCCCCGCGCGCATGGACAATGTGCGCCGTGACGACAACATCCCCGACCTGTCTCGCTTCCGTGTGCCCTCATGGTCGACCATCTCCACCAGCCCCAACGCCCGCCTCTACCACTCCGTTGCCCTGCGCCGTGTCGCCGCCGCCGAACATGCCTCGGCCGCTGCCGAAATTGGAGGGCTGATGCGCCGCTTGGCTGTTCTCGAGCGCATGGAGCAGGAAGAAGCTGCGGCCAGCCGGCGCATGGCCGCTGCTGCTGCACGTCGGAATGCTGCGGCTGGCGGCGGCAACGGTATTGGGAACGCAAGCGGCAGTGGTTCTGGCAGTGTTGTCGGTGTTGCTGGCAACAGCCGCAGTGGAAACAGTGGTGGTAACAACGCCATCGGCCGGCTGAGCACCGGTAACGGCTCGTTCCGTCCTCTGGAGGACCCGTACCTTGTTGGCGAGACCGCTGCACGCCGCACTCGTGCTGAGCGCATGGCACGCGAGAGCAATGCACACGGCGAAGAAGCACTTCAGCGTGAAGACCGCCGCTGGGATTGGTTCCTTGGTTCGTTTGCTCGCCCCAGCACCCTTCCTTCGTCGCCCCCGTCCCCCTCGTCCCCCCCGCCTCGGCGCCACCTTCGCCTACACCACCCCTTCTTCGGCCATTAGATCCATCATTATCCTGTGAGGCACATGAACTAACCGGGTGGCTCCTCAGGGCAAATAAAGAACCGCCACGGATCTGGCCGGCTACGCCGTCGTATGGATGCCAGCGGGCATGCACCAGCGGCTCTGCGGCACCACCACGCCCGGCGTGTGCAGTAGACTCTGCACAGACTTGGACGCAGGCCATCTAGAGAGCCTCCTCGTTATTTCGTTTTCACTCTTTTCCCTTCATCCCCCATCCACGACGGACACTTTTTCTTACTTTCTTTGTTGTCTCCAAGCATAACATGGCCGTTCGGTTTCCAGTGGCGTTTTGTTTTTCTAAAGCGGACATGGTGCTTTTTTTTTTCTTTTCTTTCTGTTGCTTTTGTTTTGCGTTGTCCCTTCTTCATCATATGTCAACGCATTTGCTCTGGGCGCCACGGAAATGTTTTTGGACGACAACAGATTATTTTCTGCTCATTTACAGGCGCAACACGGGCGTTGGATTATGGGTTATGTCTCTGTCACGATGTGTTCTCTGTTTCTTTCCTTTTTGTTCGGTCATGTCAGGTGTTCTTCGACAGCGGCCGCGCCGTTATGAGACACACGACCACGAAACGCGGTGAATCAACTCCCGCGCGATCTTTGTGGCCAATGCCCGCAGTGTTGAATATTGAAAACGATATAGTTTTCATGGGTCTTTTAATGTTTCGTTCTGTTTCTCTTCTCTCTGATCGTCTGGCAACAGCCCATCTCACTCTTATTTACTCGACACTTTACTCTTAGCTGCTTGTGAAATAAATATCTCAAATTTATCTCTCATGACCACATATTGCAATTTGTGAGTATCGTAGTGTATGATTTGGTCGAATATGCTGTATATGTTTAACAAAGAAAATTATAGCCCAAGAGCAAAACGGGCAGGCTAATAAACCACGCCGACGACATGTCTCTATCTCGTCACCCCCCCTTCCTTCCGTCAGATGTCCGTGCCCGTTTTCTATCGTTGTGTTCCCCGAGGAAGTTGATACACGTAGGGCTCTGCGAAGATCGTATCCCTTACAGAAAAGCAGAAACGTGAAAATGAACTTTCAAAAAGGCAGAACCTAAAAGGAAAAAGAAATATCAAACGCCCCAGCGCCAGTTGTGTGTGCAAGATATACGGCGGCCCAGCCTTCACCCAGTAAAGCCAGGAGTCGTACTCTCTGCAGCATGTCGATTATTCCCACATCCATCCGTCTTCGTTCGTGTTCCCCTCGATTTGTTGTGTATACAGTGTGTTTGGAGTGACCCTATCGTTTGTCCAAAGTGGTACGTCGGCGGTCATGGTGACGCTTTAATCGCCATCGTCGCAGCCATGTCGGTCACCGGTCGTTGTTCGAAGAGCCGAGGCCAGTTGTTGTCGATCGTGGTTCGGTAGCTTAGTCCTTGCTCTTGGTGTTGAGGATCAGGCCGACAATGAGGCTGTAAACTGTTAGAGGGGGGGAGGAACAAGAACAGAGAAGGGGCGGTGGACTTTGGACATACCCGTAAAGACCCAGCACCTCGCCGAAAATGAGAATCAGCACCATGCCCACAAAGATGCGCGACTGCTCCATGTACGCACGCACGCCCTTGTCGCCGACCGCGCCGATACAGTAGCCGGCCGCCAGGCCCGTCGCGCCCACCGAAATGCCACATGCCAGATGCATGAAGCCGCTGTACTGTCAGTGGTGTACTGTTTTCAGAAAGTAGAGAAGGGATATAGGACGCACTTGAATAAACTGTAGTGGCCGTTGCTGCTGGGCGGCGCCAGGTCCTGGGCGATCAGGACAGAGATGACGAGCGCGTAGACGGCAATGATACCAGACATAACGACGGGGATCAGACACTGGAGATGTTAGATGGGAAGAGCAAGTGGCAGGCAAGACAAAGGGCACTGGGCCTACCTTCATGATCAGGTCCGGCCGGAAGGTACCGACACCAGCGATACCGATACCCGACTTGGCGGTGCCGTACGCGGCGCCCATGCCTAAGATGTTGTGTTAGAGACAGCCCTTCCGTATTCTCATTAGTCCATTCGTCCGCATCCCTCCCTCCCACGTGTGCTAGTTATATCGCGTCCGATCGTGATAAGGAGAGGAAGGGTTCGATGGACAGGTTCGATAGCGCTTCGGTTCGTTGAGAAAGGCCAATACGTACTGCCGAGAATCATGGCACTCGCAATGCCGGCCTGTGGCAACAAATAGGTTAGCAAAAGTGTATCAAAGGTCATCAGCGGCGAGAGATAGAGAAGCTCCGTACCATGCCGAAGAACGGCGCGAACTTGGGAGACAACGCGGACTCAGCCATCGTCGCGGATGTGAATGGAAGAGTATAGAAAAAAACGAGCGTCGTAGCAATAAAAGAGTCGTCGTCGAAATGCAGACCCCTCGTGTCGTCGATGCGCGGTCGTGGTGGTGGTGGTGGGAGTTGGGGAGATGTCGTTGGTTGAAGCTATTTCGACGTTTGGAGGCGACAGAATTCAAGAATAGGCGTCGACTCCTGGCATATCTCCCTCCCTGGAGTAGAGCTACTTTCAAGCTGCGTGGTTTTGTCCCTGGCTCGCTGGTAGAGGCCCCCCGGTTTTTAGCGTGGTGTAGCGATCGCCCATTGGCTGAGATTTCCTCGCTGTCAGGACGCCAGACGCTGCTTGCACGTGACTATCCACGTTTTATCCTGCTACCACCTGTGGAAACGGATAGCCAAAACGGGCAGCCAATGCAAGAAAGCGGGCAGGAAAACGGGGAAACAAAACGACGACGTAATAATGCGACTGCAACCGTTGAAGAGCCGTGCCCATTCTTGCATTTGTTTCTTATTTCATACCTGCATCTTATCTTGTTCCTTCTTTCCTTCGTCCATGACCTCTTGACCGAACATGCCAGCTTCAGAGTCATTTCTCGTAGATCTTACTCCGGCGAGTATCTTCAATTGGCGGTATTTAAAGTGTTTCCAGGCGTCTCAGTGTTTCGGTATTCTCGGTGTGCTGTTACTCCCCGTAATATTAGTTAGCTGCAGCCTCGCAGCGTGGAATGCCAGGCTTGTGAAATCGATTCTAGGCGCCGCGGACTTCCTCAATGCGTCCATTGTGCATGGTCAACCGCCAGCCAGCAACAGCCAGTATTGCCTCAGAGTAAGATACCTGATTTCCAACGGACAACATCCAGCAGCCAGCGCCCACGAGTAAAGGGCAAATAAGAAAGTTGCCTGTTGCTCCTTCCTGCTGGCTGCTCTTGCCTGTGCCAAAAAAAAAAAAAAAAAAAAAAAAGGCTCTCTTTCCTGATTCATAGAATGGCAATGGCTCCTTCCCTCTTCGTCCAGTCCAGCTAATCTACGAGTCGTCCCTCCTCCATTTCCCGGATCTCCAGCGCTCCTGCCTCCCGCACAGCATACTGCAGCAGGGGGTGATCAGTTAGCGCATCCCACCTCCCCTTTTCTCTCTCG
Source organism: Sporothrix euskadiensis (assembly GCA_019925375.1). NCBI lineage: Eukaryota > Fungi > Ascomycota > Sordariomycetes > Ophiostomatales > Ophiostomataceae > Sporothrix > Sporothrix euskadiensis. The sequence goes on along the minus strand of JADHKQ010000017.1, from coordinate 130,632 downwards.
TTTCTCAGTCTCCGGCCAGACAAGCCGGGCAAGAGCGACAGGCTAGCGCTGCAGTCGAAGTCGTTGAGGGCTGGGCAACTGAGTCCCGTCCTTCTTTCCAGGACCTTTAGGTAAAGTGTATCTTACTCTTGGTCGCTCCTTCCTGTACGGAGTAAAAAGGTCTAGTTCTTTCTGGTCTTTCTAGTCTTTTAGGCTGCGCCGCGCCCCCGGCCAAATCCTCGAAACCCCCCAATTCCTTTGCTCCTCCACCCCAAAGCCGCCCCTCTCCACCAACTCCCCGTTCGCCAACTTTTCCGTCGTCAGTTTTCTTTCTGTCTCTCCCAACGACACGCGGCGATTCTCAACCACCACCACCCCCCCGGCGTCTTTCGTGCTTCGTTTCTTCTTCCCGCACCCTCACCCTCACCCTCTTCTTCTTCGACATCGCCTCGTGTGTGTGTGTGTGTGCGAGCAGTGGGCTTTTTTTACGACTCCTCCCCTGCCGTTTCGATTCTCTCCTCGTTTTTCTTTTTCTTCTTTTGTGCCATTTTTCCTGCATCGGCAATCCTGCCATTGTCCTTTTTTGGTTGCCCTGCCTCTGGTTCCCCTCGTCTTACTTCCTCAATTTCCGACGCACAGCCTCGTCTTAGATCCGGCTCTTCTCTTCTCGATCTCATCCTCCCTGTTTTCGAGCATCGCCAGCGATCCCATCTCCGCTCATCTTGAAATCGACGGACCCGGCCTCCCCCTAAGGCATCGCGATACTTCATCCACCCGGCCAGTCAATCCATCCATCGCTGCATCGGTCGTCTCCCAGCTTGCATCACCGTGCCTCTTGCATCTGCCGCGTGGCCGCTGTCTTTTTTGTCAGTCTTTCTTTTTGTCCACGAGACAAAAGGCTGCACAGCGAAACACCTCGACAAAGGAACGCCCGTCGCCTTACGTTTCCCCCCTCCTTTTCCTACGACACGATAACGTCGCACGGAAGAACACATCGACGTACGACGCCTCCCCTCAGGCTCCCACGCCCCGGAAAGAACTGGACGTGGGAAAATCGAGCGCGACCAGACAAAATACACATTAGCGACGTAGCGAAATAGGGGGTGGTACACCCTCGCTGCGCCTCGCCGACCGCCGCAAAATCCCATCCGCACAAATCATCTGCAATTTGTATTGTCTGTAAATTGTCTGCACAGCATCAACAACGCATTCCGCATCCCGTTGCTCGACCTTCTCCTGCCCTTTTCTCAAAGGCCATATATCGTCCTGGCCAGCATCTCGAGTGCCATCTTCATCCTCCCTTTAGCACGGTGAAACCGGCGATTTCGAACGACGGATTTCTTGTCGATGCAACAGAAGTCGCCGCTCGTTTGAGATTGACAACTTACGACGAACACATCGATAAGCAAGACGACTCTCGATTCTTCCGATAGTTTTGTCGACTCTCCCGGGCCTGTCGTTTATCTCTCCTTTTTTTCGCTGTCCCTCTTTCCAATCCCCTGCTCCTTACCGGGAACCCGTGTTTGCACTGCCTCCCCCAACGCGAACAGCGAAATACGACAGCGACACCACGAGCCTAGACCACTACAGAGTGGACAACACTCACAGGTTCGTGCGATCGTGCCTGACGCACACGTCACGTCTTCTTCTTCCTTTCCCCGAGATTGCCCTGGCGGCCTCCGGGCCCTTCGATGTGAGTTTGCTCTATTTTGTTCCCATAGCACGGGCCGGTAAAAAGGCCCGGCAAAAGTCTTGGCGTCAGGACGTCATTGCGATACCAAATTTACGTCGCCGGGCGCCGGTCTGCATCCCTTTTTCTGTAGCCTTTTTTGTCTCCCCCTTCCTTCCTTGACACGTTGCTCGATCACACACTCTCTGGTCCTTTTTTGCCAAGCCCATCTCTGCTCTTGCACAAGCTCGAAGCTTCCCACACGATCCGGTTCCTTTCAATTTTTATTTTCATTGCACGTTCAAACCCTTGATCTTTTTAACAGGTCCCCTTTTCTGCCCCAAGAACGGTTCTATTTTTGGAAGCCCCCCTTCTTTCCCTGCTCCGCTCACCGTGCCCCGTCTCCGAGTCTACCCTCTGTCTGCATGGACGTTGGGCCTTGGTTGTTGAACTTGCATGACCTTGGCCCTTGCTTTTGCTATCAACTACTGTGTATCCCACACGCCATCTTGTCATTGCGTCTCCGCTGCTTTTGCGCTTTCTCTCTGTCCTCGTCATGTTGATTTGATCGGCCAATAAAAGCTTGCTAACGTCGACCCTTTTTTCCTCGCATGGCAGACAACGTGAAGGCGGATCGCTAGACCAGCTTCTCGCGATCTTCCCGCAAATCCCGCGACTGTGACCACCATGGCCAACTACCCGGCACCGAACCGCCGGCAAGGCCCGCCTCACCAGCAGGACTACGATAGCCCGCCGAACTCGGGCAACCACCAGCGCGATGCTGCCTTCTCCAACATCTTTGGCGCCGCGCCACCACCGGGCCGCTCGCAGACCATGACCTCCATGTCTGCCCCCGACATGTCGCAGCAGCAGTACCGGCCACAGCAGCAACAACAGCAACATCCTCATCACCCCCACCACCAACAACAGCAACATCAGCAGCAACAATATCATCAGCAGCAGCAGCAGCATGGTGCCCCCTATGATGCCGGTGACCGGACGATGTCGCTACGGCAAGGTCCTCCGCCACCACGAGGCCCTCCCGGTGGCGGCTACAACCGCAACTACGGCCCTGATCCGATGATGGCCCAAAGGACAAGAACCATGGACTCCAGTGTAGCACAGAGCATGGCCGGCGGAGCCGGCAACGGGTACTTCCCCCGCGGCGGTCTACGGTCTGTATCGGGCGGCCCACCTATGCCATCACCACAGGCACAATATCTGCAGCAACAACAACAGATGCGCCGCTACCCAGGACAACAGGCCCCTCCGCCACGAAACGACTCCCGCGCACCACCTCAACAGCCAGGCACAGCTGGGCGCCAAGGGCCACCAGGCGCCGGTCAGGAAGGCCCCAACGGCCGGCCTATGCAGCCACCACCGCAGGACGGCTACACCAACATGCGGTCACCAACACAGCGCCCCTACCAGGGCAACGGCCCCGCCCCGGCACTCAACTCTGACCCCTACAGATCGCAGTCGCTCGCCAGTGCGCCCCGTCCAAACGCTCAGGCCATGTACCACCCGCCACCAAACACCTACCAACAAGCCCCTGCAAACGCTTTTCGCCACGCCCAATATGCCGGCGCCAACGGCAACGCTGCGAATGGCAACTTCCCCCAGTCCCGCACCACAGCTCAAGGCCGTGTCGTGCCCGACCGCCATCCAGCCGACGACCGCACCATGACCATGTCTGGCGGGTTCCCGGCCATCTCCGAACACCGCGACTCGCACCAGACTATGAGCGGACGTGTCATCCCCAACCGTAGAATGCCCGGTGGCGGGGCAGGCGGCGGCGGCGGCGGCAGCATCGACTCCACAAATGGCCACAGCCCCTCTCACGTGCCTGCTGCTCCCGGCACGCAGACCAGAACGACGACCATGGCTTCTACGACGACGAACGGATACGGCACGAGCAATGCGGCGGGCAGCAGCGCAGCCGACCACCAGCGCACCATGTCTATGGCGAGTACGATCGCACCATCGGTTGCAGCTAGCGACCGCACCATTGCGGCCTCCTCCTCCCAGCACTCCATGGCCAACCGTGGCTCTCTCACACGCTCTGTGGATAGCGACCGCCCGCCAACGGCTAAGATCCGGCCGCCACTGGTCTACCCAGCCATGCTCTCTCGCGTTGCAGAGGTCTTCCGCGAGAAGATTGTTATCGGCGATCGCACAAAGAACGAACTTTCCTACAAGAATGCCTTCAGTGGTGCCGAAGCTGTAGACGTGTTGTCCTTTATCATCCGGACTACCGACCGCAACCTGGCCCTGCTGCTCGGCCGCGCCCTCGATGCCCAAAAGTTCTTCCACGATGTCACCTACGAGCACCGCCTGCGTGACTCAACCAACGAAATGTACCAGTTCCGCGAGAACCTCGACGAGATGAACAACGACGAGACCAGCTCCCAGACGACCAGTTCCGGCTCGCAAGTCAACGGTGTCTTTGTGCTGCTATCCGAGTGCTACTCGCCCACATGTACGCGCGACCAGCTGTGCTACTCGATTGCCTGCCCGCGCCGTCTGGAACAGGTCTCGCGCCTCAACCTCAAGATGGGTCCTGGTCTGCAGGGTGCATCAGGTGCCACGGCTATGGTTGGCGAAGACGATGCCGACGTTACAGACGAGCAGAAGTTGTGGATCAACTCCGTACCCAAGGAGGTGGCCGACAGCATCAGCGACCGCGAGAAGAAGCGCCAGGAGGTCATTTCTGAAATCTGCTACACGGAGCGTGACTTCGTCAAGGATCTCGACTACCTCCGTGATTTCTGGATCCTGCCGCTGCGCGCGCCGAACTCGCCCATCCCAGCCGCCCGTCGTATGCGTGTCGTAAACACCATCTTCAGCAACATTGTCGACCCACCTTCCATCCGCGCCGTCAGTGCCCGCTTCGCCAAGTCCTTGACCGAGCGCCAGCAGAAAAATCCGATTGTGCACAACGTCGGCGATATCTTCCAGGAGTTTGTGCCGCAGTTCGAGCCCTTTATCCGCTACGGTTCGCGCCAGCTCGAGGCCAAGTATGAGTTTGAAAACGAGCGCAGCAACAACCAGGCCTTTAGTCGCCTTGTCGACGAGATTGAGCGGCGGCGCGAGTCCCGCAAGCTCGAGCTCAACGGTTACCTCACCAAGCCCACCACGCGTCTGGCGCGTTACCCGCTTCTGCTTGAGAACGTGCTCAAGTACACCGACCCGGACAACCCGGATCAAAAGGACATTCCCCGCGTGCTTACAATCATTCGTGATCTGCTGAGCCGTGTCAACGCCGAGTCCGGCAAAGCCGAGAACCGCTTCAACCTGCGGCGTCTCGACGAGCAGCTCGAGTTCCGGCCCAACGAAAAGGTCGACCTCAAGCTGCGGGAGGCCAACCGTGAGCTCGTATTCAAGAGCCAGCTCAAGAAGGCGCCGGCCGACCCTCCAGACATTGTGGCGTACCTGCTCGACCACGCCGTACTGCTGGTACGGACAAAGCAGGTCGGCAAGGTCGAGAAGCTCAAGGCCTACAAGCGGCCCATTCCTCTGGAGCTCCTCGCCATCAAGGAGATGGACGAGGTCATTCCCAAGACGGGCTCCGTCAAGCGGTCGTCAAGCAGTCTACTGCCGCTGCGCAACAACAACGCAGATGCCCGGAGGGGTGAGGGCTGGCCCATTACCTTCCGCCATTTGGGAAAGGCCGGCTACGAGCTCACGCTGTACGCGGCTAACCAGGCCGCACGCCAGAAGTGGCTCGAGTTCATCGACACGGCCCAGCAGCGTCTGCGTGCTCGCGCCGACTTCCTGAACGTGACAGTGATACCGACCAAATTCACGACAGCTATGAACAAGATCAACTGTGCGGCACCGTTTGATGGAGGCCGGAAGCTCATCTATGGCACGGACAACGGCATCTACGTGGCCGACCGTAAGGCGCGCGAGCCAACATTGCCGCGGCGTGTCATTGAGGCGCAGGCCGTTACGCAAGTCGACATCCTGGAGGAGTATCAACTGCTGCTGGTGCTGTCGAACCGCACGCTGTTGTCGTTCCCGCTGGCCGCACTCGACCCCAACGAGCCGCTGCTGGCCAAGCGACCCAAGAAGATCCAGAGCCACTGCACGTTCTTCAAGACGGGCATCTGCCTGGGCCGGCACCTGGTCTGCTGCGTCAAGTCATCCGCACTGTCGACGACGGTCAAGGTGTACGAGCCCAACGACGCCATGTCAAAAGCCAAGAATAAGAAGGGCTTCGGCAAGATGTTCAACGCCGGCCAGGATGAGCTCAAACCGTTCAAGGAATTCTACATCCCGACCGAGTCAACGTCGATCCACTTCCTCAAGTCGAGCCTGTGCGTTGCGTCGGCGCGCGGTTTCGAGGTGGTCTCACTGCTCACGCTCGAGACGCAGTCGCTGCTCGACCAGGCCGACACATCGCTCGACTTTGTGGCGCGCAAAGAAAACGTCCGGCCGATCCATATCGAGCGTCTCAACGGCGAGTTCTTGCTCAACTACTCGGAGTTCTCCTTCTTTGTTAACCGCAACGGCTGGCGCGCGCGGCCTGAGTGGCGCATCGACTGGGAGGGCAGCCCGGCCAGCTTTGCGCTGTCTTACCCGTGGATCCTGGCCTTTGAGCCCAACTTTATTGAGCTGCGCCATATCGAGACAGGTGCCGTGCATATCGTCCCGCACAAGAATATTCGCATGCTCCACTGCAGCACTCACGAGGTACGTGCAGCACCCTCTACTCTATTTGATATCGGGCATTCACTAACAAATCAGATCATCTTTGCATACGAGGACGAACGTGGCGAGGATGTTGTCGAGGCCCTCGATTTCTGGAAGAGTCAGCGCCGTTCCGAAATCCCAGCCCTACCGGCAGCCGCGCCCGACGTCAACGAGCGCGGTGCCGCCTCTGCCTCGGGCACTACACGGTTGTCGCAGTAAAAGCAGCAAAAGCAGCAAAAGCAGCAAAAGCAGCAAAAGCAGTTCAGCGTTGTTGATCATTATTATATTCTCTCCGTGTCTTTTTCATCTTCATCTTCTACCGCCCTTTTAAATCTCTGTTCGATAGCTGTTTTCCTTTTCCTTCTTTGTTTTCTCATCACCTGCATTTATGTTTTCGTTACTGTTTTACCTTTCTTGGTCCATTCGATATCTTTTTCCGCTTAGTTTTTTGATACTTTCTTTGGTGTGTGTGCCCCTAACATGTTTAATACTACTATTACCAAAACCTAAACCTTGAATTCTAAACTTTGAATTCTCTGGACACTTGTTTATGACAGCCGACATTTGTGTTGGAGTGGGGGCCTTGTTCTTAGAAATAGAAACAATACTATGCGCATTTCCAATAACCTATAGGTCCACAAAGTACATATCATTGTTGAACATGGTTTTATCATCATTTACACGTTGCATAAAAATACTCTATCAGTTTATTCTATTTGTTTAGCTCTTGTTTATGTCAGATAATATATAAAATTACCTTAAAAAAAAAGAAAAGAAAAAAAGAACACTAAAAATAAAGGAAGCCGAGTTAATTTCTAATATTGTATAGGAAATACAACAAAATAAAGACAATGAAGAGAGAAGTTTTTCCTTATTTTTTTTGTTCTAATAGAGTAGGGGAGAGAATGCTGTTTTGCTTCAGACTGCCCACCACTATCACCGTTCCCCCTTTCCCCCTTTGCTTCTGACTGTCCAACACTGCTTTTGCTTCGCTAGGTTTTTCTCCACACGCTGGTTCATGTTGCTCAATGCTAATAAGAATACAAAAATACTATGGAGAGAGGGGAAGACGTGATTTGGACGAGCCGTTCCCCATTGAAACGAAACAGAAAAGGAAGATCAACTGGAAAGTTGTCCCATAGAACTGCATAATCTCCCACAAGGCCTTCTTTTCATATCAAAGCCATGCAGGTGTTCCTGTGGGAACCAGCCTTTCAACTTCCGCCTCGGGTCGGTGCATCGCGTCGCCTGCCACGAGAGACATCGTCTAGTACTTGGCAGCAGCCTGCTGGCAAGCTTTCTGTGCGGTTGTTAGCAATCTGTCAAATAAAAGCAGGGACATTGGAAGAACTTACCAGCTGCTCGAGGTACCAGCCGCAGATCTGCATGTTGCCGCTGTTCTCGTCCATGCACGTTGTGAACTGCTGCGTCGCACCCGCACAGTTGTTGCCCCAGTTCTCCTGCTGAGCCGACGAGGGAGCACCGTACTGCTGCTGGGGAGCGGCAGCCTGGGGGGCAGCGGCCGGGGCCTCGGACGAAGACGAACCACCACCGAACAGCATGCCGCTCACGGCGTTGCCAACGGTCGAACCAATAGCGACACCGGCAGCCGTGCTGGCCATCTGGCCAAACAGGCCGGGGCCCTGCGAGGGAGCAGCAGCGGCGGGAGCAGCAGCCGGAGCCGGGGGCGGTGCCGAGGGGTGGGCGGCGTAGGAGGCCGGGCGGGCCTGCTGCTGCTGCATCGGGGCCTTGGGCGGGGCCCGGGAGACCGAGGGGCGGGCTGCGGAACGCTGGCGAGGCATGTCTGCGAAGAAGGTAGACGTGGTGGGTGGTGGGTGAAGAGGTTGTGAGGAGAAGGTTGAACAAAAAAGTCGTGATGTTAAAGTCGTGGGGTGAAGTCGGACAGATCGGATCGGAAAAGTCAAAGTCTGGAAATGGAAAGAAAGAGAAGGCGGGCGGTTTCCTTGCCAAAAGCTTTTATACCGAGGACAGCCGCCCAATCAGGTACCCTCAATTTGCCACAAGGGTGGAGACGGAACGGTGTGCCACAGGGGAAAAACGCGGCCGACGGGCCTAGAGAGTTCCAGTCTCGCCAGTTGAACCGGTGGAACACCAGCGAATATGGGCGCTAGCTCAGGCCAGGGCCTTCTGTGTCAACTGACAGTCGCCCTTGCTGATTTTCGATTGGCTTTATTGGCAAAGCTCGATTTTCTGGGGAAAAGAGAAGGAAGGGACCAACGGCTAGCTCGGGTCTTTAACGACATGCGCAAAGTCCGCGGCTGCCTTAACAGTAAATATTGCGTCGTAAGAGACGACAAACTCCCGACGTCCGCTAAAGCCGTGTGGATTAAGCAATTGCTCCGTATTACTGCCGTTTCTTCTCTTTCCAATTCTGAATTTCATCGATTAGAATACAGTGCAAGACTATGTAGAACACGCTGCTCTCTATGTACAGAGAGGGTTAAGAATATATGAAAGGAAAAACAGGCAAAAGAGCTCATAAAATGCAAAAACCATCCCCGAAACCCCTCCCCTAATTCGATATGCGCCAGAAGTAGTAACCACCCGATTCCCAAGATATAAAAACAAGAACAAAAAACACCAGCCTCTACTTGATGATTCTCCTCCGTAGGCCACTTTCCAATCAAGGAGCCTTGTTGAGAACAAAAAAAGAGCAGCCAAACATCACCAAACGTAGTCACTACAGTACTCGGTGCCGTTATAATCAAACATGCCTTCATCCTCTCCCAAGGTGCCGCCTGCGCTCCCCAAGCACCGGCCGTACTCCAGACAGTCGCGATACTCATCGTAGAGCTTGTGGTAGTCACTGTCATTGCGCTCTGGCCTGCCCACCTAGCCCAGGTCTGATTCTGGTTCTGACGCTGCGTCCACGTCTGGGTCTACGTCTGTCTCATCCACTGAAGGAGGTGCTGGCTCTGCCTACTAAGCCTCTTCCTCCACCTCCTTGGGGATAAGACTCGAGATGAAGCTCTGGTACTGCTCATCTTCGTCCATGACCCGCCGCGATGACCGCAGCTGAGGAATAGCAGACACACCCGACCGCGTCGTCGACAACGTGCTGTTTGCTGGTGCTGCCTTGGTCGCCCACAGTACGCCCTGTGCCGGCTGCGGGTGGCCCACCACATAGTGCTCGTCGCCACCGCCGCTGCTGCCGTCGCCATTAGCATCGGCACTGTCGCTGTCGGCGCTGTCCTTTACCTTTTTGTCAATGTCCATAGTGCTGAGAACGCTGTCGTCGCCAAAAGCCTCCTCGTCGCCTTCCACCCCGGCTGCCGTGATCGACCCTGCCGCGGGCCCGCGCCGTGGCAGGCGCATTGCCAACAACACAAACTCGGCACGCGTCATGCTGTGCATAATGTTGTCCATATAGCGCGTCACCTCGTCGACGGGCGCCACCACCTTGCCCAAATAGTCGAGCAGCTTCTGGCTGTTGGACAACGGGGACACCTGCAGGCGCACCGTAATCGGCTGGTAGTAGTCGAGCTCTGGGTCACCGCCGTACTCGGACGTGCTGCCTTTGCGGACGATCAAAAAAGACGCAACCGCTTCTCGGGGCGCCTGTGGCACATCAATGTATTCGACAATGCTAAACCTGGGGAACGAGTAGCGGTCGCCCGTGCCGCCGGCAAACTCAAAGACGACGGCCGAGACATCGAGCAGCTTTGGTGCTGGCGGTGGGCCGCGGGAGCGCAACGCTTGCGAAGAGCTTTCTTTCGAGGCCTCCTTCTGGGCTGTCAGAGTTTGGCTCTTCTCGGCCGCCTTGGTTGCGTTGCCTGCACTGGCACCTGTGCCCGTAATGGGTGGCGTGGGGGTTTGGTCACCAGATGCAGCAGCTGCACCTGCACCATTCGTGGCCCCATTGGCTTTACTGGAAGCGGCACTGCCACCCTTGATAGCATCCGGGCTGGCGACGCCCAGACCAGCGGCCTGGTTCACGCGAGCCACCGCCTCGTCCTGCTGGCGCTTCCGCTCCCTTTCTAGGTACTGGTCCAGGTGCACCTTGAGTTTGTCAATCTCCGCCTTGAGATCGGTCGCATCCGAAAATTGCGCCTGGTTGTCCGCAATCCGCCGCACCATGTCGCGCACCCGCATGTCGTCCAAGCACTTCTTAACTAGCAGGACGACCAGCTGGTCACTTCCTTCGGGCGGCAGCAGGTTAAATGCCTTTTGCTTCGGGTTGCTGCGGAGCACAATGTCCAGAATAATCCGGACTTCATCGGCAAAGAACCGGACAGTGCGGCCGTCAACAAACAGCCGGTCGGCCGAGGGCCCGTCAGCCTCGCCCTTGCGCTTGTTCTCTTCGGTGATCTTATCAATGATGGACTGGAAATGCTTAAGCTCCGCCTTAGAGGCCAAGCCGTTGGCTACACGCGTCATCATGTCCCGTAGCTGCGGATCCTGCGTTGCCCGTTGGGCCAACGTCACGATTATGGAGTCGGTTCCAGCTGGAGGGGCAGGAGCTGCAGAGCCCGTCCGTGGCGTGCTGGGCGCAGGACTGGGGCTTGGCCGCGGGGGTGCTGTAGAAGGCGCCGGAGGCGGCACGGACAATGGCCGGCCAGTTGGTAGCGGAGGTGGAGGTCCCTGTGCCGGTGACATGGATGGAGGAGCCAGTCTTGGTGACTGCTGCGGCGGCTGCTGCTGCTGCTGCTGCATGGGAATCGCTTCGATGCTCCGGGGTGAGGGTGTTGGCTGAGGCGGAGCCCAGGACGGTGCAACTGGTGATGGCTGCCCAGCCCGCATCTGAGTCAGGGCAGTGAGCGGAGGTGGCCGCTGGGTTACAGCCGGTGGTCGCAGTACAGAGCTGTTAGCTGACGGGGCTGGTGATTGTGGTGGTGCATGTAATGGTGATTGTGGCACGGCACTCGACCCAGGCTCCGTCTTGAGTGGGATTGGTGACTGTGTCTGTCCTTGCACTTGTGCTTGTACCTGTGCTTGAGCCTGCGCCTGTGTTTGTGCTGTTACTGATACCGGCACAGGTGCGGGCGCAGGAGCCAATGCTGGTGACTGGGGAGGTAGTACGACGTGCCCTTGCTGAGGTGTGACTGGTACTGCCTGAGGCGTTGGTGCTAAGACAGGCTTCTGGTCCGGTGTTCCTGGCAAGGATGTTGCAGCAGGCATCGGCGTCCGTGGCGCTGGGCTCTGAGAGGGCTGCTTCGGCTTACGGGGCTTCTTCTGCTTTGGCTGGGGCGTCCCAGGAACTGATGGCGGCGGCATCTTCCCACGTGAGGGCCCGTACATGAGCACGGGTCGGTTTGCTGGTAGGGCGGCCGCTGGCTTCGGATCGCGCACGCCGTACATTGTGGCCTCAAACGTGTGCGGCTCGACGGTGATGAGCACCTGGCCAAGCTTCACCATGGAGTCCTTGGTCGGGTTCTTGGGGTCGTCAGCGGCCACGCCGCGGCGTTTCGAGGGCTTGGACCAGTACTTTTCGAAGACGCCCTCGTTGATCCATTTGCTGCGCGACCGTGAGAGCGATTCAGCGAGAACGCCACTGTGCACATAGTTAGTAAGAGATAAAATACAAGAAAGGGGGGATAGAGAGAGGCGCACCTTTCTTGGACGCTCTGATATTCCGACTTAGGGAGGTCTTCGGACTGGGCTTTCTCGACGGTCGGCAGGGGCTTGCCCGGGTTGATTGAACGGGGCAGACGGATGCGCAGGGGAGCAGGTGCGGCAGCGGCAGCCTCGGGCTCGGGCTGATGGGTCTCCTCTTCGGCTGCGTGGGTGCTCACAGAGGCTGACCGCGTCCTGCTGCCTTCAACGGGCGGCGTCGATGTCCTACGCTTCGCGGCCTGCTCGACGCGCGCGGCCGCACGCGGCGGGATCTTCCTCTTGCGCTCCATCATAGGTAGAGGCTCTCTTTTCGTTTGTGGTGTTGTGGTCGTCGTCCGTACGTCCTGTTGGTTCTCTCAGGCTGCCAACCACTCTGTTGGCGCTTCTCAGAAGAGACAGGGCGACGGCGTCGATGCGGTCATGTCACGACCATCCGATCAGCCCGGGGCGAGTTGGTCTTGTGTGTAGGGATAAGGTCTCGAAGGGCGGAGGATGATGGAAATTCGAAGCTTCGTACGCGTTATATGCTCCGTATGCAATGCGGAATAAGGACAACAACGCGGCTCTGGGTCGATTGTGCCTCGTTATGTTTCGTAGGGAAGAAATGTCGTAGATGGGTGTTGAGGCGCGGTGGAAGTAGAAACGCGGAGAAACAAAAAAGCGAAGGCGAAGGCGAGGTCCAGTGGGAAAGGCTTCGCGAGAATTGCTGAGAAACACCGGCTCCAAAAGGGCGCTGAGAAATTCGCACGCGACGAACCCTCGTCAGGGCGTTTGAGAGACGGACTTGTCGTCGTTGGCAAGCGTGGGTATTGGTTGAATAGCGCCCGCCGTCGATAAATAGCGTGAAAAAGGCGTGGATATCTCTTTTTAATAGGCGTCAGGAAGCGTGAGAGAAGTGTGGCTCTTTTGCGCTTTTTGGTGCACTTTTGCGTTGATGGGCGGAAGGGAGGTGAGCAAGAGCCCTGCGCTAAAAAGCCAATGGCAGGCGGGAAGCGTCTTGAGCAGTTCCGAAACCACCAACCAACCAGCAAGTTGCAGCGAGGCGATGAGGCTGGCACCCCTGTCGTAAATGCTGATGTGTGAATTGGATGGTTTGAATCCAGAGAAGAGTTGGAGAAGGAGAGAAGATGACGGTTGAGTAACTTAATTGAGAAACTGGAAAGAAGGAGAAGGAGTCAATTCAGTCCGGCTGTCATCTCACTGGGCAGGCACACACTCACCTTCGTCCCTGCCCTTTTTGACAGTATGCTCGTTTGTCAGCTTGCTGCAGGCAGGTGCGGCTTTCGGCGAGATCGCAGGAAAGAAGCAGTGAGGAGAGCGAGGGAGGGCAAGAGCGACACAGCAAAAGCACGGGCGCTCTCAGGGCGTGGTACGGAGTAAGTACCTTTTGACGCAGCCGGGTTTAGCGGTGTGTTATGGGGGCTGGAAGCAGAACTGGCCAATAGAAATCACTTCAAACCCCTGCCTTGCGCTCTGCCCCACTAAAGCCACCCGCGCTAATTGGTGCACACACGCTTCAAGATGCGTTTTTGTTGACAAGATGAGGGTCGTGCAAGACAACGCACAAACACACAAAAGCACAGCCAGGCGGCGTCACATATCAGGCGTACGGCGGCGCATCAAACGAATCTGGCCTGAAGCTGTAGCATACCGGACATCTTTAATTGCGTGAAGGCGCATACGCCATAAGCCAACAGGAGCACAAATGCTGGACCTAAAAAGCCAGAAATTAAGTAGCAGCAGCTCAGGAAGCTTTTTGCGAGGACAGCGTATTGCGAGCATGACTTGTGCGACCTTGTGAAGAGAGCTGGCAACTTTGATACAACATCACGAGGCTATTGTGAGATGCATCATATCAATATGAGCTCTTGACTGTAAGAGGAAGAGCGGCGGTGCTCTATGCCTGGCCAACGGCAGCTCTTGCCTTCACATGTACTTCAGGATTTAGAAAGCGGGGCTTACAGCCTCGCGCTTTCCCCGACAGCTTTCAGCTGCTTGGAGCTCTTTCTCCTTCCACTTCTGGCATCGCACCGCTCTTTCCCATCACGGCTGTGGTTGTGTGGCACCTTCCGATTGTGCGCTATTTTGGTTTCATATTGCTTGTATATTATCGCGATTTGTTTGGATATTCGGCTGCCTCGATGCGCCCCCTTTACCGTCATGCCGCTTGGGCTGTTGCAGCACCCGTCCTGACCTATGCTGCCTTGATCATGATAGGCATCACTCCCTTTGTGCAGCGACAGTAAGTGAAGCCCGTTGCATCTGCCATTCTACTATACAGCACCTTGCCAACATATTGCCCAGCATCCTATACGCTCACAAGCTCTACCAATGGTGGCAGAACTCGGATCTGCCCCAAAACTGGGGATTTGCTCGTGAGTCTCATCACTCCACGGCATTCCGTTGAGCATTTCGTTTGCTTATCGTCTTTAGGAAACCAAGTCACGTCGTTCCATCTGCCGACTGAGGATGGCGAGTCAATCCACGCGTGGCACGTCCTGCCACTGCCTGCGTACCGCCAGCACCAGGAAACTCTCGAGATCCAGCCAACAGGCCACTGCGGCGATGTCACAAAATCCGAGTCGCTCCGTATCCTCAAGAACGACCCCTCGGCCAAGTTGATTCTTTACCGTATGTGCTGAGGTTTTGTTTGTCCTGCACTATAATTTTGTGAATCCCCTGCTAACTTCTGCAAACAGTCCACGGTGTATGACCTCTCATCTTACAGCGCCACCTTTTCTTGTTGTTGACTCTAACTGTGTGCTTAGAATGCCGGCCACCTGCCGAGTGTCGTCCGTGCTCCGTCCTTTCACATGTACACGGCCACCAGCAACTACCATGTCCTCGCCATTGATTATCGCGGCTTCGGCACTTCCACCGGAAGCCCGACCGAAGACGGTCTCATTTTGGATGCTTATGCGGCTCTCCACTTTGCCATGGACACGGCAGGACTTTCCCCAGACCGCATCATCATTCTGGGCCACAGCCTGGGCTCGGCTGTGGCGGCCGGTGCCGCCGAGCGTTATGCACGCGTCCACGGCATCGACTTTGCCGGTGTGATCATGGTGGCTAGTTTCAGCAACCTCTCGGACATGCTGTCGGGCTACGCTATTGCCGGCCTTGTGCCTATCCTCAAGCCGCTGCGGTCGTACCCGCGCATATTGCGGCTGGTCCTTGGTTGCCTCGTGGACCATTGGGAATCGGCCAAGCGTCTCCGCAACATGGTGGGCATTGTACACCGCAGCAACACGGAAGACGACCGGGACAACAACAAGAGCGGCAAGAGCGGCAACCAACGCCGACACCTTCGAGTCAGCTTGATCCATGCGGCCGATGACAAAGACATTCCGTGCATAGAGGACGACCGGATGTTTGCGACTGCCATCATGCCGCTTATCCCCAAAAAGAACGGCCTGGAGGTAACGGCGGCCGAGCTCTTGGCACTCAAAGAGCAGCGGACCAAACACTTGGGCAAGGGGGCATTTGTGTCCGAGTGGCGGGAGGGTGATGTGTACATCCGGCAAGAGCGGTTCCCGCACGGAGGGCACAATAACATAGTGCTGCACCCGCCTGTCCTGCTCGAGATGATGCGTATTTTCGAAGAGGCAGCCCAGCGTCGGCAGTGAAGGCGGTATTGGGCAACGCACGAGCACAGCTGTAGACTTATACTAGAATGATAGAACTGTATCAATATTTTCCAAAGTAGTAAAGAAAAATAGGAAAGATCAAATTCAATACAACATGAATGAGAAATGAGAACATGCTAACAAAGAAATCAGGATAGTTATATAACACAAGTCATGACAAAGAAACCCCAACTTTCCTCAGCTCACCACCCTTTAACAGTCACCACCCCAGCCGAGCTGCCGGTTGACGCTGTTCATGGCCGAAATGCCTGCACGCACAAAACCGAGCGCGCCATCAACAGTCGCATTGCCCGTCGACTCGAATGCCGGCTCAGCACCCTCGGCCTGTCTCAGATCCTTCTGGTCCAGCGTGCCCTGCCGCTTGCCCAGCACACCCTTGGTTATCGCCCGCGCCCACATGTTGTACCACTGGTCCTCGCTCAGGCTCACATACTCCTTCCGGCCCTCGCATGTCGTCCGTGAAAAAGGCCAGTCCACCGTCACGACCTCGTAGCGCTTGGTCGCAAAGAACAGGTACGGCCACGTAAAGATAATCATGAGCGACAGCACGCACAGCGCCCGCACCCACTTGAGCAGCCGCCAGCGGTTGAAGCGATGGTCATTGTAGTAAACCACGCCTACCTCGTTTGTGGGGAAGGTGACGGTCAAGTGGCCGCGGTAGTTGGTGCGGCGCACCAGGTTCTCCATCTGCGTGCGGACCTTTTTGTAGTCGAAGCCTGTCATGCGGCGCTCCAGCTGGAAAGAACGCAGCCTGGATGGGTCTTCAAAATAGCGGCGGCACCACTCTTGGAGCGTCGGCTTGTCCTCCGGGTTGAGAGCACCGCTCTCGGCGTCGTCCGGCAACCGGGGTGGACCCGACGCCTGGGGCGCCTGGCGCTTGAAGACGGTCCCGCGGCGCACCTTTTCAAAGTCTTCGGGTGTGCGTAGCTCGCGCCACGACTTGTATGTCACCGCGTCCGAAAACAGGTAAGGAGTCAGCTCGACTTTGACGTCAAAGTCGACAACGTCCTGCTTTTCCTTCTTGCCATTTCTGTCGACGGTCTGTGAGTGCACGCCCCGGAGCTGCACGTACGGCCGCGGCGGGACATTGGCCCAGCTCAGGGCGTGGAGAGCCAGATCGCGTGCCGGGTCCGCGTTGCCGAAACGGCCAACGGCGTAGCGCCACTTTTGGGGCTCGCCGTCGTAGATCGCCGGGTAGCGGAAGCGGCGGGTGCCGGGAGCAGCAGCAACACGAGGACCAGCAGCGGCACCATCCCCGTCGGCCGAGTCACCGTTTACCGAGTGGTCATCGGTGTTTCCACTAACAACATCCGTGTACAACGGCGGCAAGTCGTCGCCGTCGAGGAACAGTTCGGGCGCATCGTCGTCGGCGTCGATAAAAGCGGCACTGCTGCTGCCGTGGGTCGAGTGCAGCGAGACTGCGTCAGGGTCGGGCCGCAGCAGCGGTGAGGTGCCTGCCTTGCTCTTGGCCATGGTGAGGTGGGTTGTTGGGTGTGTGGTGGAAATAGAGGAAGAAAAAGAAAAGAAAGAATATCGGTTGGGCGAAGATCGCAAGGCTTAAGATAGAAGACGGGATGGCGTTCAATAAAAAAGCAAGCTACGTCCCAAACGAGGCAAGAGGGGGAGGAGATGTTCAAACAGTGAGAGGAAGAGGGCGGACAGTGCCTTTGTAAATAAAAGACGAAACGAAAGAAGTAAAAGTGAAGAGAGGAAAAGCTGAGGCTTCTGGCCAAACTTGCCTTCGCCTCTTTGCCAAGGACCTTTTTCTGCTCGTTTGGTTGGTCTCGACTGGATCGTCGGAATCAGTGCCCAAAACAGACCAGCAAAACCTCTGTGCAGCCTGGTCAGCGTGAAAAAGTAAGACAGGGGACGCTTGTCTGTTTGGCGTTTTGTCTATTTTGTCTGGCCGTACTCCGTACTCCTTATTTCTTTGATTTTGGGGGGGAATAGACGAGGTTGCAGCGTGAAAGCGCTCGAAACTGGTGTAGGCAACAGTCTACGGTGGCGGAGCACAAACCACTGGCACGGAGCACACTCCTGATAGCATAGCGTCAATTTTTTTAGCCTTTTACGGGACGCCGGGCAGCTGAAGAGATAGTGGGATTTGGAGAAAAAGAACGGGTTTCGGCAGCGTCTGGGCCACTTTCTTTCTTTTCTTTCTTTGCTGTCTTTACGTCGTACTCGTATTCACCTTAGCTTGCCCCTGGAACTAAAAATACAGTGGGTGGTGAGACACCAACACGTGATACCGCGTGCCAGCGAAAAGAACATCAGATCGCCCAAATAGGAAAGCACTGCGACGACTGACAAAATCGACAGAAAGAAACGGCAGACACGGCGAGCACGGATGGTCAGGAACGAGTCAGTTGGAGGACGTTTGGAGATCAAGGTGGGCTGCAATTGGACAAACTCATGCATGACGAGATTTGTGAAGCTGCGACGGAAGATACATAAACAGGCGATTGATTTGTGGTAGCTAACAGATCCGTTGACGCAGTCTGATAAACCCACGAGCACAGCTTTTCACTTATTGACAGACTCACTTGACGACAAACCAAGTCCTTTGAAGCTCTGGCAGTTGCATTGGCAGCTACGAAAGTACGTATTTCAGTTGCATCTCACCATCGAGTTGTCATACAAATTCCATGAACAAGACGGCTCTCTTAGGTCATCTTCTGCCATTTCTCCGCGTATCTTTATTACTACTGTTACTATCCATGGACTTTAGTAAAGTAGTTCTTTATTTAAGAGGCCATGCTCTCAAGACCACGTCGACATATAAGCATAAAGTTTATTCTTCCCACAGTCAACATTCAGTGACGCCTCTCTCTCACAAGCTAACAGCATTAAGCGATCCACGTGACCGCGACTCTCACCCAGAATCGGTAGTGAGCTTGCCCCGATTTTTTAAGCTGTTTTGCAGTTCGGCGGGGTAGAGCGGCCGTTGGGGGGGGCATTTTGTGAGCGCCAGCTTGAATGGCAGGCGCGACCGTGCGACAAAGCCCAGGTTGGCGGGTCTCCTCTGCAGCGTCTCGAAAAGCTAGGTCGCTACTTGTTTTGGCTTGTGACCAGATCGTCAACTCTGATTTTGCAAGGCAGCACTACAGTCAAATATCGACGACTTTTCCCATTTCTGCCAAAATCGGCGACCTTCTTCCGACGACTCTCTCTCGACTACTTCTCCCGACATACTTTCCGCTCGGCCACCCCGCCATCACAATGGCTGACAGCACACAACAGACGGGCTCGGGCGATGCTCCTCCTTCGAATGTGAAGGGCAAGGAGGCCGCTACTGATGCTGGCTCCGACAGCGAGGGCGGCTCCGATGACGAGACGAATGCCCCCGGGGCTGCACCCACAACCGAAGGCGGCGCCCCGGCACCAGCAGCGGAAGGCAAGAAGAAGAAGAAGAACAAGAAGAAGAAGTCCAAGACTGCCACGCTCGCCGATGCCGAGTCGCAGCTGAAGAAGACCATTTCCAGCTTGCCGCCGGATCAGGTGGCCGAGCTGCTCAAGCTCAACCCGGCCATTTCGCAGGAGATTGCCGATAAGGCTGGCGCTTCGTCGTCGTCCTCGGCTGGCGCCAGCGGCCGCGACCCAAAAATCACCGCCGAGGCCGCTCTGGCTGCTCTTAAGAAGATGAACCTGGCCGAGATAATGACGGGCATGGCACCCAGCGGCAAGAATGCAAAGGACATGGCGAGCTACAAGTTCTGGCAGACGCAGCCCGTGCCCAAGTTTGGCGAGGCAGAGGCCGGCACGGGCAAAAAGAAGAGCGCCGTGGCCGAGGGTCCCATCCAGACACTGACAGTCGACCAAGTGCCCAAGGAGCGCCCGCCACTAGTCGACGGCTTCGAGTGGGACACTGTCGACCTTACTGAGGACGCACAGCTCCAGGAGGTGTTTGATCTGCTGAGCGGCCATTTTGTCGAGGACGACGAGGCCATGTTCCGTTTCCGGTACTCCAAGTCCATCCTGAAGTGGGCCATGATGTCGCCTGGCTGGAAGAAGGAGTGGCACATTGGTGTGCGTGCCACGCAGTCGCGCAAGCTCGTGGCGTTCATTTCGGCAATCCCCCTTGAGCTGCGCGTCCGTAAGTCTGTGCTGCACGCTTCGGAAGTCAACTTCTTGGTCATCCACAAGAAGCTGCGCTCCAAACGCCTGGCACCCATCCTGATCAAGGAGATTACGCGCCTGTGCAACGTCGAGGGTGTCTGGCAGGCCCTGTACACGGCCGGTGTCGTGCTTCCCAAGCCCGTCAGCACGTCCCGCTACTACCACCGCTCGCTCGACTGGCAGAAGCTGTACGAGGTCGGCTTCAGCCCGCTGCCGGTCAACAGCAAGCCGCAGTTCCAGGTCCGCAAGTACGCGCTGCCCGAGCGCACAAAGACCAAGGGCCTGCGCGAGATGGCCGCGGGCGACATCGACGCCGTCCAGGACCTGCTGCAGCGCTACCTGCAGCGCTTCGACATGGCCATGGAGTTTACCAAGGAAGAAGTCGACCACTGGCTGCTCGACAAGAAGCTGCCCGGCGACGAGCAGGTTGTGTACACCTACGTCATTGAGGACGAAAAGACCAAGAAGATTACCGACATGTTCTCGTTCTACTGCCTGGATTCGTCGGTGATTAACAACCCGCGCCACAATGTGATCCGCGCTGCCTACCTCTTCTACTACGCTTCCGAAACGGGCTTGACCACACCCTTTGACAAGCCCGCCCTCAAGGCCCGCCTCAACGAGCTCATGAGCGACGCCCTCATCCTGGCCAAGAAGTACCGCTTCGACGTCATGAACGCGCTCTCCATCATGGACAACGCCCTGTTCCTGGAGCAGCAAAAGTATGGCCCGGGTGACGGCCAGCTGCACTACTACCTGTTCAACTACCGCGCAGCACCGATTGCCGGCGGTGTTGACCGGAACAACCAGCTGGACGAGGACAAGCTGAGCGGTATTGGCTTCGTCATGATGTAAGGGGGAGGGGAGGAGTGTTGTTGTTCTACAGTGTTATTTTATAGCATGCTTATCCCAGCGATTTGTCTTTTGTTTCAAAAAGTGTCACAGAGTCTCCGGTGGGGAAAGCAAGGCAGAGCCCCCAACATACGATTACAGCATGGGAGACTAGGAAGAAGGAATTGTCAAAAAATATCATTTAAAAATACCCGAAAAATATCCAAAAACTATTAGCAAAAAAGAGAGCAGGTCCTAGCTACAAGTACAGCCGACAGCCAAGGTCTAGAAGTAATATAATTGTGAACGCGTCATGTACTCAAAACACTTCTTTTATCCGTTCTATCCCTCTCTCTCCACCACCCCCGTCTGTGCCTTTGCCCGGCCCGCCATAGTCTCGCCGTTGTTGAAGTGGTCTGCCAACGTTTGGTTGTACCAGTCGCACCGCTCAGCTAGCGGCGCATGGCCCATGCCCTCGACGATGTACGACTGTGCGGGCTTGATGGCCTCGATTAGTTTGCGGCCGTGCGGCACCGAAATCATCTCGTCGGCGGTACCGTGGATGACCAGGATGCGGCGGCGGTCGACAGCATCGGCCATGGCCGCCAGCTGGGCGGGGGACTTGCGGTGCCAGCCACAGGCGATGAGCTGCAGCAAGAAGCCTTTCGTGGAGAACCGCGGGTCGTTGCGCTTATGCATTTCCTGCGCGACAAACCGCTGGTAGTTGCTGTCAAACTTTTGGTACCATTTGGCGGGGTCCTTCTTGTAAACTTCCAAATCACTAGTGGTCTGCTCGGGCGGCGTGGTCTTTTCGGGTGTGTAGAGATGACGCAGCGGCGGACCAACGAGGTGCGTGCCGGGTGTGGGCAGGGTGACGTTGTCCGGTCCAACCAAAAACTTGTCGCTGAAGATGCGGCTGGCAGTGCCCCGAACGCTCTCCTCGATGCCCTTGGGGATAATGAGCGCGGCACGGCTGGCCAGGTTCTCCCAGATGCTGGCGGACGTGTTCTCAATAGCAGCGGCCGTGCAGCAGAGGGAGAGTGAAGCGACATGGCTAGGAATAAGGCAGGCAAGCTCCTGGGCGACCATGCCGCCCATGGACAAGCCCACGATATGAACGGTCCGAGAGTCCTTGACGGATGTGTCTACGAAGCCGACATGCTCCAACACCTCGAGCGCGTCGAGGGCCATCTCCTTGGTAGAGTAGCGCATCAGTGGACGGTCTGAGTCGCCCATGCCGCGGTTGTCGAGCAGCAGGACAGAGTAGTCCTTGTACCGCTCGTGGCCAAAGAAGAGCGTCTGGCGCTGCCAGGCCGTCTTGAATGAACCGAGGCCCATGATGAACTAGAGTTGTTAGCAAACCATGAATTGGCAAGGTCGCCGCCGCATCTTTGACTTACAATTATCTTGACGGGACCTTGGCCGTGGACTTCCCAGCCAATGCGCAGCGGACCGCCTCGGCCAGCCGCCACGGGCAGACGTCCGCTACGGGTGGGCTGCAGGTTCCATGTGGCGTCTGGGTAGGACGGGTGCTTGAGCGTTTCGGCGACGGTGGTGACTTTGGCGAGGTCGGCCATTGTAAAGAGGAATTGACTGTGGGTGCAGTAGCAGTAATGCTGTGTAGTTGCAGCTTATATATCGCAGCCTCGTTAAGCGGGAGGATCTGCAGTCATATATAAAGAAGCGGACCTGCAGCTGTTGTGAATCACAAGCCGGTGTTGATATCGTCCCGTGTTTATGTTTGTTTCCCTTTGCACTTTGCTGGCTGCCTGCAGGTATGCGTCGTCACGCCAAGCTTTCGCTAAGACAGCTTCAGATGAACACGAAAAGTAAAGGGAAAATGAGCTGTTTCGAGATTGGGAAGGTGAGAGATGACGTAGATAAATGAGGTAGAAGCACCGAAAGAGAAGCGTAGGAATACGGTGTAGGAGAAGGTGATGTTTGAAGCGAGTAGGGTCGGAGAATGTGGGTGACTTGTGGTTGTATAAAAACACAAGATTTTCGAGAGAAGGGAGAGGGGACAAAGTGACGGTGACGAAATCGACAGACGAGGCAAGGAAGGCAAGGTATCACCAAAGCTTCTGGAAAGTGGGAAGGCTGAGTGTGTGCTGGGAAGGAACGGAAGGTGCCTGGGAGCTAAAACGGAGGGCGCGCTCCCGCGCAGCCTTACAGCGTTAATTACAGGTCTTTTTTGTAGAAAGTGCGGGGGACGGTTGCCGAGGCACTCGTACTCAGGCCCAAACGACTGGGAAAGGAAAGCTCAGGAAGGCGCTAAACAGCACGTGCTGTTCCCAGCAACTGGTGTTTTACAGTGGCTCAATTGGCTCTCGGAGGAAATCTGGCGTAAGGTTTTCACGTCGTCGGCTAGGCAGGCGCGATGGAGTTTTGGTCGGTTGCCACCATTCTGAATACAAATACCGTTGGGAACGGAAGGTGCGATAGAGAAAACGAAAACGAAAACGACGAAAACAGCAATTGATCCCGCAGGCCCAGAAATTGTTGAGATTCTATTTTCGAATGAAGTCTAGAACTGTACCCTCAACGCAAAATAGATTATAAAAAAATCCCTGAAAAGTACATGTCGAAGCGAGGTTGTGGTCGTAAATATGGCAGACTGATATCGAGCTTTTGGCGGCAGTCGTACCACGTGACGTTGTCTCCACAAATCTATCCGTACGTAGCCAAATGTCGAAAAAAATCGCGAGAGCTTCTTTTCGGACCTCAAACGACAAGTAGACGACAGACGATTGACGACAGACGACACCACGCACCCTCGTCCACCCAACTCCATTCCATCTGTCCCACCATCTCCGTCATTTCACACACACTCACACAATGCCGATTGCACGCATTGCACGGCTGCTGGCGCCGGCCTCTGTGCGTGCCGCAGCTGCTCGTGCCTCTTCGATCTCGACGACGACCTCCTCCACATCCACACGCTCCGTCTCCTCTTTGACGACGGCCATGTCGGCACTCCGCGTGCAGGCCAGCGCACCGGCTGTCCAGGCGCAGCAGCAGAAGCGGGTGTTCTCGCTCGTCGCCGCCTCGACCCGGCCGACCACCACCTCTACTTCCACTTGCCAGCACAACCACTCCCACGAGCACTCCCACGAGCACTCCCGCAACCACACCCACGCCGTCAGCCACGGCCGCCGGCAACAGACGCGCGGCATGAAGGTGCACAGCTCGGTCAAGAAGCGGTGCGAGCACTGCAAGGTGGTGCGCCGCAAGGGCGGCAAGCGGCACAACGGGTACATGTACATTGTGTGCCCGGCGAACCCGCGTCACAAGCAGAGACAGGGTTAGGCGGATCTGTCCAGGAGAAGGGAATCAGGAACAGAGGAGGACTGTACGATACCATGAGAGGACCGTATACCGAGATAGACGCGGTTGTGTATACAGAGATAAACGTCACATAAATATCACCGCAAATACAGAACGTACATACGATGCAATGCAGCCGCAAAAGCTTTTGTGATAGTTGATTTAACTTGTTCATGTCAATTCATCATTAGTTTCTGGCCTATGGTTGTCCATTTTGATACGAGTTCCTTCCTTTACATTCCACCAATATATCGCTCCGTATTCTCCCACTCCGTCTTTCCAGTTGAGATCAAATAGCGAATGTGTGTCTGTACGTCAGCAAGCTGGATGGCCAACAGAATGGAAAGGGAGAAAAAGGAAGAAAATGGAAGAAAATGGAAGAAAATGGAAGAAAAGGACTCACCAAATCCGTCACCTCGCGGTGCCGTTCAAACTCTTCTCGTGCAAACCGCAATGTTTCTGTGCGGGTTGTCGGGTCGCTGATCTGCCGTGTGCCACGCACAATCGTCCGGTAAAGCGCCAGAGCCCGCGACCGCTGCAAGAAGTGCTCGAGACTCAGTGCTGTCTTTCCACCGAGGCGAGAGGTCCGGATGGGACCGGCACTGCCTGCCGTAGCAAAGGTCCGAGAGACGGCGGTCGGAGGAGTGAAAACGGAGACGGAACAGGACCGTAAAGCAAGCCGGAGGCCGGCGAGGCGGGGCATGGCGGTTGCGGTGTGCCCAAGTCTGTTATTATGGAAGTAGAATACAATAGCCTTGTATATTTTTGCCTTTAATGGTTTGGCGTTGTCGTTAAATGTTGCCTTGTGTCGCCGTTATATGTTGCTCATCTTTATGCCGTCTTCTGATTTCTCAGCCTTTTCCGGCATAAAATGCAGAAATGCACTGAGTTCTAGCGGTTGTGGTTGGCTAGCGCCTAGCGGTGGTGAGACAGCAGCCGGCCGGCCGTTGGTGGTGCCCCACACCAATTAACGGACCGCGTGTTGGAACTTCGAGAGACGCGACTTTGAAAGCAACGTCAACAATTTTAAGATCTGGCAAAGCAACCACCATCCACCACAAGTCACATCTTGCAGTCCTCGCCCAATTATCAAGTTGAGACCCTTGACTATAACCTGTAATCTTTTTGAAGCTAAACACCCACCTCGAACGACGCGTCTCAAGCTCGATATATCCGATATCAGAACGTAATCAAGCACTTCCCAACAGCAAACATGATCCCCCCAAAACGCCGGCGGTCCGAGACAAACTCGGCTGAAAACCCGATTGAGATCGCCAACAAGAAGTCGGACGCCGACTTTATCAAGGATTATCTCGAGCCGAAGTACGTACACTTTGAACAGTTTACTGATGACCGCTGCTAACGTGCGGAGTGTCCCTAAGTTCAAGCCGTGGACATCGTCCTGGTCGCGGCCGGGCGTGCCGGGCAGCGGGAACGAAGTATTTAGCCTCAACTTTGCCAGCCCAGCCAACATGGACGACGAGACGCTCGAGGAGTGCTTTGAATTGGTCGAAATGAGCAGCCAAGACGACTACGAGCAGTCCTCCAAGGGCTGGCACCCCGAACAGAAGCGCAAAGAGATGCGCTTGCCGGACCTCAAGTACATTGTTGTGCGGGGACCGCAGCATGCGTGTACACCCGAGGATCCCAAGGGCCCCGTGTTGGCGTTTACGTCGATGATGCCGTGCTTTGAAGAGGGCCAGGCCGTTGTGTATTGCTACGAGATTCACATTTCGCCGTGGCTGCAGGGCGACGGTCTGGGCCGTTTGTTGCTTGGATTTCAGAGCATTGTTGCGCACAACCTGGGCCCGCCCGTCTCGAAAGTCATGTTGACGTGTTTCCTGTCCAACATGGACGCACTGGGTTTCTACAAGCGGTTGGGATACAAGGTGGACGAGTCGGCGCCGGAGGTGCGGAAGCTGCGGGGCGGCAAGACGTTTGTGCCGGACTATACGATCCTGAGCAAGGCCGTTGTGAGAAAGGGCGAAGCGGCAAAGAAAAAGGAGGCAGATAAGGAGAAGCCGGCAGAGAAAGGAAAGCCGGCAGCAAAGAAGAAGGCGGCAGAGAAACCGGCAGAGAAGGAAGGGCCGAAGCCGAAGAAGCGCAAGTCATCCGGAGTATGAGGCCCACGCGAGTGCTTGTGGAGGAAGAAGAGCCTCAATCTCGTGAGGGGCTGCCGCAGTTGATATCATAAGATGCGTTAGGCACAGTTTTGGCACAACAAGGCCAGAGCATCGCAGCTCTTCCCGGTATCTTTCTCGAAGTCTTTGTCAAAGTCTTTCTCTTTTGTGGCTGTGCGCCACCACTGGAACGTGGACCTTCCAAACTGCCAGTCAAAACTAAAAGAGTGCTGACAAGAGAAGCACAGATCAGCTTGGCTTTTATCTTTTTGGGCATTAGTTGAACGCCAGAGCAGGAGACTGGGCAGCCCTATCTCATCGCCGGGGAAGAAAATTATGGCGACAAAACAAGGCCTGTCCAGGAGCCCTGTTCAGAAGCCAGGTCCACGATCTGTCTGACGGTTTCTCACTGCCTGGTATCCACTGAACGATTGAAAGGACCTACTGTGTAGAAGGAACGGGGAGACGCGGACTTCTGGGTGATCATCTCGCATAATTTATACATCCACGGCAGGCATAGAGTACATGATGAAATTGTAGTGAAGTCGAAAGCATCGCAACTGAGGAAAGCGTGTTTCGTGAAGCCATCCTTTCATGAAGACTGCTAAACTAAATCAGCATCGCGACGCTCTCAACTGGCAACTTCGTACTGTGTAAAGAGAGCATCTCTGTGTACGGAGTAGTCGCACTAGCACACAACGTCGAAAGATGTCCGGACGGGGGATCGACGTGGCCTTCCTCCTGGATTTTTCTTTGACCTACGACGTAAATAGCTCCAAAAAGCGAGAATTTGCCGGCTCAACTTGTAAAACTAGTACTGGCTGGAACGGCGCCGTAGGTAGGACCTTGACCTTGACCCTGACCTTGCTTTATCGTGGACAGTCATCAAGTCGCGAGATTGTACGAGCAATACGGGGTGAGGGAGAAAGTGTTTGTCAACAGCGCGAAAGCTCTTTGAACTCTGAAAAGTAAAGGCAACACGCAGAATACGACCTGGGCCGCAGTCAGTCTATCCGGATTGTGAAGAGGACAAGATTCCCAGTCGATCGATGAGTGACAAGAAAGAGACAAAAATGTGAGCAAGCATGAAACAACCGACAAGCAAGTGGACGGCAGAGCAAGAAGAAGAAGAAGAAGAAGAAGAAGAAGAAGAAGAAGAAGAAGAAGAAGAAGAAAAGTGTCAGTAGGAACAAGCCCCATATCCTCATTAACTTTACAGCAAGGACGAAATACACCCGCCCAGACCCTTGCTGTGGTGGTACCCAAAGAATCGGTTCCTTACAATTTGCCATGCTGCCCTGTCTCTTATCGTCTCTGAAAGAAGACGAAATAAAAGGGACAGCCCAACCAAGGACAAAAGGACAACCCAAGGACAAAAGGGCAACCCAAGGACACCCTCACTTTGTTACAACGGCAAAGGTCTAGGCCAAGCCGACCAAAAGGCGCGTTGCATCATCATATCACGACGCGTAAACGGGGCACAGCAGGCGATTGCATCTCACATTCACGAGATACCGAATGATATTTTACGAGCTTGTGCTGTTGCGGCGTTTATGCTTTGTCGTGTTCTGCATCTGACGGTGAGATACTGAGTACTTCCGTGCAAAGCGGCCTGTGGCTGGTGAACTGTTCACAATACTTCACGAGCGTTTAATGACTCGGCTTGTTATTTACCTACATTGGGCCACCTCCCCGATTGTCTCAAAATACAACAGGCCTCGTCCTCGTCCTCGTCCTCAGTCATACTTGGTGTGTCAATATCACATCGGAGGGGCGTTGCCTCAGCCTTGGAAATGGTGATGGATGGGGGCGCAGAGCCGAAAGAACACTTGACGGATGCAACCACAAAGAAGACCAAAGGGACTGGAAAGGGGGTATGAAACGCTACGACACAGCAGAAGGAAGGAAGGGGAGGATGCGCGAGAAAGGACAGCTGTTGGGTGGTGTGGGTTGCATACTCATAGCGTCGCGCTGGAGAGGCAGAGAGCAGAGCATTGCCAGCGCAGTTCGACACCAGAGTCATCAAGAAGAGCAGGTCCCACTTCCAGCAGCCGCACCGCACTAGCGTTGGCGCAGCCCAAAGGAAAACAAAGTTTAATCTAAAATTAACTAGTCCCACGTCTGACCCGCACAGATAGACACAAGGAGTGAGCGAGTCAAAAGCTGACAGGACGATCCACTCAGGCTTGCAGGTCCTTTGACCTGAACGACAGTAGAACAAAATGCAACCCTTGCAGTCAGCAAAACTTAAGCTACACGACGAGTACGAAGTACGAAGTTTTCAGCTAGGGCTCTTGTTTTTCTTGCTCTCATTTCGGGACGTTTCGAACGAGGAGTGAGGGAAAGTGATTCGGAGACGATGGATGTTGAAGAGGATGGACGATGCGTCTCATTCTCATTTTGTGGAGAGTCGTTGGCCTCGTTGTTTGTACAGAATACGATGTCGTCTATTGAGAATATTGCGGGATCGTTTTGATTGTTTTTGAGGCTCAATCCAGGACAGTCTGGATCTTCAAGTCAGGTCACGCGATCGTGCCTGCCGCCCTTTACCCCTTTGTTCTCCTCTTTCTCGTTCGCTGATTCAAGCCCATCACACTCGAAAATTAAGTCTCGGTAAGGCTGTTTTGCGGTTTCCCAAAAGCGACGGTGCTGGCTTGGCTTTGCGCTAACAGCAAGATGCACAGTACAGCGGCGTCCTGTGCACAATTCGACAAAAAAGCTTGTCAAATAAACTCCAGCGACTCCAGTGATGGGCATTGCCTGAGAGCCAATTCACATCGAACTGTGAGACTATGGGCCAAGCCTCTGCCCAGAGTCCCAGACGCCGCAGATATTGGGCTTCTTTGCCAAGCTGTAGTTTGGCCAAGCTGGTTTCTATCCCTCTCTCCTCCTCTATCTTGTCTGTCTTTTCTTTTTTCTCATTTCTTTCTTGACGACTCCCTCTCGCTCTCTACTCCGTAGTTCCGCATTAGTGACTTCCCGCCGTGCCTTCCCTCTGCGCCGTGCGGAACCTGGAAGCTCTCTCGCTCCTTCCTCAGCGACTCAGCCCAGTTGGTGGCCCATTCTTTCCCGTTCGAAACCCACCTCCCAAAAAGATGGTGTCTCCATTGATATTCCTTCCAATTCCCTGTTCTGGTATTCTGGTAGGGCCCCCTGCTACTATTAGCTTTGAGTCTCGTCTTTCTTTCTTCCCCCCTTATTTGCTGCTGGTCATATCGTAACAGAAAAGAAGAGGGAAAACACATGTGGCCGAGCCCCGTGTTAATCGAGCCTATCCTAAGGCTACCCATGTACTCAGTACAGGAAGGCGCACTCGACACACACCCACCCGTTTCCTTCCTTCCCTCGTGTATTTTTCTATTTTCTTTTTCCAAACGGGCAAAACATTCCTTCGTACTCCGTAGCTCCTTCCCACTCTTTAATTACTTGGGTGTCCCCTCTTTCTCTTTGTGTTTCTTCTTTTCTTTCTTCCCTCTTTCTGCCCTTTCCGTTCTTTCCGTTCTTTTCGTTTCTTCCTTTATTTTCTTCCCTCTCCAACGTCTCCTTCCTTCACCCAATCATCGTCACGACTGTCGACGCGTCTATCACAATTTCACGTTCACCCAACCTCAACCTCAACACACAACACACAATGGACTACAAGAGCCCGCCGCAGTACAGCACGCCGCCACCCGGCCAGGCCGCTGCCTACCCGCCCCAGGGCCAGCCTCAATACGGCAGCCCGCCGCCTCAGCAGCAACACGCCGCTGCCTACCCTCCTCAGCAGCCGGGCGTCGCCCAGTACGGCCAGCCCCAGTATGGCATCCCGCCGCCCCAGCAGCACCATCAGCAGTACCCTCCCCAGCAGCCCCAGCATCCGCAGCCGCCCCAGCAGCCCCAGCAGTATGCTGCTCAGCAGCACCCTCCCCAGGGCCAGTACCAGGCCCAGCAGCCCATGCAGCGTGCCGTTGTCGGTGGTGCCCCCGGCGAGAAGACTGAGTGGCAGCACAGCCTGATGGACTGCTCGCCCTGCGACTCGTGCTGTCTCGGTACTTTCCTGCCCTGTGTTCTGCTCGGCAAGACCTCGGACCGCATGCGCGACCCGACCATGCAGAGCGCCGACTCCATGAACTCGGACTGCATGGTCTTCACCGCCATCCAGTGCTTCACCGGCTGCGGCTGGATCTACATTATGATGAAGCGCAGCGAGATCCGCGAGCGCTTCAACATTTCCGGCGACGGCACCGGCGACTGCTGCGCGACCTACTGGTGCCCGTGCTGTGCCCTCATCCAGCAGGACAACGAGGTCAAGACGCGCACGCAGCACCTGGTCGTGAACCCGGCACAGGGCTACCAGGCGCAGCCCGGCATGGTCATGCCCCAGAAGTAGGGAGCGCCTGTTGTGCGGAGCTGAAGAAAGCTGAAGAAAGGGAGCTGTGTTTTGACGTACCTAATTATTATACCACGAAGCGGAGGGAACGAGAACCAATGGGATCAGGAAAGGAGTTCCTCGAGGCAAGGGATCTTGGATTTCCTGCCATTGTCTTTTGGATATATCTTGCTTGTTTGTTTTGGATTTGCACTTTTTTGGCACTACATCCGCTACATGCGATTCTACAAAATACTAGTTTCATTTGTCATTTACAATTTGTCTTTTTCTTTCTCTTTCTTGTTGCTTGTCGTGCTTTGCTTTTGATTCTCCTCTTCAAGAACAATACGAACGGGAGCTCCAAAGTGGAGACTGGCCGTGTAAGCAGTGTGTGGGAGCGCCTTCCTCGACTAACACCGACAATCGCAGCATCGCGACCAAGAACAATGCTAAGGAGCTAATAAGCTTCACCAGCTAATAGCTTCAGTCCTCGGTCCACGGCCTTCGTCAACTCACCGCGCAGTTGCTTTCTCTGATGGCAATGCCATCTGTTAAATGTTCTCAAACTCTTCTCAGAAGCGTTCTTCTTCTTTTCATCTTCAGCATCATTTTCTCTCATTTTAATACGTCTTCTTCTCGACTGCAGCACTACTTTTACACTCATTTGCTCGTCGCCAGCCTACCAGAAAGTCACCAACTATTTCAAATCCATCAGTTAATACCCCTTTTATTCTCTTCAAAATGATTCTTCCCTCTACGACTAGCGACCTCCTCGCGCCCACGGCCTCGGCCAGCGCCAGTCCCAATCCCGGTGAAAACGGCGGCTCCAGCACTGTCAACACGGCCATCACGTCAACCACCACCACCAACAATGGAAACATGAACGCTCTCACCATGTTTTTGTTCTGGTTCTTCTTGTGCAGCACCGGTGTCCTGGTCATCTGCTCCATTGTCGTCCTGCGCCGTCTGCGTCTGCGCGAGCAGGCCAAGCGCGCCCAAAAGGCCAAGGAGGCAGCCCTCTCGTCGACGTCCATCTCGACTGCAACTCACGCAACCCGCGCCAAGGAGATGGACGAGGAGAGCAGCGTGGGTGGCTCGAGTGTCACGCTGGCGACTGTTTTGGTAAGTGCTCCTGGGCCCCGACCTATCTTTGCACAACCGACTAACATAGCAGCCCACACTGACGGGCACCACTCGCGTTGGGTCGGCCTGAGCATGCTCTGTTCAACGAAACAGAATCTGCCGGCTGGCCCGGCAGATATGGGGTGTTATGGGGTGTGAATGAGGACAGGATAACGGGGCTGGGACAAATGGTCGAGACCAAAGTGAGGGTGGCGGGACGTGTTGGGGGAGTATATTGAAGATTGAGGAAGGTTGGGTGTCGCTAGGCAGTGTTCGTTGAAATGAATCAAATTGACGTTATCACAAAATATTACTACTAAAAGATCTTATCTCTATAGGATGGAAATGTATATTTTTATGTCTTTTCTCTCTCTTCTTGTAGTCGAATAAAAGATGTAGATGTATGCCAGATATAATACAAGAAAAGAGTCCATAATGATGACAAGGCAAAAACAATATAAAAAGCCAACCGGTATACACCTGAAAACGAAAACAAGCAGGAACAAAACAAACAAGCAATAAAACACCGAACCACGAACAGTGCTGTTCCCCTTTAGTAAACTACACACAGTAAAACAAACAAATTAACAGATGGAGAAACACCAATACCCCTAAACGCACTAGTCGATTTGCTGTATCGCTTGCCAGAGCCACCTCTATGCAGCCTCCTGATCTGCCTGCTTCGAATCCTCCAATGGCTCGTCCACTTTGGGTGCAGCAGCAGCATCAGTATCAGCGGCTAGCACAGCAGCCTCATCTGCCGGCTTGTCTTCTGATGTTGACGGGGCGGCAGGAGACTCTTCGGCAGCCGGTGCAGATTCGGCATCGGCTGCAGGAGCGGTCTCGACTGCAGGTGAGGGCTCCTTGGGCGGAGAAGGTTCCTTAGCAGGTGCTTCACTCTCCGCTGCCGGTGGGGGTGGTGTTGGCTCAGTCGGCGCCGGTGTAGACTGCTCGGGCTCGGTTGCGGGTGCTTCGGCGGCAGGGACAGGAGAAGGAGAAGGAGCATCATGAGCAGCAGGCTCTTCTGCAGCTGCAGCAGGAGCCGGCGGTGACGGCGATGCAAGTGCAGGCGCTTCCACTTCTGGTGACTTCTTCTCAGGGCTGGGCTCGCGCACAACAGCAGGAGCCTCGGGTGTGGGCTCCTTGGCGGCGACAGGTTGCTCAACAGCTGGTGAGGCTGGTGCTGGCGGTGCAGATGCCTCCTTGGGGACAACCTCGGTCGGCGAAGCTGCAGCAGCAGGTGCGGGTGTAACCTCCTTAGGAGTCGGCTCGCGTTCCGGTTCGTCGATCTTTGGCTCGGCCTCGACAATGGGTTCGGGAGCCGAGTCCACGGCCATCGAATCGGGTACAGGCTGCTCCTGCTGTTCAGGCGTCGGCTCTGACTTAACGGGCTCTTCGACAGCTGGAGCAGCAGCAGGAGGCGTTGGGGATGCAGGCGCCGCGGCAGGCGTTGCCTCCTTTGTCGGCTCAGGTGCGCTTTCTTCTGCTGCTGGAGGTGGAGGCTCATCTGCCATGAGCTCCTCCTTAGGCTCATCGGCAGGCTTCTCTTGAGCAGTCTCCGGCTCAGGTGCAGGCTCAGATGCAGCAGCCTGCTGCTCCTCCGCTGGCTGGTCCAGCATTGGCTCATCTGGGCGTTCTTCCTCGGCCTGCTTCTCTCCTGGCTTGTTCTCTGGTTCTGCCGACGCAGGCTGTGGCTGCTCGTTGACAACATCTTGCTTCGGCTCAGGCTCTACCGAAGCTTGCACAGCAGGAACATCCGTCATCTCCTCGTCCTTGGGCTCTTCCTTGGGCTCAGGCGCCAGTGATGGTTCCGGCTCTTCCTTAGGCACGACGCCTTCGCTTGCGGATGCCACTCCCTCAAGCTCTGTGCCGGGTGTGGGTGTAGGCAGGTGGTCATCGCCGACCTGCGGGAGAGGCATCTGCTGCTCCAGCGAGGGTGTGCCTTCTGTGGTTGTAGCCGTTGCTGAACCATCAACTGCAGAAGCGGCTCCCTCAACACCACCCTCGGCCAGAGGAGCGGCAGGGTCGGCTAGGGCAACATCAGCGGACGCTGCTGCTTCAGCCGCTGCTGCTTCAGCCGCCGCCGCCGCCGCCGCCGCGGCAGCACGGCCTCGGTGCAGACCTGGTGGTAGGACACCCTTCTTACGGCCCCTGCCCACCTTGGGCTTGCGCCGCGGCGGAGGCGCTCGCTTGCGGTTGGGCGTCCCTTGCAGCTGGCTCTGTTGTTGCTGCTGTTGCAGCGTTGGCGGTAGATCGCGTGTTGTTGCGGGCAAGAGAGTGGTTGACAGGATTTCGCCGTCTACCACCTGCTGCTGGCCATCAGCGAGTGTCACTGACTGCTCGTAGGCGTTACCTGCGGCATCGAGACGGCGCACCTTGGCGACAGTGACCATGGGCATGGCGAGGCTGGCGCCGGCTGGCATGCCATTGGAGTCGGTCAGCTGCTTGGGCGGCAGGACAATGGTGTTCTTGCGGCGCTTGGCGAGGTGCGAGGGCATGGGCGAGTCAACGTCGCGGGCCATCTGTTTCCAGACTTTGACCGTGTAGGTGCCGTCCTTGTCCTTGTTGCTGTTGGCCTGAGCGGTGGAGGCTCCAGCGCCGGCCTTCTTTTTATCGGCGGCGCCTGCTGTCGCGAAGCCATGGGCCTGGCCATTCGCGCCGTTCACAGCGGCACTCCCATTGCGCGCGTGGCCACTGGCAGCATTGCCCGTCGCACCGTTGGCCGCCGCCGCATCCGCCTCGGGCTCCTCTTCCTCCACTGGCGCGCGCCGCTTGTACAAAACGCCCGAACGCGCCGCGCGAAGCAGATCTTGTGTATGCGGCGGCAGCAACTGCCAGTCCTTGGGCATGCCGTGGGGCAGTTCGTTAGCCCAGCGGTTGTTGGCCTTGGACTCGCTGGTGTGGGTGGTCACGGGGGGCTCGATGTTGATCCATTCGTGGCGCCACTGGCGGACGGGCAGACCTTCGAAATCATCGTGTTCTGGGTAGGCATTGCGCACACCGCGCCGCGTCTGGGTACTTATTCTATACTGAAGAGTGTTAGTAGGTGGGTATCGAAGGCTTGATTTATATAGAAGCGCGTGTCGGTAGACATACAGAGGGAGCCATGATGCGTGTGTCGATGCGTGTGTCGATGCGTCTTTGACGTAGTTGGGTGTCGTGTCAGCGCCCACGAGAGAGTCGCTGTTAGTCGCCTCGTGGCAATGTCGCGTCAGCCGTTGGCCAATGGCGTCGTATCGTCACTGTCGTTTGTATACAGGGTGGTCGTCGAATCCGATGCGATGGCTGGAATCGATGCGCTGATGGAGGAAACGCGCCCGTGATGACGTTGGCGATGAACTCTTCAATTCGTCGATTCGTGATCGATTGAAAATGGATGCATCCCCGAATAAGGAACGACAAGATGCAATCCCAAAAGCCGGTCGATTATGCAAAATATGATTGGATGTAAGGCCGGTCGAGACGAGACTCCGGGGATGGCTGTCGGTGCCGGAGGGGGGGGATGGTCGACTGGCTTTTTGTCGCGGATGAGGGTCGTCGCGGCGCGCGGGAATGGCTTCAATTCTCAAAAATCGCTAGCAAAGGGGCTGGTAGCAGAGAAGAATGTCGCGACTGGGGGAAAACTGGAACAAAGCGACCAGGCGCTGGGCAGATTGAAAGGATTATGTAAGGCAAATCCACATCACGTGTCAGATGGTGGGTCCTAAAGGTACATTGTGTTTGTACCTCGACTTACACGGAAGGAACGTCGGCAATAATAGAAGGAGTAACACAGCAGTGCAGCTTTGAAAAAGAAATATAAGAATGAAGGTGTAGTTTTCAATAAAATGCGTAGATTTGAGGCCGATAAAATAAAGTACACCATCTTACAAAAGTAGCCAACCTCTCCCTCTACTCTCTCTTACCAACCTCTTGATCTACGACGAAGGTGTCATCACGATCAGTATGAAGACAGATCTTAGATATTTTAAGAAGCGATTTTTGAAAAGTCCCACAGATGGACAAATTTCAAGCGAGATCGGCACGCATAGTCGTAGACACGATATTGCCAGAATGTAAGCGGCCATGTGACCATGAGATAATCAACGTAGGTCGGCAGGAGGGTCCCCAGTCCAATAGACGGCGGCGTTGCTATCGATAATGAGTAAGAGGCCATCTCTTGTTTGTGCCGATTCAGATAGTAAATATACAAGGCCGGGTCAATGGCGGTGTTGTTGGCATCGAGCCAGAGGTTGCGTTCACGGATGGCGCTGGCGTAGGAGAGGCTGGCAAAAACGACAATAGCAAAAGCGCAAAGCTCGGCAATGGCGTCGCGGGGGAAAACTAAATATGCTCGTTTGAGTTCGTGACGATACGTTTTGGCAAGGGCAGTGCGTGAGATTTTGTTGTGCTGTGAAGCCATGGTAGTAGGAAACGGTGCAGGCGTCGTGTCAAACGGCGCGGGTGTCGTGACAAGAGGCTGGCCGGTGAGGATGGTCTCGCCCTCTGGTGCATTTGAGATATTTACCGACCGACCCGATGGTGGAGGTTGACTCCGTGATGGAAAGAAACGATTCCCGATCCGCAGAAGCAGCTTTCTCAGTGGAACATATGTTGGAATGGCATATTTGTACCAGACGTAGGAGCCGACGGTCTCAGCGTTGCTCATTTGCCGCGGCACCAAGAGAACGATGGAGAGCAATATATCAACGAGGGATGCCAAAAAGCCGGTGCCAAGTGGAGGGCGGACCGTTATGACATGATACATGGGACCGTCTCTTTCAGGTGTGCGTCGTGGTGGTGCTGGCGATGGCGGTGGTGGACGCTGGTTGAACTGCTGGGCCATTGGTGTTGGAGGCGGCATCGTGGCGCGGAGCATGCGTTTCGCTTCGTCGATAAGTCGTTGCCGGTCCCATTTGGACATGGGTGATGATGGAGTTGGCGGAACGTCCGGGAATACGGGAGTAGTGGGTGCGAACGGCGTCAACGGGGGCATCGGAATATCTGAAGTCATTGCTGAGTTGTCGAAATGGCGAGATGACCGCCATGATGGCCTTCCCATTAATTCGGCTGCTGTTGGCAGGTCGGGAAGCGGATCGGCCTCAGTCGGGTCGACCCCCAACTGCTTGTCTTTGGCGACGACGCCATCCTTTGTGGTGCCCTCCTGTTTGTCCTTTTCAGCACCCTTTTCTTTCTCTTCTACACCCTCTTCGACCTTCCCATTCACTTCGGTAATCTCCTCTTCCTCATTGCCATCTTCGATGCTCTTCTTCACTTTACCCTCCTCCTCCCCATCACTCTGTGAAAATTCTCGGTCAATCAGTTCTCTCACCAGAGTGCGCAGTTGGTCCATATCCCTCTCCCTTTCCTCTCTTCCTGCATCGATCTCGTCTCGCTCGTACACTGCGTTCTTGGCCAACTGCAGGGCAGCATCCCGCTCTTCTTCCAGTTCGGTCAACTGCGTCCTAACGGCCTCGGTTGCATCCCTGTAAGCTTGTGCGCGGGCCTCTGCGAGCTCCGCTTCACGATTTGCATTTGAGGCGTCGATCTTTGCTAGGGCTTCGTCTCTGGCTTTGCGTCGTGCATCCCGGGCTGCTAGTCGTGTCTTTTTATTCTCGACAGCCTCCTCGAAACGCCGCTCATCAATGTCAAATATCCCGTAGCGGCGAGGGTCGAGGGGGTCGAAGGGATCCAGGAGGGGCTTAAGCTTGGGAAACTTGGGGCCGAGAGATGGGGAGCGGTTTTTGAGATAGTCCCAGGAATACTTGCCGTGAGACTCTGCCTCTGCCTCCGAGTCCGAGTCCGAGTCCGACATGCACTCTTCCATATCGTCGGGGCTGTGAAATGCGGTGCCGTGGTCGCGTTTGATGGCTGCCGCGGAGCGCAAAATGTTGGCGCGCCGGTCGTCGCCTCTCTGAAAAGCAGGCAGAAGGCGATCGGATTTGTCGTTGCCTGAGCTGTCGTCGTCGCCTGAGTCAATACCTCTTCTGAAGTAGGCGGGGCCCATAAGATAGTATAGAGCCTCATCGTCTTCTTCTTTCTTCTTCTTCTTCTCTTTCTCCTCCTCCTCCTCCTCCCCCTTCCCTTTCTTCGTCTTGCCTTTTTTCTTGGTGCAACCCTCTTCATCTCCATCAGTCTCATCCTCACCGTCCTCACTGTCTCCATCATTCTCATCATTCTCCTCGTCCTCTTCTTCTCCGTCGCTCTCGCCATCCTCCCGGTTCTCTTCATCTTCCTCGTCGCCAGCTTCGTCATCTCTGTCACTCTTATCCTCCTCCTTGGGCTTCTGCTCTTGCTTGAGCTCCTTTCCTTTTATGTCCCGTGGCCGCGGCACAAATTCCCGGATGGGTGTTGAGAACAAGGAGGCAGCACCCAGCCAGGGTCTTCTCTGTATGCCCTTGATGACAGCTCTCGTGACCTTGTCTTCATCCTCGTCAACTTGGTCAACTTTGTCAGTCTTGTCGGATTCGGCAGCCCCAGCAGCCTTAGCGACTTCAGCAGCGTCCTTAACTGCCTGTATGGCCTTCTTCTTCTCGCGCCACAACTGATCGCGGTGCCTGTCCATGGATAAGAACAAAAGACGAACCAGCCGGCCCAAGTCGTCGAGCACACGCAGCGGGCCCTGAATCTCTTGCGAGAGCGCTGCATTGACGTCTGGGTCTCGACCCATCTCGACACGCAAGGCATCGTTGACAACTCGCAAGACATGGTGGAGAGTGGCGGCATCTTTGTCGTCGGCGAGACGCATGGGGCGTGGTGGGCAGTCGGGAGGAGAGAGGGGGAGGCACTCTTCAACAGCAGGGGCGGTTGGCGTAGTATTCAGCAGTGGAAGTTTCTTGTCGTCGCCATCTGTTGGTGGAGCGGGCTCCTGTTGTGGCTCGACTGTCGGCTCGGCCTCAGGAGCGGGAGCCGGCACGGGAGGAGTAGCTTGCGCCGGCGGGTTGTCCTGGACGATGGGGGCGATATTGCGCTCAATAAAAGGCCGACCCGAATTCAGCTTCTTTGAGACAAACCGCTTCGGCCGTCCTTTTCCCTCTGGCAATTTGGGTCCCCCAGGCGGCCGGCCGGCCTTGGTTGCTCGGGCTTCTGCTTCTCCCTCCCATTTCAGCTCGGCTTCCTTGTCCTTTAGTTCGTCTTCCTTTTTCTTTTCTGCGCGCCACTTTGCTCTCCTTTCTGCTTTTGCGGCGGCCTTTTCGGCATCTGTAGGTGGTACTGGTACCTCCCAGAATGGTTTCCGGGCAGCCTTGAGTGGTGCATCCTTGGGCTGCTCTTCTGTGGGCCACTCTTGCTCGGGTTGCTCAGGATCTACCGTTGCCAGCTTGAGCTTCTCAGGCTCCGCCATGGTCAGTCGTTGTCGTTGATCGCAAAACAGGGTTGTGTCGGGCAATCATGCAGCTTGTCGGACTCGATAACAGTTTACAATATGAATGCGCCGTGATGTCGTCCAGTTGTATGTATCGTAGGATGTTTGATTTCAAGTTTGACAGTGTCAAGAAGGAGGGCTTGTGAGAGCACTTGCTTGTCGAGCGAGAAAGTAAAATGACCTTGCAGTTTCCTTTCTTTCTTTCCTTTCCGTTTTTCTTTCCTCCCTCATCTTTCCCGCAGAAAAGACAAGCTTCACCAGCATTGTACTCCATGGCGGGCGTATTCTCAGACCCCAACATGTTGAGAATGGAGGGTATATTGACCGGACGCGGCCATGTCGTGAGGTGCGACAACAAAGAAAAGCGTAAAGAAAGGACAAAGACAGGTTCAAAATGCCGAAAGCGTGACGGGCTGCATGGTGGAGGGTGTCCTATTGTATCGAAGGACTTCCCGACTTTGTCGGAGGAGGAGAAAGGGAACAGGGGTCGATGGAGCTGAAAGAAAATAGTGAAAGAAGGCAAGAGATGTCTGTTGGTTGTGCACCTGCCGTTCCTGGTACTGCCACCATCGCTCTTTCCTTTGTGAAAGAACCAGCAAATTCCACGATATCTAGATGTGACCTTCAACAGGTTCTGATTACGCGAGGAAGAAGTGAAATGGAGGAAATGCCATATTTGGGGCGAAGATGTATTTATTTGATATATTTTGAGCCTATGTTTGCTCCTGTGTGGTGATGTTGTAGCCGTCCCATGTTTTCGGCCCTTGTGCAGTGTGATTAGTGCTTATGGTACCCTGTTTTGCAGAGGGAGAGCTAATTACACCGGCCAACTGGTGCAAGACTGGCTGCATAGATTATGATGCTTTCAGGTACAGAGGCTTACTCCCTGAGTGTGCTTTCTTCCAGGGTGGAATTAAGCTTTTGACTCCATCTGATGTTCAGTTTCTTCGGTGGCATTAAGCAATCTGTTGAAAGGCACTTTCTGAGAGAATTCAACGAGAAAGGCGAAGGCATAATAATAATACGGTAGCTTCCTAGACGTACGCACGACTTCGTGGAGCTCACTTTGTGTTAGTGCTCTCTTTCGAATCTTACTTGGATCCATCCAAGGACCTGCAGAAGTAATACTCCATACTCCGTACCGCCTCGCTACATATTACTCTCTTGCTGCCTATACCTGGTTCGCGTTCAAAATAGGCAATTCTAGTTGCAGACCCCGCCATTGTCGCAACCTGTCCAGCCTTGGAAGGCGCGCCAGCCATGCCTGCCATGCCTGCCATGCGCCGCACTTTACGGCAGCAGTAGGACCAGTGGAACAGGGCAGCCACGTCGATCCCTCTCGGACTTTATATACCACAGTACTCCGTACTCCGTACTTGCCCCCGGAAACCCGCTTGCATCTAATTCACTCCCAGGTCCTAGACAATACTACCAGGAGGAAAAGCGCCGAAATCCTGAAAGTGCAACTCTTCTGGGGCTTATGTTCAGGTACTCCGTAGAGAAAAGAGATGTAGAAAAAACTGCCGTCTCTTGCGCATCTGCCCGATGCCCGGCCATCTTACACCACACCGCGTTTTATAAAGTGCATCGATCCCGGCATCGAGGAAGATTGAAGCAAACTGACATTGTCTTCTTCATCACTTCCACTCCTCAACATCTTCAACGACGACTACCACCCCCAAGCCCTACCATGAAGCTCATTATCGCCGGCGCCACGGGCTACGTCGCCACAGAACTCATCCGCCAGAGCTTGCGTCGCCCCGACATTACATCGGTTGTTGCCCTCGCCCGCAAGACAACACCCATTCCCAGCGACGTCGCCCCAGAAAGCTCTGAAGCCGCCAAGTTCACCAGCGTAGTCGTCAAAGACTACGAGGGACCCTACGATGCCGACGACACTGTGAAGAAAGCACTGGCTGGCGCCGACGCCTGCATCTGGACCGTCGCCATCACACCGTCAAAGTCGTCTGCGTTCCCATTTGACGAGGTCCGCCGTGTCTGTCAGACGAGCACGCTGGCCGGTCTGCGGGCCTTCCACGCCGCAAGGGGGACCGCCAAGGCGTCGCCGTTCCGGTTCATCTACATGAGTGGCATCGCCGCCGAGCGCGACCAGACCAAGACGCCACCTTTCAAGGCCGAATACTCGTTGATGAGAGTACGTTCTTTTCTTTTTTCTTTTTTGTCCTCGCTGCGCTCGTTTTCGCTCGCTGTCGATGCTCACTTACCAACTGTCCAGGGCGAAACCGAAAACAAAATCCTCGCCTACACCGCCGAACATGAATCCGACGTCGAGTCCATCATCGTCAAGCCCGGTCTCATCACCAGCGGCCGTGTCCTCCAGGACCGTATTTTCGCGCCTCTCATCGGCGCGGTCGCCAGTGTGCCCCGGATTCCGCTAACAACGCTGGCGACGGCCATGTTGGACGCTGCCGCCAACGGTGCCCAGAGCGATACGCTGATGCACGCTGACCTGGTTCGGATTGGCACATCGCTGGAGGAGAAGTCGTGATGTGTTAATGTCACAGTTGAAGGAGACGCTGTTGATGGTTTGGTCTTTTCATGAACGATACCACTGAATTTATTGGCTTATTTTGGCTTATTCCCCCCCTTGGTTACAGCGCATTCACCGTGTAAGTCGCAATCGGAGGAAATAGGAAGATGACGATGAGCTCCCCCATGCTCCGCACCTAACCTTGATCCTTCGGATGACGGCAAAGCCCAGCGACTGGAGAACAGTAAAGAAAACCTTTGAATAAAAGTCTGACACTGACTCAGAGATTACAGGATCGAACCTGCGATCTCTTGTGCTCCTAGGTTCCTGTTCCATAATCTGGTTGCAGGGACTTGTCTGTGTTGAAACAGATTTAAAAAATAAAATAAAAAGTATCCAAGAACTGGCAGCTCAAATACGCGCATCCAGGATCGGTCGTATAAAAGCCCCGATCTGACACTCTGTACTATCATAAAGATTTGCTTTCAGCCCGTATTTAATTGGGCAGCAACTCGCTCAAACAAACACTTTCAAACTGCTTCAATTGTCTCGAGAAAAGAAAATAAGGAAAATCCTTTCATGGAATCAAAAGCGAGATACCACAGACGTTCCTTCCCTATTGGCCAACAAGCTGACCGCAAGTGACAACGACAACTAACAACAAGTGACAACAAACTTTGACAACACCGCTAGCCTGTCGGACTTGCAGCAGCCGCCGCCTTGACAGCATTCGCTGTATCCAGCCTGAACCGGGTCTGCGCATACAGAAATACAGAAATACAGAAACCCACACCTGCCCAACCCGGGTTCACCCCTCCTCGACGTTGTACGCGCCTTCCTTCCTTCCCTCCCCTTTTCGCCGTACCGTATTCATGGCGACTGCCGTTTTACGTCGTCCTTGTTCTGCCGCTCTCTCCTCGGGTGCTGCTTCCTCCAATACAAAGAACAACCTCAACCTCAACCTCAACCGCAACGGTGCCGCCGCTATTGCCTCTCATATTGCCTCTCATACTCACACAACCACCACCGTCACAACCGCCAACATGTCTTCCTCAGCAACAATCTCTTCGTCTTCGGCTGCTCGCGACAGCCAGACCGTCACTCTGCCTGATGGCCGCACCCTCGGTTTCGCAGAGTACGGAGCTCCTGATGGTGCTCCCGTCATTTATTTTCACGGCTTTCCCTCCAATCGTCTCGAGGGCTCCGCCGCCGACAAGCTCGCCAAA
Organism: Sporothrix euskadiensis; assembly: GCA_019925375.1. Classification (NCBI taxonomy): domain Eukaryota; kingdom Fungi; phylum Ascomycota; class Sordariomycetes; order Ophiostomatales; family Ophiostomataceae; genus Sporothrix; species Sporothrix euskadiensis. The sequence goes on along the minus strand of JADHKQ010000017.1, from coordinate 88,148 downwards.
CAGCACAAAGTCCGCCTCCTATGTCTAGACCGGCCCGGCTATGGCCTGTCCGCCCTCCAACCGGGCCGCCGCATGCTCGACTGGCCTGACGATGTCATGGCTTTTGCGTCGACACAAAACTTGAGCAAGTTTGGTGTGCTGGGTGGCTCTGGTGGCGGTCCCTATGTCCTCGCTTGTGCCTCAAAACTGCCGGCCGGTGTCCTCACACATGTTGGTGTAATGTGTGGCGGCGGCGCCTTTGACCGTGCATCGCGGGCGGCCGGTGTCATCCCTCGGCGGTCGCGTGTGACGGCGTGGTTTGCCAACTACTGGCCGTGGGCGCTGCGGGTGATGGTGGCCGGGCTGGTTGGGGCAGCCCGGCGGATTGTCCGCACCAAAACGGTGACGCGGTGGATTGACAACTGGCTGATGACCATGGACCAAAAGGAGGCTGAGAGGAGGGCTGAGAAAAGCAAGGAGGCGGCTGCAGCAAAAGCAAAAGCAAAAGCAAGTGCACTGGCCGACACACATAGCGAGGGTTCAATCGCGGGCTCCGATTTCGAAGAGGTCAATGCCGTCGCCGCATCGGTCGAGTCACTGTCGACCGTGGCCACAAAGCCGGCTACTGAGGCGGCCGACGAGACTGAAGATGTCGAAGAGGGCGAGGAGGACGAGCCGAAACGCACGATTCCCGAACGTCGCGAGGCCATGTTCCGCGCACTCTTCGATACGTTTGCCCAGGGTGCCGAGCCCACCGTCCAGGATGCCCAGGTGCTGGCCAGCGATTTGGGCTTTAGGTTTGAAGACATTACATACAACCCTGTCATGTTCTGGCATGGCGACCAGGACGTTAACACGCCGCTCGCCTGGATCCAGCAGATTACCGACCGCATGCCGCACGCCGTCCTCAAGGTCTTCCCCGGCAAGTCGCACTACACGCTGGTCGAGGACATGGAAGAGATCGTTGCTTACTTCGCACCGAAAGCTGACGAGGCAGAGACTGCAAAGGGCGATGAGACCAAGTAGGGGATCTACAACCATAAACACACGCATCACACTCTTTGCCACTCTTACACCCACTCCACTCTGGGCTACCACATATTCGACATTTTCTCTCCTTCGCTCCTCACATATATCACTCAATCTTTTCTTTGTCGTCGTTTCTGAGATATCCCCAATATTTGTACATTATTCTATTTTGTTTCTGGTTCTATAAGCTATGCACATCTCACAGCGCTCTATTTGATATTACTCCTCTCAGGTATATTTTGAGAGTTTGAGAGAAAAAGTAAATAAAAATCATCCGCTTTCTTCATTACGGCACATGCCGCATATGTATATATGTAGTTTCAAGATAAAACATCCTTTTGCTTCGCTTGCGCTTTTTTCGTTTCTTACTATTCTTAACCATGGTCCACCCACCTCACGTAAACCATGCCTGCCCGCTTGGGTGTACTGGCGCCGACGTTTCGCGGTGCTCAATCATTGGCTTCGTAATGTTAAACAGCTCAATCATCTCCTTCCACATGGCCATGTCGATGGCCAGAATCAGCTGATGCCGCATTGTGTCTTCGGGCTCGCCGTCGCCGTCGCCGTTCTCGTCAGCACCTCCCTCGTCAGCATGCGCCGAGTTCCGGCTGTTCTTCTTGTTCCGCCGCCGCCCACCACCGCTGTGGCCTGCATCATCCCCTCCACCATTGCCTTCTCCATTGATTGCTTGCACACGCTCACCGCCACCGTCCACAGCCTCTGTCGGGAAAATGGACGGCAGGCCCGTATGGTCGTATGCGAGGCCGGCACGGCCATCGCGCACCAGGAAAGAAATGTAAAACAGATTTTCGACTGTCTGCGAAAACGACAGCGGGTTCACGGCGAACCGGATCAGGTCTACGCCGCCGTTGCTGTGGATGCCCACCTGGTCGAGCAGCTGCTGCATGGCCGCCGCTGTACCAGATCCGTCCTCGTCCTCGTTGTCGTCGGCCAGGCCAGCCGCCTGAATCCGCCGAACCAGCTCTGATCCACGCGCCACCGCCCGCCGCAGCTGCTGCAAGATGTCCGTGGCCAGTGTTGTGAGGATGTTGTCGCTCTTCTTTGTTGCGGCCAGCTCGTCGGCCTGCAGCACTTGCGGGCGCACCTCACGCAATTCGGCTAGACGCAGTGCCGCCGTCCGCTTGCGCTGGACGCGGGCCTTGTCGTCGTCAGCTGGCGGCATCCGCGGCAGGAAACGGGCGAGGGCGGGCCGCCGTGTGCGCGGGAGACAGGCGTAGCGACCAAAGTGCTCCCAGTCCAGTTTCTCCCAGGGACCGCGGCCATTGCGTTGGCCTCCCTCTTCATCATCCTCATCTGCAGCGCCGTCCTCGTCGCCGCTGCTGCCGCTTTCGTCGCTCATATTGTCGGCCAGCGTGTCTATGACGGCCTCGGCACCAGTGGCTGCAGCCGTGGCAGCCGCCGCCGCACGGGCCGCTGACCGGGCCGCTGAGCGTGCGGCCTGTGCTCGCGCCCGTGCATCGCGAATGGCCCGCCGCGCACCGTCGTCGGCATGTGCCAGCGCCTCGCCACGCCGCCGTTTCCGTTGCGACCGCGACAGCTCCCGCGCGTGCATGTTCTTGATGCCCCGGCCCAGCCGCATGTAGTCCTGGCACCGTGCTGCAAAGTCCTCGAGATCGATGCCCGTATTGTCCTGGCGGTCTGCCAAGAAGTTGGTTGTGCGCTTAAAAGCAAGTTCCGACACGCGCAGCACCAGAGTAGCGTCGATTGTGGCTTCGGTGGTTTGCCGCGTCTGTTGGAGGAGATGAGCCGACTCTGCGAGCACGTCGGACACGGCATTTCCGTCTTGTGCATAAAAATTGGCCTGGTCGGTGGTTGTCTGCTTGATGAGGCCGCGCATCTCGCGCTGCAGCATGCGCCGGTGGGCGGCGGCTGCGTGTGCGTCGTCGTCGTCATAGCCAGCCTCGTCCCAGGGGACTTCATTGGATTGCGACATGGACATGTCGACCGTGCTGCCGGTGTTGTTGGTGGAGGCAAGCATGGAGACGCGGGATGGACGGGGGTCTGCTCGATCGCGGTCTCTTTCTCTTTCTCTTTCGCGGTCGGACCGGCCGCGAATGCTCATGCTTCCTTCTCCTCCCCCGGTTCTCCTGCTCGACGAGCCCTCGCCGTTTCTGCCCCGGTGGGCCATGTTTTGTGAACTCGGTGTCGCGACGGGTGTGCTCGATTGTCGACGTGAAGAAATGGTGCGGTTGTGAAGTAGATTGTGATGTCGTGATGTGCGAGTGTCGTCCGTCTAAGGATTGAGTGATTGAAGTAGGGCTCTCTGACCGATTCCCGTCTTCTCAGTCTCGTGGCGCCAGTGACTGGCTCGTGGGTGGGGTTCGGCTCACCGTTGCGGTGGCTTTCGTCTATGTCTCGATGTTGTCTCGTCTGAAATACAATATTTAGCTGGGACGACGCGTGAATACCGGGTACTTTAGACCGTTAATATGTTTACAGCGCGATGTGAGTGTTCCCCGCGAACGCGTGCACTAACTTACACATACATTGACTGGCCCTGGCAGGTGGGGCGACTCGACTTTGTACCCATGTACTCGATTATGTAAGTCTCATTGACTCCTCGACTCCTTATCGATAAACCCAGCTCGAAAGGGCAAGCGCTAAGCTTCGCGCCTTCCTGTATTACATTCAGCGCATTCGCCTGCCTATCTTGACCTCCAAGCCTCGCCAGCCTCTCTCTCCCTCCCACCTTCTCTCTCCTCCATCAAACCACACAACAACAAGGCTGACCATCGAGAGAGACCACACCACACTCCCGCCAGCGGCTCATCCGCCTTTGTTCCTGTCTTTCTTGCGCCTATCACCCACCGCAATGGAGCCCTTTTCGTTTGCCAGCTCCGAGGCGCTGGACCTTCCTGTCAGCATCCGCATCGTCAGCCTCGAAGGCGACGAAACGCCCTTTCTCGACTCGACCCTCATCTCCCACCCAGATATCCGCCATGTCGGCTCAAATACCAGCCCCAACTCTGACCTCTATGCCACCGCCCAGGTCTGGGCTGGCTCCAAACCCCTGACCGTCCCCGTCCAGACCGCCTACCGGCCCTTCAAGTCGGAGCGCAAATGGAACGAATGGCTTCGTCTGCCCATCCGCTATTCGGGGCTGCCGGCCAACGCCACTGTTGCTATTACCGTGTGGGATATTTCACCCGCAGGCAAGGGCGTAGGACCGAACGGCAGCAGTCGAGGCCATGCTGTGCCCTTTGGCGGCACGACGATCCCGCTCTTCGACAAGGAGAACCAGCTGCACAAGGGTAGATACAAATGCCTGGTGCACCGCCTGGCCGAGGCCGATGGCTACGACAACTCGACAACACCAGCGTTTCCCGACAAGACATCTGGGCGGCGGCGGCGGACCAAAAAGTTTAGGAACCGGGCAGGCAGCGATGACGACACAATCCACAACGGCATTGATGAAGACGATGAAGACGGTGTCGACAAAATTGAAGGCGAGGACGACGGCAACGACGACGTTGCATCACCGCCACGAGACGCCGACGAGGTCGAGATTGAGCGGATGGATCGGCTGTTTAAGAAGCACGAGATGGGCGAGATCCCGCGGGTCGAGTGGCTCGACCAGCTTGTCTTTCGCGGCTTTGAGAAGCGTGTTAAGCACAGCGCAGCCTCATCCCTGAAAGTGAAACAGGCATACAACACAGGCGGAACTGCTGCAAGTGGTGATGACTCTACAGCCAAATCAAGCGGCGGTGCAAACCACCGGCCAGGGCCTTCGCGCTTCCTCCTCAACGTCGAGTTTCCCCGCTTCGACTTCCCTGTCGTTTTTGTTGACCACGAGTACCCGCCACCACCCATCTCCTCGCTCCAGAATATGTCGGCGTCGCAGTCCGGAATCACTCTCAAGCCACCACCCGAGGTTCACCTTGGACCGGGTATCGACGGTGCTGTGGGTGATTCTGCACTGGGCGGGCGGCTAGTTCGTGTGTATGATCCTGAAGTCGGTGCAAGAGACAACCCGGCCGAGAGCAAGCACCGTCGACTCGTCCGTAGCCAACATCGTCACGGCACGCTTGACAAAGACCTCAAGCCGAATGCCAAGGTCCGCGACGAGCTCAACGGCATTACGTCATACCCGCCCACACAAGAACTGACGTCCGAAGAAAAGGACTTGGTGTGGAAGTTCAGGTATCATCTCACGCGCGAGAAGAAGGCTGTTACCAAGTTTGTCAAGTCGGTCAACTGGAAGGACACGGCCGAGGCCAAACAGGCCGTCCAAGTACTGGGCCGCTGGACCAACATTGACGTCGATGACGCTCTAGAGTTATTGGGCCCCACGTTTGACCACCGCGCCGTGCGTTCGTACGCCGTCGAGCGCCTGCGCAAGTCGGGCGACAGCGAGCTGCTGCTGTATCTGCTGCAGCTTGTCCAGGCTCTCAAGTTTGAACACATTTCTACAACCGAGGCCGAGGCCGAGGCCGCGGCGGCTGCTGCTGAGCGGGAAGATACCGACAACGACGGGCCCATAACCTCCGGCCCGGACCGGAGAGAAGCCGAGCTTGCAGCCGCTACGGCGACGACCATTCACGATTCATCCCTCGCTCGCTTCCTTATCACACGCGCTGCAGGTAACCTGATGCTGGGCAACTACTTTTACTGGTATCTTATGGTGGAGTGCGATGATCACAGCCCCGAGCAGTCGGCCGAGTACCGCGCTGTTTACCGTAAGGTGGCCTATGATTTCATGGCCGAACTCGAGCAGCGGCCCGGTGGGTCTGAGACGCGCAAGACGCTGCGGAGGCAGGCCGAGTGGGTAGCCGTCATGGCCAAGATCTCTGGTGAAGTCAAGGAGGCACACGAGTCGATTGCAAGGCGTGTTGAGCGTGTGCGCCATTTCGTGCAGGATCCCAAGAACGAGCTTGTCGCCATCGACCCGCCTCTTCCGCTACCTCTTGATCCGAGTGTCGAAATCACGAGCGTTGCTGCCGATGATGTCGCCGTCTTCAAGTCGTCCCTGCACCCCATCAAAGTCTCGTTTCGCGACACGCAGGGCCGCAAGTACCCGATTCTGTTCAAGATGGGCGACGACCTGCGGCAGGATCAGCTGGTCATTCAGATCATTACACTCATGGACCAGCTGCTCCAAAAGGAAAACCTCGATCTCAAACTCACACCCTATAAGATTCTGGCTACAAGCAACCGCATGGGCCTGACCCAGTTTGTGCCGTCTGTCAGTTTCCAGAGCCTGGCCGCCAAGTACAAGGGCGCACCCAATGCTGCGCTTGCATACCTGCGGCAAAACAACCCAGACACCAGCGCGCCACTAGGCCTCCGCCGCGAGACTTTGGACACCTTTGTCAAGTCGTGCGCGGGCTACTGTGTCGTAACGTACATTCTGGGCGTCGGTGACCGCCACTTGGACAATTTGCTGCTGGCGCCCGACGGCCACTTTTTCCATGCCGATTTCGGCTTCATTCTGGGCCGCGATCCCAAACCGTTTGCGCCCGCCATGAAGCTCAGCAAAGAAATGGTCGAGGCCATGGGCGGCAGCAACTCGGAGCACTATAGGCAGTTCAAGCAGTACTGTTTCCTCGCGTACACAGCGCTGCGCAAGTCGAGCAATCTGATTTTGAATCTGTTCAGTTTGATGGTCGACGCCAACATTCCCGATATTCTGTGGGAGCCGGACAAGACGGTACTGAAAGTGCAGGAGCGGTTCCACCTGGAGCTCAATGAAGAGGACGCGATCCGGCACTTTGAGCGTGTCATTGACGACAATCTGAATGCAATTGTGCCCGTCGTCATTGACCGCCTGCACGAGTTTGTGCAAGCCTTCAGGGCGTAGACAGAGCCGTCTTTGCAATGTTGTCTTGAATACTACAGACTACTACTTGATAGAGATAGGATATGCGCAATAACGAAGTCATGACACCAGTTGTTATATTGATCAAAAAAATGTGTTTGAAATGAAAGAAAAAAAATATCATATCATCATATCTGCAAGGCTTTTTCGTGGGAATATCGAGGTCTGAGTAAAGAGCAAACAAAAAACAAACAGACAAGCGATCAAGCCAAAACGCTGTCTCTGATCAAAATCAAAATCAAATGTGTCGCAACAGTATGACATCGTAGATGTCTCTCGTCGTGTCGTTTCCTGCATTGTTCTTTCTTTTAGCTGTCCTCTTCCACGCTGGTTTGTTGGCCGTGTGTACATGATACCCATTACATCGTGATATATTCAAAAGTGGGAGCAAATAATAAAAGCAAAAGCAGAAACAAAAATGTGCGCTCTATGATGTGGAAAGGAAGGTCTTTCAGACGTCCAGAAACAGGAAACAGGTATAAACAGGTATGTAAAAAATCAAACGCAATATATGCTATTAAGGTCAGTAATAAATCAAAAGTGTAAATGCAAAAAAAAAAAAAAAAAAAAAAACGCCAGAATTCAACCGCCGTTGACCCTCATTATTAGAAGATCACAAGGCTGAAGAAGATGGTGGACACGGCCACACCGACGGCCATGCCCGTATTGGCACCACGCTGCAGTGACCAGCCGGCAACCGAAGACGCCGATGCCACAAGCATGTCGTCGACAACGTGCGCAACACCGTTGGTCAGGACAATGTTGGACGTGGTGATGAGCACGCCGTTGACGTAGTAGTTGTTGTTGGCGTCAACGGTAATGGTCAGCTTCTTGCCGTTCTTGGTGGTCAGAACCTGGCCATCAGCGAGGTTCGGTAGATAGCCGACACTCTCAGTGTCATTAGCAGCGATAACGACGTGATCCTCTACGATGCTCTGGATGTCCGAGGCCGTCTGCGAGCCCGAAAGCTGTGCCGACTGGACAGCGGCGTTGTTGGGCACGAAGACGGTGATAGACGAGGTGTTGTCCAGCGTCTCAGTGAGGCCAGCCGTGTCGACAAGGTTGGCAAACTGAGAGTAGCCCAGAATCTCGTCGGTCTGCGAAAGTGTGGCAGGGATGGTGAAGAAACCGTCAAGAACCTGGATAACACCACCGGCATAGTAGATATCGGGATTGTACAGAGAGACGGCATCGCCAAGACCCGAGTAGAGGGTGACGAGGGCATCAGTCGAGGAGGTGTTGGTGCTAACCGAGCTGTTGTCATCACGACGGCCGAGCGTGCTCTTGGAGCTGATGCGGCGGTAGTCAGAGACGATCACCTGGGTCGAACCGTAAAGATCGGCGGCAGCATCGTTGGTCGAGATCGTGGAACCAGGGATCGAACGCAGGCGAGCGAGGTCCGTCTCTTGCTTACCGGCAGCCAGCTGAGCGCGCTGAACATCAGCAGGCGACAGCTGGCGACGGCGCAGGTTGACAGCCTGTGTCTGGGAAGTGGGCATGGTGCCGTTGAAGTACTTGTCACCAACAGCAAAGATGGTCTGCACGGAGGCGGAGCTGTACAGAGCCCAGACATCAGGGTCCGACTTGAGGAAGTCCAGGAAGTTACCGCAGCCAGCGAAGAGCAGAGCATCATCCAGGGAAGCGGCCGTAGACAGGGTTGCCGCACCGCCACCACCCGAGCCCGAGCCCGAGCCACTGCCGGAGCCACTGCCGGAACCAGAGCCAGAGCCAGAGCCAGAGCCCGAGCCCGAGCCAGAGCCAGAGCCCGAGCCAGAGCCCGAGCTAGAGCCAGAGCCGGAACCAGAGCTAGAGCCGGAGCCAGAGCCAGAGCCCGAGCCCGAGCCCGAGCCAGAGCCAGAGCCGGAACCAGAGCCAGAGCCCGAGCCAGAGCCAGAGCCAGAACCACTACCGGAACTAGAGCCGGAGCCAGAACCGCTACCCGAACCGCTACCAGAGCCACTACCAGAACTAGAACTAGAACCGCTGCCCGAGCCCGAGCCCGAGCCAGAGCCAGTACCCGAACCGGAGCCAGTGCTGCCACCGGCGGCGTCACCACCAGTGCTACCGGCGTTGGTGCCGGCGTTGGTGCCAGCGTCGCTTCCCGCAGCTGAGCCGGCAGCCGAGTTGGCGGCAGCGGCATTGGCAGCAGCAGCAGCAGCCTCAGCTGCCAAAGCAGCCGCCGCAGCATCAGAAGCTGCAGCTGCAGCAGCGACGGCGGCAGCCGAGGGGTCAGATGTAGCAGCGGCAGCGGCAGCAGACGAAGCAGCCGAAGCCTGGCTAGCAGCGACAGAAGCAGCAGAAGCAGCGGCAGAGGCCTCAGAGGCGGCAGCGGCAGGGGATGAAGCAGCATCCGCAAGAGCAGAAGAAGCATCAGCGGCAGCCTGCGAAGCCGCGGAAGCAGCAGCCGAGGCAGCAGAAGCAGCAGACGAGGCGGCACCGGTATCACCATTGGTGGCACCAGCAGCCGCGGCACTCGATGCCGACGAGGCGGCCTGGGAAGCCTGAGAGGCAACAGAGGCAGCCGACGAGACAGCAGAGGTGGGGTTGGGGGTAGTAGCGGGCGTGGTGGCAGGTGTAGTCGCAGGTGTGGTATTGGGAGAGGTGTTTGCCGTGGTCGGCGTGGTGGCAGGTGTAGTCGCAGGTGTGGTATTGGGAGAGGTGTTTGCCGTGGTCGGCGTGGTGTTTGGGCTCGTGGTCGGGTTAAGTGACGTCGTGGGATTGGGGGACGTCGTGGGGTTAGAAGACGTCGTGGGGTTAAGAGACGTTGTGGGGTTAAGAGACGTTATGGGGTTAGAAGACGTCGTGGGATTAAGAGACGTCGTGGGGTTAAAAGACGTCGTAGGTTTAAGAGACGTCGTAGGGTCGGAAGACGTCGTAGGGTTAAGAGACGTCGTGGGGTTAAAAGACGTCGTAGGGTTAAGAGACGTCGTAGGGCCGGAAGAAGTCGTGGGGTTAAGAGACGTCGTGGGGTTAAAAGACGTCGTAGGTTTAAGAGACGTCGTAGGGTTGGAAGAAGTCGTAGGGTTAAGAGATATCGTAGGGTTTGAAGACGTCGTAGGGCCGGAAGAAGTCGTGGGGTTAAGAGACGTCGTGGGGTTAAAAGACGTCGTAGGTTTAAGAGACGTCGTAGGGTTGGAAGAAGTCGTAGGGTTAAGAGA